>OX402073.1:8194652-8794652 GCA_947859365.1 Archips crataeganus | reverse complement strand
ATGTTTATTTGTTTGTGTTTGTAATTGCGGAAAAACGGCCGAACGGAATAATATGGCGTACAGAATAAAAATATCTGGATTGAGACATAAATAATCGCGTAAGACCCCTTTTAGAAATTCGCCTTTGTAGGTAAGTACTCTTTTTGATTTGTTATTTTTTTTATTATTCTTGTGTTTGTTATTAGGCATTCCTTAGGTTATTCACCTAACCTAATAACCTAAGGTTCGCAGATGACATAGTTGTTCTCACGGATAATCCTGAAGAATTACAGGTAAGTAATGATTCAGGAGTTAAGTGACGTCTCTTTACAAGTTGGTTTGGAAATGAACTTGGAAAAAACCAAGATTATGACGAACATGGATGGAAATAACGCAAACATAACCATCAACCAAACCACCGTAGAACGGGTAAAGAAGTACGTATACCTAGGATTGGAGATCAGGATGGGCAGAGATAACCAAACTAGCGAACTTCACAGACGAATAAGGCTTATGTGGGCAGCATACTCGAAACTGGACTTTGCTTTTAAGATGAAAATTTCTGCGGAACAAAAAGCCAGGATGTTAAATTGCCAAACCTTTTACACCGGCAGCCTGTGGGTGAGTCATGCGCAGCGAACTTATAATGCCATAAGGGTCCAGTATAATAACGTATTCAGGATGATGATGAAACTGCCAAGACGCTGTAGCGCGTCGGGTATGTTCGCAGAGGCGCGCACTGTCGCCTTCCAAGCCATCAGACGGAAGAGAGTCGCGTCTCTGCTGAACAGAGTGCGCGGCAGTTCCAATATCATTCTGAATATGTTTGCTGCCCGCCTGGACTGCCCTATGACAAAGTACTGGGTGAAGATCGTCATTGGTCAAATTAAGTGACGATCTTCACTCAGTGCCGCGCAATTACAATTATCCTTTTCTTAATTTTAATTGTTATTATTTTAATTTCATTTCATTTGTTTCTTTTGACTAGCTTGAATTTTTCACTATTTTTTAATTTTATATTTTGTAATATGGGTTCTGCCTGACATAAATTATTTTTATCTTATTTAATCAGTGCACCCTGCCGGTGCTCACTTATGGGGCTGAAACTTGGGTATGCACGAAAGACGTGATCAATCGAATGCAAGTGGCCCAGAGGGCCGTGGAGAGGAAGCTGGAGGAGAGTCGCTGATGGACCGCAAAACAAACAAATGGCTTCGAGATCAAAGCAAAGTCGCAAACGTGACTAAACGATTGGCGAGTTTAAAGTGGAAGTGGGCTGGCCATGTGGCCCGGAGTGAAGGGTCATGGTGCAAGCGGCTCCTAGAGTGGAAGCCATGGGGGGAAAAGCGACCTCAGGGTAGACCACAAATGCGGTGGAAAGACGATGTAAAAAAGGTTGCTCGTTCAAATTGGATCCAAAAAGCTCAATGGCGCGACGAGTGGAAAGAATTGAAGGAGATTGGAGGAGTACACCGAGAAGGTTGAAAAAGGCTGAAGAAGAAGAAGAAGAAGAAGATTAGGTATTCTTTGTGAGATCTAACGTTTGCGCTAGTCTAAACTTACGTTTGACCACAATCACTTCTGATGGAAAGCGAAGATGAGGCCTACGATGGAGCACGCTTGCCTAGTAAATGCTCATTCACGCTAGACTTCTCATTTATCGACTTCTAATTGTATCAATAAATCTGGGGCTAAATTCAGGAAAAGCCCAACATGGTTTGCGAGCGATAATTCGATCGTTTGTGAGAGGATGGGGATGAACTGCTATTATAGGAACGCCAAAAATCACTGGTTTGCGAGAGGTTTGGGATGAGCCTTATTTTTTTCTTTCTAGGAAAACATTACCGCTCGCAAACCGTGTTGGGCCGTTCCTGAATTTAGTCCCAGATTTATTGATACAATTAGAAGTCGATAAATGAGAAGTCCCTATTGTCAAGGTGCCACGAAAATTCCGGCCCCTATTTATGATTATGATCCAGAATGATAAGCAGCAATAATGGCTTATTTAGAGGCTTGCTGTTATCTTAATTGCCTACTTATCTTAAAACCGATTGTTACAGACGTAGTTTACTACAAATTATCTCGTATCTCGCTTTATTAAAGATAACCTAACCTAAAAAATATTGTAAGCTTTTGGCCACAGTACCTACTTTCTCTAAATAAAAATAAATGTCTTTTTTTCTTTACTGTACCTACTTACATACATTGCCATCCAAATTAGATATACCTAATTTCGACCACTAAAATGGGTTAAATTTGACTAAAAAGATTAGAACGTAATGTACCTACATATTTAGACGTGATTACGCCACAGTAATACCCTAATACCTATGTACATATTATTATATTATCGATGAAAATTTAAAATATTTAGCTATTACGATTCAAGAGATAGCGCCCTGTGACAAACGGACTGACGGACACACAGACAGATAGCGGACTCAGTAATAGGGTCTCATTGGCATCCTTTGGGCACGGAACCCTATAAAAGATCTCGAGCATTTTGTAATAAATAAGTTACCAAGCCTCCTCTGTCCGTCCGTCCTTTACTACACTTTATACATTTTAAGCAGACCCTTGCATGTCGTTTTCTCTATAGAAAAGAACTTATTCGGTACGACAGATGGTGCTTCGTACTACGAAACCCGTTACGTGCAAATCCGACTCGCACTTGAGCGGTATTTATTTACAAAATGTTACATCACCAGTAATCACCACACTATTCAATAGTAAATGAACCGATACAAACTCCAATACAAACACAGTTTAGCCAACATGAGCGAGCAAACAGTTTCATTCTCATTTGAACTTGAACCATCGGCAATAGAACAATTAAACAAACCGCCGCACACCGGTTACAATGAAGTCCATCCCTAAAATAAATTACCTTACGTCATAGACGAGTCTGCGAACGCTTTGGCAGAATGCCGAGCGCCTTCGTCTAATGCGTTTTTATGAATAACTAGCAGCCCGTCCCGGCTTCGCACGGGGTAGACAATTATTTATTTTTGGAAATTTGGATATAAAACACTTTTTTTCACAAATATTTTTATTTATTAAAAAATTATTATTTATTATTTATTAATTATTACAGACGTGCACGCCCCACTCCTGTATTTCAGTGCCCCCTCCACCCCGCCCGCCGCGATGCCCGGCGCGCTTTTCAGACTGCATCGCAAACAACGGCTACGGCGCTATGGCGGTTTTGTTTACTGTTTGAATTTTTTAATTCGTAATATCTTTTGAATGGAAAGTCCAATTTAAATAATTTAAAAACTATTTTATAGGTAGTTAAATGGTCTTTACCATAAAATAATTTATTTGGATAAGGATTAATATAAACACATAAATAGCATGGTTTGAATTTGGTTAGCATTTTCATTAATGTTTAAAATGAAAAAAGTTGTTGTAGTGACATAACTACAATAGTTGGACATATGCTACCGCGGAGTTTTTTGTAGACATTATGTTCTTCAATATTGTTGTACATTATTTTGTTCTATCGCTAATAGTTTCGGCAGCGCATTCGACGAAAGACATTTTAAGACTCATTTTTCTACACCTTCGGTTACATTGTTCAAATTTTACCAAGGATCCCTAATTTTTTTCAAAATTAAATGTAGCCTATGTCAAATTGGAAGAATGTAGCATTCTATTGGTGAAAGAATTTTTTAAATCGGCCCAGTACTTTTTGAGCCTATTCATTACAAACATACAAAAATAGGTACAAATCTTTCCTCTTTATAATATTAGTGTAGATGTAGATGTAGATGTAGATATGGCGCTTGAAAAGCGCGCGAAAATGTGGACTGAGGATTAGCAGTCTAATTATAAAAATGTTGTGCAACTTGTTTGTATTGTATTTAGGTCATGCTGGTTTAGGTATTCTGCCGAGTGTGCAATTTTGTGTTGTGTTTTTTTATGACGTTATTTTATTTATTATTAAAAGACTTTAGGATTGAAGAGTGGCAGGCAATTGGCAACGTTTCCTATCAAAAGAATGTGCTGCGCGGCAGAGTTTTTCAAAATATTTTTTGCATTTAATTAAAGATCTCCCAAACTAAGTCAAGTCGATCTGACTTTATACAACACGAGCTATTACCCGCGACTCCGTCTGCGAAGAATTCGTTTCTCACAATTTTCCGGAATAAATATTATCTTATGCCCATCCCAGGGTCTCAAAATAACTCCAGAAGTACCAAATTTCATCTACGGTTCAACGACTTATGCGTGAAAAGGTAACAGGAATACAGACAGACCAATTTACTTCGTATTTATAATATTAGTATGGAGCTTTCGCCTGAAATAACTTGAGGAACGTAATATTAAATCCACTCCAGAGCTTGGAACCGGTACACAGAAAAAGACACGATACTGGTCCCGGAAAATACCGGTATTTCAAACCCTGAATCTGTCGGGGCACTCGTTCGCCACCGACGTATAAGCAACCTGACATCCACCATAGCCACCGTGATTGCGTGACTTCCCAATATTAATGGCGAAATTAGTACGAGGCCGATTCAGCTCCCGTAATATACTTAAGTGCTACGCAAAAGTTCCCTCCCAGATTATAAAAACATAGTACATTTATTGACCACAGATAAAATATAAGTCGCTGTCACATAGAATATTAAAAGTCGCTGCGTATTTTTTTTTGTATAAATTATCGCATTGGGTATTTAACCTGTAATGATAATTGTATGTAAGGAAGAATAAATAAATAAATAAATACCTACATTAAAGGACTTTTCGATGTTTAACATGTTCACGGACAGTAGGTACGTCGAGGGTCGTAAATTAGAACATACCTACATTTGTACATTTATACTTAATTTTAACATTTAATATTATTGTAAGCGCGGACCGAACCGCGCGATCTCGCCAACTGTTACATAAACCAGTTATGGTTTTTAACAGTGGCTAGGAATGTTAAAAATGTAGAAATCTATTATGTGAGTAAATAAACAAATAAAAAAAAAACCCTTGTGATGGCACTACGGTTGTTGATGATGGTTCAGATAACACCAAAAGTGGAACTACGTACACGACAGGTTTTTTCATAGCATTTGTAGGAAGCATGTGGCCCTGTGCCGCTTTTGGCTGAATCACAAACAGCTAGTGCCACAACAAACACTCCTTCTCTTGCACACACGGTTGTCTCCATCAAACATACAAAAAAGTGCCGTACAACAAATTATTGGAAGAGGCTTTGTGTGTGAACGTGTTAATTTAGTTTTTGTCGGCATATATAATTTCATTCGAACGACACAAGTGTATGAATTACATAACATATATTCAATCACGCCTCCTTCCCAGCAGCAAAGGGATAGGCAGAGACTATTTGTTTGCACCTGCTACGATCCTGACATACATCTTTCGCTTCCACAACATTCATTAGTCTTTTCATACAGCTCCCCGGTCTCGGGTACTCTTGCTTGACCAGTTTTCCTCAAGACAACCCCAATCTGATCATGGAATGTCCTTCTTAATATACCCCTTCCTTCCTTCGTCCTTCCGAAATTTAATATAATAGTTTCTGAGAAAAAACAGTTAGGTATGTGAAATGATGACATTAAGCGTGAAAAATTTTTGTTTAAAATTCTATTTTTAATATAAGCTTTTTTGCTGAATGTGCTTTTTGCCCCTGGCTACCAAAGTAGGTACTCGACAAGACGAATCAAACGAGCCCAAGAGAGTCGTGTCGTTTCATTTCATTATGTGCAATGTTCCTATGGCCACCCTCTAGCTTCATCATCATATCAGCTCCATGTCATATTAATATTGCATTGTCATCGGATTTATACATGCATGCAAAATTTCAGCTCAATCGGTTAACTATATCTACTTCAAAATTGAGTTGAAAGATTCCACCGATTATTAAAAAAATTGTAAAAAAATTTGCGATCCAACAGTGACTAACAGAATATACTAGGTATACGAAGTATTAATGATTATCTGTGGCTTTGAGTGTTCCAACAAACGATCGCGTGCGATTTAATGAATTTCCATTCCGCTTCCATTAAGTGGAAAAGAAGACCTTGACCGGGGCTTTGGGCCCGACCCTACTAACTTTTTGTCAGAAATAATGTATAATGTGTCTTAAAATTCCTCATCATGCAGGGCACACTTTCAGAATGAGAGCTTGGGCCATAGTTCCTAAGCTGGCCCAGTGCGTAATTGAGAACTTCACACGCCATCAAATTTCTTCTCAGGTGAGAATAAAACGATACAAGATACAGAGCGTCGAAATAAGATGAAGATGGTATAAAGGTGCTGTAAAAGCTTATTTCGAGATCGCATGGCGCTAACCATCGCTTTTATACAACCTCTGTAGTGTAGAGCCATTGTAACTTGTCTTTACGACCTGTTTAGACCTTATAGAGCTACAGAGAACTCTCTAGAAGTCCTAAAGCGAAACTATTTACAGCTTACAGCAGGCTTTTTATTTTAAAGCTCGTGACATTGTGTACTCATTTGGTAATACGTGAAAAACTTAATAAGGACCTAATGTATGTATAGTGGTAGTGCACAGAATTGATATGGAGCTTAAGTCATTTTTAGGGTTCCGTACCCAAAGGATAAAAACGGGACCCTATTACTGATGCTTCGCTGTCCGTCCGTCCGTCCGTCTGTCACCAGGCTGTAACTCATGAACCGTGATAGCTAGACAGTTGAAATTTTCACAGATGATGTATTTCGGTTGCCGCTATAACAACAAATACTAAAAAACAGAATAAAATAAATATTTAAAGGGGCTTCCATACCATAAACGTGTTTTTTTTGCTCGTTTTTGCTGATATTGATAACGGCAACAGGTGGAAGCTTGAAATATTCACAGAATATTTAGTTATACAGGGTTATTGGGTGTTTGATATGTATTTAAGTATGTATCTATCTATAGAATACAAATATTAAGAATCAATAACAATAAATAAAACTAACTAAACTAAAAACTAAATAAAATTAAAACCTACCTAAGTAAAATTAACTAAATATGTACATGTCACTATAAAAATAAAAATTATAAAAAGAATACCCCGTCCAAAAGATATTTGTAAATCACTAGCATCCTTTTAACACTAAACTCCTACCACTTAAACAAATGTGTTTTGTTTTACGGCTTTTGTCATAACTTAATATTTTTGGTGTAACAACGTTTTGAAAATTTGAGACTACCTCTTATTTTTACGATATTCTGTGTATTTGTATGGGAAAAAAAGTGCTTCATTTTAAAAAGTCGTAAAACAAAAAAACATTTGTTTGAGTGATAGGAATTCAGGGTTAAGAGGATGTCAGTGAATTCCAAATAACCCTGTATATTCACTTTAAAAATAAATAATTAAATTAAAATAAAACAAATATCCAAAAAAGGGGTTTTTTTTGCCGTTTTTATAGACAATGGTATGGAATCCATCGTGCGTGAGTCCGACTCGCACTTGGCCGGTTTTCAAACTTGGAACGTCAATTTGTTTATACGGGCACGTTACTACTACATAAATAACAAGACCTTTACTAAAGTTTTTCACATACATATAAATACTAGCTGTTGCCCGCGACTCCGTCCGCGAAGAATGGGGGGGGGGGATAAAAAATAGCCTACGACCTACCGAGTGCAGAGAAAAAAGTTTCATAAAAATCGGCCAAGCCGTTTCGGAGGAGTTCGGTAACAAACACCGTGACACGAGATTTTTATATATTAGATAATCCTCTTGGTTTAAATAATCGACCTCGGGAATATTGACAAATTAGTAGTGTCCGACCGAAACACGATTTTTAGCCGAAACCGAAACCGAAACCGAATATTCGGTTTTTTTCTGATTTCGGCCGAAACCGAAACCGAAACCGAAATTTTTGAAGACGTATCATATCAAACAAAATATTCAAAATTACTGTACAGATCGTAAGGAAAAGGTTATTGCAAGGATTTCTTATATGAGAACAGTTACTTTTTTTGTTAAACACAATAAAAAACGATTATTTTTAATGAAAAATGTCTTGGCATAGGTATTATATTATTCAAAACAAACAACCTATTCTTATCACGTCTAAACTAAATTCACAATCCTAATATCAAACGTATTGTTCATTAATCACAGCATAAAACGCAGTAACAAATAAAATAAATAAATATTAGGGGACAATCTTACACAAATCGACCTAGTCCCAAACTAAGCAAAGCTTGTACTATGGGTACTAGACGACGATAAACATACTTATATAGATAAATAAATACTTAAATACATAGAAAACATCCATAACTCAGGAACAAATATTCGTGCTCATCACACAAATAAATGCCCTTACCGGGATTCGAACCCTGGACCTCTTGCTTCGTAGGCAGGGTCACTACCAACTAGGCTAAAGCGGTCGCCAAACAGATTCTAAAAAGTAAATAATAATTTAATAAATAAACAACACTCATACATACTACTGTCGCTGGTCCCAGCTGGGCCGGCCGCCGATGCATTACCTATACCTACCCGGCCGAGCGTGTCCGAATTAAGCCGAGCGCTCCCGATGCGAGAGCCGCGAGAGGCCGCGAAGTAATTTCGGCCCGGCCGAAGGTTTCGGCCGGATTCTGGCCGAAACCGAAACCTCGGCCGAAATCACTTTTTTGGCCGAAATTGGCCGAAACCGAAACCGAAACCGAAACTTCGGTCGGACACTACAAATTAGGCTATAATCTTAGAAGATAAATGTTTGTATACGCTTCAGTGTTAGCACAAAGAATTTCAAAATTAGGTATCTACTATTGTACTAACAAAATTTACACAAGTTTATCGTTTTCTTTACATTTGTCATGTTGTTTACTTAGTTTTAGTTCATTATTTATTAGTCGTGTCGTTTACATTGTTATGCATTATTTACTTTACTTCCTCTTTTAGGGCATTCAGGTTTTTTTTAACATTAGAATAGAAAAAACTGGCCAAGTGCAAGTCGGACTCGCGCACGAAACGTTCCGTACCATAACGGCAAAAAAATCACGTTTTAAGTATCTTTTATATGGATTATAAGATCATCTAGATCACCTAGGGGTCATTGTTGTAGCAAAAATCACAGAAAAATAATAACGCGCGACGCGGCTAGCGTACGAACCGAATGCCGAGCGACAACCTCCTGCCATACGCCTGCCCGGGAGGCGCGCCGGCCGAACATACCTAAACTGCGGAGTGAAACCCCCTGCTACTACATAAAACAGCGTTTTATTAAGTTTATCACATATATTCCATTTTAACGTGGAACTCCGTAATGCAACGCCTGAATCTATACAGTAATTTTAAAAATGTGGTAAGTATTACAAAAACTTATTTATAAAAACAAACAGCATTGTTAATTATTCATTTTATTAATATGGTTTTGAAATCCGCGCCGCCGAAAGGCCGAAAGGTATTGGCCGAAAGATATCGAAACGCATTGGATGCGGATGGCGCAGGACCGATCTGTTTGGCGAGCCTTGGGAGAGGCCTATGTTCAGCAGTGGACTTCGGCTGAAATTATGATGATGGTGAATATGATTTTTAGTAAAAACGCGAATCATTTATCGTTATCAATTGACGCAAAATAAGTAGCGTCTATAATTAATTAATGAATTACCAGGTGACGATTGATTATCTAATTCCTTAATAGCTATCTGACCTTCGGAATGTGTGTTTGTCGGTCTACACCGCAATCAGACTAAATCAGTGCGATCGTAGGATTAAATACAAACTGATTACAAGGGTATGATGTATTGATATAAAAGGCGTTTTAAAATTGATCTGGAATTTATTTTAGCAGTTCGGTTTATTAGACCATAGACTAAATTATCTACCTGTTGCCCGCGACTCCATAAAAAATATCTTAAAACAAATTAAAAGTATGTATAGTGAAAAATAAAAGTAACAAAAATAAAACTTGTAAAAATTACTCATGCGACTTTGAACCCTAAAAAATAAATTCACTTCTCGCTCACACCATTGAATTTCTTCGTAGGTGTATGCATGTTTTTCTTCACCGTAATGCTCATGGTAAATTTATTGTGTGTGTATTGTATATGTTTATTCAATCCAATAAATAAAAATCAAATAAATATTAAAATAATTTCTCACATAAATTCCGAAAACTCAAGAGGCGCGAGCCGGGAATTGAACCCACGACCCTCTGCTTGAGATGCCACAGGTCAAACCACTAGCACCCTCGAGGGTTGCCCGCCTTATCGTGGCGGGGGGGCTTAGTAACCGTGGATTAGTCATACTTATTGTATACATGCATAGACGGAAGTTTAAACTCGTTGCATTTCACACCATTTTTGTTGGGTCATATTATATTATATTATGAATGCTAATAAGGATAATGCATACCTGTATCTGCTTTCCCATCTGATTAACCGTTCTTTCTTTCTTTGGTACACTGCTTTTGACTTCTATGAATTGCACTTCTTAGTTACTAGTTTACACAATGTTGACCAAAGAGTATTATTAGTGATGTTGACCGCGTGGTCGCACGGCTTTGGTTCACGGTGGTTGAGCTGCCACTTCACTTCACTTTATCTTCATTTGTATAAACTGTCAACACCTTTCTGCCAATTACTGATGTAAAATGATCAAAATCAAACCAACAATATAAAATTGAGTTATTGTGTGTGCTGTGAACGAATGATTGAAATACTTAAGGATATCGCGTGTCCTGGCGCCTGGCGTATACATGTTATATTGGGTTATAGGTTATTATAGCTTGTTTGTTGTTGTTTACTTTTTAAATTGTTATCACTTGAAAAAGTAAAGGTTTTTAAGCCATACAGCCTTTCGGTTCACTTTTGTTGCTTTATTTTATTTTTAACTTAAAATTTGTGTTCGGTTTCACTTTATGTTTATTGTTTGTTGTTTTTTCAATGGATGGATGACGTGATGGTCCCAAAGGAAGATCAGCGCCTTTCGCAAGATCGGCACTTTGCTGATTTGGGACCATTTCGTGATATGTGCTTTTTTTTTTCTGTATGTTTTATTTCTGTCATTTTGTTTTTTATATATCACGAATAAAATTTTTCTTTCTTTCTTTCATCGGGACCACACCGGGACCGCAGAAGAAGAGGAGTGCCGGTATTACGGTGCGCCGTTCTCCCTATTTTCTGCGGCCGTGGAGGGATCGCAGGGGGAGAGGCGTGTTGGTATTACGGTGCGCCACTCTTCCTACCCCCTGCGAGCTGGCGGGGCCGTTCCGTCGAAACGGCACTGGTGGGGCCGCAGAGTAAGAGGCATGTCGGTATTGCGGTGCGCCGCTTGCCCTATCCTCTGCGGCCGAGGTGTGGTCTGGTGTGGTGGGGGGTAGCTCCGGGGGCCTCCTGGAGGAAAAGTATCCCGGGGCCTGAGTGCCCCGGGTGGCCCAAGGATTCCATGGGTCTTTTCCTGGCCCCAGTGAGGCGAGCTTTCCCCGCTTCCATCAGGTGGACATCGGGTGGTGGATCGGGGGGTCCGTCACCCGCCAAAGATGTCCCGAGGTTGTGAGGCGCTCCAGGTGTTTCCGGAGCGCCTTAAACAGAGGTGGGCCCGCAAGGGCAGCCGCCGGTGGGGGCCGCGGATGGCGTAACCGTTCCCGTAGCCCCTACCTAAGCGGAGAGAGGGAACACCGGGGGGTTGTAGTCAGTAGGAGTCTGACATAACCCATCGTCCTCCCCCGAGGACGGTGGGTATCCATGAGGATTTCCCCACGTAAAAAAAAAAGGTCAAACCACTAGGCCGCCACGGTTTAAAAGATAGTTCAATATGTTTTCGTTGAATTTCAAACATCGCTCCCCAGATGCTAAATATCTCCAACTTCCTTCCTCAAATCCGCGTTTGGCAGACTTATGCATGTTGTTTACTGGAAGACAGCTATTTCAGGGAACTTCGATTTTGCACCAGGAAGGTGTAAGCCAAGGTGACGTCAACACCATTGTCCAAACGGCTGGGAGCGGCTAACCTGTTTCCGACGGGTATGGAGAAAAGGTTTGTTTGCTTAAATTATACCGGGTACTATGATGCGAATAAAATGATTTGTTTTATGAAATACTAGCTTTTAGGTACAATGTTTTGTCTACATCCATATCATAACTTCCCTATAATATGTGTTGAGTCTAGATCCCTAGTGCACGTTAGAGGGGTAATCTATTCTCGATGGTTCCTTCAATAATACGTGGACTGTATAAAAAAAGAGTATAATAAAAATAATCGAACTGAGAAACAATTATAATGCCAGTGCAAGCGCGGCGCGTACAGAGATTCGGTAGCGTACGGTCGGTGATCTGTTTCAATAAATGCAATAATAAAAACTTTAAAAAAAAAATTAAACCGCCGAAAAAACTGAAAAGCAAAAAATAATACCTTATTTGTTTGACCTTAATCTAGGTACCAGTTTGAAGTCGGTGCCTCAGCACTAGCCAGGAGTGATAGAAGCCAATCAGGTAGAAGATTATAGGTCCACTCCTCCTGGCACGTGCTGAGGCACCGACATCAAACTGGTACCTAGATTAAGGTCAAACAAAAAAGGTATTATTTTTTGCTTACCAGTTTTTTCGGCGGTTTAATTTTTTTGTTAAAAAGTTTTTATTTTATACTTTTTTCCCATCCTTAGGGTAAATTTTTTTTTCCAAATTTATATAATACCAACTTCAAGGTATACCCTATCCAATAAAAAAGAATTATGAAAATCAGACTACTCTTTAAAAAGTTAGTCAATCACCCCCTGTTTTTCTACCCTTAGGGTAGACCACCCTCGGGGTATACGCTTTCCAATAAAAAAAGAATCATCAAAATCCGACTACTCTGTAAAAAGTTATGAGTGATCATAATTAAAAAAAAAAAAAAAACAAATATACTCGTCGACTTGAGAACCTCCTCCTTTTGTTTTCGTCGGTTGAAAAAAGGTCCAAGGCGCGGGTGGCGGCCGGGTACGTATCCGCGCCCCCCGCGCTGTAGCGTCGACGCGGCCTGGTGATGCGGGCATCAGGCGCTTGGCCTTAACATATGTGAGAAGCGATAATCAAATGACCTGAGGCCATATTGTCTAACGCTTCTGACGCTTGCCTTCACTTTCACCATCTCTTTCTGTCATCATCTTTACCATTCTATGAGTTGGGGTACCTACTCGCACTTGGCCGTTTTTTATTTTGTGTTGCTTACGTTTTCTACAATTGTTTCAACATCAGATATCGACGTTTAAGATTAGATTTACAAACTCTTTATCGCTATTTGATATTTGCCACTACAGAAGTAACTATGTCAAGTGTGGAAAGAACAGCGGTTTATCAAGTTAGCTAAAGAAAAACCCATTTTAGGGTTCTGTAGATAAAAAGTAATAACTTTAAGTTCAATTCTAGGTGAAAAAAACCCGCCCGTATAATTCCAGTTCCCATGGGAATTCCGGGAAAATATATATCCTATGTCACTCGCGGAACTGAGACGAATCTAATGACACCTCACACTTCAAAATACAGGGTTATTTATAATTCACTAGCATCCTTTTAACCCTAAACTCCTACCACTTAAACAATTGTTTTTTGTTTTACGGCTTTTGTCATAACTTAATATTTTTGGTGTAATTACGTTTTGACAATTTGAGATTACCTCTTATTTTTACGATACTCTGTGTATTTGTATGGGAAAAAAAGTGCTTCATTTTAAAAAGTCGTAGAACAAAAAACATTTGTTTGAGTGATAGGAATTCAGGGTTAAGAGGATGTCAGTGAATCAAAAATAACCCTGTATATTGAGCCGTTTAGGCTGCCGGGCGTGCCAAAGAATGATACACACATACATACATACATACATAGATACGCTCGAAAAACATAACCCTCCTTCGACAGTCGGGTGAAAACACAACCTATTTGTTTACCCACACTTTACCGGTTCTACATACTGTTAAAAGGAGACCCTTTAGGCAAGGTTCCGAAGATACGGCAGCGTTCCCCCTTTGAAAAGCTAAGCTAATTCTATGATAATACCTATCTTATAAGTTATAAGTTACGTATTGTTGACGTGAAATCCAAATGAAAACTACGAGATAATAATCAGCCGAATTCTCGCGCAAGTCTAGTGACCAAATTAATTTTAGCACCTCCAGACGATAAAATCCTCTCAAAATCGCATTAAAAATAGCAATAAAAACAGATATTTTATAGCCCACTAAAATGACAGCTGTATGCGTCAAACCGGCGTTACCAATATAGAAAACAAACGAGACAGTTGGGAAGTGGTTTGGTTTCCACCAGAGATGTGGTATGCAGCTATGCTGCGAAGATGTGAAAGCTACGCTACGAAACTGTGTGACCGTTTCCACCAATGCTAAGCTATGTAGCTGTGAGAGGAAGATGCGATGCGCAGCTCGAGCTATGCGATGTATCGACAGAGGCGCGCGGAGCGGCAGCGCGGTGAGGGGGGAGACTCGCACGCATCCAGGGAACACATCTTTCCATATAAAAATCATAGCTTAGTTGAACCCGTTTCCACCAGTGCTATGCTATGTGGACCAATGAAACTGATTGGTGGATATCAGACACATCCATAGCAACGTAGCGTAGCGCATCTCTGGTAGAAAGGCACCCTTATAGGCTGCGTGTCCACCGGAGCTGTGCGAGGATGTGTGCATGTGTTTGTCATGAACCAATAGAAACACTTCATTTAAAAGGTCCTAAGTGAATGAAGTGTTTCTATTGGTTCATGACACACACATCCCTCGCAACGCATCCTCGCACATCCCTGGTGGAAACGCAGCCTTAATCTCTAGGGATTAAAGTATTTTTTTTTAATTCTAATGGCCGGCGCCCACTGACGGCATGGCACGGCGTGGCATTTTATTACTATCAAGTTATTTTGAATCTTATTTCAATGAGTTTAGAATTCATGTTACTTTATTTCGATACCACGATGCCGCGACGTCTTGAGGGTCGATGCCACGCATAACCAATAAAGTAACAAGAATTCGAAACACATTGAAATAAGATTCAAAATAACTTGATAGTAATAAAATGCCACGCCGTGCCATGCCGTCAGTGGACGCCGGCCCTAAGATACCTACTAGATCAGTGTTTTTCAAACTTTTTGGCGTCACGGCCCTTAATGACCATCAAAATTCCTTCGCGACCCCCCAAAACCCAATTTGTACGATTAACCTTAAAACCCATGTATATCCTTCAAAAAAAATTCATTCCATCTAGTCACAAGACTTTCTCGGAGCTGAGCCTCGCGACCCTCCTGGATAGCTCTCCGGGGGGTCGCGACCCACACTTACACTGTACTAGATAACTACCAAGTACAAAAGTTTGCGTATCTCGGCTTTATTGTACCTACCGTTCTGTCACTCGGACGTAGATACGGAACCCTAATTAGAGTGACAGCTGTACGCGTGACGCCAGCAGTACCAATATAGAAATACGTTTACTTTCGTATTACGAATGACATTGACGTCAGACGTCAAATGACGTCTGCTATTTGGCAGCTGGTGGTGGTGTTGCCAGTAGTTATCCTTTCCGCAATGCTTCGCAAGCGTGGCTGTTTTATTAATGAGATTTTTTGCGCGAGTCATGAAGTGGTACTAGGACGTTGGACTTTATACTTGGCCCACGTATTATTACGACGTAGCGTTGGTAGAAATTCCCCACGCACTCATTGGTTTTTTTAAGGAAGTGTTTAAAGTAGTTAGTAGTTAGTAAGTAGGTGGTTTAAAATAAAAACATCACGAGATAGTTTTAGGTTGGGGACTTCGATCAACATGTATGTATATTGTATTGTTGATCGAAGGTTGGGGAGAAAATATGTATACACTGACGAGCAAAAATAAAGGGTCGGTTACAGAAATGACGATAACTACAAAACCCGCTGTGATAGCTTCTTCGGGTAAAATGAGTTTTTGTAAAGAGTTTTATTCTTAACAAGAAAAAGTTTAATTGAGAATAAAATCTTTACTAAACTTCTTTTACTCGAAGAAGTTATCACAGCGGGTTTTGTAGTTATCGTCATTTTTGTAACCGACCCTTTATATTTGATCGTCAGTGTAGATACCTATTCTCCATATCAAATGATATTTAATACGACCGCCTTAGCCTAGTCGGTAGTGACCCTGCCTACGAAGCAAGAGGTCCTGGGTTCAAATCCCGGTAAGGGCATTTATTTGTGTGATGAGCACGAATATTTGTTCCTGAGTTATGGATGTTTTCTATGTATTTAAGTATTTATTAATTAAATTAATCTCTTAATAATTAAATTAGGGATTAAATATATTATGTATATGTCATACAAATTGTCTAGGAAACAATACAAAAAAGTCAATTTTACAAAAAAAAAAGAAATTTAATATTTATTTAATTTAGTATTTATTTGTCTATATAAGTATGTTTATCGTTGTCTAGTAGGTACCCATAGTACAAGCTTTGCTTAGTTTGGGACTAGGTCGATTTGTGTAAGATTGTCCCCTAATATTTATTTATTTATTTGTTATGTACAATCCTAGACTAAAAGCGTACTTTTTACACTAAGAAAAAGAAACCAAAATGTATATGTATGTGCCCTGAAAGAAAAAAAGTTTATTTGCGAGAGACGTCATCGTCATCATATCAGCCGAAAGACGTCCACTGCTAAACATAGGCCTCCCCAAGGCTCGCCAAACAGATCGGTCCCGTGCCATCCGCATCCAACGCGATCCCGCAACCTGACACATCATGATCATGACATGAGTATAAGAGACATGGTTACATTAAATTGATACCTATCAATTGATTTAAAATAGGTAATAAAAATTGATATTAACTTTTTTTATTAAATTAAAAAATGTCCCAGCATAAGTCAAAGTATTCTGAAAGAGAACAGAAAATGTGGTCAACCAGCCATTACTGCAGCCTTGCTGTAAACAGCGTGTCAGGAAGCTTTTTAATATCATCGGACTGTTTTTTTATAGATATTAACAACAGTTTATTTTAATGTTATTTTTTTTCGGCAATGGCAACTCCAGAATTGGCGGGAAACGTGTGGGGTAGAAAAAATTTTAAAAAAAGTAGATTGGAGTTGGAGGGAGTCTTTGAGGAGAGTTCTACAATTCCCTGGCTATAAACAATTTTACAAATTTAATGTTGAAAGAATATTACATATAAGAGTCAATGTTATTAATTACTGTTCCCAAAATTATTGAATAAACTACCGGTTAAGTACGGAATCGTACTTGGAGTTTATTTTCATTATAAAGTTTTGTTTTGGTTTTTAAGGGATATATAAGTTTATTCGGATGTCTTGTGTTAAAATAAATCACATTGCTTCCAAGATTTGCGCCTTTTTGCGTGGCTCTACCCCTGCAGCCGATGTTATCAAGCGATCCTTACAATTAGTAATACCAATAATTTAGCTGACGTAGGGCCGGCGCTCACTGACGGCACGGCACGGCATGGCACGGCAAAGGATTTTATTACTATCAAGTTGTTTTGAATCTTATTTCAATGAGTTTAGAATTCATGTTACTTTATT
Organism: Archips crataeganus; assembly: GCA_947859365.1. NCBI lineage: Eukaryota > Metazoa > Arthropoda > Insecta > Lepidoptera > Tortricidae > Archips > Archips crataeganus. The sequence goes on along the minus strand of OX402073.1, from coordinate 8,777,208 downwards.
TCGATATCACGATGCCGCGACGTGCCGAGGGATGCTGCGGTATGACGCAACGCATAACCTGCCATGCCATGCCGTGCCATGAAGTGCCATGCCGTCAGTGAGCGCCGGCCCTTACTTAATAGGTGTGTTTCCGGAACTATTGCTTGTGGTAAATGAAACGGTGTTTTGTTCTGTTTACCTTTACAGTTCTGAGGAAGCATAAAAAGCACAATGAACTATTAGCATTTACGATGATCGTGCAATCCTTGCGTTAGGGTGTGTAGACGATAGACATTCAAACAAGAAGTCAAACAAACAACTTAAAGAACTTCGAAGCGACGTCTGATACCACAGGGACCGAAGAGCTGACAGCTTCCTCGCACAATGTATAAGCAATAATCAGCATTCAAAAAAAAACAAATATTTTTTATTTCGGACTTAAAATCCATAGAATTGCTATCATCATCCCATCCGATATACGTCCCACTGCAGGGCCTCCTCTCAGAATGAAAGGGCTTGAGCCGCAGTTCCCACGCGGGCCCAGTGCGGATAGGAACTTCACACACATTGAATTTCTTCTTAGATGTGTAGGTTTTCTTATATCTCAATGCTTGTCCAATACCGTGACGCATACGTGCAAAGCTGTATGATATGTATGACTAATCAAAACCACATTGCCGAACGGCCGCCCCCTAATTGAGAGGGAGACAAACCAGTGGTTAAAGTATTGAGAAGACGCTGGTTGAAACCAGTACAGCAATCAAGTTTGATGGTGTTTTCACTCGTCGTATAAATAAAAAATAGTATGGGTGGTACAACACTAAACTACAATTTTTAATTTCGTGGAATTCTGACATTTCTTAGTGTTACCAGGCAAAAATATTTCCCGAAAATTTATACAAGATTAAATAAAAACTAGGAAATACAGAGCACAAATTCCTTACTATACACATTAAAATTTGACATAATGTAATAAATCGTTAATTAATACGTAGTTAAAATAATTTTTGTACTAACTAAATAGACGTAATAAATTATTTAACCCTTTTATGAGTAAAAAATAAATTGTCTCTGGTATCATTGCGAATCATCATCATTCATATCGCTATATTTTACGGGAAATATGTTTGCCTGGGCCTGGTAACACTAAGAAATGTCGGAATTCCACGAAATTTAAAATCTTAGTTTAATCGATCGATCGATGGTAGAACTTGTCTAATTTAAAATGACGCGCCCCACCACCGCATTTACGCACAGGATTTTTCATGCGATTTGTCGATCGTGATGTTGCACACTGATCATAGTTAACGGAATAGTTGACGCTCCCAAATAGATGTAGAGTTGTAATTAATATTTGCACGCACTCGTCCAAATCAACTGATTCAGTAGAGGCGCGCGCGTCATTCTAGCTTAGACAAGCTCTAGAATGGATTGGTCGATGTCGATCGAGTTTCTACTACTGTGTAGTATTTAGAAAGTAACGATCGACGTCGACCGCGGGTCGCACTTGCAGCGCCCTTTGAATCAGTTTATCTTATCATAGTAATGGCAGACAAGAGACGGGGCGGAGACGCGGCCTGCGACGCGCCCCCGTCTCACGTCTCTTCCGTGTGGCTTGCGCCATACTCGTGTCTTGGAAATACTTTGTGGTGTGGTATTATCAACTTATCACCCCTGTTACATACGAACATTGCAGGCAGCGTTGCCAGATGTCCCAACTTTGGCGGGACATCCCAATTTTTGGCCCAAAGCTAACTGTCCCGCGCGGGACAGATTCAGTCCCGCTTTTGGGGTATTGCTCGCTGTGCGACCACGTATGGTAAAAAAAGTTTTTCATATAGTACAGTCGACTACAAAAAGATCGATGCAGCCAAAGTTACAAAAATATGTATACGCGACTTTATTAACTTACCATTAAGGTCGTGTATACATATTTTTGTAACTTTGGCTGCATCGATCTTTTTGTAGTCGACTGTACATTACTGCAGAGGCCGGGACAGGGGTTAGATATAAGTTGTTCCGGCCGAGGCTTGTATAGTGCTTTTCTCAAACATGCACCATCACCATCATCATCATCATCATCATCATCATCATCATCATCATCATCGTCGTCGTCGTCATCATGATGGTGATGGTGATGATGATGATGACGATGATGATGGTGGTGATGATAATGATGGTGGTGATGGTGATGGTGATGATGATGATGATGATGATGATGATGATGATGATGATGATGGTGGTGGTGATGATGATGATGATGATGATAATGATGATTATGATGATGGTGATGATGATGATGATGATGATGATGATGATGATGTTGGTGATGTTGGTGATGATGATGATGATGATGATGGTGGTGATGTTGGTGATGATGATGATGATGATGATGGTGGTGATGTTGGTGATGATGATGATGATGATGATGGTGGTGGTGATGATGATAATGATGATGATGATGATGGTGATGATGATGATGATGATGATGATGGTGATGATGATGGTGATGATGATGATGGTGGTGATGGTGATGATGATGATGATTATGACGATAACGATGATGATGATGATGGTGATGATGATGATGATGATGATGATGATGATGATGGTGGTGATGATGATGATGATGATGATGGTGATGATGATGATGATTATGACGATAACGATGATGATGATGATGGTGATGATGATGATGGTGATGATGATGTTGATGGTGAAATATTTCTCTAGGCAGATCACCATTACCATCACCATCACCATCTTACCTTACCTTAAATAAGCGAAGTGGCAGAATGTCATAATGAACCAAAACGCAAATATTGCTTATAGTTTTTTTTTAAATGGCTAAATGCTATGATGCCATAGACCTATTTTAATCATCATGGTGCTGTGTGACATGAAACAATAGACGATCGCATTGCCGGCCTAGGCCTGCAACGGTGTATTTTGAAGCCTGTTTTAAGGAACACAACGTAAACATTACATAGCATGTTTGAGAAAAATTACTTCTCTATGGCTTCTTTGGCTATCTATTGTCATAAAAACTTAATTTGGAAGAACAATAAATGGATCAAAATTGAAACCACTGAGTCACGTTTTTTTTAATAAGTTCCGCTTTCGACGAAAGAATCCCGCTCTCTTTACTAAAAAGTAGTGTCCGACCGAAGTTTCGATTTCGGTTTCGGTTTCGGCCAAAAAAGTGATTTCGGCCGAAGATTCGGTTTCGGCCAGAATCCGGCCGAACCCTTCGGCCGGGCCGAAATTACTTCGCGGCCTCTCGCGGCTCTCGCATCGGGAGCGCTCGGCTTAATTCGGGCACGCTCGGCCGGGTAGATATAGGTAATGAATCGGCGGCCGGCCCAGCTGGGACCAGCGACAGTAGTATGCATGCAGTTTGTGAAGTTTGTTTGTGAACCACGTGGCGCGCGACAAAATATGGTGAGTGTTGTATTTTATGCTGTGATTAATGAACAATACGTTTGATATTAGGCTTGTGAAATTAGTTTAGACGTGATAAGAATAGGTTGTTTGTTTTGAATAATATAATACCTATGCCGCGAATTAGTGAAGTCTTGATAACTGCAGTAAAAGAATACCTTATTAACCCTATTATTACTATCCCTTACATATGTAGGTAGGTAGGTATGTTATTTTAAATAACAAGTAAATAACTTAACTATTTAGTTGTTATTTAATTATACTACTATACTATTACTATTAATTATAATTTATGTAAAAGTTGATTTATGTTTAAGCTGTGATTTATCTTGCAATTGACTTTGTCCAGGTATTATATTAATTAGGTAACTTTGTTTAAAAGTTTAAAGATTTGATTTTATTTGGTTTAAAATTTCATAATTTACCTCTAATTATATCTATTTTCATTAAAAATAAACGTTTTTTTATTTTGTTTAACAAAAAAGTAACTGTTCTCATATAAGAAATCCTTGCAATAACCTTTGCCTTACGATTTGTACAATAATTTTGAATATTTTGTTTGATATGATACGTCTTCAAAAATTTCGGTTTCGGTTTCGGCCGAAATCAGAAAAAAACCGAATATTCAGTTTCGGTTTCGGTTTCGGCTAAAAATCGTGTTTCGGTCGGACACTACTAAAAAGGTTAGGAACGCTTTGCCCGACAAAAAATCTGGCTACCAACGCTGATTGTAGGTTAAATAAAAAAGCTTTTGGGACTGGGATACGACGAAATTAATCATTACAACGTTGATTCATTTTAAAACAGCTATTTTTATTCGTAGGAATAATCTAAGTGTTATCTTTGTCAACAAAGCTGTTGAGTATCTTTTTTATGATTAATACGAAGCAAATCTGTACAAACTGTCACGCACGATAAGGTGTCGTGGATGAAAACAGGTTTTTTGCAACATACTTAAGTCTTCTTCATTAGGTATAGGTTAAACTCGCTATATCATTAAGGAACGTAATACTACGTCACCCGTTTAGGGGGGGAGGGGGTCACCAAAAATACCACGCCTGGTCACGGACGGGGGTGAGAGGGTTAAGGTTTTCATCACGTACGTAGTCAACAAACTCTAGTCTTTAGTCTAGGCAAATCTCGCAAATCTATATTAATAAAAGACAAATATGAGCCAAATTATTATTTTTTAACTTTCTATTTGCAAAAAGTGATTTAAAATCATATTTATAAATTACTACGTGAAAACTAATGGGGGAGGCGGGGATCTTGGAAAATACTACGGGCGGTCACCGAGGGGTGGGAGGGGGGTAAAAAATTGCAAAAAATGGGTCACGTATAAAAATATATTAAAATTCGTCAAATTATATTATGCATTATTATTATTATTATCTTGTTGGTAACAACATCTCTCCTACTTAGGAGGTAAAATATTGCACGGGCCTAAGCCAAGTGCGTTTTTTTTTTTTTAATGTTAATTTATGACATGGATAAAAATTTACGTACTATTCGGCATGTATTGACTGCTTTCTGTAGGAGTATGTATGTGGATGGGTGTATGTCTAAAGTCCGGAGGCTTGTGTGGAGAGTTTTTGGGATGACGCCTGTTGTGGAGAGGACGATAGGTACAGTTTTTACGGAACGGGCTTGCCACTGAGTTTTAACCTCAATTGATAGGTCTGTGTATTTGGTCATTTTGTCTGTGTGTGTGGTTAGCAGGTTGTGAGTGTTACAGATAGCAATGTCTATAAGGATTACTGTTTTGCTATGTTTATCTAATATCGTTATGTCTGGTCTGTTGTAGTGTATTGTTTTGTCTGTTATTATGGTTCTGTCCCAGTATATCCTGTAGCTTTCATTTTCTAGAACTGATTGTGGTTTATACTTATAGTATGGTAGTTTCTCGGAGATAAATTTGTGTTTGTAGGCTATGTATTGGTAATTATAGCGGCTACTTTATCATGTCGGTGTTTGTAGTCGGTTTGAGCTATTGACTTGCATGCACCGGTTATATGTTGAATGGTTTCAGAGCTACTATGGCAATGTCTGCAAAAATCTGCTGTGAAGTTTAATCTGCGAATGATGTGTTTCTGGTAATTTTTAGTATCGATAACCTGATCTTGGATTGCGATCATGAAGGCTTCGGTCTCAGGGAACAGCTCGCCACGCAGCAGCCACGCGTTCGACACTTTTTTGTCGACATGAGATAGCTGCAGGTCGTGACGATGCCTTCCATACAGAGACTTTTGCTGCCATGCTGTTAGTTTGTTTTTACTGTCTGTTATTTTTTCGTTGCGTTGTTGATTTCTATCGTGGAGGTTGAGTGGAGTGAGACGGGTGTCAGATTTTGTGACTGTGGAATGTAATATGGAGTTTTCTGCACGATTGAAAAAGAAGTTTCTGAGGCTAGTTATCTGCTTATTGTGTAAGTTGATAATGTCTATGATACCTTTACCTCCTTCTTCTCTTTTTAGCGTTACTCTTTGACTGCATGACCGTGGATGGTGTTTACGGTGGGCTGTCATAGAAGTACTGATTTTACGCTGCAGTTTTTGTAGGTCTGTCTGGGTCCAGTTGATGATTCCAAAGGAGTAGGTAAGTAAAGGTACTGCGTAGGTGTTAAGTGCTTTTGTGATGTTGCGTGAGTTCAATTGTGATCGAAGGAGTGTGTTCAGTCTGTGAGTAAACTTCGTAATTATTTCAGATTTTGTTCGATTTTGATGAATTTCCCTTAATTGTTGAAATCCTAAATATTTGTATGAACTATGCTGGTCTAAAGCATCTACGGTTGCGCCTGTATGTAGTGTGTAGCTATTCTGTTCGACTACCCCGTTTCGGACTGAGATTGTTTTGCATTTATCTATGCCAAATTCCATGTGTATATCTTTGGAAAACATTTGTGTGACGTCTGCTAGTGTGTAAAGTGAGTTTATGTTATCCCTATAAAGTTTAATGTCATCCATATACATGAGGTGTGTGATAGAAGAGTTATTTTGAGTATCAGCTGTAAGTGTGTACCCGCAGTCTGATCGGTTCAGCATGTTAGAGAGTGGATTTAGAGCAAGGCAGAACCAAAGAGGGCTCAAAGCGTCTCCCTGAAAAATACCTCGTTTAATAGGTATTTCTTGAGTTTCTAGTGTTACAGAATTATTGGCAAGTTTAAGTTTAGTTTTCCAGTCTGACATTGTGTTTTGTAGAAATGTAATTAGTGTGGGGTGGATTTTGTAATGATGTAAGATATGGAGTAACCAGCTATGTGGTACTGAATCGAAAGCCTTTTTATAATCTATATACATGGTGCTGATGTCGTGTTTATTTTTGATGGCTAGTTTCATTACAACCGAGTCGATAATCAGCTGCTCTTTGCAACCTTGGCTATGCTTTCGGCATCATTTCTGTTCTTCTGACATAATATTGTTTTGCGAGATGTGATTGTAGATGAGTTCAGAGATACACGAGGTCAAAATTTTGTATATAGTCTGTAGACAAGTTATAGGTCGGCAGTTAGCAGGGTTGTTGTGATCTGAGTTTTTAGGGATCATGAAGGTTATCCCATCAGTAATATACGACGGCATTGATTGTGGTGATTCTATAAACGTGTTTAAGTGATTATGCAACAGGGGATGTAGGGTAGTCAGTTTTTTGTACCAAAAATTGTGTATTTTATCAGATCCTGGTGATTTCCAGTTGTGTGTTTTTTTATCACTTGAATAAATGTATGTATTGGAATATGTTGAAACTTCATTTGAGGAGTGTCCTTAAGCGTCTGCAAATCTTCCCGTATCCATTCTGCGTTTTGATTGTGTTCTACGGTATGTCCCCATATATTTGACCAGTACTGATGGAGGTCTTCGTGTGACAGTGTGCAGGTTGATCTAGTATTATGTGCACTTTGTGTATTTGATGTGAGATGTCTATAAAACTGTTTTTCGCTATTAATGAACTGGCTATTTTGTTTCTTACGTTTGGTACAATTTATATATCTTTTAAGGCGACTAGAAGCTGTATTGAGCTTCTGCTTGAGTGTGTCTATAAATTGCTCATCGGTATTATTTTCTTCTTCGTGCCGTGAATGAACTTTATGTCTATCTTTTATCTTCTGAACATAACAAGTCAGCCTCCCACTTCTATTGCCATGAATGTATTGTCATCCTGCCCAGGTCTTTTCTCAGTCGATTCATTTTATTTTGTAATCTTTTTTGCCAATATGGTATATTATTTTCTTGGCGTGCTACGGCCTCTCCTATGTTTTTTTTTTTTTTTTTTTTTTTTTTTTTTTTATGATATAGGGGGCAAACGAGCAGACGGATCGCCTGATGGTAAACGATTACCGTCGCCCATGGACACCTGCGACACCAAAATGTCCTTTATTTTGGATCCATTGCATACACTTGCAGTGTACGCAGCACAGTAAACTATTGTGTGTATTGTAGTGAAATCGTCGTCTGATTTTATATAGTCAGGAAGAATGACACTATTTATGTAATCTATTATTTGTCGAAATCGTTTCGAAGTTTTTTGCTTGGGTATATATGGGCGGGTTGTGGGATTACTATCTCTATATTTGTCATAAGCTACTTTAAATGTCTCTGATATTTGTGTTCCCATAATGGTGTTTTGTTGTCTATGGGCAGGTGAGTTTGTTGTTATATTATTGTGATCTGGAGAGTCAATATCATCGGAAAGTTGTTGTTGATAGTTTGAAGTATGATATGCAATGTGTATTTCGGGAGTGAGATTGGTTGTATTTTGGGAGTTATGACAAGATAGTGTTTGCTGAACTTCGTTTCTAATTTCTCGCAGTCTTTCTTCAGTTATGTATCTATTTTTGACGATAGCTCGTCTTTGGTCTGCAATGCGTTGTTCTGAGATATTTGATAATTCTGGGAATTCCTGTATGATACTATTGTGTAGCTGTGGGCGGTAGGCTGACGTGTTAGATTCAAGATTAGTTATTCTGTAATATGTTCTCATTATAGCTTCATTAATGTCATCTGTCCATCTCCTTCTTGTTGTCTGAGTTTTTTGTGTGAGTGTTTGTGCAGTATTATTTTCAGTTTGAGGTGTTGTCATTGAAGAATTACTTTGTATATCTGCCAGTAGTTCAGCTTTTATAGCCTCTCTTTCGTCATCGGTCAGTAGTTTATTGCTGATGATCGCTCTGCGTTAAGCTCCTACACTAGGTTTCGTACATTCATTTCCGGGAACTTTTGCGTGAATTGGGAGTACAGTGAATCTAAGTAAACTCGTGTTTTTCTTTCCATGTCAGTAATTGCCAAATACGTGCGCCAGATGAACATATTCATTTCTGTTGTCCACTTATTTCTCGCGCTTTTTTTTGCCTATGGTGGGTGCGGGATTCGCGGCCAGTGCCTCCCGCGCAACATCCATTGACATTGACGAATTTGATGATGATGATCTCTCATTTGAAAACCAATTTTCAAATGAGTGCGGTGATGAGTTGAGTGACGGGAATAAACTATGGGTAGATGAAATTGATGATGATGAACGTGAAGTGATGTGTGCTGCCTGGGCTACGCCCTCAGGCACTGGCGTCGCGCTCGCTTGTCGCGTTGTGCCGGTTCGCGGTACGTTGCTCCCCCCAGAATACGAGGAGCGGCCCAAGCTGCGCGTGATGCGGCGCTCGGGGCGGGATTCTCCAGCATCGTCTCCTCTGCTGGTACCCGCCTGGGGTACTCTTTTTTTTATTTCGTCCCGCTTCCATACTTACTTACGTCACTATTGCTCTGTTAGCCATTGGTTAGTTATAAGCTAAATAAATAGCTGCCAATGTCCGCCTCTCACGTGATCACAGGTGTTCGGATCGGACATGGAGTTAGATTTGTGAGGGGCTTATTATTATTATTATTATATACGTACGTTCCCTTACTAGCAAAGCTGCAAAGCTTTAGTTCTGAAATTCATGTGAAAGATATTTGAAGATTCACTCTAATGACCAGCGTTTATCGAAACACGATTACTTGTAGTTCGCTCGATAGAAAAAAAATCCAAAGAAGTCTCTAAAAAATAAAATAAATCCTCAGTAAGTTCTACGTAAATACTGCAGGGCAGGTCATGACTTTTTGAATGTTAGTAAAACAAGATCTTTTCTAGGGCCTAGTGTTGCTACATTTTTAAAATATGTTTTTATTTTAGATACGATGAAAATACCTAAATACACGCGCAGTCTAACCAACCTATCTTGAGCCATCGTGCTTGCCCCTTGTCCGATAGTTAGTTGCGTTAGTTCTCCTTCGGCCATCGGACGGGGAACTCGTGTCCCTCGCGCTTACGCACGGCTTTGATTCCAGCCGCTCTCACGCACACATACATGAGTGCATAGAATACTTAGAAAATCGATTAGCGCCAAAAGCTCTTGCATGTAGGGTGACGGCACCAAACATGGACATGCACAGTAATACCCAGTAATGGATAGCAAAGATTCAATTCCTAATAGCAGACCATCCATGGACTTTGTTGGCCATCAGTTATCTGAGCATAGTGTTGATAGTTTAAAAATGTAGTGTCAGTTTCTTAAAATTTGAGGTTTACGGAAAAAAATGACCATAATTAGTTCTTGTCCATTACTGGTGCTGTCACCCTACCTAGACACCTGAAATTTTCACCGATTATGTATAAATACTGTGGTCGCTATAACAAGAAATACTAGAAACAAATACATAAAACTAAAAATTAAAGGGGGTCGTCATACAAGAAACGCGTTTTTATATTTTTTTATTGGACTGTTTTTGACTCACGTAGAACTGGACATGTTTCGAACCAATCCCTGGTCCTTTTTCAAGATTACTTTAGTGATTATGATTTTTACCAGCCATAAGTCTTACAGCCATAGACGTAACAGATGCCCGTGCGCAGGTCACGTGCGTTGGCAGATAACCAGACGCGACGCAGACGCGTGTTTACTTTTAGACTTTTACAAATTCGATTCATGACACAAATCGAGTTTACTAACTTTTTTTAGCGACGCTTCACTGAATATGTATAGATCTGCGCTAGGCAGAGTTGATTAGGCATAAATACATATATATAATAATGTGAAGAAAAGTGTACCTCGCTTTCACTGCGCCGCTTCTGGCAGGGCCCTGCTCGCTTCCACGACGCTCTTCAGCTCGATCACCTTGTGATGTTGGTGTATGGGTGTGTGTGTGTGTATGTGTTATATCCGATAAAGCCCGAAAACCGTACTTATGGTATTTTAATATGCGCAGGAGAACTCAGCGAGTGCCGACCGAATCTCGAGAGTTTTTGAACTGTCACCTTGACAGGTCAGAAGAGTATTTCTGAAGGAATACACAGAGAGGTGTATTTTCCTATCAAGGTTGAAAACCGAACAGAATAGTTTGAAAATTTATGCGCGTACGCACCGTTGGATTTAGGGTTACGGTTACTCATATCAAACGGGACCATTTTTTTATCATTTTAAAACGGGACAACAACTTTTTAAGGAGATTTTGGGCAAAAATAAACTTTTTTTTACAGTAACAAAAGTCTTACCACCAAACTTTGTATTTCATTTTTTCCGATGCGCAAATACTTACCTATAGTTTAGCACTTGGTGACATGACAACTTCCAAAATGTGTATAGTATAAATCTTCCCAGGTGAATTTTTCGCTTCGAGCCATTACATTAAATTTGAACCTTAATACTATGACGATACCGTTTGTTTTGAAAGATAAGGGCTCGAAGCGAAAAATTCACCTGGGAAGATTTTTACTATACAACTCTTAGTAAGATTTTTGAAATACTATCTTTAACAATTACTGTTAACATAGTTCAAACTACGTAGATGTCTACATAATTGAGTTTTCTTTTCTGCCCGCAACTTGTTTATCAAAGAAAATACATGTTCGACTACCACTTACGTGTCGTTATTTTAAATCTTACGAAAACGGGACATTTTCGCGTCCCCGACTGGTTTTTCGGGACACCGGGACCTGAGAACGGGAGTCCCGTTCAAAACGGGATGTATGGTCACATCACTCATATCAAAAGATAAACAAGCGATCCTCAGAAATAGTAAAAGTCATCTACTTAACCTAAAAATCTATAAAATGAAAGTGCCGACTGATTGACTGACAGACTCATCGATGTGCAGCCGCAACTCTAGGCAGAACACTGAAATTTTGTATTTTGTTTTGTGTTTGTTTTTGTAAATTTAATATTTTATTTTGGGATTGCCTTTATGATTATGACGTAGACGTGGGTTGCTTACCGGGAACTATGACCGGTTTAGTTTTTTTTAGTGTCACGTAATGTATGTGGTTAACTAATAAATAATAATCATACATGTGTCTAGTGAGACCTGCTAAGGGAGTAAGTGCATGTTAATTATACCTACGTAGTATAGTTGTTTATCTGTATTATCTTCTGTGCACTTATTTCTGTTTGTTCTCCAAATAAATAAATAGATCAGGAATAAATATTACTTATAAACAAAACAAAGTAGTGTTTGTGTACTGGTCAACTTTTAATTAATTCAGGCACTTAATTTTTTCCACTAATTTTCGGAATGAGTAATCAAGCTCTCGACAAAATGTGTATTTACCTAACCTATTTGTTTTAATTAATACCCAATTTAAATCAAACCTACACTCACAGACACTCTTAAAACTATGGCGTTACGAGGTAAGGAAATCATAAAATGAAACTTCGTTGTAAATCAGTAAAAAACGTGAGTCACACAAAATTATGAACACTTCGCGAAGTGCTAATTATTTTTCAGAGGTCTCACATCACAAAGATAACGCATACGGACAATGTCAGTGAATCACAGAATTTTACGTACTTACAATTAATTATATTTACGTAAAGTATCGTATTTGTATTTTTTTACACATAACTTTAATTAAAAAGTTATTACACAATTATGCTGGTTTTGTTTAAAAGTTGTTGAACTCCAGAAAAATTGCAGCGCGAGCGCGCGTACAGGTGAATTCCATAGATTACGTAACTTCGTCAAAGAAAAAGTTTGAACGCAACGCAACACACTTTCGCAGTAAAATGTGCTTTATAATTTGGTAATGACGATTGAAGATCGAATGCAGAATGACACTAGCCAAAAAGAATCAAATTAGCATCAAACTGTGCAAACAAGTTTCGACCCCGTTCGTTTGGAAACGTGTACGAAATTTTGAAATGCAAAACCAGTCATTGTCTGTCTATCCTTTCGTTGACCTGCGCTAAATCGGGAATTTTGGTCAAAGATTAAAATAACAGAAGGATAAAATTACTTTATATTTTATGCCTATTTCAAAGTGAACTTTCCTTCTGGAAATTTTTGCTTTTATTATATAGGGGCACAAGAATGTATCAAAACGGGCATATATTTTTTCAATAGTGATACAGTCCAAAATTAAAAATACAATTATCTTTAATTGATAATTCAATTCTATTCAATAATTTATTTGTAAAACAGGTAATACCGAAGTATTTTGTATAGTATAGTAATGACAACAAACGTACACAAAACATTTTTTTATAAAGCGTACCCACAAGTATTTATTTTCGTAACATCGGTAACCAACGGAGCAAAACTGTGTCACTTACCCAGCCTTGATGACGTCACCCTCCAAATATAATCCCTGATGTATCCACACTCCGTCAACATGTACACAGAAAAACAACTTCTCATCAACCCCAACAATTAAATCAGTATCATTGATATCCTTCACCAGCGTCGGGCTGCAGGGCTGGCCGCGAGGCGCCGGCGAACGGGTTAACGACCACAAATCCACGTTCAAAACTTCAAAATTCAAGTTCAAAACACACTTTTCATTCTCACAATGGCTTTTGTCGACACTCGCGGTAAATATCCACGGTTGGAACACCGCATTGGTGTTTATTATTAAGAATAATAGTAAGAATAAGCCACTAGTCCGCATTGCACTACACAACATCTTGCCGCGACAGCCACCGGCCGAATGAGCGAGTGAGTGAGCGAACTGTCAAGTCAACAAGTTGCTTCGTCTGAATCAGTGAATGAGCGATGGGTTGATAAGACTTGTGGAACCCGCTACAATGTATTGTTTGCCGCTAACGCGTCCGAGTTCGGAGTTACAATAATTGAAATCATTATGATATTTTGCCGTAAGGAGGACGGAGGGGAACAAAATGTTTAGTTAGATGAATTACAAGTTAATACCTTTTGCCTTACTACGTAGTGAACTGAAACAATTACTTTGCTCTCCCGCGACTTTACAATAGTTACATTTATGTAAGAAATGCGTGTTCATGCAGTTCCTCCACTACCACACTGTACGAAACGAACACACAAATCACACAAACCCAACTATCACCACCACCAAACTACAACTGACGCGTTTCGAACTCAACCAGAGCTCATCTTCAGAGTTGGTACCACAACCGTACGCTATGCCACCAAATGTTAGACATGATAATGATGATATGGTATGATGATGTTAGATGTGTGTGTTGTGTTACTACAGTAGCGTTGTACCAGAACAGTTGTTGAATGTAGCGACATTGCCTGGGGTGCGGTTAAAACACACCCAGCGTAAGGATGGTCGCATTCGTTTTCTACCATCTCCTTCTACCCTCATCTAACGTTTGACAGAAAGAAGCAATGACAGCGTAGCGATAGCGATTCCAAGTGCGTTAGACAATATGTCATATGCCTCTGATAATTCAAACTATCTTGCTATTGTCATAAGGATTTTTTTAATTATCACACATATCATCATCATCATCATTTCAGCCGAAAGACGTCCACTGCTGAACATAGGCCTCCCCCTAGGATCTCTAAACAGATTGGTCCCGTACCATCCGCATCCAACGCAACCCCGCAACCTTAACCAGGTCGTCGCTCCATCTTGTTGGAGGCCTACCTACACTGCGTCTTCCGGTTCGTGGAGGCCACACACATCACGCCAGTATCCAATACACACATATACACAAGGTTTCAATGCTACTTTTAGCAATTTCAGGTTTAATGTTAGGTGGGCGTTTATTTGAGCGTCTCAACTGCCTCGTTTATCTGGTTACATTTTTTAAGCAATGGCAGAAGATACTGATACAGTTTCCAGTTATATGGTAGATGTAGACCTCTAGCCTCTAATATATACCTCTATATATAACCGAAAGCCCCATCAAAATCTACAGCCATTTGTTTACAAATGTGACCAGATAAATGAGGCGGTTGAAACGCTCGAATAAACGCACAAAAGCGGTAAAATAGTGACCATTTTGCTAGCCTATCGCCTACAATATACCTTAACCTGTGTCCTTAGTCGCTTCACACAACATCCTCGAATTTAAAAAAATTGAATTGTCGAAATGAAGTGCGAAATTACATTTGAATTTTGATATGAGCTTCAGTATCAGAAAACATCGTGAAAAACCTATACACACTTTAGACGAAATTTAATGGTGTGTGTGAAATTCTTAAGCCACACTCGGCCCGCGTGGGAACTAGGGCCCAAGCCCTCTTAAAACAGACGAAGCCGCGTGCGACACATAGTTTCTATGAACGGCTAAATTAACGAATATCGAAGCGTTGCAAGGACAAACCGATAAGCGCTCGATAACTTATCAGTCACCGGATTATAGAATAAACTCAGCGGCTCCCTTTACGAGCACAACGTAAAAAAATCTGGGGATTGTAACGACTACTTATACCGCAATTTATATTCATTGCTGCTCTAACCACGTTAGTACTATTAGGGCCACTTGCACAGTCGAGGGTTAAAAAATTAAATCGTTAACCTGGGTTAAAAGAGACATTTCCATACATTTTGACACTTCTTAACCCTGGGTTAGCAGTTAACTCGGAGTTAACTACTAACCCAGGGTTAAGAAGTGTCAAAAAGTATGGAACTGTCATACTTAACCCTGGGTTACCGATTTAATTTTTTAACCCTGGGCTGTGCAAGTGGCCCTTAGTTATTCTGTGCCATAAGCACGTAATGAAAAACTGTAGGAGTACCTCGGTCTCCGCTCAGAGGTTCTAGCGTGGATCAGAAGCAAGTGAAGAAAACATGTAAAGCTATATCAATCTTTATATTCAGATAGCTGATGCCCGCGACTTCGTTCGCGTTAGTCATTGATGCTCAGTACCTCTACCATGAGTTTACACTAGTTTACCTGACCGTGCTCGCTAGTGACGGCGTAAATTATTCTTATGGAGAATTGTACAGCACCTCTAGCGGTCACTTAGGGAAGTACAATTCTCCATACAAATCATTTACGCCGTCGCTAGCGACTACGGTCACTGTAACTCTACCATGAGTTTACACTAGTTTACGTGACCGTACTCGCTAGCGACGGCGTAAATTATTTGTATGGAGAATTATACAGCGCCTCTAGCGGTCACTTACGGAAGTACAATTCTCCATACAAATCATTTACGCCGTCGCTAGCGAGTACGGTCACTGTAAACTAGTGTAAACTCATGGTAGAGGTACTGTAAACTAGTGTAAACTCATGATAGAGGTATTGCTCCTCTTGGTCGTAGCGTGATGATATATAGCCTATAGCCTTCCTCGATAAATAAATAAGCTATCTAACACTGAAAGAATTTTTCAAATCGGACCAGTAGTTCCTGAGATTAGCACGTTCAAGCAAACAAACAAACAAACTGTTCAGCTTTATAAATTTTTTAATATTAGCAAAGATATTGCAGTGCACTTTACAGTATTTGGAACAGGGTTCCGTACAAATTTATATGTATCTATGAACATCCAGTCTTAGCAGACCCCTGCTCCTAAGCAAAATGTGCGCAGCGTGGAATCATTGTAGATTGGTTACTGATGTAGACAGACAGACAAAAAATTTATGATTTTCGCAATTTTTCCTTTATCTGTGCTATAAGACCTTGCTTCGTACCAAATTTCAAGTTTCTGAATTCATGGGAAGTACCCTGTAGGTTTTGATAAAATTTGCGGCATAAATAGCTGTATCTTTTGATTGCGTTGGCTTAGAAGTTTGATTTTTTCACAGCTCCAAGGGACAGCAGACCTGAGTATTTGATTATAAACAGCTTGATACCTCCACCTCCACGCGTTCCAGAGAAAAAGGGTCTTGACAGACGGACGGACGGACAACAAAGTGATCCTATAAGGGTTCCGCTTTTTCCTTTCGAGGTGCGGAACCCTAAAAACTTTTAATAATATTTGCTAAAACGGTAATGAGGCAAAAAAACGCCGTCAAACGTTGAATGTGGTAATTACTATTCTACTATCCGTTGATAAATTTAGGTATTTTATCAACGATAACGAATTTATTATTGGAGATCACAATCAGCTGTCGAGATTAAACGTCCCGTATTTATCTGAAATTAAGATCTAATCAAATATTTAGGTATTGAAATAGTTTAACTTACAGTAAAACTAAAACTAGATACTCAACGTATGATATACCTACTAAAGCACAGCGTGAAACACGAATAATTTTGTACAATAACCTGGGGCTAAATTCAGGAACGGGCCGTCATGGGTTTGGTAGCGGTAATTCAATCGTTTGGGTTGGGTTTGGTTTGAACTGCTATTCAATTCAGGAACGCTAAAAATCACTGGTTGCAGTTCAAGGCAATATTCTCGAGGTTGTTAAAGAGTATGTTTCCTAAATTTTACTAAACGACAAATTATAACAATTATTGAATAAATGCATTATGTTGCCCAGCTTTAACTGAGTTAGAAACACTGATTTTGTATCACGTTCTAAATTCCTTCCTGTATAGTATTTATTAGCAGAATGAGCCAGTACAGTAGTACTAGCACGTGGTTATATTACGGTTGGATAATATTACCTACATAATTATTATACTCATTGTACTGTTCCATATGTTACTTAAGTATACCTTAGCAGGAAACATGGCACTGCCATCTATCGTTGAATAGAATACTTAAATTTAATTTTGCATTGAGAATCAAGAGACGCTTCTGGCGACTTTTATTTTTTTTTAACTTACAAGAAAATTAAGCACTTTTCAAACATGACTAAAATTATTTATTTCTATGAAATACATGTGATAAACTCATGTTCAACGGTTGTCTAAGTTTTTGTTGCAACGCGGAATTCGTTTGAAAGTTTCCATATATATAATTCATGTTCTGGAAGGATGTATATTTATAATAAGCACCTATTTTTTATAAGTTTCTTATTATTTTAATGTAGCATTTTTTTGTGTGCTGGACTTGGGCAAATGTAGCATTTTATTCCTAAACGAAATTAATATGTCAAAATGACACTGGACACTTAGTTGACTTAGTAAACTATAAATATAACCTAAAACCGTTTTATAAATTTGTAAAATTTGTTTACTTTCTAGTCTATTCTGATGTTATGAACAGAAATAATTTAGAAGGTGTGCTTCTGATTATACCACAATGTCAATAGACGCATACTTTTGTTTCTGCTGTTTATCAACAAACGATTTAAAGAACTTATTCGGTGAGAAACCCGAAGAAAATTATGCCGAAATTCTCAACGATTTGTTTTCAATAAAAGTAAGTAATTTAAGGTTAAAATAAGTTTGAAATTTTCGCTTTATCTGCGAAATTTCTATAATTTATCAATAGACATGGCTGACATCATATGAAATTCCATTTATTATAAAAAAAATCAGGTTAAATACTACTGCTTACTGTAGCTTGCACTAAGTTAAAAAAGTAGAATCAATTATTGAATTACTTTTATTTTTAACCGACTTCAAAAAAAGGAGGAGGTTCTCAATTCGGTTGTATGTTCTTTTTTTTTTAACGTGTGTTACCTCAGAACTCCGTCATTTATGAACCGATTTGGAAATTTTTTTCGTTGTTTGAAAGCACATGCTTCAAGGTTGGTCCCGTTGTTACCAGAATCCAGTTCTGATGATAGGATCCATGAGGAATTGAAGAAAAACCTCAAAAATTCAAGAAAAGCGTATAGCGAATTTAGGATTTTCGGTGACAAATCGAGCATTTACATTCAGAAAGTATCATGAAACTCTGTAATAAAACGACACAACCCCGTCGAGCATTAAAAATAGAATTTTCAACATAAACTTATTTCGAAGTCAAACTGATGATTTTATCCTACGCATCTATTTTAAACAGAAACAACTAAAAAGCAAAAAATAAAAATTTTTAATGAAAAAATTAAACCTCCTTCAAAAAACATCCAAAAAACTATGAAATAATAATTGAACCAAACCGACCACAATAAGCATGAAAATATCTTTCTTCTAATCTGTTCGAAGTTGGTGCCTCAGCACAAGCCAGCAGGAGTGTAAAAGCCCTATAGATAGTAGGTATGTAGGTAAGTTAGATTACTAGGTCCACTCCTGCTGCTGGCTCGAGCTGAGGCACCGACTTCAAACAGATTAGAGGAAAGATATTTTCATGCTTATTGTGGTCGATTTGGTTCAATTATTATTTCATAGTTTTTTGGATGTTTTTTGAAGGAGGTTTCATGTTTTATTTAAAAAAAATTATGATTTCTTCTCTTTCAATCTTTGTTTCTTTATCTTTCATGATGCCTGATAAAAAAAATTTAGATGCCGAACTATGAAATTGGGCAAAAACTAAAAAGTACGAAAACCACCAAACCATAAAATATTTTTTTTCGTGGAAATTCTACTATAAGATATAAGCTAAAATTACAAATTAGTACAAAGCTAAAATTTCCCACAATATTGATATTTTTCAAGAATTTGAAAGAAATAACATCTTTTTAACAATTTTTTCCAATCAACATATGACTTTGTATATGTAAGTCATACTGTAGTGTTAGTACTTTAGATGAAAATCGCTAAAGTTTTAAACAAAGGTTTTCTCCCAATCATTTCCCCTACCCTCGTTTCTTATTTTTTGTAAAGTGCCATGCTTTCTTTCCTTTTACTTAGTAATTTAAAAATGTTATCTAAGCATTCTGTTGCCACTGCCCCCTTACTCGTACAAGTCTTCAACGCCCACAAGAACTGTCATAGCTTGCATTGAGAAAGTATTGCGTAACCTGAAAATAATTACATTACTAATTTCAATTTATGTTCCACTGCGCACCACAGATGCACTCTCAGAATGAGAGGGCTTGAGCTGTACTTCCCATGCGGCCCCAGTGCAGATTGGGAACTTCACACACACATCATTAAATTTCTTCACAAGTCCTTCCAAGTTTCCTCACAACGTTTCCCTTCATTGTTTCAAATGTAATTTCTCAAAATGTCAAAAAACTTAGAGTTGCAAGCCCAGGCTTGAAATCACCACCCTCTACTGGAGAGTCTATAAGTCAAACCATTGGGCTACCACAACTTTTTTATTATACTGACTAAATAAAATGTGTCTGGGTTCTGAGCTCCGAAATCAAGAGATTTTACACCTTCTTTTGCCATATTTTAGACCTAATTATATTTCACAATGGGGTGTGAAACAATGTAATATTAATTTTATCAAAAATTAAAATCGCAACTAATCAACATTTAATTCAATTTTAATTTTAATTTAATCAATATTTCAATAATGTACTTAGATGTTAATGTATGGACTTATGTTGTTGTCTGAAATAAATTTATTTATTATTATTATTATTATAAACGTAAAACTACAATGAGACTCACTCATAGTGAAAAAATACAGATGAGTATGTCTATGAATGGGTCCGGGAAGAAGGGCTATGGTTTAGCCCGAAACATGTTGAGCATGTCGACAGATGGCCGATGGGGCAAAAAGGTTCTCGAGTGGCGTCCACGGACCGGAAGACGCAGTCTAGGTAGGCCTCCAACGAGATGGAACAACAACCTGGTTAAGGTTGCGGAATCGCATTGTATGCAGATGACACAGAAACAATCTGTTTGGCGAGCCAAGGCTCAAGAGGCTCAAGGGGAGGCAGCAGCAGCAGCAGCAGCAGTGGACGTCTGAAATGATGATGATGATAATGATGATTATGTTGAGCTAAACTCGATCATAGACATGAGTTATCCATATTTTGTCACTATGTAGTAACTACACCGTGAAATTTTAGTGGTTGTTTTCGCGAAACAAGGTGATTTAGTTTCGATTGTACAATCGATTTATAATTACTATTTTGACTAGAGTCAAAAATCCAATTGTGAAAAACGAAAGTCGAAAATGACCGCAAACCAATAGTAACGCTTCGTTTGTACAAGTAGCGTACGATCGTACGATAGGTTAGGTACCAACGAAGCGTTACTATTGGTTTGCGGTCATTTTCGACTTTCGTTTTTCACAATTGTATTTTTGACTCTAGTCAAAATAGTAATTATAAATCAATTGTACAATCGATACTAAATCACCTCGTTTCGGGAAAACAACCACTAAAATTTCACGGTGTATATGTCGCGGAGTATTCCTAGGTTCACAGTAAAATTCATAGCGACAAAGTATTTAGTCTAGATTTCAGGTATATCAGTAAATAAAGCATTTCACTTTCAACTAGGAATGTGTACATACAATGTACCCACATTCCTTTCAGCAACGGAACCCTCAGGTTCCTTCGGAGGACCTCCCAACTCCCCTTATAGTCCATCCCAAGCCACCATGAGCCTGGCACTTCGAGCTCAGTTTTACATTCAATTCATATTTCCATTCTGTGCCATATTCAGTTGCTTTCAACATTACTTATATGCTTTGCCTTCTGATTTTTCTATTCGTACTAGCAATACATCAAATTACTCACCAATCTTCAGGTGTTGAACTTCAGCCGGACCAGAGACTCTCCAACTCACCCTCCTGGTGACCGCTTCCTTTTTTCTCTACTTTTTTATCTTCTCCTGCAATCGTACCAACATTATGGCACCCCTCAGTAGTGTTACTAGCACACAAATTTTATATGATGTGTTTCTACTTACCGTTTTGATGTTCTCGCGACAGTTCGCGACAGTATATTCCATATCAAACCATGTTACAATACGTTTACTTTTAGTTTACCACTGACAGATTGCTTGCCTTCATTTCATTTCCAACTTTAACATCATACAAATAAAGTAGTCATTACAAAATCTGCAAACGTGGGTGACAGTATTCTAAAATTGGCTTTATTTGTAGGTTGTTAAAGTTGAATATGAAATGAAGGCAAACCATCTGTCAGTGGTAAACTTTATGTAATTATACTGCAACTCATTTCCAGCCTGTACAAGAAGACTATGAGTTTGACAGCTACGTCTGTGACGACTGCACCAAGCACCTGGAAGATGCACTCCGGTTCAAACGCCAAGTGCATAACACTCTACATGCGCTGCAGGTAAATGGGTGTAAGTATAACCATAGATTGCATAATAGATTCATCCAGATTGAATTGAAGGCCAATTAAAAATATTAACACTGATTGACATATGACATTGTATGTGAAAATAGCCTTTGATGTTTTCAGTCGTACTTTTTAAGGTGGTAAAGGAATATATTGGTCAACTGTACCTATTTGATTCATGGTCGAAATAAAATGTAGTGAATTTAATTGATACTGTGTATGAAAACGAGAGGTGGAAATAAAACACATATTTTTTTATTATTAAATTAATTCTTCTCTTTTCCAGTAATAAAAATGGATAAGACTGACAAACACACACTTATAACAAAAATTTCAACGGGATATACATCTGACTTGGATGAGAAATACAAAGAGGTCAAAATGACAGACGTGAAATTTAGTGATCATGTCAAAGAAGGTATGAACAAATGAGATTTTATAGTATACATACTATATGTTACAGAATGATTTGTCAAAATAAATATATGGCATTAGTCATATATTTAGCTTTGATTAAAATTAAATTATTTTTACAATTTTCATGTTCATAAACTTCATAATTGGCTAAGTAAAGTTTTTTGAAGAGGTGCTAATTTTATTTTTTTTCGACAGTCGGCGTTCTGGAGATCGAGAAACTGCAGCTGTTTTATTTTTATCTCCTATTGTTTTCTGGAAATATTTTTTTGAGTGTTTGAGATGACATTTGTGAGATTTTATGGTTGACAAGCCGTTCGTGCTCAGAACTTAGTAGAAACAGAAAAAAAACCGAAGTGAACTGTCACTGCTGTCAATGTCAAATCGTTTGCGTTTCGTTTGCTTTGCGTTTTGGTGTGCTCAGTGTGATTTTTTGACTATTTTTATCGACCTCCGCATAAAATCCGGACTTTCAATTTTACCGCATTTCTCCACGACCTATGCACAATAATTGGATCACGATTGAATACTTTCGAACACTATTTTGGAACTGCTTCTTGGACAGAACACCGGCGTGAAGCAGCAGTAATCCTGCTTGCGTTTCGTACGGTCAGTGAGAGTGCCGGGGGCCCAATACCTCACCCCTTCCCTCTTCCCCTCCCTCACCCCCTTCCCCTGTTCCCTTTCCTTTAGGGCCGACAACGCACTGGCATCGCGTAAAGCGCTGCGGGTGTCTATGGACAGTGGTGATCATTTAACATCAGGTGACCCACTAGTTCGTTTGTCTGGCCTTTCTAACATAAAAAAAAAAAAAAAAAAAAAAACGCAAAGCAAACGAAACGCAAACGGTTAGATTTCATTTGACATTGACAGAAGCGACAGTTGAATTCGTTTTTTTTTTTCTATTTCTTCTTATTACTGAGCACGAACCGCTTGTCAGCCATAAAATCTCACAAATGTCATCTCGAACACTTAAAAAAATATTTCCAATAAATAAAAGCAGATAAAAATAAAACAGCTGCAGTTTCTTGGTGTTGAAGTCGACCACTGTCGAAAAAAAATATAATTAGCATCTCTTCAAAAAACTTTACTTAGCCAATTATGTTGGATGTAGGCTGCATAAAATGACTTTTTATGCTCTAGTGCGCGTAAAATTTCTGCTGGTTTTCGTGTCATCACATCAAAATGCGTATGATTTTTTGTTCAGTTTTTTAAATTGGTCCCGCTAAAAAACAACGCTGCGTTTTTCCGCAAAATTATGCTGGTGGGGCTTATATATACATAAACCGACAAAGGGAGCCGGGAGAGCGCCTCGTGTGCCTGCCGCTCGCACCTCTCCCGGCCCCCTTTGTCGTCATACCCCCCCCCCAGCCCTTGTACCGCGCGGGCGAGAACTCATTTAAACGGTCTAGCTATAGTATTTGTTGTTTTTTTATTTGTATCTGGTCCTTCCAAATCTATTTTTTTCCTGTGTATCGAATGTGTGCAAATCTCTCTCTCCCCCCCGCTCTCCCTCTCCCTACCTCTCTCTCCCTACCATCACTCTCTCTCTCTCTCAAGTAGTAGTACTAACAGTAGGGATAGCGATAAGCAAATTCTTCGCAGACGGAATCGCGGGCAACAGCTGGTTTTAGATATTTTTTTAAAACACTTGTTTTACAGATATAAAACACCTCGATAGCATAAAGCTAGAGCAAGACGCTAAACTAACAATCATATTGGAGCCAGAGAAACGTATAACTGTGCCGCGGAAGAAGAAGAGAGAGACCACAGTAAAGAGCGAGATGCAATACGAAGTGACCAAGGACTTCAAGTGTACTGAGTGTGCCGTTGTTTTGCCTAACGTGTATGTGTATCACACACACATGAACAGGCACTTTCCTAACCATATATGCGAGACTTGCGGTAAAGGTAAGTTTTTTAGGGTTTACCCAAAGGTGCCAACGGTACCCTGTAACTGAGACTCCGCTGTCTGTCTGTCACAGCGTTGTATCTCTTGAACCGTAATAGCTAGACACTTGAAATTTCCACAGATTATGTATTACTGTTGGTCGCTATACGAATAAATACTAAAAATATAATAACGTTCAAAAATAATGGGGGTCGTCATACAAGAAATATGTCGTTTTCAGCGTTTTTAACTGCGGCCCTGGTTGCTAGGCAAACAGGAATACGATGAATCAGGAACAATTCATTTGGATGTTTTTCTTAAACATACCTATAAGCTAGCGATTTTAGTGCTCTTACATTTCGGCGATTTTTTACTGTACTGTTTTTATTAGGGTTCCGTACTAAAAGGGTAAAAACGGGACCCTATTACTGTCCGTCTGTCTGTCTTTCGCCAGGCTGTATCTTATGAACCGTGATACCTAGTTTCTACTACACCGTCGGTCGATTGTCGGTCAATGCCATCGATCAATGGTAGAATGGATTGGTCGACGTCGATCCACAGTTTCTATCACACCAATCGATCGACGTCGAACAGTAGCATCGATCAGCTATCGATCAATCGTTTATCGGCTGGTGGCCGTCAATCAGCCGACCGAAGCACACCAATCGATCGATATCATTGTCATACACTCAGGATCCCTTGGTTTCCCATAATTTAGTTTGTCATAATTTCACTCGTTATATCAGCATTTGTCATAAAATAAAGAAGCGTACCGTTTTCAGGATAGTTTACACTAATATTATAAAGAGGAAAGATTTGTACCTATTTTTGTATGTTTGTATGTTTGTAATGAATAGGCTCAAAAAGTACTGGGCCGATTTAAAAAATTCTTTCACCAATAGAATGCTACATTCTTCCAATTTGACATAGGCTACATTTAATTTTGAAAAAAATTAGGGATCCTTGGTAAAATTTGAACAATGTAACCGAAGGTGTAGAAAAATGAGTCTTAAAATGTCTTTCGTCGAATGCGCTGCCGAAACTATTAGCGATAGAACAAAATAATGTACAACAATATTGAAGAACATCATAATGTCTACAAAAAACTCCGCGGTAGCATATGTCCAACTATTGTAGTTATGTCACTACAACAACTTTTTTCATTTTAAACATTAATGAAAATGCTAACCAAATTCAAACCATGCTATTTATGTGTTTATATTAATCCTTATCCAAATAAATTATTTAATGGTAAAGACCATTTAACTACCTATAAAATAGTTTTTAAATTATTTAAATTGGACTTTCCATTCAAAAGATATTACGAATTAAAAAATTCAAACAGTAAACAAAACCGCCATAGCGCCGTGGCCGTTGTTTGCGATGCAGTCTGAAAAGCGCGCCGGGCATCGCGGCGGGCGGGGTGGAGGGGGCACTGAAATACAGGAGTGGGGCGTGCACGTCTGTAATAATTAATAAATAATAAATAATAATTTTTTAATAAATAAAAATATTTGTGAAAAAAAGTGTTTTATATCCAAATTTCCAAAAATAAATAATTGTCTACCCCGTGCGAAGCCGGGACGGGCTGCTAGTTTAATATGAATTCCGAACGCCTGATTCAATAAATTATATTAAATTCTGACAAACTATACCCTCATTCACTCATTCAATTCACTCGTGCCAGCTTTTGTGAATCGAGCTACACCAAGACTTATTTTAGGGTTCCTCACAAAGAAAAGACTGAAGCGACACATGCCGTCCCACATCAAAGGGCCGTTCACATGCAAGGAGTGCGACACGGAATTCCAGAACTACAACACACTAAATTCGCACAGGTACATACATTATGTATTTGGGCATCCTAACTAATATTATAAATGCGAAAGTAACTCTCTCTCTCTTCTGTCTGTCTAGTCTGTGTGTCTCGCTTTCACGCTAAAATTACTGAACCGATTTGAATGAAATTTGGTACACAGATAGTCTAGAGCCTGAGAAAGGACATGGGCTATATATCATCACGCTAACACTAATAGGAGCGGAGCGGAGCGGAAGAATGTTTCAAAATCGGGGGTTTTTGAAGTAAAACTTCTATAGGCACGCTTGACTTGGGAGTACGGTGGTGAATGTGAACGCGGGTGTGCGGGGGGTTCGGGTGGGAGGGGGGGGGGGGGGTCCGGGGGGTTTCTGTGGTGGGGTTGGAGGTGCGGGGGCGGGTAATTTTTTTATATCCAGGAACTAAGGAGAGTCATAATTGATGAAAAAGCAAATTGGATAAAAAAATAGGCTGCCCAAATTACTAATTCCACGCGGACGGAGTCGCGGGCAAAAGCTAGTTTTCAATAAAAATTGTAACTGTATCTTCAAATAAGTTTTTGTTGTTTTCATATTCAATGCAAGCTTTTTCGCTGACTGTACTTTTTGTTGACTGTACTTGCATTGTCATCCAACTTACATAAGTATACCAAATATCAAACGAATCCGGCCACTGGAAGTGGGTCAAATTCAACTTCCAAGATTTGACCGTACATACATACTTACATACATTGCAAGTTAATAAAAAACTTTTAAAAACGAGCCTACCCTTTTCTCAAAGGGCCGGCAACGCATCCGTAACTCAGCTTATGTTGTGGATATCCATGGGCGGCGGTGATTACACTGATTACTTTCCATCAGGTGACTTGCCTGCTCGTTTGCCCCCTGATTTATAAAAAAAACCTTTTAGTTTTTTTTAATGAGAAAAAATAGAGGTTTTCTTATTCAAATTCAATTTTTATTTAGAGAAAAAGTGTCCTTATTTTTTTTCGCGCAGTTTCTATGGCTTGATAAAACTGTTACAATTGTTTTGATGGAAAATTAGGTTAAATTTTTTGATCATCAAAATCAATAGCGCTCTTAAATTATAATATTACTAAATTATTTTTGTGTCCAGGCAGCGTAAACACAAATCCATCGAGCTGTACGCTTGCCCGTACTGTCCGGCGCGTTTCGGCACGCTCACGCGCCGCGCGCGCCACCTCGCGGACACGCATGACTCGCGCGCGGCACACCGCTGCCACATCTGCCACAAGCGGTTCCTGCTGGCTGGTGAGTTAAAGGGGAAAGGGGGGGTCACGCGGCGCGTACCACGTCACAGACATAAATCGTCGGTGATACTTCAATATCGCGTAACTAGCTTTATCCATAAGGTCTATTTTATCTAATTTTCCCTGTTATCTCATTTCAAATTGAGCCTTATGGAAAAAGCTAGTTACGCGGTATTGCAGTATCACCGACGAAATGGTGTTCACGCGACAAATCGCTACCACATCTGCCACAAGCGGTTCTGTCTAGCTGGTGAGTTGGAGGGGTAAAGGGGGGTCACGCGACGCCCACCACGTCGCAGACACAAACAGTGATCACGCGCCACATCGCTGCCATATCTACCACAAGCGGTTTCTACTGGCTGGTGAGTTGGGGGAGGAAGAGAGTGTCACGTACCGTCTCGCAGACATATATAACATGGTCGCGCCATACCGCTGCCACATCTGCCACAAGCGGTTCCTGCTGGCCGGTGAGATAAAGAGGAAAGGGGGGGGTCACGCGGCGCGTACCACGTCAGAGACACAAATGGTGTTCACGCGATAAATCGCTGCCACATCTGCCACAACCGGTTCTGTCTAGCTGGTGAGCTGGGGGAGGAAGGAAGTGTCACGCGACGCGTACCATCTCGCAGACACATATAAGACGGTCGCGCCATACCGCTGCCACATCTGCCACAAGCGGTTCCTGCTGGCCGGTGAGATAAAGAGGAAAGGGGGGGGTCACGCGGCGCGTACCACGTCAGAGACACAAATGGTGTTCACGCGATAAATCGCTGCCACATCTGCCACAACCGGTTCTGTCTAGCTGGTGAGCTGGGGGAGGAAGGAAGTGTCACGCGACGCGTACCATCTCGCAGACACATATAAGACGGTCGCGCCATACCGCTGCCACATCTGCCACAAGCGGTTTCTACTGGCTGGTGAGTTGGGGAGAGGAAGGGAGTGTTTTATCACTGTTTTATTTTTACTTTTTTTTTTTTATCTATGTTGTCTACAATGTGCCCACCAGGTTTCCACGAGAGTCTTACCACGCATTCCTGAGGCCATATGGAGTAATAAATGTTATATAATAGTTCGAAAAAACGACGAGACGTTTCGAGAAAAGGTAGGTACAGTATATTTCAAACTAAATACAAACTGAAATATAGATGCACAGAAAAAACCCCAGAAAAAAGACCAATGCTGGGAACCGAACCCAGGTCCTCAGCGTTCCGTGCTGCGTGCTTACCCCTACACCATCACTGGTCTAGAAGTTAGCGACGAATCTTTCCCATACATCGTACACTTCAGTCTGTTATAATCACATTGGGCAGTGATAAAGCGCATCTATGTTATGCCCTCTACTGAGAGACTTCAACACTCCTTCGGAGCTACCCGCTCACCTGGACCAAGAGATGGCGCTACTAGGCCAACTTTTACAAGTTAAGTATGAAGTATCTTTTTCTATTTATTTTTTTATTTTCTTCAACTTCATTTTTTTTTATTACTTTTACGGTCATCCCGTGAAACCATATATTTCAAACTAAATACAAACTGAAATATAGATGCACAGAAAAAACCCCAGAAAAAAGACCAATGCTGGGAATCGAACCCAGGTCCTCAG
The DNA here is from genome assembly GCA_947859365.1 of Archips crataeganus. Lineage (NCBI taxonomy): Eukaryota > Metazoa > Arthropoda > Insecta > Lepidoptera > Tortricidae > Archips > Archips crataeganus. Next base: position 8,748,577 of record OX402073.1, on the reverse strand, counting down.
CGTTCCGTGCTGCGTGCTTACCCCTACACCATCACTGGTCTAGAAGTTAGCGACGAATCTTTCCCATACATCGTACACCGGGTTTTTTCTGTGCATCTATATTCCAGTTTGTATTTAGTTTGAAATATATGGTTTCACGGGATGACCGTAAAAGTAATAAAAAAAATGAAGTTGAAGAAAATAAAAAAATAAATAGAAAAAGATACTTCATACTTAACTTGGTAGGTACAGTACCCGGCCATAAAGAATGCACATCGGTCTTTGGAAAAAGACTCGGCAAATGTCGGCTTCGTAGAGCGTTGTCACACACTACTTATGTGACGTTTGTCAGTCGTTGTTCAGGTGCCGTAGGGTACGGGCGCGTTCCGGTGAAAATATATAATATACACCGTGAAATTTTAGTGGTTGTTTTCCCGAAACGAGGTGATTTAGTTTCGATTGTACAATCGATTTATAATTACTATTTTGACTTAGAGTCAAAAATCCAATTGTGAAAAACGAAAGTCGAAAATGACCGCAAACCAATAGTAACGCTTCATTGGTACAAGTAGCGTACGATCGTACGATAGGTTAGGTACCAACGAAGCGTTACTATTGGTTTGCGGTCATTTTCGACTTTCGTTTTTCACAATTGGATTTTTGACTCTAGTCAAAATAGTAATTATAAATCGATTGTACAATCGATACTAAATCACCTCGTTTTGGGAAAACAACCACTAAAATTTCACGGTGTAGAGTTATTGAAACCCCCCAACTTTAAATTGTATGATGGACTACACTGATAGACTAATAATAAATACGGCTGATAGTGACAGTATATCACTATATTGACCAAATTGAGAGCACAGATAGTGAAATGGAAGGAATTGAGATTTTTTGAAAATTTAAATTTAAAAAAAATAGGTGTCTTTTAATATACTCTAATCTCTTTTTTGACTATCCTTTTTCTAGTAGTTGCAACAACCCTCTATAGATATCAAAACTTTACATGTCATTAATTTGACGTAAACTAATTAAGTCCATGGAGTGCAGTATTTTTTTGATATCAAACGTCACTTAATAAATAAGGCTATTGATGGACGGTCGCCAGTGTTCGGAAATCGTCGTAAACTGCGAATTGTCTCTTGCTAAAGGCCGATGTGCATTCTTTATCGCCGGGTACTGTAGTGCCCTTGCGCTCCGCTTGGCTCGTCTTGGCGGGGGCACTCCCGTGCCCCCAGATCTGAATTCTGGACCTAGCTCGAAATATGCTTAGTTTTTGAGATATTTCCATTTTTATGTTTAAATTTTACTATGAAAGTGGTGGAGGTGCTGGGATGCCTGGGATTGCGTATTTATTATGTATGAAAAAATAGAAAAATATAAAAACCTATTCGACCTGGGTTCAGATAACATTTACTACTCCATATGGCCTCAGGAATGCGTGGTTAAACTCTCGTGGAAACTGGTGGGCACGTTGTATAAGTATGTTAATATGTTGTCACAAATATTTTTTCTTTCTTTCATTCTTTTCCTAGGTCACATTATCCATCAGAAACTAGTATATTTCCAGGCCTAGGTAATAATGTGGGCGGAAGCGACCGTGCCTTCGGTCCACTCTGCTTTCAGAGCAGGACATGAGGGCGCGGGAGCTAACGTGAGGGCACGTAACCCCGGCTTGCCGGGAACGTGGGCATCTGCGGAGCCACGAGGAGTAAACCTCTTTGAACAATCCTTTACCAGCGGGAGAGGCCGGGGAGTGCCGAGCCCGCATTGCACGGTGTCGAAAGAGGAGCCCCATCCCGGGGCGGCCGGTGGGCGTTGCGGTGACTCCTTGTGCTCCCGTGGCGTTCACAATGGCAACGAGGGGATCCGTGTGGTTTTTAGTGGGTAGGCCCCCTGTGGAGAGCCCCACATACCTCTGTTTCCCCGAACGGAGACGATGCATAAGGTGCATTTTCCACACCAAAAAAAAAAAGGCCTAGGCAATAATGTGCTATTGTTATTCCAGGTAATCTATCAACACATCTCCGCAACAAGCATCTGAAGGTGAAACGGCACTTCTGCGTGGAATGCGGTGCCGGCTTCTACCAGAAGCAGGAGTTGCGCGGGCACATAGCGGCGCATACTGGGAGGAACGAGTTCCAATGCGCGCTCTGCCCTAAGAGGTGAGTGCGGCTTACATAGCTGGCGAGCGATGGATGTTATACATGAAGGTGAAACGGCACTTCTGCGTGGAATGCGGTGCCGGCTTCTACCAGAAGCAGGAGTTGCGCGGGCACATAGCGGCGCATACTGGGAGGAACGAGTTCCAATGCGCGCTCTGCCCTAAGAGGTGAGTGCGGCTTACATAGCTGGCGAGCGATGGATGTTATACATGAAGGTGAAACGGCACTTCTGCGTGGAATGCGGTGCCGGCTTCTACCAGAAGCAGGAGTTGCGCGGGCACATAGCGGCGCATACTGGGAGGAACGAGTTCCAATGCGCGCTCTGCCCTAAGAGGTGAGTGCGGCTTACATAGCTGGCGAGCGATGGATGTTATACATGAAGGTGAAACGGCACTTCTGCGTGGAATGCGGTGCCGGCTTCTACCAGAAGCAGTAGTTGCGCGGGCACATAGCGGCGCATACTGGGAGGAACGAGTTCCAATGCGCGCTCTGCCCTAAGAGGTGAGTGCGGCTTACATAGCTCGAACATACTAATATTTACCAGGTGTCCAAAAACACAATTGTACCTGGAGGATCGAATTAGGTGATCGCTAGTGTCGCTGCTTAAGTGACTAAAAGCTGAGATGGATGTGTAGGAGATATTTGTGTCTAAACTCCTGACCAGTGGTGGTGTAGGGGTTTAGCACGCAGCACGGAATGCTGAGGACCTGGGTGCGGTTCCCAGCGCTGATCTCTTTTTCTGAGTTTTTCTATGCATCCATAATACGTTTCAGTTTGTATTTCGTGTGAAATATATGGATTTCACGGGATGACCGTCAAAGTAACAAGTTTGGAGTTTAAAACAAACTCCGAAAAACTAATCTTGTTTACAGAAACCCTTTTAAAACACAGGGTATACGAGTATGGACGAAATTAAAAAAAAAAACCTTTTTTCCAGCTACCCCCGTAAGAAAGCTTTAGACGTGCACATGCGCACCCACCGCGACGACCGCCGCTTCTGCTGCGAACAGTGCGGCAAGAAGTTCCTGCAAAAATGCACCTTAGTGACACACGCTAAGACACACAGCCGGACTGACACGCAGAAGGAACCGTAGGGTCCATGTGTCATAGTAAAAGTCGTCATCGCATTCGGATTCAGGGATCGGGGCCACAGCTCCACAATAGAGGGGCCCCACAATAGAGACTTCGAAAAAAAATCATCATCATCACCAGCCCATGCTCGTCCACTGCTGGACATATACTTACTTCGTTTCTTTTAGCATTAGAAAGAAAGAAGGTAAAGCGACCTTGACGTGTCTTTTTATTGAAAAACACTATTGAAAAATAAATTACAGCAAATATGTAACAATTTCCAAATAAAGATTTATTATTATTAAAAAAAAAAAAATTGAAAGGACATATGAACATTTACACTCTTTTGGTTTCAAGTAATAATGACTATTTTTTAAAAAAGCGTTTTTCAATAAAAATACTCGTCAAGATTGTTTACCCCATTTCTAATGCTAAAAAAACGGAGTATAGGCCTCTCCCATGAGCACGATCCTCGGCCACTCTCATCCAGCTCTTGCCAGCCGCCCTGCGAAGATCATCGCAGATGACGAATTCTTGAGAATAGGGATGTTGACACCACCAATCAACTGACGTACTTTTTATGAGCTGTCAAAACACATTTCTCCCATAGAGTTTGAACGGCAATAGCAACATATGACGTCACTTGTTCGCATACTCAATTAATTAACTATTTATTTGTTTTAGGGGGTGTTTCACCACCTTACTGTCAAACTACTGGTCACGTAACCAATGAATAAACTAAGTACTGGACAATTCTGTCGGCTAGTTTTTTTCCAGTTTCACCACTCCGGTCCTGTGCAAACTAAGTACCACTTAACTAATCGTCAGTTTAACATAGAGGGGGAATGGCAACGTCACATTTCACGATCACGCGTTCCTGTTCGCACACTTTCGTTCAAAGAGTCGCTCATTGTTAAAGCAAAAGAAATCGTAAACTATGTAATTTTTAAATACATCTATTTTTTTGCATAAACAAATGTGTAACATTATAATTAATCCAAAAACGGTATTTATTTACGATACTTTGTTAACAATAACAAAGAAAAATAAAATCACGTAAAACGAATCGAAAAGTGGCGCCAAACCATTTGACAGATTAACTTTTTTTTGTAATGGCGATGTACAAGTTCACGTAGAACAAACGATTGTGCCACTGAAAAAAAGTCTGTAATTAAAAAATATTACAAAATTTTGGATTTATTATTACATAATTTATTGAATCAGGCGTTACTTTGCGGAGGTCCATATTAATGAACTAAAACAATTACTTTGCTCACCCGCGACCATCGCGCGAAAGGTCGCGGGTGAGCAAAGTAATTGTTTTAGTTCATTATTATTACATGCTAAAAGCGTACCTACATTTTTTATTCAAATCTTGATATTTGAATCCTCGTTTGCAATTTAGCATGACTTCTTTCTTTAAAAAAATAAAAAATACTTTGATTTATTTTTCTGAAACCGGCTGAAGGGCTCTCCAACCATGACCACAAAAAATTACCTGACTAATTAAAAAGTTATGTGACGGATAAAAATGCTAAATGCCACCTGATCTGATGGTCAAATTAAAAAACAGTTTGTCCGACACTTAGCGCTAATCAAGACTGGTGAAACAGAAATTTTAAGTTCATCTGTCAAATAAGGTTATGATTAAGCTAATCCGAACTTTAATAAAAGTGGCGAAACAGCCCCTTAAAGCAACAAAAAATCTAATTTTGCAGTTAATCGAAAATTAATCTGGTTTTCAGGGCTAAAATAAAGCGTTTTTTTACTGGAGTCGTGTCTTCGAATTATTTTTTAATGTTGTCAACATCCCTATTCTTCATCATCATTTCAACGGAAAGACGTCCACTGCTGAAATAATAAATAATCATCAAATGTTGTTTTTGAAATGATGTAAATAAAATATCTTTATTTTTTTATCTTATTTTATTTAAAAAAACAACATGTACGATATGTTATTCATAGATATTTATATTATTTCCAAACTAATTTGTATAAGTCATATTTAGAACACAAATCGACGAAATACCACAATTTGTATGTATATGTACATGAATACTTTTACTTTGCAATCGACTCAATACAAGTCTCATATCGCCGGATGACAAGCAAAACTCACTAAAATTTCTGTCGCTGCTCTTCAAAAAGTCGTATCTAGTTAGTAATTTCATACTGAGATACGAGCTTTGTTTTTAAGTAGGTATTTGGTACTTAGTGACTTTTGCTTGCCACCCGACGGTATACGTATGCGGTCCTCAAAGTGTTTGACGGCATTTAATGTGAAATGTTCTTTTAACTGTAGTATTTAATTTAAGCGCGTATTATTTATTTTATTTTTAAGTTGTCTCCGCTTTTCAGTGCATATTGTTGATCCGAAGATACTACACATTTTTAGAAATGCCCTGTATTTAAATTATATCATAAATCCCTTGTAACCCTTAACCAGGTCAACCTCGTTAGACCCATCTTATGTGTAGGTATATTTTGTGGGTCCCATTGAAAACAACATTATGGTGAGCAAGGCGCAATTTATACTAAGTAGGTATTCAATGTTTTTTTAATTGTTCCTTTTTATTCCAAATGTATTTTCGTTTTGTGTCTTGGTAATGTGTAAATAGCCGGGTCTCCACTGAGCGAGCCGCCTCGCGAGGCAGCCATTTTTGGTGCGATTTTGAGCTTTGTGTAGAACAAAATCATGCCTCATGCGTTTGCCTCGCGAGGCGGCTCGCTCAGTGGAGACCCAGACCCAGCTAATCGCTCTCTCTCTCACACACACACACTTCCCCCCACTCTTATTATACGGACATTGACACACTTCTTGATTTCATCGTCGTTAGTTTTAGTCGATCGGCCATTTTTTAACCGACTTCATTTATTAGACCCTTTCAAATTAGATTAATCTAAAGGGCAATGTTACCCTCCATCACTTCAAAGTACTACCGTACTCAATATTTAACGTGGGCCTTACGAGGCTTAAAGATATGATAGAAGTTCAATCGTAACTGAAAAGTGTTCTGGTTAAGGGTTACTACTTCCAGCTTTCAAACTAAAATCTTCAACTCTAAAAACGCACAGTTGCGTTCAACTGCCCGCGATTTTGTGACAACGGCACTTTGAATGTTACTGAAACGCTTATAGGCGTTGTTACACAATTACAATGAATATTAATCCTTAACTAATATTGACTAGTTTGCACAATTCCTCTTACTATTAAATATACAATTCTAGTATTTATGCTTGTAGGTTGAAAAATAACGAATGCAAAAATAATATCAGAATCAGTTCATAATAAATTCCCGCTTTTTTCGCATGCTTTCCGGATTCCCACATATTGTTCTAACATTTCCTAGGCTATGGGTCGCAAGCGGATACCGAATGGGGCTTAGAAATAAGTGTGCATAAAGGACCTTCAAAAAACATTCTCATATAACCACTAACCCCTAAAATCGACCACATGCATTGCTTTGGAAATTCAACCTTATTGCTCTTGCGTCACAATATCCATTGTAACTATTGAAAATACGACTAGCTTTAAAAATATCCTTTGTCAGGTATTTATTCGATAGCTGCTTTTGATTCTGTGGTACTTTATGGTAGTATGCTCCAATAAATGGGCGACCGAAATTTAGTAACTTTTTAGGAAATGTGGTAATGTTAAATAATCCAAATAACATGCGAGTATAGAAGTGGGAATTTCACTTCCCACACACTGGTTCAAATTTCCCACAAATTAGTTCACTAGGGACAAGTGGGGTTGTAATAAATAAATGATTATTTCCCAGTTAAATAATTTAACAATATTATAGTGAACGATTTTAACTAGCTTTGCCCGGGACTTCTTAGTCATCATCATCAGTTGATAGACAACTAGCTATTTTTTTATTCTTCCACAAGAGTAAAGCCCGTTAAAGCTAGTACAAAAAGAATTCTGAACAACAAGAAACTGCATCCTCAAAATTTACCTAATATTTTTAAATCGATTCACAAATACCACTAATCGATTACCAACAATCTAATAACGCACGCAGCTAAACACACGGATTCAACTCTCCTGTCATATTGATATGTGAACATGTCACCTTCTGGCCATTGGGTACAGCGATCCTAAACAATTTCCCTTGGGGCATACAAACGCATACTTTGAACTGTCCCGTGCCCTGAAACTCTGTCTTATTGAGGGGTAAGGCTATGGGTAAATTCCTAACCGGAATATAGACGCCTTCTTTACCGCTCAGCACCACTGAACCGTTGATGGACTTGAGGTATATATCCTGGTCTGCAGACCAGAAGAGTTCCTTGGACTCCATGCGGGTGCCTTCGGATCCTCGGAGGTGGGCTGATGAGTCTGAACGGAGCGTCAGGTCTTGATCGGTTGGGGAGGAGATGCGTTTTGTTGAGATTTGCTGGAAGAAACGATAAAGTTTTATAAACAGGATTTATAAAATGGCTCGTGTTGATGATTATAATGTCCAAATGAACACGCAAAGATTTTTAACTTTTGTTCAAGATGACTTCACGTCGAGCAGTGACCGGATAATTTGAACACCTGCTAAAAGTCTCTAAACAATCTCAATATTTTTTTAAACTGACCAGCAGTACTGTCTACCCAGTAACCCCTATCTCACCCGATGGTAAGTGGTTCATTATATCATCCGTAGATTTGACGGCGAAAATAAAGAAAAAGAAATTATGTATCTATCTATGTATGTACGGGTCAAATCTTGCAAGTTGAATTTGACCCACTTCCAGTAGTCGGATTTACTTGAAATTGACAACAATTCAAATGCACTAAGTTAGTAAAATAAAAAAACCATTTGTAGATTTTTCACTCCTGATTACAGTAAAAATATTTTCGGATTTTTTTGGGCGGTAGTTTTTTTATATTTAGGAAAAAGAGTAAAAAAAGTTGAATTGCGAATGATAGGCATACACTTAGTGCCCCTTGGTCCATCTTATACCATAACACTTGAAAAATAAAAAAAATACAAACTGTCAAGTGTCAGTCTATTTTTTATCTGTCTGACGGATTACTTGATTCTAACGACACGCTATCGATTCTCTGTAATAATTGTTTTGTTTTGTATTACGCTTTGAAAACATTTACAATGAAAGTGACTGACGGATTTGTAAAAGCAGATAGCCGCAACCTGCCCAAAGTCGACGAATGGATGTTGTTACAGTTCATGCGGGAAAATGATTGTTTCAATGTAGCAGAAATTCGAGGAGCAAAGATTCTCATGTCCTCTAGAGAGGAATACGTTGAAACATGTGTGGGATATGTCGAAGTGCGACGAGAAAATTCGCATTGCTTTGTTCAATGCAAAGTCATGCCTGAACATAGAGTTCGTACCAAAATGTACACTGTGATCGCTACTATCAACGAGGAACAAGATGTTATACAGAATGTGAAATGTGCGGACTGTACAGCTAGCGAAGGTGGCTGCAAACATGCCATTTGTTGTATAATGTGGCTTAAAAAGCGAACAGAAGAACCACCTGTAACCTCGGTAGCTTGCTATTGGGCACAACCAAAATTGTCCATTGCTGTGACAAAAGATAAAATTATCTTAGCCGAAGATATTGGGAAAAAGGTGAAACGATCGGCTGTTATTACACCAAACTTGGACTCATTTCTAGAGGAGTGCAAAAAAAGAAAAATTAGTAATTCATTACTTTTAAATTATAATCAGCCAAAACAAACACTGGACCAATATAGTGTGTTTGATATTTTACTAAAATATAAATCAAACCACTGCACCAATGATGTTGATTGGGACAATTTTAAACATTTTGCCAATAGCTTATTATCAGATGATATCAAGAGTGCCATTGAAGCAGAAACCAGACAGCAAGCTAACAGTGTATTGTGGCATACCCTTCGACAGGGTAGAATAACAGCCTCAAGAATTTACGAAGCTACAAGGTGTTCAGTTGATGGTGTCTTAGTCCAAACAATACTTGGAGGCTATAAAGTACCAGATACTAAAGCTATTAGACGAGGAAAACGTTTAGAAAAAGAAGTGATAAAAAAAATTGGAGACAACCTAAAAGTAAAAATAAGAGAGTGTGGTTTTAAACTAATATCGCCTTTTATCGGAGCCACACCAGATGGTGTTTGTGCTGATTTCTGTGTAGAAGTGAAGTGCCCAATGAGCAAGAAAACACTTGAAAATTATATAAAAGATAACACTATACAACCAAAATTTAAAGCTCAAGTTCAACTACAAATGCATGCTACGGGAAAAAGTATGGCATTATTTTGTGTGGCTGATCCCAGTTTTGAGTCAACAAAAATAATCAAGCATTATTGGCTTACATACGATGAATCATATGTGAATGATTTGTTAACTGGTGCAGAAGATTTTTGGAGAAAATATATACTAAAAAAAATGTGTGACTCTACTATGTTATAAAAGTGTCAGTTTAATATTATAATACTAACCCACAAATTCAAGTTCTTTTATTACAATTACATCAAGTCATAAACCCTTATTTTTATTTATTATTAGCCTGTGTTAATGTCCCACTGCTGGGCAAAGGCCTCTCCCCTGGACTTCCAACTCTCCCTGTCTGCACTTATGTCCGGCCAGTCTCCCAGGAACGAGTCTAGGTCATCTCGCCATCTCCGCCTTGGTCTAAACCCTTATAAGTTATTTTATTATCATAACTAGGTAAAATTATCCTGCACTTACCTGTACTGTTGCACAAAGACTGGTCGCTTTATAGATGGTGCTAACAAATTGGGTAAGTACCAATATATCTATGGCTTAATCTACTCATCAAAACAAGTCACTTTTATTCAAACAACCTTATAAAATTTGAATAAAAAAGTCTTGATTTTCTATTACTAAAGCAGTAATCCGTTTTTTAAAATTTTGATATGTTGTCCGAGTGAAGGTGACTTGTTTTGATGAGTAAGTTACGCCCTGGAATTGGTACCTAATTTATTAGCACCTTATATTCATATTATTTCATAACATTAAATTTCACAACAGTACAGTTTAGTTGAGTATTTTCCCCAGTTACCTGTTAAAGTTAGGTTAGGTTAGTCAGTTGTATATGTCAACTTCGTGGTTGTGGGTTCAAACCCAGGCTCACACCTCAGTTTTTCGGAATTTTTGTGTGAAATTAAATTTCAAATTTGCCATGAGCTATGCCATGGATAAGGAAAATATTGTGAGGAAACCTGTAATCTGTATACACCTGTCCAGAAATTCAATAGTATATGTGAAGTTCCCAATCCGCACTGGGTCCGCGTGGGAACTACGGCCCAACCCTTCTCGTTCTGAGACTAGGCCTGTGCCCTAAAGTGGGACGTATATAGGTTGGGATGATGATAATGTTATATTGACTGAAGGATAAACAAATTAAGATTAATGTTTTATTTACTATTTGGGAGCCAAAAGTAAAAATGCATCTATTAAATATTTATATTTTATTTGGTTTTACAGTTTAAAGTTCATCATTCTTAAATTTTGGCAAATTATAATGCAGTCATGAATGTCTGAAGCTACAACAGGTGCCTTTCTTGAGACTATTACATAATTTTTCTAAGAGCTTTATAGCGTCTGGCAAAAGTTAATGCCGCTTGGAGAGGTCTGGCAGTACCTATTGAATACTAATTTCTAACAATATTCTCTACAAAACACATAAAAATCAGCTATGAGAAATTAAAAAAAGTGAGTAGTGTTTTCACATACCTCTAGCACCTGGAACAGTCAAGTGTAAAAATATGGGTGCACACAACTTGCTCATAAATATGTCCCATAGCTCATATATTGTCGAATTAAGGTATAGGTATATAACAATGGGAGGATTAAATCAATACTTATATTTTTGCACTTGATCGTACCTGTAGATTGGCCGTAGGCCCAAGGTACCAGGTATGCCTGTCTACGCTTAAAATATATACTAATACTATTATTATTCCATATATTTTACTCATAAAAAAATAAGTAACGTCTGGCAGCACTGGGATCTTGGACTATTAAATCTAATGGCACTTTATTATAGGTGGCTGTAAATTGATAAGTCCACATGCTACAACAACAGCACCATCTAATGAACTAATAAGCTTATTATTAACTACAGAGTGTGGTTTCAGCATTCTGAACAACCGCACTCTTCTAATAACCCTTTCAATGTGAATTCTAAGGCTAGCTACAACTTTAGTTCTGATCACTTCAGATCTAGTTTGTTTCTTGTCTTTCGAGGCACTAGGTGGTCGCAAAACATTAGCATTTTTTTTACTTTTTCTTAGTAGTGCTTCTAAATGTTTAAAACCTCTGTCTGCTAATATAGTGCACTTTTCTGGTATAATGTCCAAAAAACCACTTTTTTCTAAAATGCACATATCAGATGTGCAACCACCATAACCTTTTGAAATAAAATTGATAAAACCATCAGGGGTTGCTCCAATTAAATATTTGATGGTGTTACAGTGCTTATATTGTGACCATGTAAGTGCTTGATGTGCAGGACTTCTAGTTTTTTCAATTTCCACTTCAAAACAATCAATGATAGTGTGCACACTAGAAATTTCTTCATTTGTTCGGAATGATGATGGCAAATTTGTCTTAATCAGGGAGGTATATCCAGTTGCTGCAGAATGCTTTCAGACAATCTAATGTTTTATAAAACATTCGCCAAACAGTAGACAATGAAACTTGAGAAATGTCAGCAATCCTTGAAAATGTCTCATTGTTTTTGATTTTGTACAGTGTAATGATGATATGCAAAGAAGGGATTTTACAATATTTTTCTAGATAGTCAATTCTCCAATAGTACTGCTTACAGACTCCTATATAGCTTAAAGGTTTTTTCTCTATCAGACTTAACCAATAGTTTCTGCCAAAAAGAACCTTGGGTTTTTGTCTTGAGGCTAACTCTGATTCGCTGGAAGTTTCAGACCCTATAAACTCAGTGGTGCTACCATCAACAGAGGGATATTCTGATCCTGACAATGGCATCACAAGAGAATCTTTATCATGCTTACTGTATCTTTTTGTCGACACTGAACAGTCTACTGTTGTTGGTTGAGCCTGGACATACTTTTCATGCGTCTCCGGTATGCACATGATGATTTTTGTATTATTTTCGTAGTTGGATGGTACAGGCACTGCACTTTCTGTTGTTTGTTCATTATGTAACAAAACCATATTTTTGAAATGATCAGAGACTCTGGGCTTAAGTCTCCCTCTGACATTTTCAAATTTCCATGTGTAATAATTCTGTAAATCGTCTTCAAGCTAAAAAAAGGAACAATGTATTAAAATATATGTACAATTAAAAGATTTAAAAATGTTTATTACTTACATAATTTACATGGTAAAGAACGTCTTACGTAGGTACTTACATTTAAATGATCTTCACATATATAGATTGCACTTTTCGGAACCTTTTTATTTAGGACCGAACACCATTCCAGTCTACATGCACGAGGAATATGAAAAAAGTGTTTATCTTTTTCCATTAACGCCGTATTTTTGCAACTTGAGACGAAACAAATTATCAAGGGATGTTGATGGTACTTTCTTCCGGTCGTCATTATAAAGAAAGATTTAAAAAACTCAAAACTCTAAGCAGTAACGCGGAAAATAACAAATTCGTGAATTGGCAACGGATTGTTTTGATAACGATGCGAATTGACATGTTGACATGACATGACAGTTCTGTTTTGACATTTAAGTTTACTTTTTAAATTTTATATTAGGCTAAGACTGCGTCATTAGTATGCCTATCTTTGTATATACGGGCTTTTTAATGACCATTTCTTTAATAAATTATTAACGACGAATTTAACTAAAATAAAGGAAAACCGAGAAACACGGGTAGTCTAATTTTTAACCAGCTATTATAAACGCGAAAAAACAAAAAAGTTTATTTTTTTGAAATGTTGTCAATTTGGTATACTTATGTAGGTTGGATGACAATGCAAGTACAGTCAATGAAAAAGCTTGCATTAAAAATGATATTTTCAACAAAAAATTATTAAGTATTTTACAAGAGTAACCTAACCAAAAGCTAACCAACCGCTGACTGAAATATTTCTGATACAGTTTGTGATACTTCGTAGATGTCTCCTTCACACATGACGTCCCTACCTTAGCGTGCAAGTTGTTGACGCCATCAGGTATGTCCATCGTCTGCGAAGCCGTGCTGAAAACCGTGTCTCCGGATACAGGGTCTAAGAGTTGCAGGGAGCTGACGCCCCGAACGAACACTCCGGACGTGTTGACGGCTAGCTTGGTCTCGCTGCGGGAAAGCCTGTCACGGTAAATAATTATATGTTAGAGAGTCAGGTGTGTGTTGCCAGTGACGACTTATGGCACTGAGACGTGGCCGTTAACGACGGGCCTCATAAGAAAGCTCAAGGTCACTCAGAGGGCGATGGAGAGGGCTATGCTCGGAGTTTCTCCGCGGGATCGCTTTAGAAATGATGAAATACGCGCAAGAACTAAAGTCACCGACATAGCTCGAAGAATCGCTAGACTCAAATGGCAGTGCGCACAGAACACATCGCTCGTAGAACTGATGGCGGATGGGCCAAAAAGGTTCTCGAGTGGCGTCCATGGACCGGAAGACGCAGTGTAGGTAGGCCTCCAACAAGATGGACCGACGACCTGGTTAAGGTTGCGGGATCGCGTTGGATGCGGATGGCACGGGACCGATCTGTTTGGCGAGCCTTGGGGGAGGCCTATGTTCAGCAGTGGACGTCTTTCGGCTGAAATGATGATGATGATTAATTAATTAATTATTAATTATTTGGTTAATTATGAAACAGCCAAAAATAATTCCTCACACGGAGCCAAATTACGAAACCGCAATTATGAAAACAGATTAAAGGACCTTCATCATGTTACCTGGTCTGCAGGTTGAACAGCACGGAGCCATTCTCGCTGCTGACGACAACCGGCTCGTCCCGGAACCCTTCCAGCAGCCCGTCCCGCTTATACAGGTGCTCCAGCCCCGTCGCGCCGAAGAACTTGATGGCGTTGTGCTCCGGAAGGAGCTCCATGCTCTCCATGCCTGGAAGATCAAGATTATCCTTTAAACTCGAAACTCGCGTTTTCCTCCTTCTTTACAGCATTCTTTTCAATCCTGCAACTCCTTGCTACTTCAAAGAGCCATTCAGTTCAGTTATGTTCTTCAATAGAAGTACAACTGAGTATCCAATAGGATACTCTCGGATCTTTCTTCATACTGTTCCCCTATCCAACTCTAAATTCTACGTCAAGTTTTATTAAGTTTTATTAAGTTGTTTAAAAATTACAAAAACAAAACGGATCAACACAATCTTTCAATTAGTCATATCGCTTCTGACATATAAATTATTATAGGGTTTTTGACAACACCAATCAATTGAAATACTCTCTATACACTTTGGAAACTGACTGTTATTCGCGCAGGTTACTATACTATTTTATTCAACTTTAAAATGTATCCCAGCAACAAAAACAAATTGTTCTTCAATAGGTACACAGAAACTTTGGGAGATATTTTTTTATCAACTTATTAAAAAATAAAAGGTCACTCACCCTGCCCGAGCCTCAACACAGCCAAAATAGTGAATGTGAGAATCAAGTTCCCGATCGCAAGGACGAAAAGCAGGCAAACCAGCGTCCAAAATGCAATTGTTTTCCGCCCTTTATGCACAGACTTCGTAACATCGTTCCCATTTTTATCGGAATAGTTCTTCGTACCACTAACACTGGATTTATTCTGGAAAACTTGGTTTTGGGCGGGCGTTTTGGTAACAAGCGCTTTTTCAGCGCGATTCCTCTCTAAAGTACTTTCAGACATAGCGTCGGACAGAGGAGAAACGCCACGAAGGTTGCTTAACATAGCGGTAGTCTGTTTTATTGAAAACACTCGTGATACATTAAACTTATAAATAGACCGAATGTTTCCCTAAAATTGACAATCAAATATCGAGCGAAGGCTCTTGGCTCTTATTGGTTCATTTTTCCACCAATCATTGATAACAAGCGTTGGTTCAGATTCTAGTTTTTAGCCAATTTCGATTTAAATCGAAAGATCGAATGAAAAATTAATAAAAGATCGTTTAAACGTATGCTTATCTGTGGACTTTTTGATGACATTTGTTGTCAATGGCCAATGCTAATTTTTGACAATTTGCTTTGTAATCATGGCGTCAGAACGTTACAGTTTTTCTCTTACAACTTTTAGGTAAATTTTATATTAATTACTTGTTATTTAATGCCGCAAGTATTTTAATTTACTTGATCTAATATCCAACTAATATTTTTGTGTATTAAATACTTTATTCAGTCTTAATTAAACGAAAAACAAGTGTTTAGTTGCTCCTCATAAATTTGTCTTTAAAGTTTCTAATTATCGTATTCCCTTTCAGTCCTTCAGGAAAATTAGTGCAAATTGAATATGCCTTAGCCGCTGTAGCAGCCGGCGGGACGTCCGTTGGCATTAAAGGTAAAATTGAAGTAAAAAGAGGTTATGTTAGCGTCTTCGATATTTTCCCAAATTTACGTTATTAATTCGCTGCCAAAAAAGTTTTATTCCTTAAAACGTTTACCTTTTTAAATTAGACTAATATTTATTCGTACAGTCAAGTCGGAATATTTGATCAAATTTTGTCAAGTCATTGAGTAATTTTGTTTGTTGTTCATTTGGTAACTTAATATTTCCTATTGCAGCTTCAAATGGAGTCGTAATCGCGACAGAAAATAAGCACAAGAGTATTCTGTATGATGAGCACAGTGTGAACAAAGTGGAAATGATTACTGGCCATATTGGTAAGTTTTTTTGTACTTCCTTATAAGAATACTAGTTGCTTGTAACTGCATCTGCGTACCGTGGGAACTTCCTCCGTTGCAAATCGGACACTGGCTCAGCATAATGCTCAGGCATTTATAGCACTCCAGCACTGACTTTCAGCCAGCACTGTAGTCAAATCTCGTAGCCAATTTGGTAGCTGACTACAAGATTGGGAAGCACATCTCCCATCTTGTAGCTAATACCAAATGGGAACGTTTTTCCCATCTCATAGCCAGAGTTGGTAGCTAACTATGAAATGGGAAATGGGCTTTTCCATCTTGTAGCTACTACCAAATGGGAGTGATTTTCCCATTTCATTTTTAGGTTGAAAAGAATCTATGCATATGAAGGTGCTGGCAACATCCAGTATTGAACATAATATAGTACCATATAAATAACACCAGGCTACCCACACAAACATGTTACGCTAAAGAAAATAATGAAGATGGGACTTACGAATTCCCGTTTCATAGCCAACTTCAAATTGGAACTATTCCTCCCACTAGGAAGCCAGCTACCAAATCTAGCTATGAGATGGGACTAAAATTGAGCACTGTCAGTTTTTCCCAAAAACTTTTTTATACTTTTTCAGGCATGGTATACTCTGGTATGGGCCCCGACTACCGTCTACTGGTGACCCAGGCCCGTAAGATGGCACAGCAGTACTTCCTGATGTACCACGAGCCCATCCCCACCGCACAGCTCGTGCAGAGAGTGGCCACTGTCATGCAGGAGTACACGCAGTCTGGGTAATTGTTTAGCATTAGCACTTGCAACAACTCTTTCCACCAGGTTGCCCAAATTTCCTATGTGATGTAAGTGACAAGTTGGCAAACTTTTTACTAGCTGCCTAGTGATGACATTCACTTTGACTGTATAAAAAAAGACTGAAATCGATGAGTCCTTACAAATCTGCCCGTTCTCCTTTACCATGAGTTTTACATTGTGACAAAACCTGCACAAACCTAAGAAGAAATTCAATGGTGTTTGTGAATTTCCCAATATACACTAGGTCTGCGTGTGAACTACGACCCAAGCCCTCTCATTCTGCAAAGGCCTGTGCCATGCAATGGAATGTTGGAATTATCAAGGAATAGAATTAATGATTACCATTTACCATGTTAATTTCCAACCATGACTTTTTTTTCTCTTTCATGGCTTTCACCCTTGCTACTTTAGCAAGGCGTATTTTGCCGATGTCGACGTAGAGACATAACACACATGAGGAGACTGTTTGGTTTACCATAACTTAATAATTCTTTCTTGCAGCGGCGTCCGTCCGTTCGGGGTGTCCCTCCTGATCTGCGGGTGGGAGAACGACCGCCCGTACCTGTTCCAGTGCGATCCGTCCGGGGCCTACTTTGCCTGGAAGGCTACGGCTATGGGCAAGAACTTCAACAACGGGAAGACGTTCTTGGAGAAGAGGTACAAATAGCCATTGTTTGTAAAAATATTTTTTCGACACATTCAGTGCCGACAACGTGTATGTGCGGTCTCCTGACCTTCGCCCAGTGCCATTGACATAATTTTCCAGGCATTTGGACGTACATGTGCGTTTGTGGTAGTGCTGCCGAAAAATTTATAGTTTTCATCTGAAAAAAGACATGCTATTGATTGTATCAATAGCTCCTTGTGACTATTGACTTTTATACGTAAAGATTGTAAGTACTGCTACCTATTGCAAATTGGTAATATCAGTAGTATAAAACAATAGATAGTATCAATAGACTAAGGAACGCTACGTCGTATAGACATTGTAGTCCTCTTGATCGGACCGTCTTTGCTGATCAATACCTAATTTGTACCACCAGGTATTACGCAAAATAGGCGCGTAAAAGACGTCGAGTTGCGGAAACTAGCCCGTTATTACCTATTACCTATTTACCACCAGGTATACCGAAGATCTGGAGTTGGATGACGCGGTCCACACAGCCATCCTCACGCTGAAGGAAGGATTCGAGGGTCAAATGACTGCCGACAACATTGAGGTGAGGATAATGTTGCACCATTTCAAGTAACTTAATCTTTTCAACGCTTTGTCAAATACTACGGCTCTCACTCATACGCCATGACATCGGAATGTCAAACGCGAAGTTGAACCCTAGAGAAATGCATATATTCCGTTGTGGGCCACTGGATTTTGCCACCAATGGCACAAAACGGAAGTTTTTTTCCGTTTTGTGCCATTGGTGGCAGAATCCAGTGGCACACAACGGAATATATGCAGAAATGCGTGTAGAAATCGCTCTGCACGCCGTGACTCATAATATCCGTCGTTGGCGTTGAACCTATGGTGCGGATATATCCGTCATTGGGGTCCAAAAGGTTGAGACTAATGGTTTATCTAATGATTTTCCTAAAATTTTTATGCTAATTATTGATTGGCAGACAAGGTTTCGCCGAGTAACGGTACGCCGATGGATTTGTTCGTAGATGTATTGCTTCGCAGAATATGTTTCTTAACTTAACTTCTAGCAGACTATTTAGTTGGCTTATCTTCTAATACATAAAAATCTCGTGTCACGGTGTTTGTTATTGAACTCCTCCGAAAAGGTTTGCCCGATTTTTATAAAACTTTCTATATTCGGTAGGTCTGAGAATAGGTCGTAGGCTTTTTATATACCCTATTCTTCGCGGACGGAGTCGTGGGAAATAGCTAGCACTTATAGACAGTAAGGGGCTGTTTCACCACCCATTGATTAATTTTAACTGACGAATAAATGTGATGCCGTCTCTGTCTATTCGAACAAAACAAACAGAGACGGCATCACATTTGTCCGTCAAATAAATTTGATCAATAGATGGTGAAGCAGGGGTTAAGCCAAACAAATCTTGACAGAATGTGTGTTCCTTTTATTGATTATAAAATTTCACGTTGTATTATTTTTTCCACTGACAGTCGTTTTCTCTTGCAGGTCGGCATTTGCGATGCGGCTGGGTTCCGCAGGTTGGAGCCCGCTCATGTCAAGGACTACCTGGCTAACATCCCCTAAGATACTTTATACTATGGTTGAATAAATGATTTTTATTTCTAAATGTCTGTTTTTCTAAGTAAACCAGTAATATAAGATCTGTTATAAACGCTCTTCTTGAGATTCATCATCAATATCATCTCAGCCTATATACGTCCCACTGCAGGGTCTGTGCGTCCTCTCAGAATGATGATTTTTAATCGGTGATCAGGAGTTGAAAAATATTAATCCCGTGAAAATGGAATTTAATAAATGAGGTCTCGAGCAATTAAATTACAATTTAATTGAAAAAATAAACGTTATTGTTGTAACTTCCTCCATCTACCGAATACAATGGTCATCCTACATCTGTTAAAGTTAAGTCGTTTTGTCAAATGTCGTCGCTTTGGCGCGGAACTTGGCAGATCTTACGTCAAAATTTGTTTAAAAAACTGACTTGTCAAAGAGGTTTTAGGCTCATAGACTAAACCATCTGTAGGGTGACAGTGGTTTTAATCAAGAAATGATTTTCCAAATAAACATTATTTAAAAAAATAGACGTTTTGCTAATATGCGACTTGAACGTGAGCGCCACCGAAAACTGATCTAGAAAAACTGGTTCCTGATCACCGATTATAAATCATTGTGTATAAGTTGGGATGATGATGATGATGAAGGTATTTCTAACGCTTCCAACGCCGCAGGTTAAAACTATTAAGGTTCAAGAATAAAACACTCCAATACAAAGTAAGTTCTTTATATTTTGCAAAGGTGTAACAATAATTTACTTTTATTTATATGGACAAAAAAAAATTAACATTAAAAATGGCTACCGCGAGTTATTACTAACTAATAACGTGCACACAATACTGTGGTAATCTCCAATGAAAATAATTGTTTCAAATACACTTAACTACGTTAAAATATTTACAAATTAAGTTAACAAAAATAATGTAGAAATGTATAAAGTTCTTAATACGTCAATTTATTCAGTTTGAATATACCGTTATTTTTTTAAGTTGGCACTTTTGTAAATTTCGTTTCAATTTAAGAATCACTGCTTTTTAATACTGCTATCGTAGAAAAGTGTTATTTTATTTACATATGGACCAGTAATTTTTTGTAACCGACATTTTACTTTTTGAACGCCAGTGACATTTAAGTAGTACAACAATATACAGTAGAAATTAAATGAGGGCGCTATTGGGTGCGGTGAAAACACAAATTTTAGTTATAGACCCGGAATTAACAACAATAATATTTTAAAAATGAAACTACCCTGAGACTTAGAGTGAAAAAATACGAATAACTCACGTCTATGATCAAGTTTCACGACTTTTTCGGGCTAATCCGTAGCTCTTTTTAGAGCAACACACACATCAAATTAAACTCGATCTTAGAAGTGAGTTATCCGTATTCTTTCACTATGAACGACAATAAAATTCAATAACTTGAGCGTTTAAATTATTAGGTCGTGCATTAGTGTCGTTCGTTCCAGGTCGATAAATAAAGGCCATGATTTGACCGTACTCAGCGCCACTGAAGTGAAGTAAAATACTTGAAGATGACAATAGTTTAGTTTTTATGTAAAATGTTAGCTCTTTATGTAAGTATATATTTAGACTATTTATTATTGTATTCTACAAAATTGTTACTTAGACGCGTTTTGCGTTGTGGTCACGAGAGTTTTCAGCACCTTTAGATATCATTGGCGTTCAAAATTTAATCAGAATTTAAAGGCTGACAGCTAAAAATCGTTGTAAGTGAAGAACGGTAGTTTCAAAATCCAAAAAAGACTAGCTCTTTTTAAAAGGATTAACTGATGTCTTTGGTTTCCAGTTCAGATTAAGAGTTTATGGCAGACGAAAAAAAAATAGAGAAAAAATTGAACTCCATAAATTAAGTAGGCACATGTCCTTAAAAAATACACAAATACTGTACAGCTAAAAATATATCTATATCTACATGTCAGTCGAGCTTAACTGACTAAGTTAGACTGTACATAATATACATTACAATTTTATTCGTACGCGAATTTTCTCGACCATTTTTGCAAACTAATTAGTTGCAAAAAGTCAAGTAAAACACATTCATGTTCTTAATAGACCCAATGACGTATGAATTCAAGAGAATATCCACAATAATTAAATAATTTGAAACAGTAAACGCGTCGTTAGTTTTTGCAAATGTTTTAAAATTCAGTGAAATCTAAAAATTCTTTGCACCTTCCGATAAATTGTCGCAGTTGACAGCTGTCATTCGCATAGAATTTCGTGGTTTTAGGTTAAAAGTATGGAAATGACAGCCTTCAAACGTGACCATGTTTTCCCGACGGGTATAGTGACTAATGATTTTTCTCTAAATATCCAAATTTTCTAAACTAAAGAGTTTTTGACAATGACAGGCGCCAGAGCTATCTTTTAGAAAGCACCTGCATAGTACCAAAATGGCGAGACGACTGGCCCTTGTGATTGGCTAGCGAACCCGCCATATTTTAAACCATGGCGCCAAACTTTCGCATCTTAGAACAAAGTAATTTATTTTAGTAACATTAGTACGAAAACAATTTGAACAACAATATTTTGTGCCGACACATACGAGGGGCGTTCAATATAAAGTGAGAATGAGATGCAAACTCTTTCAATATTAGGAAATTAAATACTGGCCGGTAAAGCTAATCTATCTAGCTAATTGCTATGAAAAAAAAAACTAACTGTCTTTTGTTTAAAAAAAATACGGTAATTTCTTTGCAATACTATTGAGTACGTTAGCGAAAATGGAGAAAATTTAACTGCGCGCCGTTATCAAATACATGTGTTTGAAAAATTTTTCTACGGACCAAGTCAATTTAGATTTGCGGGACACTTTAGGGTCTAACGCTCCTCCGTATTCGACAGTCGCACGTTGGTGCGCCGAATTTAGACATGGAAGAACATCGACCATGGACGACCCCCGCTCCGGATGCCCTACTACAGCAATAACTGAAGAAATTGTGAAAAAAGTTGAAAACTCAGTTTTGGCGGATCGTCGTGTCACGGTTCGTTTTATTGCTGAAAATGTAAAGATTTCAACGGGGAGCGTGCATAATATTTTACATGAACGCTTGGGTATGAAAAAGGTATCTGCGCGTTGGGTACCAAGAATGCTTACTGACACGCAAACACAAACTAGAGTCGAGATTTGTCAAGAAGCTTTGGACCTGATACAGCAAGACCGGGAACTTTTTTTGGCGCGATTTATAACAATGGAAGAAACATGGCTCCATCATTACGACCCTGAAACGAAACTGCAGTCTATGACATGGAAAAGGCCATCATCTCCAACTCCGAAGAAATTCAAGGTGGGCCCATCTGCCGGTAAGGTCATGGGCTCTGTTTTTTGGGATGGTAAAGGGGTATTAATGATTGAGTATCTCAAACATGGAGCCACTATTACGGGCACTTTATACGCCAAACAAATAGCAACATTGCACAATGAGATCCGCGAAAAACGGCGAGGTAAACTCTCGAAAGTTGTGCTGTTCCACCAGGACAATGCCCCGGCACACAAGTCCATCGTTGCAATGGCTGCAATTCGTGATGCTGGGTTCAATATCCTTAAGCATCCTCTGTATTCACCAGATCTCGCTCCCAGTGATTTCTACCTATTTCCGAGATTGAAACAATACCCGAGAGGCCAGAAATTTGAAGACGACGACGCGGTAGTCGCTGCAGTACAAGATTTTTTAAGTACTCAAGATGAGACCTTTTTTAAAAATGAAATTTTAAGTTTAGGAAAAAGATTTAATACGTGTATTATGCTAAAAGGTGACTATGTCGAAAAATAAAATTACATTTAGTAAAAGTTGTTTATAACATACTCATTCTCACTTTTTATTGAACGCCCCTAGTAAGTACTAACACTCCATTAGCAGATATTTAACACTGATTATGACAATGAAGAATGAATAATTATTTTCGACATACATTGTACGATGTTAATAACAACTTGACTCGAACATATTAATGTTCCCTAGGACCTCCTGATCTTCCAGTTCTAGTACATTGGCATAAAAGGATGGCCATAATGTTCTGCTCTTAAACCGCGAATCTTTCTATCTGATCCGACGATCTGGTCGCCCCTTATAGCTTGCGTGTATCAATCGAGTCTAGAGTTGTAGTATTGTAAATTATTCAAGCCTTCAGACATTTTAGGCCTACGAATAAGATCTAAATGCTACCTAGTAAGGCATAAATTTTATAAAAACTTATCTATCTACCTGGGTTGACTAATTTCAAGTTAAATCAATTTAAATCTTGTACTAAGAAAATAAGCGTTAGTAAATTAGTTTCCTCTACCAGACCGAGGCTATTTTATATCTTTGAAAATACAACAACTAGGTAAAATAATAATGTTTAACTAATCCAGTCATAATCAAGAACTTCGTATTTTCAAGTTCAGTTTAAACTGTTTCTTTTTTGTCATGAGTACAGACCTCTTCAGCCAGAGCTATCTTTAAAATTACACAAATGTTAATGTTGCCAGGAATTCATCCCTGATATTAGACGCCAGATAGTAGCTTCGATGTCGCTACAGAGGGTGCCTTTTTTGAAGCACGGCAAATTGTTTTTTTTTTCTGCCAGAGCTTATCTAGGTAGAGAAAAAATCCACTAATAGAAACTGCCCTGAAAGTAATCCTATTGTTGGATTTTTCCGCGCACGCTGCTTAAATGTTTTCGGTTTAGTGCAGCCTCGAAGGCAGCTATTAGGGTTGTGTCCATATTATTAAATTAAATATGACAGTAAAAATATGTTTGAAGGCCACCACAAATAAAAGCGCGGGGCGCCGACGGAGCGAGCCCAGCGCGCTGTATGGTTCAGTGGCTTAAACACCAAAAGGTAATTCGATCCTCCCATGTGGGATATTTATAGGTTTGACTCTGACCCAACGAAGTCACTAATCGAAACATTCGTAACTAGTGTCGGACTATTATTATTTTACCTAATTTATTTACCTAACTTCAAGTTGTTCTAATAGTAACAAACAAAATGAAGCTGGCCACAGACTCCTAAACTCCTAGACGACCTAATTACATTTTAGTAGAACTTAAGTCTATGGAATTGCTTTATATAGCTCACTCTTTTTAACTAGGCCGTATATTAAGGGTTACCAGCTTAAAACATATAGATAAATAAGAATTTAATACCATCAGTACTGTCAAAGACATGCCTTAATATTATCACATTTATCACATCAACGATCGTGATTAAAAATAAAACTAGTGTTTCTTTGCTGTAAGACAGTCTAAAATAGAACCAAGTGTAAATGACACAGTTAAGGCCACCACAATCCAAAGCGTGCCCAGCGCGTTCTATAACGCTGAATCATGTATACAGTGACATACCGGCAGCGCGACACAGCGTATATGATTCAACAATATAGAGCGCCCCGCCCCGCGCTTTGGTTTGTGGAGGGTTTTAGCTTTTTATTCTCATTTATCTATATCGTTTTCAGACCGGTAATGCCTCCATACCTAATTTCATTTCAATAATTAATATAAGCTTTAAACCTCAACGGTGTTCAATTGACCAGTCTTAAAAGCACAAGCACTAGAGCGTCACTGACAAACGTACCGGTACTGATACAGTATATCACCGTCTTTACCACTATATTTATGAACAATTATGTTTTTGTAGCGTTTTTTTCGTTATACTTAAACCATTACAGTAGTATACAACTGATATGGCTCACCGATGTACCTGCGCAGAAGACGCGTTTTAGAAGCGCGGGAAATGCATTTGACCAATCGACATACTCCACGCACGGCGTCTTTTTTCTGTGCCGCTATTGGTGGGTTGCTGCCGCCATGTTAGCGCGCGTCGCGTAGTATGAGTATGTTAATGTTAGTCAGCCGCCATACTTTACTTCCGAGTGAGTTCGCGTGAGACGGATAACAATTTGCACCTTTTAACTATATGACATCAGACTGATTTAAAGTTTGAATCGTACCTTCGGCTATCATCGGAATAGTTTGTTAGTGTCAGCGCGGCCGAAAATGCACGACGCGCCATATCAAAAGCTTTGCTTAACTTACTTTGGGGTCAATTGGTGTGAACTGTCCCGTCATATTTATTTTATTTTATTTTTATTTATTGTCAAGAGAGCGCTACTGTTCATTTCTGAGAACATTTCACTATAGTCTGAACAATGTGTATTGGCAACTCGTTATTTTGACTTAGGTACCTACTTTTATTCACTGTAATCAGAATCAGAATCCAAATTCGGTGTCCATAGGGCAAGTGGCTTCAAACTCAGACTCAGAAATTAGTTCCAATGAAATCCGTAACATGGCCCATTATCATTATATTACTGGTCAGGCTTTATAATCGTCTGTTGCCAACATCTGTGTTGGAACGAGATAGCTGTATCTCCGCAGTGGCTTATGCCATTTGATTAAACAACGGAAGAATTCAGAGACGGTCAAACGACCTGTCAAGCTGTTTGACCACTTCGGAACATCTGTCAGTGACTCTCTTCACATAACCAAAGCACACACCTATAATTGCTTAACATTCACAAAAGCACCTTTAATTGCATACTCCGTCAATTCCAATTGCTTTTTACTTTATTTATCAAATAAATCGTCCAAACATTTCAACGAGCAACAATTGGCAGCATATTTAATTACGTAAATCAATTTCAGGCTTTATTTTATAACGCACTCCGAATCAAAATTGTTTTCACCACTTCTTTCACACGGTATAGGAAGGTGGAAAGAGATGGCGAGTGCAATTGCAAGCGCCCGCGCGTTAGAAAATACGGCCTATGGTTTGATACAGATACAATTGGTTTCGAATTCAGATAGATTAGTAAACGACAAGGGTCTTCCGTTTAATAGTTATTCTGAGGTCACCGTGGTCCTTTTAGCGACTAAGGCCTAAAAGGAAAAACTTTAATCGACACAGAAACATAGGCTATGTTAAGTTTGCATCGGCCAAAAGCACACAGAAGGAGCAGCGGAGCTCCGTCAACACTGTTTCTGTGGCGATTAAAGTTGGGAAAAAACTTAGTAATTTTTTCATGTACTATTTTTATACTTGTCGTTTTTCTTTTAGCTGGTTTACTTCAGCATAGCCAGAACCTTGACAACTCTTTATTAGACCACCTATCAAGACGACAATGCTATAACTCAATACAGGTGCCGTCTTTTGTCCCAGAACGCCACCAAGCATTTATCTTGCCACTTTTAGCAACATTAGGTATCGTACTATCTAATAATTGTACTAAATGACAGCTGTCAAGTTGCATGACAAAATGTTTCGACTATAAAACGCAATTTAGTTACATTAAGTAGTTAAATTTTTGACTAATCCCCCTATTTTGCCAAATATCTACAAAAACAATATCCAAAAACCACGCCCTAAGCCCTCTATTGCTTTGCATACATGAAGTATGTCTTGCTCGCTCTTGACTTGTCAAAAAGGGACAACAATCGTCTCCTTTTTTTAATATTAAG
This sequence comes from Archips crataeganus, assembly GCA_947859365.1. Classification (NCBI taxonomy): domain Eukaryota; kingdom Metazoa; phylum Arthropoda; class Insecta; order Lepidoptera; family Tortricidae; genus Archips; species Archips crataeganus. The sequence continues at coordinate 8,722,117 of OX402073.1, read as the reverse complement.
TAGCTTTTTTACTGGTCACCATTCCAAAAATGCCAATTTGGCACTTTCTTAAATTGCATGAGCATGCCACACATTTTGGCGGTAAATTTGACAGCTCCAAAGTTTAAGATTAGCACACATAAAATTAAGCACTAGTTCGCAATGTCTTTTATTTTATAAATATTCAAGTTTTAATGAAAACACTTAAAATACAAAAACTCATCAGTCGTAAACTGGCATTACGATGAAATAATTGCCACTAAGTTACGATACTATAGTATTAATTTAGTAACTCATTTCGTGAACGCAACTGTATTATAAAAAAACATTGCTCGATGTAAATAAATTACAATTTCAATTCATAGGCAATACATTAACTTTGTAAAGACTGTATAACGAATTACCTTGGCCACAGCCCAATATTTATTTCAAATCACTAGACTGACTGTACCTACAGACATTACCTTTGCCATTTTCAGCGCCATTTTGAATTTACCTGTTCGATCTAAAGGTCACTACAGACCGCAGCGCGTTGTCTAACACTGAAGCATATACGCCGTGCCGTGCCGCCGGTGCGCGTCGCGGTCTGTGGTGGCCTTTAGTTCAAAATGTTAAAATTCTACAACAATATATTGACAATTTGGCATTAATTTACGGCCAATAGTGTTGTTTAAGTCTTAAATAATTGTCGACGTAAAAGTTAGGAATATCCAAATATTCGCACTTTTTACAAGATACAAGGTGCTGTCAAGGTGTAAATAAAAGATTATTTACTCTACACACATCTCTCTAGAGCTCAATCCAGTAGGGAATGTAACGCTATTGTTCCCTGGATTATTGTGAGCACAAACCCTTACATTTTCAATCGGCCAGTGTCAAAAATATGGCGCCAAATGTGACGTTTAATTTTTTCCTCCCTGGCAACTTTTAGAGTTTGACAGCCGGTTTTGGCGGCAGTGCTTTCGTCAGTCGTAGTGGCTGGAAGCCAGGCTGGTGCGAGAAGAGTGCAGCGCTGAGCTATGCTGAGGCATGTTGTCCGAAGGGAGCGGAGGCAACCTCGCGTTAGCTGCTTGCCGTTCCTGCTCCTCCAATTGCGTGGCAAACTCGTCTTCTAATGCCTGTCGCATAAATAAAAAAATAAACGTCAAGTCACTAATTTTGACAACTACAAATGTCATCAATTACATAAATCGAAAAAAAAGAAGAAAATATGCATACCACAGACCACGTGAAAAAAATATTTAAAAATGTCACTCGGGTTCATGCAATTGATTAACTTTTTACAGTAAAAATAAGTGTATTAGTAAATGATAATAAAACATACCATGCAGTCCTCCGGGTTTGTCCAGGTTATTGTCGGGGTGACGGTCGTTATAAAGCTTTGTCATGCCATGCTGATGCTTCGAGTTAAGATGATATGGGATTTTAATTTAAGGTAAGTAGGCAGTTCTCACATGCCGCAAATTCCCGAGGTACTGTCGCCACCATAAACATCGGAGCATTCAAGGTGGTCAAATATACCTGAACACGACAGATACTTTTTGAGCTGACTGCACCGATGTTTATGATGGCGACACAAGTGTACGAATACCATATACCAGGATTTGTCGTGAGATTTCGGAAATTTTAGGCTTGAGAAGATGCTGTCGTAAGTTAGATCTTTTTTATTGAAAATCTAAGTCTCTTTTGGGTTCCGTATCCAGATGATACTAAAGCTCAGCTGTCTGTCCGTCTGTATGTCACAAGGTTGCATCATTGAAACCGTAATAGGAAGACGCTGAAAAAAAATATTGCAAGTTTCTGCTCGATCGTATTAATGTCAATTGTAGTGATCCAGAACCCTTTTTACTAATTGTACAGCGTCGACAGCCTACACCGTGGAAAAACGCTTCATTCAAACAATATCAGCCATAAAATTTGTAACATAGTATGAAGACCTTATCCGTATTTTATTCACTCGATCTCATGGCCAGAGGCGCTGCCATTGCCCATAACAATGACAGTTCTGTGACAGACTCGTCGGCGCTAGCAGTGGCATCGTAAGGTCCGTTTGACATTTTTGACATTTGAATCACTTCCTAAAGGCCACCACAAACCAAAGCGCGGGGCACCAACGGTGCCGTGCCCAGCGCACTCTATAACACTGAACCATATATGCGGTGACACACATCGGCAGCGCGGCACAGAGTATACGATTCAGTGTTATTGACCGTGCTGGGCACACTCCGTCAGCGCCCCGCGCTCCCGGTTTGTGGTGGCCTTTAAATGACCCAATCCCAAGCAAGACTAAGTCAAACGGACGACACGATACTAACTCCATCTGCCAGAAAACCCTCAGAGACGTTATTCGTGTTCTTATTTAATGTCAAAAACGAACACTTGGCTCTGGAATGCCGTAAATTCCCTGTAGGGCTTGAAACCACTCATATCTTTGAAACACAAACAAGACAGTGGTAGACACTTATTAGGTACCTACTATTAGATTATTCTAGAAGGAATAGCTCTGGCAATGAGGCAGTGCAGTGATATCTATGGCATCAAGATGACCTCTGAATACCTAAGGCTTGTTGCTATGAAATACTCTTGGCATAGTTATAAATTCATCGTTTGTCAAATGATAAAAATGCAAACTTTTCATATCAGACGTAAAGTTTAGAGCAAACTGAAATATCTTTAAAAGGTTCCCTGTTCCGAAGCAATGTGAAGCGTTCTTTCGACACGTCCCCACAGTAATGATATTACATGCTCATAAAGTCATGAGGCACATGTGCCTCATGGACGTAGCAGTAAAGTGACATGGGACGGGAAAACTGTTAAGAAACATCTTTCCAAAAAAAAGAGCCTTTTTCTCAAAATAATGATTATATGGGTTGATATGTTACTACTTATCATATTATCAGTATCCTTTAAAGGCATCCTTGGCGTTCACCATCTCTTTCTGTCACACTTATACCGTTTGTCAGAAAGAGATAGTAAAAGCGACAGCAACTGTCCGCGTTTTTGACAAATAGCCTCTGGTCTAGCCAGATATTGACAGAATCAGTTCGTTTGACAGACGATGTCTAGGGCTTATATTGTTTTAACTTCGTGAGTACTAGCGTACTTTTTAAAGAACAAATCAATAGTAAGAATAAAGGCCGAATGTACTTTATGAAGAAAAAATTCTTCAATGAATGAAGAACTTCAACTACAGTGTAATAATTTATACACCGTGAAATTTTAGTGGTTGTTTTCCCGAAACGAGGTGATTTAGTTTCGATTGTACAATCGATTTATAATTACTATTTTGACTAGAGTCAAAAATCCAATTGTGAAAAACGAAACTCGAAAATTACCGCAAACCAATAGTAACGCTTCGTTGGTACAAGTAGAGTACGATCGTGCGATAGGTTAGGTACCAACGAAGCGTTACTATTGGTTTGCGGTCATTTTCGACTTTCGTTTTTCACAATTGGATTTTTGACTCTAGTCAAAATAGTAATTATAAATCGATTGTACAATCGAAACTAAATCACCTCGTTTCGGGAAAACAACCACTAAAATTTCACGGTGTATAATAAAATAACATAACTTTGATAACGTTCGTCTAGGTCTTAAGTACTATATCTGTTAAAAAGTCAGGCGTCAGGAGGATATATACAGGCCGCCCCATCCAACCCAATTTTAATGCCAAAAACAGCTGTTAGAATTTAGAAAAAGCGAGTTATGTGTATCTCCCAATCCTCCTTCACCAATCAAAGCGTTATAAATAAAGCAAATAATAAAGAAACGCATTTATTTACATACATTACATGATTTAACGTAAGTCTGAAGTGTTACAGAAACTTTTTTAAGTGTTATTAAGGAAACTGAAATTTGTATTTAAAACTATTAATAAGTTACAATATCATAAAACATAATTTACATAAGCTATTTTACGTCAACTAGATTTATATAAAAACTATTTTATTATTTTTAATCCCATACAATAGGATGACAAAAAATTAGAATAAAAAAAATACAATTTTCTTATCTACGTAAGGTAATTAAAACACAAAGCACTTATGAAGGGAATCCTTTTAAGGGTTAAGTGATGATTCCCAAAAAGAATTACTTAATCACCTGCCGCCCAGTGTCCTATATAAAGGACTTATTGTAATGTGACATCGAACTCACTCAATAAGTGACATAAAGTTAAACTTAAATTGACGTGAGCGGCAGGACCTCTTCACCGCCACAAAACAAACGAAGTGACGTGCTCTATACGCCACGCCACGTTACATGACAAACCGAATTTCTATTTAAAATCCATTGTAGAAGGGTTTATTTCGAGTTGAAACATTGGTCATGTACAAAACACGTCGGCCTGTGTGACATTCCATTGGCTGTCACGACTAAATGACTTAGGCGGTGAAGTGTACATAATGTTTAAACGAGATATTTCGTGAAGACGTTTGGATGTTTATAACTCAGTCGGCGTAGGTACATTCCAAAGATTTGAATTAAGAAATAGGATACTTAATATACCGGTAACGCATTCACGTGGGATATATTAACTATAAAATGTTCCTGGTTTAACAGGTTGGCTTTACTGGTACGTCCGTGAGGCACATGTGCCTCATGACTCTATGAGCGTTTATTATCATTATTACTAAGGGGACGTGTCGAAAGAACGCTGTACATTGCTTCGGTACAGGGAACCTCTTAAACGAGAATGGGTGCTGTCCGAGAACGTTCAAGTACAACCGTCACGGAAATGCGAAACAAAAGTTTGTCAAATTGGAAGGAGGGGGGGGGGGTAGTGTGACGCACCAACAAAAGGATTGCGAAACTGGGAAGCCCATCACAAGTGCTTTGTACGGCTTTGTATTTCACATTTTTCTTGTATTTAGTGTACAGTCATCGTCGGTTATATCAGAGAAACTGGACACAACCGTATTCATACGACATTAGGGTCATTTCAGGTAATTTTGATTACTACAACCTGACCGACATAGCTCACAGCTGTACAGCAAATAACTACAAAGCTTGTTTTAAAACTAATTTACAATTTATGAACGAAACAATGTGATGCATTTTAAATTATATTTCTATAACGATGCGATGGATGTTTTTATTAAAATGGCGCCATCCAAAATACACCTATAAGTTAACATTATAGTTTTTGCATTTTTCAAAAACATGCCACTTCGATGAAAAGCAAACATCAAACCTAAAAGTCTAATTCCAGTGACAATAAAGTAACTGTAATTTTGTTTTGTATCTATAGACAATCGTAGCTACATTAAATAGGTATTTAATTAAAATAAACGACGTTCCCGAGTGCGGTTGTTTATTAAAAAAACATCAAGACCACCCTAATAATTTCTCAAAACCTACAAAAAGTATATAATATTTATTAAGAGTAAGCTCAAGCGAAAATTATGCGGCACAGGACCGGAAGCATTTCACTATCTCCAGACTTCCAAGTAAACTTTTAATTTATGGCATATTCCTAGCTACTAACATAATTGCTGTTCTAATAATTTATTTCGTACTAAATACAAACTGAAATATAGATGCACAGAAAAAACCCCAGAAAAAAGACCAATGCTGGGAATCGAACCCAGGTCCTCAGCATTCCGTGCCGCGTGCCATACCCCTACACCACCACTGGTCTAGAGATTAGACACGAATCTTTCCTATACATCATACATTTCAATCTGCTAAATCATCACCTTATGCAGTGACAAGCGCACATCTATGTTACACCCTCATCGAGAGATTTTAACACTCCTTCGGAACTAACCGCTCACCTGGACAAGAGATGGCGCTACTGTGCGTAAAAGTAATAAAAAAATGAAGTTGAAAAAATAAGTACCAAAAAAAAAAAAAAAAAAAAAAAGATACTTCATAGCTAACTTGTTCTAATAATTTATTAACTTCAACATAAGAATAAAGACTACAACCTCCCCCACCCCCCTTTATCAACTTAATTTTTTTATGAATAACAAGGTAGGGAGTGACTGATGTTGGTGGATAACCCCATGTGCTCGTCATGATTCCCATCTGGCATGTCTTAGACGCAAACCACACTGAAGAGACGTGGGACGGGGGCGCGTCGCGGTCCGCGTCTCCGCCTTGGATCGCGACGCTTCTATACAATACATTTAGGGGGTGTTTCACCACCTTATTGTCAAACTGCTGGTTACGTAACCAATGAATAAACTAAGTACTGGACAAATCTGTCAGCTAGTGTTTTTTCAGTTTCACCACTCCGGTCCTGTGCAAACTAATTACCACTTAACTAATCGTGGGTTTAACAAAAAGTCGGAATGGCAACGTCGCATTTCACGACCACGCGTTCCTGTTCGCACACTTTCGTTCAAATAGTCACTCATTATTAAAGCAAAAGAAATGGTTAACTATATAATTTTTGAATACATCTATTTTTTTTTTGCATAAACAAATATGTAACATTATAATTGATCCAAAAACGGTATTTATTTACGATACTTTGTTAACAATAACAAAGAAAAATAAAATCACGTAAAACGAATCGAAAAGTGGCGCCAAACCATTTGACAGATAAACTTTTTTTAATGGCGACATACAAGTTCAGGTAGAACAAACGATTGAGCCGCTGAAAAAAAGTTTGTTATTAAAAAATATTACGAAATTTTGGATTTATTTTTACATACTAAAAGTGTACCTACGTTTTTTTATTCAAATCTTGATATTTAAATTATTTTATGCAATTTAGCATGACCTCTTTCTTTAAAAAATAAAAAATACTTTGATTTATTTTTCTGAAACCGGCTGAAGGGCTCTCCAACCATGGCCACAAAAAAATAAACTAACTTTATGTGACGGATAAAAATGCTAAATGCCTCCTGATCTGATGGTCAAATTAAGAAACAGTTTATCCGTCACTTAGCGCTAATCGAGACTGGTGAAACAGAAATTTTAATTCCATCTGTCAAATAAAGTTATGATTAAGCTAATCCGAACTTTAAGAAAAGTGGTGAAACAGCCCCTTAGTATGAAAACTAAATTCAAGAAGCGCCGCGACTGCGACGCGCCCCCGTCCCACGTCTCTTCTGTGTGGCTTGAGCCTCAAGGAATAGTATCCTTTGGCCGGTGCACCAGAGCAACAACGTTCAAACAATAGCTAATATCAAACTGTCAAATACTATTTAATTAAATATATGGCTTCGCTCGTTATAGCCTTTATTCTTATGTTCCTAACTACCCTAATATAGAGCGGAATTTTCATAGCAAAAATTGAAACGTCATAGGAATAGACATTGTTTTAGCGAATTTTTCAATTGGTTAAGTAAATTTTTTTGAAGAGATGCTAATTATATTTTTTTTCGACAGTGGTCGACTTCAACACCAAGAAACTGCAGCTGTTTTATTTTTATCTCCTTTTATTTATTGGAAATATTTTTTTAAGTGTTCGAGATGACATTTGTGACATTTTATGGCTGACAAGCGGTTCGTGCTCAGTACTAAGAAGAAATAGAAAAAAAAACCAATTCAACTGTCGCTTCTGTCAATGTCAAATGAAATCAAACCGTTTGCGTTTCGTTTCGAATAGAAAGTCTTCAATCGTGATCCAATTATTGTGCATGAGTTGTGGAGAAATGCGGTAAAATTGAAAGTCCGGATTTTATGCGGAGGTCGATAAAAATAGTAAAAAAATCACACTGAGCACACCAAAACGCAAAGCAAACGAAACGCAAACGATTTGACATTGACAGCAGTGACAGTTCACTTCGGTTTTTTTTTTCTGTTTCTACTAAGTTCTGAGCACGAACGGCTTGTAAACCATAAAATCTCACAAATGTCATCTCAAACACTCAAAAAAATATTTCCAGTCAACAATAGGAGATAAAAATAAAACAGCTGCAGTTTCTCAATCTCCAGAACGCCGACTGCCGAAAAAAAATATAATTAGCACCTCTTCAAAAAACTTTACTTAGCCAATTATCGATATTATGTTACCTAGATTCCATGTTACTGACTTTTAATAAGTCTGTAGCATAGTTATACACATACAGAACTCTTGGTTTTGGTGTCAATAGCATACAAATATTTAAGGGTGAGCGTTTTGACCGCCCGGTGAAACATCATTACCATCGCATGTTTATTACCACAATGGAAAGACAAGTCGCAATAACCTTGATCAAAACATTAAGCATAGGTGTGTTTGATTTACATAAAAAATTAACCATGAGTAACAATCTAGTAACAATATTAGCTGAAACGGTAATGACGAAAAAAAAACGTCGTTTTTTAACTATGTGTCAGTGTTTTCATTGAGTTTATAATAGTCTGTAACATTTGCCTTCTTTGCTTGTAATTAATGAACGGATTTTAAATAACTTTCGCCAATAGAAAGCTACGTATACACTATTCCAGATCAATATAGACTACTTTTATCCCGGAAAAGGGATTAAGTTCCCGAGGGACGCAACCGTAGTAGGTACTGTCATAAAAGTATAATTATGTTACAGACTTTAAAAAGTCACTTACTCGAAATGCAGTTAATATTGATAAAACATGACGTTCTATCCCTGTCTAAAGTGTGCTATGATAATTCCGCTCTCGGCTAATAAATGTCAATTCAAATATTTAACGTGTTAATAAACTTCTATATAACGACAAAGGCTTTGGATTCAGGCACATTGAATATTAAAGTTACATCACAACTATTTTACCAGATAGTCAACGGCAATCTTCAAGTATCAAACCGTTTCACTTTGCATTAGATGTAGACAAAATGTCAAATAGTCTAACGCATTTGGAATTACAATTGCTTTCACCATTTCTTTCTGTTAAATGATATAGGACGAAGATAGAAATAGATGATGAATGCGTTTGCGATCGTTCACGCGTTAGATAATATGGCATATACGTGAAAAAATTATTAGTTTTTATTTGGCGTCAATCTTAGAAACAATGACAGCCTGAAAAAGAAAATCGCCGATGTAGACTGGTAAAATAGAAACGCATACTGTACAAATGTCTTAGAACTATTCGTGATAAAATATTGTAACAAATTATTACGATAATTTTAAAAAAGGTCTCTATACCCCTCTCTTTAGCCCCAGATCACATGCGTGGAAAAATGTGCAAGCAATGCGTTACTGGCACGATTCGTCCCGCGTTTGTAAAAATGACTTAATATCAGAACAACAAGATATATCGTCACCACTTTTAAAACTTTTTGAAAATTAATAAATTCAGTTTACTTTACTGATTTGTTGAATAATAAACATTGGACATTGATAAGGAAGCTTCGTAATGCGTGCAGGTCGGTAATAGTGAAAGTTTATTCTAATTTTGTTCTGACCATGGAAACAGAGCCTTTCAGCCTTTCCAATGTTTATTTTACGATATTAGAGATATGAGCTATTTTCAAAAGCAGTGACGAAACGCTTTTCGCTCTAACGTTTAAACCGACTCTTGTAATTTAAAATGCATTGAAACTAAAGTAAGTTCATCCTTAATGGTACTAAATAACCAAGATTTCCAACTCAAATGTAATTTATCTAGCACAAAAGATTCCATACAGGAACCATTACACACACAGCCACTATTAAGATCGCCGCACCATTTTTTCCTCAGATTTTGTATAACTTCGAGTGTCTATCAATTACGGTTCAAAAGAGACTAATAAATCGACAATGGGGGGCTAAAGTACGATCCCATTGTCAACTTTTAAGAATGAAAATCTAAAAATAGGTAGGTCCTATGTTCAATTGCACAGATTCGGGATAAAACTGATTCACTGACAAGACAAAAGGATACATTTTAGCTAACTATTAAGTCGATTAAGGATAAACTCACTTTAAAATTACTTGTATAACTATATAGATTTTTCGGTGTTAAATTCCGGTCTCCGCCAACCGCATTGATGCCAAGTAAATTTTAACACGTTTAAAAAAAAAACAAATTTTATTAAAACACGTAATTATTTAATTTAAAAACACCTAATATGTCTATTAAAATCTTAACGAACACAATTTAGGAAGCGAAGCTTTTTTTTGGCAATGATGTGGAAGTTTCCATTTTTTTTAAATCTAGATGGCGTTTTGTGACTTGATCTTTTTTTTGCAAAAGTTCGATCCCTTCGTACAGCACTATAGGCACCGCACACCGTAAATCTGGATATAAAACTATCATCACAATCTCCAGGTGTCTTACTTTATTAGAGGAAAGGATGAATAATCGAGCGTTTTGACATCATTACCATTCCAAGATTATTAGCACAACGGACGGACAAGTCACAGGAAATTTCATCAAATATAGCGTCTACGTTTAGTTTTCATAAAAATTAACCCTGCGCATCATCTAATTTAACAATACTTAGATGGTAATGAGGAAAACAAAACACTGAAAATTCACCTGAACATATTTAAAAATCGATACTATAAATCTAGGTGCTTGACAAGTTAGGAAGACATTCTGAGGTTTATGTTGACGACACAGCAGCTTTCTGAACGAATTTGTAAACTTGACAACAAAGGCATGTGGAAGAAGTCACCTTGAGCTGAAAATTCGATGTAACCATTTTCATTACAAGACCATTCTGCTTCGAAATCTAGTTAGAAATGGTAATTTCGGTTTACTCTTATTGTGGATTAGAAAACGGTAATGACTAAGCGCGGTGGAGACTGTACGATACTGAAAAAAAAGGAAATATATATCATAGGACAATTGATATCTATTTTTCGTACTATAGATAATAGAAGACAATATAAGGTGATTAAATAGATTGAATAAATATTCAATGCACATAACATCTATGATTCGGGTAGTCTCAGACCAAAGACAAGAAAATAGATGGTCGGTAAACGCCTCAATAGAGACATTGCGTTAGTTGCAAGGATAACAGTAGACGCTTCTTATATAAGGAGGGCCTTTTCAGGTAGTGATAATTTGAACAGACTTTGCACCCTGATACCTTTCACGTGCTACCCTTACGCGAACTAAGTGACGTGTGAATGTGTGCGTGCTTTCCTGTACGAAGGTGATGAACTCCTTACACCTATTGACTGTGGTCCTAATTATTGTTTGGGCAAGATCGATCCGTTTATTAAAATAACGTGTTCGCAATCATATTAGCATTTACCATCTCTTTCTGCCGTTATCATACAGTTTGACAAACAGAACTGGTGAATGCATTGCTATCGCGCCCGCGTTATAGAATCCTACAGATCCGGTGCCTTTCAATGGCTATTGTTTTTTTTTATACCAAGAGATTATTATTCACCATTAGATTTCCGTCATTCAGTATTGTTAAAAAAACACTACAAAATATATCTCATTTTTTGAAAATTTTGTGTTGTTCTATTAAACTCGTAAAATCATATTTAAATATGTTCTTTTATCGATACCGAATCACGTATCAAAATTTTAATGGCGAGTAAAAAATCCCTTTCTACATCGAAATTTGTTTTAAATGTAATATAATATCACAATTGGATGTAAGGATTATTATAGGAAACCAGTGTTTCATATCAAAATAAACGCGCGTTTTTTGGCAAGATCAAACTACATCTAATTTAGAATTAGGCCGCTGTCGTAACTAGTATTTAAAAAGGCATTTATTTCATTTCGTCATCACATTTTTATACATTATTTTTGTAAATTACTTTTCTATTTATTTTAAGGCCCCCGCCTTATTTTATTATTAAAAAAGTTACTCCTAACCTTATACAGTAATAATACACATTCATGCATATTACAAAACATAAGCATGATTTCAAAACTTGCATCGTTGCTATATGGCAAAGTTTTTTTTAACGATAATACAAAACGATGAACATTCGAACGTTTCGACCGCTCGGGTCAAATGTCATTACCATCTCACGAATACCACAGCAGAAGGACGAGCCGTAACAACATAGATTCAGCATAGCTATTATCTTTCGAATTAATAAAAAGTTAACTCTGCTCATCTTCTCTTAATGATATTTGCAGAGATGGTAATGAAAAAAAAACGCCGACATAAGAAACTAGACCGCCGAATCCGGCGGCCCGTCCTGTTTTAAAGTTTTCAAATTCAACGTGGACAACTGACTGACAGGCACATCGGGGGAGTTACTATATGTATTAGACCCTCTAACCGGGCCCCATCGACTAAAGTACTTCGTTGAAATACCGTCGTATTCGTTCTCGCTGCCATCTTGAGACGACGTGGTAGCAAACGTGCTGTTGCTTTTCACTGTGTCGTATTTCCCATCTATGGAAGGTAAATCGATCATTACAGCTTCTAAAGCTATGTCTTGCTTTAGACTTTGCTGTGAGATGCTACGTTTCATACCCGTGTTGGTATCACTCAGTTTGAAATGCTGTTCTGAAAGGCTTTGCCGGTTCAATTTCTTATCAAACTTGGGGCTCTTTCTTATGATCGGTTTGTTGACCACGGGTTTGGAGCGTTCCAGGCTTCTCCGCGGTTCTTCTTCGATACTTTTGACTCGTTCCTGAGTTTGTTTGGTGAAGAAGTCAGGGCCGTACGCCATAATGGGATCCCTGCGTTCATCGCTGCCCGAGAACACCGAGAAACCCGATATCTTTTCGGAGGCCAGCTTCAAATTGGACGTGGAACCAAACTTCTGCGCTTTAGTTAACTTGCCTCTCTTTGTGGTGTTGGTAGCGCTGGTTGCGGCGGATTTGGTTCCGCTATAGTGCTTCGCTGGGCTTATGCTTCTTCGTCTGTCCATGTTAGGTGTAGCTATTAAGTTTAGACTTGTTCTGGAACGACTTAAAGAGCCCATGAAGGAGTTTCTCTGATGGTATGCAGTCAGGACGTGTTGTAGCACGTTTTTCGGCCATGGCTGGTCTAGATAGACGCTTCTGTCTGGTATAGGGCGGCCATATTTGGACTCGTGGTCGTCTAATTGCTTCGTGAAGGACTGTATGATCGTCTGAAGATAAACGTTGGTTTAGTGACGTTGCTATGGACGGCACAAGCTACCCTAGGGGACGGTGTTTGGAAGGCGTATTGAAGTTTTTAATAATTAATAGTTTCTGAGAAACAAGAGTTATGCGAAATTATGAATTATGCGTAAGATTTTTATGCCACCAGACTGAATCCCTTTCGAGTGCTTTAGGCAATAAAGCAGGGGATCATCACCAGTCACATGTAGTTGATAAAAATCTTATAAAACATACGCGCTCCAATACACTTTTACATAAAAAAAGACGTCACGATACACGTTATTTTTGTACTTCACAATAAACTCAGTCTGTTTCGTTCTAGGTCCGCATTGAACACCTGAAGAATATACCTTTGTTTCCCTTAACATATACACATAATATCCTGTCACCCCACCACCGTTAGTTGAAGCTGATACAGTTCGTCTCACAAATTGCGTGACCAAAAGGGTGCGATTAATGTACCCCCCGAAATGTACGGCCTAATAATGCACGTCCTGATAACTTGTGTATTGTATACGAATTACCGGGATATTCAAAATCTCATTAGTCCGCACCTACTGCCACGGGTGCGAACTACTAGCTATGTAGAGCACGGTTAGTGTACGAACAATGCACGACTTGACAATTCAAACCCATATGGCATTAACACGAGGGTTTAAATTACCAGGTCATGCATTATTGTCGTACATTCCGAGACTACAAACACGGTCGTACATTAACCACACCCTGCACGAGATTTTTCGCTATTTGCCCGTACTGCACACTATGTACTACGAAAACTACACCCAGTAGTTTGCTGAATATTCAAGCGTTTTGACCACCCGGTTATACATCATTACCATCCCGTAATTACGACCACAACAGAAGGACCAAATGCAAAATCTTTGGCCAAACTAGAGTTATTTAGCACCGGTAATACTTTTAGTTGTTATAAAAAGTTCACACTGAGAGTCATCTCTTTTAAAAATATTTTCTGAAATGGTAATGAGGAAAAGAGAACTCCGTAAAAACGCTGAATATTCACCTAGTCCGCAGTGCGAACAAAGGGATGCTGACGACTTTGATTATCCCAAATTACCAGGGCGTGCATTATTAGACCGTACATTCCGGAGTAATACTCGGACGTACAGTCACAACATCGAGTCACTTGCCACTGTTCGTAATTTGGCCGCGTAATACAAGTGTGTATTATTCGGCTAGATTATGAACAGTTGGAAGCGGCACAACATTCCGGTGATGTGACTACATTAACCGCTTAAAACAGACGTCCTCATGGAATTACGGCCGCATCTTTATGGTAGAACACGCAAGCTATTAAAAACTGTACAGACGAAGAACAGTGGCTCTAAAGCGTTTCATCCGCCGTAGACCGTATGCTACAAAAATCTAAGCATAACGTAGAGACCGTATTGTCTAACGCGCGGGCGCTTGCCTTTGCTTTCACCATCTCTTTTTGTACTGTTTGATAGAAAGAAATAGTGAATGCGAAACTATAGCTAAACCGTTCAAACGAGTCCTCGCCTGCGGGGGATGACGACAAAGGGGGCCGAGAGGGGTGCGGGCGGCAGGCACACGAGGCGCGCTCGCCGCCCGCAACTCTCCCGACCCCTTTTGTGAACAAATCCCAGACGACCAGATGGCCTAGTGGTTAGAGAACCTGACTATGAAGCTTGAGGTCCCGGGTTCGATTCCCGTGTCGGGGCAGATATTTGTATGAAAAATACGAATGTTTGTTCTCGGGTCTTGGGTGTTTAATATGTATTTAAGTATGTATCTATCTATATAAGTATGTTTATCCGTTGCCTAGTACCCATAACACAAGCTTTGCCTAGCTTACTTTGGGACTAGGTCAATTGGTGTGAATTGTCCCGTGATATTTATTTATTATTTATTTAACCCCCCAACCCCTGTACCGCGCGGGCGAGAACTCGTTTAAACGGCTTAGCTATAAAGCGTCAGCGCGATAGACATTAAGCGTACTGAAGTTAAAACCAATTCGTCACTAGTTTGATAAAAGCTCGTATCTAGAAATCAATAATCTGGCCAATTGAACTTTATTAAGCGTGCAACAAGGTTCAGTTTGGTTTTCATAATGATTTAAGTTATGAGCTTTTTAAAAAAATAGTGGCGAATTGCATTTCTGCGGCCACAGACCACGCGTGTGCATTGGAGTTTTTAGCTGACGGACATTATTGGTCGATTTTCGTAACAGCAGTAGAAACACTTCAGAGCCTCACCTGGAAACTGAATGGCAAATTGAGATGGAACCGTTTCACGATGATTCATTAGGCATTTTTTTATCACAATTTTGGCAGTGATCAGTGCTCCGGTAGACAACAGGGGTGCCGTTGGACAGCGCCAATGCATACAAAGGGTCAGTGAGTGCTAATCAAACTCAAATGACAGTATAGTTCGACTGCGAAATGTGTTTCCATGACTAGCTCCTTTATGACATTGTCATAACCTGAGGTCGGAATTTTCACGGCAAAACAAAAAACTGTGGCAATCAAACTAGTTTCAGAAACGGTATCTTTATCGATATCGAGTATTATTAGGTACATATATGAAAAAATCATGCCGATATATTTACATTATTTTATAATCATTCACAACAGTAGGTACCACCTCATAGAAATTAATCACTGCAAAATTTAGTATACATAAATGGCTTTATAGTGATGAACGAAACAGTCTACTCCCAGAGAATGTTGAGAAATTAATGATTATTTACTCCTATCACTATCACAAACCAAATAAAATGTCATGGTGCTACGTGTGTACTGACGTAGATTTCGCAAAATAAATTGCATCTGTCTCTATATCATTTTATACAAACCTTACGTAAAAAATATTGTATAAAATATACTTCTATTCGGTGGACCGTTTTTTCTTCTCTTACACAAATATCGATATCGATAAAAAAATGTTTCTAAGACTAGTCTGGTTGCGACAGTCTTGTTTTGCCGTGAAAATTCCGACCTCTGGGCCCTGTTGGATAACAAAGTACAACTAATATTACAAGCGGAACTCTCGCTTCAGTATATTAACTAGAAAGGGAGTTCCGCTTGTAATATAAGTTGTACTTTGTTATGCAACTGGGCCCCAGTCATACATAACACTGTATTTCGCTTGGCCTATGGAAAAACATTTCGCACTCTAACTATAACACTACTACTTGACAATGTTTTTCTTGAAGTGATCAACCACTGGCACATAGGCCATAACTGGGTAGTATACATTGAAATTTCCCCTTTGACATAATGGAACATCAACATGAAACTGCAGCGAAATGATGCCACCTCTGGTAAGCCATTCAGGTCCTTAAAGGCATGCCAAACATGCAGCGTCCACCACACCCACGCATGCCATTCTGTACATACATGCGCACAGGTAAACATATAAAGATATAGTTGGTGGGTACTCTTTCTTAGGTTTTCAACTTGAGAAACAGATGTAGATTCTAGATTCAAATGTATTTTTTTATACAGGATGCCCAGTAAACAATGGATAAGCTTCTACCCGCCGACAGGGCACAGGATGGTCCCTAAAATGGACTTATTGGTTTATAGCTAGACCGTTTAAATGTGTCCTTGCCCGCACGGTACAGGGGCTGGGGGGTAGACGACAAAGGGGGACAAAGAGGTGCGGGCGGCAGGCACACGAGGCGCGCTCGCCGCCCGCACCTCCCCGGCCCCCTTTGTCGTCATACCCCCCAGCCCCTGTACCGCGCGGGCGAGTACTCATTTTTCTTGACTTTCGCCTAGTGCCGCTGCCGCTGCCATAATTTTGCAGGCAATTGAACGCACATGCGCGTTTGGGGCACATGACAAAATCCCGAGTTTGATAGACGGCAGCGAATGCATTAATTTTAAAAATTCCAGCTAATTATATTAAAATTGGTCTTTGAATCTCCAGCTGTTATAAAGATCAGTATCAGATATATTGCCTGACAATTTAATTATAATCGAGTCTACCTAAGAAAGAAGACCCCCAACCAACCAAACGTCGCTTTTATAATCCACCACAGCATTAGCGGTCCTTGTTCATACATTTCGTTGTGCTGGCGAGTTGTAAAAAAACCGCTTCACCACCGAAATCCTAGTAAATAGGCATCAGAATTGCTTGAAAATATCGCATTCGTTTAGACATTATTCTCAAGAGGTTAAGTCTTAAAAACATCACGAATAAATGTTTTTATTTCTTTCTTTAATTCCACTATACGTGACAGGAAGTGCCGGAGAAAACGTACAGCAGACCGCCATTCATCGAGACGGTGACTATGGGAAGACTTTGCATCTTTCTGCTGCCTGTTCACGTAGATTCCTGTGCACTTGTACAGTCGACTCACCATTTTCCTGTCGGCGAGCGTGGCGCGCCACTCGCGCAACTCGTGCGAGTATCGCTCCTCGACCGTCTTCATCTTGTTGCCCTCGTGGTTCATGAGAGCCTTGCGCTTCTCGTTCTGGTATTGCTCGAGCTCGCGGAGCAACGCCTGGGGGGGAAACTTATGTTTATTATCAGACATTATTTACCACCACCCAAACCAGCTGGCAGGCTTACTTACCGAACCTGACCAGATAAGACGTCTTAAGAGGCGCAGAATCCTAGAACTGGATCAACTAACTTGAAGATTCAGCCACAGATAGAGGGGCTCCCACTGGGTAACTAAATCTACACGCTATACATCACGCAACTTATCTGCTCATAGTCATTAGACTGATCGCATGATAACACGTAGAAAAACAAAAATTATCAGACATTGGAATGTAGGGGGCAAAATTTAATGACAAGTACGGAGTTCCTTTATCGATAAACTCAACTATCGACGCTTTTTCCAGCCTGTGATCCCAGTTTTGTTTGTAAGTTTTTATTATTTTGTGAGTCTTATTTCGGAGACAAATATGATAATGTTTACACAAAGCATATTTTAAATGATAGCTGGGTATTGAGAACTATTGCACTATAAAATATTTACAATAAACTCGTAAGGCCCAATTTGCTAAATTTAGTACACATGTCATGTCAACTTGTATTGATTGACAATAAGTTTTATTTAAATTGTGACAGTCGAAATTTGAAGTGGGCTTTACGAGGATAAAGAAGAGAATTGATTTACTATTTTGTTCCATTTTAAACTTTCTATAAAATTATATTTTTACAAAAAAAAAAAATACGGAGCGATCACTAGTATATGGGAAAAGCGTCGATAGTTGAGTTTATCGATAAAGGAACTCCCTACTTGTCATTAAAACGAATGGGCCGGCTCGTCCGGGGCAGTACCACCCTCTCACAGAACATCGGCGTGATACAGCAAGGGATTAAATTAATGCAATAAATGTGCCAAAGGCTCGGTGCGGCTTTAAACACAACTTCCAACTTTTCCCATCAGCCTTTGGTCCCCAGGCATAACATCTGTCTCGCTGTTGTGGTCTACTCCTATTATCAAACCGCGTTTAGAAAGGGATTGAGCTCATATGTAATTTTTGAACTAATGCATGATATGACATTGTCAGTGGTATTGTGCACATAAATTAAATTGTTATTTTAGTACAATGAAGTTCTAAAGCAAGGAAAATAACATCAAATTATATAACTTAAATATAATATAAAAATATTCAGTCATAACCATAACACCATCGTCATCAGAGATGTCTGTATCATCACCTGTATGAACAAAATCTATATATATAAAAATGAATCCCTATTTCCCTTGGTCACGGCATCACGCATGAACGGCTGGACCGATTTCACTAATTCTTTTTTTGTTGTGTTCGTCATTGTCAGGAGAAGGTTCTTATGAAAGAAAAAATTAAGAAATTTGCGCGGAAAATTAGAAAATATAAGAAAAATTACCGTCCATAATAACTTTTCTAATGTAACCTTATGGCGTTTGACATAACTGCCAGTCGTTTGACAGTTGGCGTGATTAACAGAATACGATCGTTTAAATAAAATGTACGGGTCGAAATTTTATTCATAAAACTAGCGACGCGCCCCGACTTCGTGTGGGTGTAGTTTAGGGAAAAAGAGGTAAATATATAAACTTACCACCTTAAATTATAGACTTTCTTTATTTTTCACACCTATTTTTCAAAGTTACACCCGTGCGAAGCCGGGGCGGGTCGCTAGTAAATGGATAAATGTGTTTGATACGAGTAGGTTCTATATGTTTATTTGTCATTATACAAATAGGTTAACACTACCGGTGTTAACAATTACTTCATTTCGAGGAATTATATTTAATCATTTACAAGTACTGTTGTGCTAACGGCCGGTACTCTCGAAACCCTTTCTAAACGCGGTATGATAATACACAAAGTTGTGAACGGGTGGACTCACCTCGCCGGCGGCCTTGAGCTCCTCCCTCGCTTTGGCGTGTTTGGTCGCGAGCCGCTGCTGCTCGGCGCGATACCTCCTCTTCTCGTTCTCTTGGAACTGTCGAATTAATATGTCAATATAAATCGGGGGTTCCCAACCTTTTCTTGGTCAGGGACCACTTTTATATTATTCTTGTTAGCAGGGACCACTATGTAGGTGTATACCTAATAAAAATAATAAACTGTAATAATCAAACTGAAACTTTAGTAAAAACTCAATAGGAAATTACATAAAAAGAAATTTAAAATCATTCGCGGACCATATTTTGGCTTCTGCGGACCACTGGTTGGGAATCACTGATATAAATAGAACCTTTGGATGGCGAAGCGTTTTTTGGGAATTTTTCGAGAAATCCCGAAATTTTAATTCGACTGCTAGGCTTTTGGTTGATAGCTTGAAGTCAGCAATAATTAGAGCATAAAACGATCTATTTTACCCAAGACGTTCATTTTACACGGTACGGCGAGGGTGGATAGACACGTCGAGGGGAAAATGGGTAGGTATTTTCATCGTATTACTAAAACAAATACACATTTTAAAAATGTAGCAACACTACGCCCTACAAAACATATATTTTTTTATTAACATTCAAAAAGTTATGATTATGACTGACCTACCTATTTACGTCGTACTACGAATTTATTTATTTTTTTAGAGACGACTTTGGATTTTTTTTCTATTGAGCGAACTACAAGTAATCGTGTTTCGATAAACACTTGTCATTAGAGTGAATCTTCAAATATCTCACACATGAATTTCAGGACTACACCTTTGCTAGTAATTATACAGCACTAGATTAAATTAATGCAATAAAAATGCGTCAAAAACTCAGTAGGGCCTCAAGTCCTCCATCTATACCAATATCAGATGGCACTGTGCAAGCTCACTCTGAGGGTCGAGCGGTTGGAGTCCCGCCATGACATGAATTTTAATTCATTTGTGGTGAGGGTTCCGACTGATCAACTGTCGACCTTCACAAGAGAAGAGTTTTGGCCGAAAGGTGTCGCATACCGGCGGTTTCGTGGCCGGTTAACTGACACCGCAAAAGTGATCACGTCACAGACTTCCCGTGCTAGTAATTAAGTTGTTAATTAAGGGGGTGTTTCACCACCCTATTGTCAAACTGCTGGTTACGTAACCAATGAATAAACTAAGTACTGGACAAATCTGTCAGCTAGTGTTTTTTCAGTTTCACCACTCCGGTTCTGTGCAAACTAAGTACCACTTAACTAATCGTGGGTTTAACAAAAAGTCGGAATGGCAACGTCGCATTTCACGACCACGCGTTCCTGTTCGCACACTTTCGTTCAAAGAGTCACTCATTATTAAAGCAAAAGAAATGGATAACTATATAATTTTTGAATACATCTATTTTTTTTTGCATAAACAAATATGTAACATTATAATTGATCCAAAAACGGTATTTATTTACGATACTTTGTTAACAATAACAAAGAAAAATAAAATCACGTAAAACGAATCGAAAAGTGGCGCCAAACCATTTGACAGATAAACTTTTTTTAATGGCGACATACAAGTTCAGGTAGAACAAACGATTGAGCCGCTGAAAAAAAGTTTGTTATTAAAAAATATTACGAAATTTTGGATTTATTTTTGCATACTAAAAGCGTACCTACATTTTTTTATTGAAATCTGATATTTAAATTATTTTATGCAATTTAGCATGACCTCTTTCTTTAAAAAATAAAAATACTTTGATTTATTTTTCTGAAACCGGCTGAAGGGCTCTCCAACCATGGCCACAAAAAAATAAACTAACTTTATGTGACGGATAAAAATGCTAAATGCCACCTGATCTGATGGTCAAATTAAGAAACAGTTTGTCCGTCATTTAGCGCTAATCGAGACTGGTGAAACAGAAATTTTAATTCCATCTGTCAAATAAGGTTATGTAAGCTAATCCGAACTTTAAGAAAAGTGGTGAAACAGCCCCTAAGTATAATATAAATACGTATGTTAGTCTTTAAGGTATTTTTTATATGGGCCTATGCAGCCTGAAATAAAATTATTCTATTCTATTCTATTCTATTCTACTGTGCGTTACCTTCTTGAGCCGCTCCCGCTCGTCGGTGTGGTGCTGGGCCCCGATGCGCAGCGACTCCCGGAACATCATCTCGCGCGCGCGCATCTCGCCGCGTATGCGCTTGGGCAGCGACCGCTTCTCGACAGCCTGGCATTTGGCCAGCTCCTCCTCCTTGCGGGTGTTTTTTCTGCAATGATTTGAGATATGTAATTTAAATACAAACATTTTGCTAATTATACATTCCCATCTGTCTCTCTCTGTCGCTCTGTGTTTCTCTCTCTCTATCTATCTGTTTATATATCTATCTCTCTCTATCTATTTAGCTATTCCTCTTTTTGACTCTTTCTTTCTCTATCTCACACACAGGAAAAAATATTTCGAAAGAAAACATACAATCGGCCTCAAAAGTCACTGAACACTCTAGTACTTTGTCGCAATAACCATTTTAGTATCAGTATCACAGGACAATGACAATTTACACCAATTTAGCTAGTCCCAAAGTAAGCTGAGCAAAGTTACAAACAAAAAAAATTGAATAGCATAAATTTTGCCCCACTCAGCACAATGTCTTTCAATTTAAGCCTATGGTCTCTTATAAACACCATTGGCCGACGCGTCACAATGCTCACTATTAAAATGTACTGTTGTGGTCTCCTTCACACGTCGACGTTGGCGTCTTGACGCCGTAAGCGGCATTCGAACGCTAAGCGCCGCGTCTCTAGTCTCGACGATGACATATTGACCGCTGACGCTGGGCGTTGCGTTCAAGCGCTGATCGGAGCGTTGACGCTGACGCAAGACGCCGCGTATAGCATAAAATAGGAGACCATAGCCTAAAAGACATACGCGGGCCATTCTACTTTTAAGTAAACATTAATCTTTTGTGAAATATAAGGCATACCTGGTATTATATAAAAACTGAAATAATTAAATTTAATCTTTAAAAGCAAAAAAAAAACTAAAGGAAGTAAGAAATTTTGTGGAAAAAATTGGTAACTCAGCGGAAAAAACAAGAATTTCCATTCATGGCGGGGACATGCATGTCCACTGCGTTACCTACCTACTTCATAGATAATAATGATTACTTTTTATACGTAGTGATGATTTTAAATGTAAGCTTAAATACGTGCCTATTTAAATTTTTAATGATAAAACCGAGCACTTTACAGTTTTTGTAAAAAAAAAAATATTTGAAGAGTAAGTACATTACAAAAAATTACTGGTCAACGAAAATTAGAATGACCCACGCACTGACAACACGAACGCCAGCAATATCGCACCTCTTGATCTGTTCCAACTCCTTGTCATGCCGCACGAGCATCTGATGCCTTCGCAGCAGGAACTCCTCTTTCAACTGCCGCTTGGCGAGCTGGTGCCGCTCGTGGATTTGTTTCTCCTCAAGCTCCCACAGCGCTGCTTCGCGGGTTCGCATGATCTGGAAACAGAATCAGAATTAATATCTGTAATGGTGGCCATACACCATCCTTTCTATCGTCCAATCGGCATGACGCTACCGACTGGATCAGTTAGAACTGACCGTGTGTGGGAGGGGATCGACGTGACAGTTATACTTGACGGCACAATCGAATTTTGATTCTTTTGGTTTGATTATGCCGATCGGACAGTGTTTGGCGGTCGGCCCTCTGGCTGCTCCGAAATTCGAAAATCGAAGTTCGCATCGTACCGTCTCGCTCGCTCTCGTATTAAATACTATTAGCGTGAGCGGGGCAGCACGAAACGAAGTTCGAATTATGCACTTCGTAGCATAAGGCCAGGTCGAGATCTTTTGGCGTAATCCTTAATTCTTTTAATAAATTTGTATGAGTAAACTGTTTTCTTTTCATTAACTACTACGGTTTGCATCACTCTGCTCGATCGTATTTTTTCTTTTTCACCCGACTGTCGAAGGAGGGTTACGTTTTTCGAGCGTACGTATTTACTGCGTGCACGCTCCCCACCTGGTGCCGCTGCTGCAGGTACTGCCGGTCGCACAGCGCCTGCCTCTCGCGGTGGTGCTCGTGCATGCGGCGCAGCAGCGCGTCGCCGCTGTCTGTACGCGTCCTCGCCCGCCCTCGGCCCCCCCTCACCTGGTGCCGCTGCTGCAGGTACTGCCGGTCGCACAGCGCCTGCCTCTCGCGGTGGTGCTCGTGCATGCGGCGCAGCAGCGCGTCGCCGCTGTCTGTACGCGTCCTCGCCCGCCCTCGGCCCCCCCTCACCTGGTGCCGCTGCTGCAGGTACTGCCGGTCGCACAGCGCCTGCCTCTCGCGGTGGTGCTCGTGCATGCGGCGCAGCAGCGCGTCGCCGCTGTCTGTACGCGTCCTCGCCCGCCCTCGGCCCCCCCTCACCTGGTGCCGCTGCTGCAGGTACTGCCGGTCGCACAGCGCCTGCCTCTCGCGGTGGTGCTCGTGCATGCGGCGCAGCAGCGCGTCGCCGGCTGCGGCGAGCGAGGCCACGAACGAGCGCTCGCGGTCCGCGTGCTCGGCGTCGAGCCGCTGCCGCCGCTGCCGGTACGCGTCCTTGCGACGGTCCTTCGACACCAGCTCCACCTCCTGCGACGACATTCGACGGCTGCCGTTAATATCGTACTCGTACTGGGTACAAACTGAAACCATGGATGCACGGAAAAACCCAGAAAAAAGACCAGCACGCTGACATTGCAGCACACTGCGATGGGTTCGATTCCCAGAGCTGGTCTTTTTTCTCGGTTTTTCTATGCATCCATGCTTCAGTTTGTATTCAGTATGATATATGGATTTCACGGGATGACCGTAAAAGTAAAAAAATTGGAATTGAAAAATAAAAACACAAAAAGACTCCAAAAAACCAATCTTGAACAGCTGTTAACTATGAGAAAGCGAAAGTCAGCGCCTGCTCCCGGAACAGGGGTGTAATTGATTCTATGCAAGCAAAGCAAGTGGAAAATTCTTTGGACGGGCATTCAGTATAAACCGTCATGTTGTAATTTTATTTTATGGTTATTGCTGAACTCGTGAGTCAGGGCCTTCTAGGGTCGGGAGCCCGTGGCATTTTGCCAGCCCTGCCGCCATATAGTTACGCCACTGGAGGAGCCTCAGCTCCTGCTCGAGCTAGTCCCTGGAGACCCTGTCTGGACGTGTCGTCACCTGTTTGAGCAGCCTCAGCTCCTGCTTGAGCTGGTCCCGGAAGTGTCTCAGGTCCCGCTCGTGCTCGGCGCGCAGCCTCTTCGCGGCCTGCCTCAGCTCGGCCTCCAGCTGTTGCTCGGCGCGCTCGGCGGCGGCGCGTTGCGCGCGCGCGAGCGTCTCCAGGTCGGTCTCGTGCGCGCGCGCGAGGGACGCGAGCTCCGCTTCGAACCTGGAACGAGATATCACTTTTATATAGCACAGCGGCATTGAAGGCCACAAAAAATCGGGAGCGCGAGGCACCGACGGAGCGTGCCCAGCGACTCCCTGACTAGCTTTTTTTTTTTGTTTTTTTTTTTTTTAATGTTAGAGAGGCCAGACAAACGAACTAGTGGGTCACCTGATGTTAAATAAACACCACTGTCCATAGACACCCGCAGCGCCTTACGCGATACTTAAGCTTCTTCTAAGTTGCTTCTTAACCGCCTTGGACTAATTTGGCTCTGTCCTGGTCAAACGGCACCAGCCCACCACCTCCTCACCTCTTGTCCTGCTGTTCCCGCAGCTGCCTGGAACTGCTTCTACGGCATCTAAATGTACCCTAGTCCTGAAGAACCCTTGACAATCTTGGACTAAGCTGGCCCAGGTCAAACAGCAGCAGTTCTCCGTCTCACCTCTTTGTCTGCTGTTCTCGCAGGTTCGTCTCTTTGCGGCTGATGTCCTATACTGCTTCTGCTACGGCTTTTGCGTCCATGTGAACTCTTAAAACCTTAGCATTGGACTAAGTTCTAGTCATACAGCATCAGTTCTCCTCACCTCTTGGTCCTGCTGCTCTCGGAACTGCGTCTCCTTGGCATTTGGCGCTGAGGTCCTGGAACTGCTTCTGCTAACTGTAGTTGCTACAGAAGTACAAGAACTTCTGCAGCATCTAAGTAGACTAGCCTAGCCTTGTCCTGGCGAAGTATAACCCTAAACGTCCTGTCTTGTCCTGGTCATAAAGCACCAGTTTCCCATGTCCTCACCTCAACCCTTGAAAACCTTGGACCAAGTTCTGGTCATACAGCACCAGTTCTCCATCTCCTTACCTCCTCATCCTGCTGCACTCATATAGCTCCGTCTCCTTGCCGTTGAGGATTTAGAACTGCATCTGCAATCTGCGTCCAGGTGAAACCTGGACCCTGGACAACTTTGGACCAAGTTCTGGTGAAACAGCACCAGCGGTCCCCACGTGCTCACCTCTTGTCCTGCTGTTCCCGCAGCTGCGTCTCCTTGGCGCTGAGGTCCTGGAACTGCTTCTGCTCCTGCTTCTGGAGCATCTTGATCTCCCGGAGCTCCTGCTTGCGGAGCGCGTGGTCGTCCCACGTGCGACCGCTCTCCTCGTCGCCCCATATGACCTGATGATCAATGTACCAATCAATACTTAATCTAAACTGTGACCCTCGCTCTGGGTCGTTTCTGGTGCAAAGGTTGTGCATCACGGTTCAGCGGGGCAATGCGAGTGTGTTGGGCACCTTTGCGTCTGTTACGATCCGGGGCGGTTTATTTGACAGACTTTTTATTTTATTGTATTTTGTGTGTACCTAACTCTGTATGGGTGTCCCAGTGAAAAACAGCATTGCGGCTTGCCGCAACATTATGCTGAGTGGGGCCCAATTTTTATACTGTTCGATGATTTTTATTTGTATCTTTTCCTGTCAACTGTATTTCCTGTGTATCGAATATGTGTAAATAAACATATCTCTCTTTCTCTCTCTCTCTCTCTCTATTAGTAAGAATGCTACATTATCCCTGAGCAACATAGGGGGTTATTTATTAATGGAAAAAATGGTATCCTACTATCTCGCCTCATTAGTTTTTCGTTTAATTCTTATTTCGTCTCATTCTGTATTCGTCTTCGTCTTGTTCGCTATCCGTCACTATCTTTTTTGGGCAAATTCTGCAACTTGTTTATCTCTTAATACGTCAGATTCGTTTTTCGTCACGGTCTTCCTTGGACTCATTCATCGTTCTTCCCTTTCGTTTTTTGTCTCACTTCGTTCTCGTTCGGCGCTGGTAAATAAATGTTCGTAAGTAAATGAGACAAAAAACGAACGGGAAGAACGAGGGATGAGTCCAAGGAAGACCGTGGCGAAAAACGAATAAGACCTATTAAGAGTCAAAGTCAAAGTCAAAAGTGTTTTTTTTTTATTTATTTAGGAAACAAACAGTCACAATTCAACATAAATCAACTTAAGTAACAACAAACAGACCTTAAGTTCCATAGAAAATAAACGAAATACATAGTTAATTAACAAATCGAACCAGGGTAGGTGTTAGGCACCATCTTAAACATCTTATCTGTCACCATACAGGGACTTGAAAACATCGATAAGTAAATAGTACATGCATGCAGTAATAATAATACATGTTTTATTTGTGATGGCTGCATAAATACAGAGATGTTACATTTCTTATTGTTGCACTGTTTTGCCAATCGGCGTACAAAAAACTTGGCTTAATATTATGCCCATCTGAACATAACATTAAAAAAAAAAAAAATTATGATATAGATAATGTCAGATTGTGATAATTGAACTAATAAGAGAGGGACAAGTTACAGAATTTGACCAAATAAGATTATGACGGATAGCGAACAAGACGAATAAAGAATGAGACGAAATAAGAATTAAACGAAAAACGAACGAGGCGAGATAATAGTATACCGAATAAATTAGGGATTCCGACTAAAACTTCAATAAAATAGCCAAAATGGTAAATTCGCCGTAAAATGTCTTTCATCGCATGCGCTCTATTGATGACAGAACAAAAAATCAAGTTGATAGGAATGCCGACAAGTATCAGACCTTTTAGTATGTGTGTCTTGGGAATTGGTAATGGACAGTACAAGCATACCTTGGAAGTAGTGGTGGTGACCATGACGCCGTCGATCTCGAACTTTCTCGTCCGTTTCCGCGTCTTCTTCTTCAGGTTAGCCATTTGGATGTCCTCCTTTGACCTGGGAAGACACAAAACGAAACATAGAAGCATTGATTCTATATAGAAGACGTGCCCCAGTGCTTTTGGTCCCTTTCATCATCATCATCGCAGCCTGTATACGTCCCAATGCAGGGTACAGGCTTCCTCTCAGAATGAGAGAGCTTGGGCCGTAGTTCCCACGCGGGCAAAGAGCGGGTACGGATGGGAAACACATATCATAGTTTTTCTTTCGTGGGAATTGAGCTTAAATCCGTTCATATTCCTTGTCTAGCTAGATGATAAAGGGAGGATCTTTGACAAATTTCAACTTTGCAGGGCTAAAGGTATGAACTGCAAGTTGACGAGTCTATCAATCACTTACTGGGCACTTTCTTATTTACAGGTTACGCTAGAGAAAGACAATCCAAAAAAAAACAACAATCAATCAATCTTTTGTTGATTTAAAACAAATAAATAGTTAGTTGATTAAGTTAGCGAACAAGTGAC
The DNA here is from genome assembly GCA_947859365.1 of Archips crataeganus. Lineage (NCBI taxonomy): Eukaryota > Metazoa > Arthropoda > Insecta > Lepidoptera > Tortricidae > Archips > Archips crataeganus. The sequence continues at coordinate 8,694,247 of OX402073.1, read as the reverse complement.
GTCATAAGTTGATATTGCCATTCAAACTCTATGGGAGAATTGTTTTGACAGCTCATAAAAAGTACGTCAGTTGATTGGTGGTGCCAACATCCCATACATGTAACATGTTTTTATTTAAATTCATACTATGGACTCCAGGCAAAAAAAATAGTTTTTTTTATGGCACCTCGGGCGGCGAGTATTTTTTAGCAAAGTATGATCAAATTTTAGTTCAAAGTTACCTTTGTATCCTGTTGTTAGATTGGTCCTGGTTCTTGCGACGGAGCACCACCTCCTGTTCTCCCGTCTCTCCATTCTCCACCACAGGACTGTCCGCGGTAACACTGTTTAAAAAAAAATACAGTTTTATACTACGATTTACCCTCCGCCACACAACAGTGCAAGCACTGCTGCTGAAAAGGTAAGCAATTAAAACTGTGATAGCTAACGGACTGTACTTAAAACCAGCACGTTCGGGTCACACGTGTCATGACCCACATATGGGACATAGATGTAATGAAAACATTTATTCGTGACATTTCTCAAGACCTTTCTCGATATGCTTCACGTGCTCTATGATCCACATATGTGTCAATCGAAATATTGACTTTTCTCGGCGTGACCCACATGTGGGTCCCTTTTTTTAAAAAAACCGCGCTCACCTGGCATTGTTCCCGTTAGAGTAGCGCCGCGAGTCGTGCGAGTGGGACGTGGCGAGCGAGTCCGCGTCCGCGCCCGCGCCCCGCCGCGACCCCTCCGACGCGACCGAACCGCTGTCGGACTGCGACCGCCTGTTAAATACATACATACATACATATAATCACGCCTCTTTCTCGTAGGGGTAGGCAGAGACCACTTTTTTCCACTTGCTACGATCCTTGCATAATTGGGATGTACCAATTTTTGACAACGTATAATAAATCGAACACCGTTCGGAGAAATAGGCTTTGTGAAACGTTTTCAGAAATCAGATTCCAAAAATATGATAAACTGAATTAAATAAACAAAATTTAAGTAATGGACTTCATTTGACCCCTGCAGCGAATCGTCACAAAGGCAGATATAAAGCAGGTCTACACTCTAAAGCAAATTGACAGTTTAAAATGTTGCTGTCCTGCTTATAATAGCAAAGAGTGACAAAGATAGAAGTTTAATCACATGATGCGCACCTGGCTTTAAGAGGGTACGATGGCTGAGAGACTTTTGAGAAATAGGTATTTTAATGAAATGTCGCTGTCTCGCCCGAACCCCTCCGTGTCAGTACAGCGAGAGCGGGACAACTGCAGCTCAGATCGTTATTAGGCGCGTAAAATTGATTAAAACAGCATTTCGTAATCCCCTGTTTTCTTCTCGAAAACTGGACCAATAAAATTATTTTTTTCAAAAATAATTAGAGGACAGATTTAGCTATGCCCCTGTGTTTTCCTTTTTTTGTTTATATCAGGGATTCTTTTCTGATGAGTGTCTGAAAATGACGTTGAAATTGGGCAATTTTTTCAGTTTTCTTATGTTAATTGAAATATGGAAAAAAACGAAACATAGGGGCATAGCTGTGGTAGATACAGATTACACAGTAAAAAAAAATTGGCTCTAAAGCCATTATCCAGGGAGGAAACAGGGGATTACGTTTGTATGGAGAAATGGAGCGCATCGTACCCTCTTAAACAGTTGTCATTTATCGTAAAGTCCGAAATGTATACGAGTATTTCCAATGTATTTTTACAAATTTAATTATTAAATTACTACGTCACAAGTAATTATACTTAAAAGAATTTAAATATCAGAATTTAATAAAAAATAACTATTTAGTATCACACCATTAAACAAACAGGAATAATCGAAGCTAAAAGATGAGAAATAAATAAAACTATTTGTCATGGTTCATTTAGGACCCTAAGCCGTGACAGGAATCTTGCAAGAATCGTGCTTGTATTATTTTTGTGTTTTATGTACAATAAAGTGTTTACATACATACATACATACATACAAGACAAATCAGAGGCCCTACCTACCACGAAGTGCAAAATTCGAACTCCGTTTCGTGCCGTCCAGCACACGCTAATAGGATTTAATACGAGAGTGTGCGGGACGGTCCGATACGAAGTTCGATTAAGGAAATTCGTGGTAGCCCCCCCAGTAGTGCCACAGATTATGTTATGTACGACCTGAATTTTTCTAGACAATGGAGCGTGGCTCTCTCACTGTGACGACATCCAGCATATTTCTTAAAAAAATTATAAAAAATTAAATACTCAACCAAATTCAAAATCGATGAAAATGGTATCTTAAAATATCCTATTCTTTCCAAAAAAAATATAAAAACTATAGGTTATTTTTTTTGGTACATCCCAATTGTTTCGCTTCGTCCACTTTCATTATTCCCTTCATACATGCTCTTCGGTTTAGGGTACTCTTGACCTGGCCTTTTTTCAAGACGTCCCTGATTTGGTCTCGAAACGTCCTATCCGTCGAAACTATTAAAACAACCACACAATAATAACTAGTAGCTATAACCACAGAATAAGTAATAGTACTAACGTACAGAATGATCACTCTCAAACAAAAGTCAACTTTAGGTATAAAAACTTGCCTACTCTTACTGCTTGCACGCGAAATTGAAACTTATCGTGTGATACGAGCGTTCATATTCCGTTGGGCACCGCTGATCCGAAACCAAGGCCACAGGGTTCCCACTCGCCGATATTTGGTAGGTATATAAATCAAGAAAGATAAACAGTGTGTACTAATTCAGTAAACTACCTTTACTAAGTAAGTAAGTTATTTATAAGATAGTTTAGAATTTGCAAAAATCACAGAAAAAAAGATGCTTAATTACGCGCGACGCAGCCAGCGTGCGAGCTGAATGCCGAGCGACAACCTACTGCCAAACTCCTCCCCGGGAGGAGCGCCGGCCGAACATACCTAAACTGCGGAGTGAAACCCCCCTGCTATCACCAGAGGCGTGATCATCGGCGTATCAAAGATCCACCCCCCTCCAAATAAAGGGACCCCAAAATCTACCGCAGTTAAGTAGAAATGCCCCACCAACAAATAATATTGATACAGACTCGAGTCTAGCTGGGTCTCTGTTTACTTCACCCACCAACCCGTTTGTTATTTTCTAAAGCCCGCTCTTTTCTTTCTCTTACTAATAGGGATGTTGACGCCATTAAAAAATAATTCGAAGACACGACTCCAGTAAAAAAAACGCTTTATTTTAGCCCTGAAAACCAGATTGATTTTCGATTAACTGCAAAATTAGATTTTTCACTTCTCATGCTCTAAAAGTAGGTCAATATAGCCTTATGAGGCGGGAGTAAAGTGAGTGATTTAGTCCCCAGGGAGTGAAAGAAATTAATTTTTTAATTCATTTCGAGTGACTTAGATAAACTGAAAAAGCCAGTACTTGCTTAGTGGCAAAACAAAATATATGTAAAAAAATAAGATTGTGTGAACCATTTTCATGACGAAAATGTTACGTTCTTAGTCTACGTGGTCTTAGTTCTATGCTTTTTCCGCAAAGAAGGTGGCGCCATTCTGTTTTTTCCAGTTTGTGTATGGACCATTTCGCCGATGCGATTTTGTTATATCTGTGTAAATGTGTAAATACTTACCGCGAAAACTTTGAAATTGTTGTAGAGCGTAAATCGTAAACAATTAAAATAAATCTATTATTCTCACAATGTCGTCAAGTCATTGTGAAAATTATGATGTCGAGCAAAGAGCAAAAGACATAATTGATAATCTTTTGCCGCCGAAATCTAGAAAGATTTGTTTAAAAACCTATGAAAGTTTTATGGACTGGATTTTTTTCTCGCAATATCGAAGTGAAAAATAGAGTTTTCACCTGGAGACTAAAAGTCAATATAAACCTTCGGATAAATAGACACCCTCGCTAAAGCTCGGGTGGCTAACCACCTCGGGTATATATTGGCTCCTTTTAGTCCCTCGATAAAAAATATACTATTTTGTTGCTTCAAACAAATAGTTGAGTTGGCGAACAAGTGACGTCATAAGTTGCTGTTGCCATTCAAACTCCAAGGGAGAATTGTGTTTTGACAGCTCATAAATAGTACGTCAGTTGATTGGTGGTGTCAACATCCCTATTGTTAGATAAATAGCTTCACTTGGTATGAATGCGGTTCGTATTGCATATACATGCCAATTTGCCCATCATTCTATGTTGCTGCTAAACACATAAGGTCTATTATTGCAACACACCCATGTGGTCGATAATACCATGTGCCTTGATAACGGTTATAGTAATTACTAATCACCTCTCGAAGCTGTCGGGGCTGAGCCTCGTGTGGGTGTGTGCGTGCGTGTGCGGCGTAGAGTCGCGCACGCGTACATCCTCGCCCACAGTCACCACGGACACGTGCGAAGTGTCCTGAAAAATACAAGAGGAAACGGCATGTTAAGCTGCCACCTCTTCGGTCTCCTGTGGTATCTCCGAGTCTCTCTGATAAGTTTCTTTATTACTAAAATACTACATACAGGGTAATTTTTTAATCAGTGCACAAATTTTGATACGTGATTCAGTATCGTTAATAGATCACGATTATTTGTTCAAGATTTTTTTTACATTTTGAAATTTGGGTTGTTCATAGTAATTCATCCAATAAATTGGTCGAGTTACTATGAAAAATAAAAATAAAAACCGGCCAAGAGCGTGTCGGACACGCCCAAGGTAGGGTTCCGTAGCCATTACGAAAAAAATCTAGTAATATTTTTCTAAGGATTTCGTATGTGTACGGAAATCATCCAAGTTTAGGTATGATTTATACCTTAGGCTACTATTTACTCTAAAACTACAAATAATTTCCAAGCAATCTTAGCCGCTATAATTTTCCTAGTAAATTTGATATTTTTACTACCATTCAAATTTTTTCAAATTTTTCCACCCAACAGTTTAGATTTTAGAGGGGGGGGACGGTCGATTTTAATGAAAATTTTCACTTTAAAGTTGAATATTTCGCAAACAGATCACTGAATAGAAAAATCATGTTAGCAACCCCGCAATGGTTTTAAAAAACCTATCCAACGATACCCCACACAATAGGGTTAGTCGAGAAAACAAAAATCACCCCCACTTTACGTGTATCAGAGGTACCCTAAAAAAAATATTTTTAGTTTTTTTTATTTAACCACTTTGTCGGCGTGACTGATATATATATATTCATGCCAAATTACAGCCTTCTAGTACTAACAGTCTCTGAGCATAGCCGCGGACAGACAGACAGACGGACAGACATGGCGAAACTATAAGGGTTCCTAGTTGACTACGGAACCCTAAAAAAGCGATTAATATTATAACGCAAAATACTGAAATTTGTTATTTTAACGACACTGTATTAAAATTTGTGCACTTATTAAAAAAAATACCCCGTATCTGTAACAATAAAAGTATAAAAACAGGGACTAAGTATAAAATTAACATAATTAAAACTAACTTAAAATAGCTAAACAAAAATTAAAAACTAAAAATTAATATCTAAATTTGGATCCTTAGGTAGGGTGCCCATCACGCAGGCAGCATTCCCACGTTGAATTGCTACAGCAACTCTTAAATAAATAAATAAATATCACGGGACAATTCACACCAATTGACCTAGTCCAAAAGTAATCTAGGAAAGCTTGTGGTATGTAGTAGGCAACGGATAAACATACTTATATAGATAGATACACACTTAAATACATATTAAACACCCAAGACCCGAGAACAAACATTCGTATTTTTCATACAAATATCTGCCCTGACACGGGAATCGAACCCGGGACCTCAAGCTTCATAGTCAGATTCTCTAACCACTAAGCCATCTGGTCGTCTTTGTGCGAGAAAGCTGCCTGCGCGAGGGTCACCTGTTGCCTCTCTCAGGCGCCTGCTTAGAGCTTGCTTTTGATAAGTAGAGCCCGTTATCTTGTCGCACTGTCATTACTTTTCAGTAGAGCGTGAATGTTTTTTTTATCGACTATCTAAATGTCGATACTGTATGTCACTGATAATTTCAAAGAGGTGTCACTAGAGGTACTATTACTTTTGTATAAAAATATATATAATAATAAACGAAGAAATAAAAATTGCTCTACATTTTTTTAAGTCATGCTGCGTCTTCTATTTGAAAAGATCCATTTTAAAATATAAAAACTTCTTTCCACTGCGACAGATGTAATGAGAGCGTACTTAAATAAAGAGAAGTATTCGGAGGCTGAGTTTGCATAGATCGTCGTTCATTACTTCTATTTCTATGCCTCTGTTAAGCATATAAATTTTTTGCAATGTATGATATCCAACATTTTTTTTGATGATAAAGATAGCTTTTTATAAATATGCCGTCCCTTTTTAAGCAAAACTAACTTCAACAACTGCTTCTTTACATCACTTACTACGGCAATTGATTCTAAAAGCTCGATTGATCGTCTCTCTAATTTTGGGATTGCTTCCGATAAAATTGACATGTTATCCCTTATAAACTGTAATTCTTTTTTGACATGGCGAAAATTCAATTGGCTAAGTAAAGTTTTTTTAAGAGGTGCTAATTATATTTTTTTTCGACAGTCGGCGTTCTGAAGATCGTGAAACTGCAGCTGTTTTATTTTTATCTCCTATTGTTTACTGGAAATATTTTTTTAAGTGTTCGAGTTGACATTTGTGAGATTTAATGGCTGACAAGCCGTTCGTGCTCAGTACTTAGTAGAAACAGAAAAAAAACGAAGTCATCTGTCACTGTTGTCCATGTCAAACCGTTTGCGTTTCGTTTGCTTTGCGTTTTGGTGTGATTTTTGGACTATTTTTAACGACCTCCGCACAAAATCCGGATTTAAAATTTTACCGCATTTCTCCACGAATTATGCACGATAATTAAATCACGATTGAATATTTTCGATCATTATTTTATTTTGGAACTGCTTTTTGGACAATGCAAAGTAAACGAAACGCAAACGGTTAGATTTCATTTGACATTGACAATTGACTTCGTTTTTTTTTCTATTTCTACTAAGTACTGAGCATGAACCGCTTGTCAGCCATTAAATCTCACAAATGTCATCTCGAACACTTAAAAAAATATTTCCAGTAAACAATAGGAGATAAAAATAAAACAGCTGCAGTCTCTCGGTCTAGAAGACGACTACTGTCGAAAAAAAATATATTTAGCACCTCTTCAAAAAACTTTACTTAGCCAATTGCATTATATAAACATCGATATCAAAAAGGTCGATAAAAAAAACATTCACGCTCTACTGAAAAACAATTTAAGTGCGACAAGATAACGGGGTCTATTGATAAGTCTCTGTACGATGTACGGGTACTCACGTTCAAGTTGACGTGGTTCGCGCTGTCGTCGAACACGCCCGAGTCGCCGGCGGCGCCCGGGCTGAGGATCAGCACCTCGCTACTGTCCAGTCGCCGGCCGCGAGTTTTCTCTGGAATCCACAGATACAACATTTAATTTGGAGTTAATGTTTGGTATTCAATTTTGAATGTCCAAACGAGGCTATTTTATTATCTTCTATTATATAAAAATCCCGTGTGCGGTGTTTGGTATCGAACTCCTCTGTCACGGTGTTTGCTATCGAACTCCCCCTAATTCTTCGCAGACGGAGTCGCGGGTAACAGCTAATCTATCTTCTAATATATAAAAATCTCGTGTCACGGTGTTTGTTATCTAACTCCTCCGAAACGGCTTGACCGATTTTTATGAAACTTTTTTCTCCGTATTCGGTAGGTCTGAGAATAGGTCGTAGGCCATATTTTATACCTACCCCTATTCTTTGCGGACGGATTCGCGGGCAACAGCTAGTTATTTATATTATTCTTATCGATCAGGCAGGCAGTTGGGAGCAACTGATAGTTGCCTGTATTCAGCTGATCCTTGGTCAAGTATTCTTTGTGCTGCTAATGTGTTGATCTAGCCGGTTTTAAAATTGATTAACATTCAGTGCTAAAACTACATGTTCTGATAGTTCAATGTCTTGACCACTCTGGTACATAAGAAATGTCTGCGAGGATTGTTGGTGTCATTTGGACGCAGAAATCTTCTAGGGCAGCCACACTCAACTTTATTTCTGTGGCAAAGAATCTTCACGCTTAAACCACTGAACCAATTTAGATGAAATTTGGTATAGAGATAGCTTGAGTCCCGAGAGAGGATATACGAACCATCCATGATTTTTTTTTTGTTTGATCGTGTGAAGTTTAATAGATCGTGTTTTGAACAACCAAGAACACTTTCTTTCGTACAAGGGACGGGTTCATCCAACTTTTTCTTCTCTACCGTGACAACTCACCGGTGTAAGAGTTGGTGCAGTCGAGCGAGTCGAGCGAAGAGGGAGCGAAGCAGTCGTCGTCGGACGACGAGCCGGCGCCGACGATCACCACCTCGTCGGCGATCGGCGGCGTCGTCGATATCGTCACCGCGTTCGGTGGTAGCTGCAACACGTTACATGTTAGCCGGTCGCACATTACTGTTCATGATGATGATGATGATGATGATGATGATGATGATGACATTAGTGTTGATTTCTAAACTACGGACACAAAATCAGCGGGCAGCGCGGCGGCGGCGCGTTCAAATGAATAGATTTCTATGAAACCAGCCACGAGGGCAGCGTACACACGGCGTACGTTTCATAGAAATATATAAAAGCCATTTTGCGACGATGTTGCTGAACCATGTATTGTATCCCCGACCACCAGAACACTAACAGAGACTCCACTATATCCAACCTAAGGATGCTATAAAACTCTGGTACTCGGTGGTACTGTTCCAGAAGCGCCAACCCTGCTGGACGGCTCTCGCTAAGAGGGTTTGCCCCTTTAGAGCCCAAGGCCCCGTAGTTTAGTTCCGGTCATCATAACACCATCAAAGACTCCACCGGCTCTCCGCTCTACTATATCCAATCTAAGGATGCTGTAACACTCTGGTACTCGGTGGTACTGTTCCAGAAGTGCCAACTTTGCTGGACGGCTCTCGCTAAGAAGGTTTACCCCTTTAGCGCCTAAGGCACTGTAGTGTATCCCCGACCATCAGACGGGTCCTACGCTTCACTGTATATCCAACTAGAGGTGCGTGACTCACGGGCGCGTTGGCAGCGAGCACGGGCGGGTGCGTGGTGGTGACGGTCACGTGACCGGCGGGCGTGGCCGCCAGCGAGTTGGGCTCGGCGGGCTCCACCAGCAGCGAGACGCGCTCGCTCACCGCCACCAGCACCGGGGACGCCACCAGCACCACCTGCTGGGCCACGGCCACGGCCGGCGGCGGCGGGGCGGCTGGCTTGCCGGACGGCTCTTTGGAGTGCGGCGGCTGATGGATAAAACAGGTATAGGTGTACCAGAAACTCATGGCGAATGGGGAAATAAAAAATTGTGGAGGGCGATACCTACATATCATGCGTGTATACCTAAAGGTGTCACACGAAATGGCGCTCAAGGGTTGTGACATCGAAACTCGAAACCAAAATAGTCGATGTCATGCCATCTCAACAAGTTCAACGAGGCGCCGATGACACGAGCGATACACACGCTCAACCGAATAGCCGAGGAGACAGATTTGTTTCTCTGTGTTCTGACTGAATTCACAAGGGAAGCATTAAGAGGGTACGATGGCTGAGAGAATTTTGAGAAATAGGTATTTTAATGAAATGTCGCTGTCTCGCCCGAACCCCTCCGTGTCAGTACAGCGAGAGCGGGACAACTGCACCTCAGACCGTCAATAGGCGCGTAAAATTGATCAAAACAGCATTTCGTAATACCCTGTTTTCTTCTCGAAAACTGGGCCAATAAATTTATTTTTTTCATAAATAATTAGAAGACAGATTTAGCTATGCCCCTATGTTTTCCTTTTTTTGTTTATAGCAGGGATTCTTTTCTGACGAGTGTCTGAAAATGACGTTGAAATTGGGCAATTTTTTCGGTTTTTGAAAGCTCATATTTCTTATGTTAATTGAAATATGGAAAAAAACCAAACATAGGGGCATAGCTGTGGTAGATACAGATTACAGAGTAAAAAAATTTTGGCTCTAAAGCCATTATCCAGGGAGGAAACAGAGGATTACGTTTGTATGGAGAAATGGTGCGCATCGTACCCTCTTAATGATTATTTGTTACAAAAGTTAATATTAAGATAATTTAAAATAATTTAAGATAAATTAAAGACTTCTCTGTCGCATTAGGTTAAGCCTGTAATGATAGATGAAAGTGTGTTTGAATAAAATAACTAAATAAATCTCTTTCTTCATATGCCAAGTCACCTTAGAAAGAAAGAGACCATATGTGTTTTTTTGGTTTTTATGTCGATCTCACACATATTTGTATAACAAATGTATCTATAGTAGAATACTGCCACCCCATTTTTTTTTCTACCTCTGTGGCTACGGTAAACAAACGATTTGACACAGCTGCCAGTTGACAGTTGCAATATGGAAAACAATATTTTTTTACTTTTAAAAATGCCATCAGATTCTGGTACACCTATATAAGCATTTTAGATGGGCTGTTATCGTTGCTGTTGTTGTTTTATATGGCTACCTGTCCAATAGAGCAGAGCAAGGTGGCAGAGCGATGAGTGGTGCGTTGCATAAAATCTCCTCTTTAGTGACCAAGTAGTTGCAGTAGCAGTTTAAAAATTAACACAAAACCGGGAAGCGGAGCGGGCAAAAGGAGCGGGAAAGCGCCGGAGAAACGCGCGCGAGCTAGCTACACGTATGAAAAAACTGTCTGGGACTCCTCTCCGTATTACCCCCTCGCTACGCTCTGCTGTAGTCTTAGGCTGTAGAAGGGGTTATCTCGCCTCATTCGTTTTTCGTTTAATTCTTATTTCGTCTCATTCTGTATTCGTCACTCATTCTTTAATCGTCTATAGTCCGACAAGCTCGTGTGCGACTATCCGCGGAACCCTGTCGCAGTCAGCGTTTGCCGCACTTATTAAAAACAATCTTGTTAAGGACAGCAGAGGCTCCCTGCGACAGGGTTCCGCCGAGCGCCGCGCACGAGCTTGTCAAGGTATAGTTCGCTATCCGTCATTATATTATTTGGTCAAATTCTGTAACTTGTCTCAATCTTAATTAGTCTTATACGTTTTTCGTCACGGTCTTTTCGAAACGGAAGAACGACGAATGAGTCCAAGGAAGACCGTGACGAAAAACGAACAAGACTTATTAAGAGAGAGACAAGTTGCAGAATTTGACCGAATACGATAGTGACGGATAGCGAACAAGACGTAAACGAATACAGAATGAGACGAAATAAGAATTGAACGAAAAACGAATGATGCGAGATAATAGGATACCGCAGAAGGCTATGGGTGCCGGAGCAAAGCAACTCACCGTGACGGGCCTTATTTCAACCGCATTGACTTCTTTACTCTTGCTCTCTTCCCTCTGCCGTTCTCTGCTCCTCTCCCTCCTCTCTTCCCTACTCCTATTCTCTATCGCAACAACAGCTTTCTCCACAGAATTCGTTCTAGAATACTTCTTCGTATCCTCTGTCCTCTTCTGTTCTGAGCTGGAATCGCTTATAATAGAACTAGGCCTGCTCTTAGGTCTAATGTCTTTTTCAATATGGTTCTCCGTTCTAGGAGAATCTTTTTCCGTTCTGGAAGTTTCCTTTTCCGTTCTGGAATGTTCTTGGTCCGTTTTTGGTGGCTCTTTCTCCGTCCTGGACAGTTCTTTGTCCGTTCTCGAAGGTTCTTTTTCTGTGATGGTAAGCTCTTTCTCCGTTTTTGGTGATTCTTTTTCCGTTCTGGAAGGTTCTTTCTCCGTTCTGACAGGCTCCTTCTCTGGGCTGGGTTCTGTTCTCGGTGCGTCTTTCGTATCCTTCTTTTCCGGTGTTTTTTGTTTCTCTTCCACAGCTTTTTCCGCATCTCGACACACCTAGTGAATAGAAAAAAATAATTTGAGTGAATGAGTTTGAATATCCATTGTGATCCTGCGAAGTGTTTAGTTTTAGAAAATCACGAAAATAATAAAGCCCTCTGATACATTTAGCGGCTTTTTAGCATAAGGCATAGTTTCGTGTTTGGGAATTTGGATGAAACTTGGTATGTATATATACCATTGCTTTAGGAAATAATACATAGGATAAAGTTTGACTCAACTTATAATTCCTCTCGATGTATGGTGGGCTGCAAATGTGCATTGTACATACACCACGGGGCGATAATCGCGTGAGCGCGCGCGCGCGCGGGTATGTTAATAACATCAAGCGATCAAACACTGCTCACGCGATTATCGCCCCCGAGATGTCCATGCACTTTTGCTTTTTTTTTTTTTTCGGACGGACTGTTGCTGTTAGCCTCGACGGCTTTTACAGCTTACCGGAGAGAGGGCGAGCCGCCAGACGGGCAGCTCAGCAAAGGGTGGTTTTCTTAGCATGCCAAAGGGTGCTCCTATTGAGCCGACCTCGGACTTTGGACGCTAAGTAGAGATTTGCAAGCAATCGGATTTTTTATGCTACATCGTTTCGGAAAATTACGTTAGACCCGACTGAGAAGAAACGACAAGAAACTCAGTCGGGGTGAGGTCAGTTTTGGAAAACCTAACCGGTAGATGCCGGTATCGGTTAAAATGGTGGGAGCCACCCACGTGTAGTGTACTGTGGGGGACGGCGTCATCGCCTCCTCCGGAGGGGGCGGTGAGATGAGTAAAGAAACTAGTGTTACCCTGTGGTGTTTTGGGGATCTACTATTTGATTTGGCTCGGGCATGTTTGTGACGCTAATATCGACGACGGAGTTTGTGAAATCGTCACGCGGACGCCTAATCAAATTTGGCGCTAGCCATGAAGTGACCTAGTGAGTTGAGCAGGTTTTTGTGCTGAGCGCACAAAAACAAGCTCTGTTGGGCAGATGTGGCCTCGCGGAGGCCCTTAGCCAGTTCTGAAATCTCGTCAATGTTGATAGCATTGACAAGATTACAGACCAGCGAGATATCCGCGAAGACATTTGGGGACTGCGGGTTGGAAGCGGGAAGAGGGTGGGGGGGCGTGGGCCCTGAGGTTTTGAACCTAGCGGCCTAGACCAGGCACCCCTTAGTGGGGGCACCGGGACCATCCGCTTGTCGGATTGTTTGTGTCCTCCCGCGGGAGGCACCACCTTTCCCAAATCTTTGGTGGCCTCCCCCGGGGGGGGGGAGGTCGGTCCTCAGATCCGGGAAATTAGTGGCGTCGCACTTTTGCAGCCCACCGTACCAGCGCAGTGACCGATTTTTATTGCGCGCGAAACTTCGATCTACTAACAGCAAAGCAGAATCATACGCGTTTTTAAAATCTCGCGCTGTCATTGGTCGATCGATAACTCGACTAAATCGCGGCAGGCCGTCCGTCATCGGTCATCTTGTATGTACGTCATTTTACGGACCATTTGTACGCACAAATAAAGTTCAATATAGATTATCCACATGTTCGGCTACTATCGGAAACTGTTAATGCTATTCGTTTCGAACGAAAATTGCCGATCGGACTTGTAAGTTGAGTCGAGTCGATTTGTACTTACAATCCCTCGGTATCGGGATGTAAAATCGAGTAAAATCAACTGAAAAACTATGGCGCAATTTTAGGGAATTTTAGTATTTCAGTTTACGTGAGCGAAACCGTTAAAGGCTAGTTTACAAAATAAACTTCGCATTTTACCACCGCTAGCTAGACATGTGTCGTGCTAGTTGAACTACTCGTGGACTAGATGGCGCTAGCATCGTTAAACTGCTGTCACCTGTTCCACGATCTCTCCGGCGGCGTGGTGTGGCGGCGGCGGCGCAGGGGGCTTGCGGGGCGCGGCGGGGGCGGCGGGGGGGGCGGGGGTCGGCGGCGGGGACGCGCCGGGGGGCGGCGGCGCGGGACCCTTCTCCTTTTTCGGGGCCTGCAAATGTAAACATGGAACAGTCGACACCAACTCACTGTGGTAACACTAGGGATATTCACTGAATCAGCAGTTTTGAGCTAACAACGCGGGGGCAAAGACAGAAGACGCTTATTTACTTTGGTAGCCTATTAATGAATAAATAAATAAATATCACGGGACAATTCAGACCAAATTGACCTAGTCCCAAAGTAAGCTAAGCAAAGCTTGTGTTATGGGTACTAGGCAACGGATAAACATACTTATATAGATAGATACATACTTAAATACATATTAAACACCCAAGACCCGAGAACAAACATTCGTATTTTTCATACAAGTATCTGCCCCGACCGGGAATCGAACCCCGGACCTCAAGCTTCGTAGTCAGGTTCTCTAACCACTAAGCCATTGTCTCGCCTCATTCATTTAATTCTTATTTCGTCTCATTCTGTATTCGTCACTCATTCTTTATTCGTCTTGTTCGCTATCCGTCATTATCTTATTTGGTCAAATTCTGTAACTTGTCTCTCTCTTATTAAGTCTTATTCGTTTTTCGTCACGGTCTTCCTTGAACTCATTCATTCGTCTTTCGTCCCTTTCGTTTTTTGTCTCATTTACTTACGAACCAGCACCGAACGTATGGAAATAATTTTGGCGAATAAGTAAATTTGATCCACGGCTCTTTGTCGTATTGACTTCAAATATTGGTATAGGTACATATGTAGATTGGATTAATTTATACAAATACAGTTAACATAAGTACAATCAGCACAAAACCATGTATTACAATTTTTTTTTTATTTATGAATGTAGTTTTTTTTGTCACTAAAATTGATGACATGGTTTCTAAGAACTTTCCTTTGTATGTCTTATAGGTTTAAGATTTAGTCATACTGACCGATCTAAACGTACAGTCGTCCAAAAATATGGTCTACCCCCCTACGGTCGAAGTTCATTTGCACGTCATGATACAACGTTTTCCCTTGCAATAACATGATGACAGTGACTTAGGGATATTTAGATGTCACAGAAACTTTTGTCAAAACTGGTATACCACTTTCTTGGTCGACCGTACCACCTGTATAACTTCCACTCGCGTTAAGAGAATTTATACCTGCTGAGCTGGCAACGTTGCATTTTTGACAGTTTTTCTCGATTATTCCATATAAATTGAATGAAAATTTAAAATGTTTTGTATACAAATTGTTGTAATATATAAGTTAATGTGTCTACTGCAATAATAATTCGTGATAGACTTTTATTTTCTTTAAAAACGAACAAATTATTACCTAACGGTTTTTAAAGAATATAAAAGTCTTATCACGAATTATTATTGCAGTAGACACATTAACTTATATATTAGATCAATTTGTATACAAAACATTTTTAATTTTCATTCAATTTTTATGGAATAATCGAGAAAAACTGACAAAAATGCAACGTTGCCAGCTCAGCAGGTATAAACCCTCTTAAAATTTCTCTAGAGTTATTTATTACTCCACGTCGGCAAAGTCCGTGTACTTACGGGTTTCCTGTCAGCGGGCACGTGATCGTCTGCGTGCGGGCGCTTGGCGGCGGCGGGGGCGGGCGCGGGGGCGGGCGCGGGGGCGGGCGCGGGGGCGGGGGCGGGGGGGGCGGGCGCGCGCGGCGACGGCGGCGCGGCCGCGGGGGGCTCTTGCTCTGACACTGTAACGGGCGCAGGTAAGACTATAGTACGGTTGCGGAGCAGGCGGCAGAACGGACCATGACCTCTGTGCTTAAGGTGGGAGAAACTATAGTACGGTTGCGGGGGAGGTGGTAGAACGGACAATGACCTCTGTGCTTAAGGTGACCAGACGGGTAATTATAGTTTAATTTTGCATCTTTCACTCAAAGTGACACGTCTGAACGCGAAGTGAAATTCATTAGTGAACCGATCCAACAATGTTAGATATTTTCATTCGGCATTATTCATTCCACTCCGAATAAAGGAAAAATTAACAATCTGAACACAGAGAGAACGTAAACTCGGTTTCAAGACGGACGACTTCATTCGACGCCATATATATTTTTTTTTTTTTTACATAAAACTGACCCGTGATTGACCACTATCTCACCTGATGAAAAGTGTAGATGAGGCCAAAGGTGTACCTCACTGGTTCAGAATTGGAAGAAATTACGGATTAATGTTAATTTCTACGTCACTCCAGACAAGCCGTGTGAACACGAATGAAAGAACAATTAAGCAATCACTCGAGTGAATATATATTCAAGTGAAGTGAGGTGTACTCCGAGCGTGAGTGATCTATTGATTACAGAACAGAACTCTAAAGTACTAACTTTTGACGTCTGGAGTGTCGGCCGAGCGCACCGACGTAGAGTCATCTTCCATCTCCATATGCATCTGCGAGCTGCGATGTTCCTGTAACATCGAAGGTAAGATCATGTCAGGCGCAAGCCACGCAGAAGACACGTGGGACGGGGGCATGTCGCAGTCGCGCAGCCCCTTGAGTCAGTTTTCATAACTCAGGGATTTTATACATCCCTTTGCTATATTTAAGAGGGTACGATGCGCACCATTCCTCCATACAAACGTAATCCCCTGTTTCCTCCCTGGATAATGGCTTTAGAGCCAATTTTTTTTTACTGTGTAATCTGTTTCTACCACAGCTATGCCCCTATGTTTCGTTTTTTTCCATATTTCAATTAACATAAGAAATATGAGTTTTCAAAAACTGAAAAAAATTCCCAATTTCAACGTCATTTTCAGACACTCATCAGAAAAGAATCCCTGATATAAACAAAAAAAGGAAAACATAGGGGCATAGCTAAATCTGTCCTCTAATTATTTTTTTCAAAAATAATTTTATTGGTCCAGTTTTCGAGAAGAAAACAGGGGATTATAAAATGCTGTTTTGATCAATTTTACGCGCCTAATAATGGTCTGAGCTGCAGTTGTCCCGCTCTCGCTGTACTGACACGGAGGGGTTCGGGCGAGACAGCGACATTTCATTAAAATACCTATTTCTCAAAAATCTCTCAGCCATCGTACCCTCTTAAGGCTGTATATTGTTAAGCTTATGGATTTAAACTTTTATATTTTAATTAATACTTTATTAACTAGTCACAGGCCCGCGACGCCGAAGTTCCCAAGACGGTCCCATAAGGCTTATGGCAACGGAAGCGATACATGCCCTCGGTACCGCTCTGCTTTCAGAGCATGACATGAGTGCGTGTGAGCCAACTTTGGGGGCGGCAGGCGTAAGCTTGCCTTTGGAATCCAAAAGTTTAATGGTTACTTGACCTGAAATGTGTTTTAACACATTCATTTTTAATGATTGTGACATTGGAAGACTATCTCCGATATATATATATATATTTTTTTATCTATGGGACCCAATACATCCCTGTATTGTTTTTTTTATATAATTATTATTATTTTTTATTTAATTCTATATGTGTATGGTTTTTTAAGTTTGTAAGTTATTATATTTTAATTTGAAAAGATGACTTCCTGCCAAGTTTCTTGCGGCGCATTCTTCTTGGCAATGATGGTCTTTACGAAAGCGCTGGTAGTTTAAAAAAGTGACATGTAAAAGAGCCCTTTGCGGCTTATTTGCAGAATAAACGTTTTGATTTTTTTTTTTCATACTAAATGCAAAAGCGACGCGAGAGGCGGAGACGCGGCCTCCTCTCTTCTCTCTGCTTTGGATCGCGACGCTTCTATACATTTAGTAGGAACGCTGATTCAAGGGATGATATGAGATTGAGACAAACGAGCAAGCGGGTCATCTGATGGGTAACGAACACCACCGCCCATGGATATCAACAACTCAAGGAGTCACTGATCTATTGCCGGCCTTTGTTTTATGCCACCGCGGGCGGCGAGTGTTCGCCATTAAGCCTTCCTAAGACCGCAGCGCGAAGCGTACGCGCGACGCCGACGGAGCGTGCCCAGCGCGTTGCGTAACACTGAATCATATACGCTGTGCCGCGCTGCCAGTGTGTCACCGTATATATGGTTCAGTGTTATAGAACGCGCTGGGCACGCTCCGTGAACGCCCCGCTCTGCCTTTAATATAGTCGATTTATGATGCCGTAGGCGGCGAATATTAGCTATTAGTATAGTGGTGTACCTTCGACGCACGCTGAGATTCTCGCGGCTGGTCCGGTTCGCATGCAACGTTGCCACACAAACATCACATTAACGTTATTATGATGATTAGTGATCGAATTAGGTAGTGCAATTAAATAAATATCCTTGACGTCATCAACCAAAATTAATAAACTAAATGAAAAAATATTGAAATTAGTTTCTTATAGTACATAAACTTTATAGTATAAAAAATATATAATAAAAACTATTGGGTTTTTTTTTTAGACAATCCCAATTATCCAATGGCAGTCAAGCAGCTTTGTTTTTTGACTAACGTAGCTTATCGTCTATATGAAGCTGGCAAGAAGGTTTAATTAACATAAACTTTACATTTTTAGACATTTTGGAATTGGATCGATTTGAAGCAGTGTGTAAAAATAAATACGAGATACACAGCGCTATTTTCGACTATTCTATATGTACTTATAAATACGCATAAAAAGCAGATATTGTTTTAAACTTTCGTAATCTTCACTCATAATTATTACACTAAACGGGACTTTCTCGCATACAATGTTTAGGGTAAATCGCCAATAACTGGCCACGTTATACTAAATTGAATTCTGTTTGTAGGGGAACAGAGTTAATTTTCAGTATGAGGGGGCCAGTTATTGAAGGGTGGCCAGTTATTGGTGATTTACCCTACCTCGACATTTCAGCTACATTACAGTGGCCGTGGACACTGGCTAAAACGTAGAGGTAAATATTGTTTGCGTGATAAGTCCCGTTTAGGGGCTGTTTCACCACCCATTGATTAATTTTACCTGACGAATAAATGTGATGCCGTCTCCGTCTATTCGAACAAATCAAACGGAGATGGCATCACATTTATCCGTCAAATTAATTTGATCAATGGATGGTGAAACAGGGGGTTAGTGTAATATTTATTTATAAGCATATGTTAATTAAAGTACCTACCAAAAAATTTAAATTTAAATACTAACCAATTCTCTGGTACTTTTCTCCGTTCGGCTTCGGCTTGCCCTTCCTTGACTTTGACTGTTCGTTTATCAAAATACATACGTTCCAGTTCAGCCAAGAAAGGGATAGCCGATATTAGTAAGCGTGCGATAGAAGCAAACAGTGTTAGTTAGTACATATAAGTCAGTTATTTGTATACATTAAAAATGTACACATTTACAAGGTTTTATTTTTATGAATAAATATAAATTCAGAAGTGGACATCCTACGGCTGAAATGATGATTATGATGAAATATCAATTTCCGAATATAATATAAGCACAAATTACTTCAGAACGGTTGCAAATGTTTGTTTAAATCTTTCTCTTGTTGTTTGTAGGATTTGTGGGAAGGAAAATGTTAGAAAAGTTACAAAATATCCATTAAAAAAAAGCGAGCGACTGAAACAGTCCAGAACTCTTCAAAAATGTCGACAGAATTGACAGATTCATGTCTAGTTGCTCAGCTCCACAAGGGATTAAATTATATATCAGGGCCCAATTGCATAACAAATTACAGCTATTTTGTATTGAAATTCACTAATACGATTTGCTTGTATTTTGTTATGCAATTGGGCCCTGGTCATGCATTATTTTTCGAAGAAACTAGTGTCTTAACTCTTACTATTTTTGAGATGTACAATAATTAAATTTAATGGATGAACCAGTGTAAAAGGTCCTTCATTACGTCCTATTATTATTTATCTTTTAAATTTCGAGTTTTCCATTCATAGCTATTCGCTACAAGGAGATTGTTGAGGCGAGTTCGTTCGACATTACATGTTTATTTTTTCTTTTAGTGTGTGTCACGTCAATGTCATAATCGTAAAAATTGGTATTGTTTCAATAATCATGTTTATCTCAACGGAAAACCGATTTTTTTTTCGATTTTAACAAAAATCAATCAATACCAGGTAGATTGGTGCTGACCAAGACCGAGTGAATGGCTTCAAGGACTTGTGAGAATGCTCTTACCTCGGACTCGTCGTCCAGCAGTTCCTCCTCCACCACTTCGGCCCTGTACTCCAGGAGCAGGTCCCTCAGGGGCTTGGAGTCCAGGTTGCCGGACACGAAGTCATGTTTCAGCAGGTCGGTAGCGGTCGGCCTCTTCTCAGGATCCTGGTGGACAAACGGGGTGTTATTTAGTACTCCCGTCGAGCGTCCTGTGCGCACGGGTGTGCACACAACAGGTTAGGATTTATTTCAAACTAAATACAAACTGAAATATAGATGCACAGAAAAAACCCCAGAAAAAAGACCAATCCTGGGAATCGAACCCAGGTCCTCAGCGTTCCGTGCTGCGTGCTTACCCCTACACCATCATTTGTATTTAGTTTGAAATATATGGTTTCACGGGATGACCGTAAAAGTAATAAAAAAAATGAAGTTGAAGAAAATAAAAAAATAAATAGAAAAAGATACTTCATACTTAACAGGTTAGGATTTTTAGAGCGGGACGCTTCAACACTTTGTCAAATACAACAGCTCTCACTCATACGCCATGCATTAATTACATCGGAATGTCAAATATATTATCTGTGAAAATTTCAAGTGTCTAGAGCCCTGTGACCGACAGCGAAATCTCAGTATAGGGTCCTATCGGCGCCTAGTGAACCCTAAAAAGAGTGGGATAGGATTTATCTATTAATCTCAGATGCAACCTTCACTCTTCTGTACAGTCAACCAATTTGATTCCTAGGCCACTATAGAACCATGACATTATGAATCAATTTGTTTTTCTTCTACGACAGTGATTATTGCGTGATGTAAATATTTCATCATGACATCTCGATTTATGGAGCTAACATATGTCAACAATAATGAATAGGAAAGGAGTTTGCTTGTGTATCAATAGCTTGAATTGTTACTGTCCGTCTGTCAAAGTTTCTTTTTCTTCTCATGTCATGGAGCAAAAACGTTTAAACTCTATTTGTTTATTGCATGTTGTGATCGGAAAGTTCACATAATCCTTTGACCCGCGCTGACGTAGTAATTGACAACATTTCATATTTCCAAGACTATAATTTGATTTGTTCTCTGTATACTGTTTGGAAAGAGAAAGACGCTGATAGTTTTAAATTTTCACTAGGATTATTAATTAATTTATTACAATTTTTTAAAGATGTGCTTATTCTAAAAGAGCGTAACGATAGAATAGATCCATTACTTTTGTCTATTCTCTATTAAAAAAAAGTGATGACGTATATTTGACATTAAGGTTGTTATCAAATTTAAAATTATGATAGCTCTTTTTTCTAGTGAAAAGGGTAAAGGAAACATATCTATTCTGTGGAGGTACATATGTTTTTTTAAATATGTTGTATTTTTTTAAATATGAAGAAATAAATTATAATAAATATTTTTTCGTGTTCAGGAGGCGAAACTCTTTCGATTCCTGTAGTAATTTTCAGGTGTTAAAAAAATTAAATGTTGTCAATTATCTAGTAATTAATAAGACAAGATATTATATAGTGCCTTAAAAATCAAATTAATTGATAGATCGAGCGTAGCGCATATAGGTGTCCTCGTACCTTGACTAGTGTGGTGGCGATGAAGTCGTTGAACGTGTGACTCCACCGCGAGGGCTGGTCGAGCGAGGGCGGCTCGCTCTTCTGTATCTTGAGCAGGACGCGCATGGGCGTCATCTCGTGGTTCGGCGGCTCCATCTGCGCGAACTCTATCAGCGTTATGCCCAGCGACCAAATGTCCACCTGTGGGGGTAAATGCGAGTATAAGTACACTGTCTTAACATTACTTCAGAATATCCAGTAGACGATTGGGTTAGTTTAACTGTCATCACATCACATAAACAAATAGATGAAAAAAAAATCCAAAAAATCCGCCTGTATAATTCCCGTTCCCAAGGGAATTCCGGGAAAATATATACTCTATGTCACTCGCGGAACTGAGACGAATCTAATGACACCTCACACTTCAAAATCCATTGAGCCGTTTAGGCTGCAGGGCGTGCCAAAGAATGATATGTACATACATACATAAATACATACGCTCGAAAAAAATAAAATCGGGAGAAAATTGTTTCAAAAATAAGTCGATACCATATACTCCATACGAAAAATTATTAGTTTAGTCAGCAGTCTTATAACAGGTACAGTCGGCCAAAAATATGGTCTACCACCCTACGGTTGAAGTTCATTTGCACGTCATGATACAACAAGGTCGATATTCCCTTGCAATAATACGATGACAGTGACTAAAAACTACACTCAGTTAGAAATGTCAACCTTAGCGATATCTAACGCATTCACTGCCACCGACGCATATATGCGGTTTCGGGACTTCGCCCAGTGCCGCTGTCATAATTATTCATACATTTTGAACGCACACGTGCGTCGGTGGCACCTGTGGAAGTCAGGTGGCAGTGAGTGCGTTAAATCTCACAGAAACTTTCGAGAAAGTGTCGAGTCAAATCGGGAAAAAATGCTACTGTGAAAATAAGCTTCAGTAAAAAACTGTAGTGAGAAAAGAAGCATTTGGTATAAAAATGCGACTGGGTTTTTTTTACGCGGAACAAACAAGTTTGGGGAACTGATCTAGTTACTCGCCACGGGCTTCTGACGGATTCAGTCCGCCGCTGTTTTCACCGGACTGTCGTAGGAGGGTTATGTTTTTCGACCGTATGTATTTATGTATGCAGCACCTGGGCGATCGAGCTCCGCTCCGGCTGAAACTCGGTACCAAGCGTTTTCCCAGAGATAAGACCAAGCTAGATCAATTTTTCATCCCCGAAAACCCCCACATAGCCGTTTCCGAGATAATACAAGAATTGCTCGTTTAAAGGTATTAGATAGATAGATGTATGGATCATTATTTGGCACGCCCTGCAGCCAAAACGGCTCAATGGATTTTGAAGTGTGAGGTGTCATTAGATTCGTCTCAGTTCCTCGAGTGACATAGGGTATATTTTCCCGGAGTTCCCATGGGAACGGGAATTATACAGGCGGGTTTTTTTTCATCTAGTATTGAAATTAAAATTATTACTCTTTAGAGTCCCCGCGCATTAGGCGGCCAGGTCGCTGCGGCTAACTAAGAGAACGTACCCATACTACGTGACCCGTTTAGGGGGGGGGAGGGGGCCACCAAAAATACCACGCCTGATCGCGGACGGGGGGAGGGGGTTTAGGTTTTCATCACGTAGTCAACAAACTCTAGTCTTTAGTCTAGGCAAATCTCGCAAATCTATATTAATAGAAGACAAATATGAGCCAAATTATTATTTTTAACTTTATTTTATCTTAAAGAGGCCAGACAAACGAACTAGTGGGTCACTTGATGTTAAATGATCACCACTGTCCATAGACACCCGCAGGAAACATCTGCAAAAACCGCAAAAAAAGATTTATAATTATATTTATAAATTACTACGTGAAAACTAAAGTGGGAGGGGGGGTCTTGGAAAATACTACGGGCGATCACCGAGGGGAGGGAGGGGGTAAAAAATTGCATAAAATGGGTCACGTAGTATGGGTACGTTATCTAATTCTTCCGAGACATATGCAAGTGTGCGAGATAAATAATTAGGCCGGGAAGATACTTTCAACTGTTTAATTAAGTATAAAATACAGCACTACTGCTTAGTTCTAGCTTAAGACGATATTAACTAACTTTTACTTAACGAGTCTATTTATAATACTAAATTACTAACTATGGCTTACGCGTAAGTCACGTTATTACGTGACGTCGCTTGTGAAGTATGCTGATGCTACGATTTGCATAAACATATCTAATCTTATTGGTTGGTAGCATCAGCAGTTTAACAGACACGTAACTACGTGTGGGTTAAGGTGCCTTACTTGTTAGCTGTTTGGAAGTCGTATGTAAGAGGAGGGTTGGGTCCCGTAACTCGCGCACTGGGCGACCAGCGGCCGGCGACCACGTATTGGCAACGCATCGCGACTCAACAGAGCCCCTAATGCGCGGGCGGGCTCAATGTTTACCTTGAAATCGTAAGGGTTGTCCCGGAAGGTCTCGCAGAGCACCACCTCGGGCGCCATCCAGTACGGCGTGCCGATGAACGTGTCGTGCTTCTGCAGCGTCGACTTGTTCTTCGCCGACACGCCGAAGTCCGCTGCGGGGGGGAAAGATGCTCAACCATCATCATCGCTACAAGTATCAACCAGCTTTGCAAGTAGACAATATAGTAGAGGAGACGTGGAAGATCGACCTTCACTGATTGTACGGGATAGTCGTCTCGTACAATATTTTGATGATATTTGATACTGATAGAAGTGATAAACTGAAGATTTTTACTCAATTTATTTAAAAACCTTACAATTGATACAACACTCTGTGCGGTAGAGCGTGCGTGCTTGATACTTGATATAATGCAACTAAAGTTATGAAATAACGCAAAGTAGAGTAAAATGCTGACATGTGGAATGTACGGTTTGCATAGACCGTACACTGATGATAGAGCTGGAAGATGGCTAAAGGCACTCCACAATAAAACAAAAAAAAAGCTATGAACACTTTTCGATAGGCATGTTATCATAGGCATATTTCTTTATAAATTATATTTGATAAAAAATATGTCTCATCGAGTTATCAGATCGGTGAAGGTCGATCTTCAACGGCTCTTAGACCAATATTATTGTATTCAATCACGACATATGTAAGGTAAGTAAAGGTTCGTCACCTTAATACTTTCACAGTCCAGTGCCCCATAGGGTGACAGCGACTTAGCAGCACAGGTCTGTGCCCACTTATGGGGCACTAAACAACAACCTGACTTGCATCCATATCAGCACAATATCTTGTTTACACACTGAGCAGGACGGTACAATGATTTAACTATTTTGCTGGACTTACCAGGAATTTGAAATTTGTATACGACTGTTAAAGTTGACATTGGCTTGCACCATGGCAATTGTCAGTCCTATCAACATTTTATTTCAAACGAAACAGAATATCGCATTAACGTTTCCCATTTTTCAAAAGGTACTAAGAGTCTATAACTTGATTAAGGAATCAATTTAATAACTGATGATGGTTTTTGTACTCTTAACTTTACAACGTAATTAACAAGCTTCTAAGGAAGAGCTCATTCCAGGAAAATGTGTTGCGCCTCAGCCAGTGCGGGAAGTCGAGGTCGCGCCACAGAATAACTAATAGTACTAGCGTACAGAAGGCTCACTGTCGAACAAAAGTCAACTTAAAGTCTTACAACCGTTAACTGCTTGGACGCGAAATTGAAACTTATCGTGTGATGCGAGCGTTCATATTCCGTTGGGCACCACTGATCCGAAACCAAGAGCACAGGGTTCCCACTCGCCGATATAGTGTGCATTAATTCAGTAAACTACCTAGTAAGTAAGCAAGTTAATTATAAGATCGTTTAGAAGTCATCGTTTGTTGCAAAAATCTCAAAAAAGAAGATGCTTAATTACGCACGACGCGGCTCGCGTGCGAACCGAATGCCGAGCGACAACCTACAGCCATACGCCTGCCAGCGAGGCGCGCCGGCCGAACATACCTAAACTGCGTGAAACCCCCCTGGCGGCGCGTCACCCGCGTCACGGCAACTCACCGAGCTTGACGCCGCCCTGCATGGTCGCGAGCACGTTTCCCGCCTTCAGATCGCGGTGGATGACGCGCCGCGAGTGCAGGAACTCGAGGCCGCGCGTCATCTCGCGGCACACGTACGCGATCTGGCGCTCGCTGAGACCCTTCTCCAGCTCGGACATGACTGAGTCCAAGGCGCCGCCGTCGCAGTACTCTAGGAGCATCTGGAATGAGATTATTTGCGTGTTATTACAATTATTACATCAACTTAATAGTACATTACTGCAGAGACCGCGAAATATCGGATTGCCGCCCGAGTAGTTATAGATGGCCCAGCTTTAACGAGGCCATCTCGAAATACGAGACCGACAATCCCTGATCGCGGCAGAGGCTTGTATACTGCTTTTCTCAAACATGCAATGAAATAAATAAATAAAAACTCCAATAAAAAATCAAAGGTTATTTGCTTGAGAAATTATAAGTAAACCAGATAGATAAAAAATATAAATGAACTGAAACAATTACTTTGCGCACCCGCGACCAAAAAAATATATAACTAACACATTTATTACTATTTATTTCGTTCTATTTCCAACTGGGATTTAATCGAAAACAGAGATAATTCATGAATATTTATTTTCAATAAGCGTAGTGGCAGATTGCTTATAGTTTTTTAAATGGCTGAACGGCATGATGCCGTGTCACTCCGTGTGGAATGGAAATTAAAAAAATCATTTAGTCAGCCTAGGCCGGCAATGTTGTATTAAGCTGCGTACGGACTGCGCGTACTCGGGTACGCGTACCCGGGCTTGCGTGTCCTGGAACGCCATGTCCATACGCCATGTACGCGTACACAGTACACGTACACGTACTGTACACGTACACGTACAGTCAAGGGCAAAAATATGTATACACTTTAGTACCTTGTCACTTTAACCACTGTAACAGTTCATATTATGGCTGTTCAAATATGACGAAAATAGACAAGGTATTAAAGTGTATACATATTTTTGCCCTTGACTGTACACTGTACGCGTACATGCCGTACGGACATGGCGTTCCAGGCCACGCAAGCCCGGGTACGCGTACCCGAGTGCGCGCAGTCCGTACGCAGCTTTAAAATTCCATTAACGACCTCTCGTCCAGCCGCACCTGAAACGTGATACTTCGCAGCCTATTATAAGGAACATAAGATCAATATTTCATTGCATGTTTGAGAAAAGTACATTACCAAATTAAAGTTATTCTATCCTCGGGTCTGGATCCCTGGTGTAGCACATCTACACGTCTGCGCCACTCACCCACAGCTTGTTCTCGATGAAATAAGCCTCGTGCAGCTCGACGACGTTCGGATGGCGCACTTCGGTGAGGATGTCGATCTCGACCGTGAAGTCGGCCAGGTCGTCCTCGTTGTCGAGCACACACATCTTCGCGGCGGCGAGCTGGCCGGTCGTCTTGTGCTGCGCTTTGTACACCTGGGGACAACAGGGAACTAATTAATTAAAGCTCCAAACGCACAGACAGCGGAGGCGTGGCGGTGCGGTGGCGGTGACCGTTGTAATATTCCAACTTGTATGAACTGTTGTGCGGTACCGTACCGCGAACTCAGACATCAGACTCTGTTTTTGATGGCAATGCAATATTATTACGACACGGAGCTGATCTGGGCCCAATTGCATAACAAAGTGCAACTTATATTACAAACGGAACTCCCTTTCTAGTTAATATAACTGAAGCGTTAGTTCCGCTTGTAATAATAGTTGTACAGTCGCGAACCGGGATTGTTGAGCCACTTGCCACTGTTTGTATTTTGGCCGTGTAATGCAAATCGGGTTTATTCGGTTATACTCGTGTATTACTCGACTAAATTAAGAAGAGTAAGCACGTGCTTGACATTCCCGTGTTGCAATCAAACTTGGTTGTGTTACACGAATCGGGCATAGTCGGATATATTCGCTTAAATTAAGAGATGAAATGCTATTACTGTTATTTTCCATAAGGAGCATGATGTGATTAGTTGATTACCGGGCCTTATCAGTTTCGTTAGATCTTGTCTTGGGAATAAATTATTTAAATAATTGTCACAATGATGATTTGTTTAAAACCGTATTTTCTCATTTAATCTACTTTTATGAAATAAAACTTCAAATTAAAAATATGCCATAGTAATTTATTTATTTAAAATATACGTATATACAAAATAAAGCAATAGCTAATAACTGGTATATGCTCCATGGTTTTCTATTACGGCCTGGAGACGTGTAGACATGGACCCGACCAATCGAGCACAAATATCACTTCCTCGTATGCTTTCTCACACTTCTTGGCAGTGACTTTCAATTGCCGATTTTGTTCGCTCATTCCGGTTTTCCCAGTGTTGGACCATTAAACCCCAAAGATTTTCTATAGGATTAAGGTCTGCTGATTTAGCGGGCCATGGTATGACAGTTATTTCTGGATGTTGATTGAACCACTCGTTAACTATTCTGGCCCTGTGTATAGTGCAGTTGTCATGCACGAAATTTAGACTCGGGAAGTCTTCCTCAGGATACACAGTTCGCACTGTGGGGAGCATGCTTTCTTCTAATACACTAACGTAAGTTTGAGCGTTTGTTCTTGGAGGTAATGGGACGAGCTCGCCTACACCGCTCGAACTCATCCAGCCCCATAAATTTGCACTTATGCGTCCTGACTCCATGTTCGGTATAACGTGATCTTCCGTGTATCTTGTTTGGTCATATCGCCAGAGGTGTAACCGACCATGGTCGCTTGATTTAAAGGACTTCTCGCCACAAAATACGGTTGAATTCCAATCGAAGTTTAGGAACTGTCGAGCAAAATTTAATCTTGCTGTTTTGTGAGCTTCTGTCAAAGCGACCTTGTATGCAGGACGTCTGTGGTGTAAATTCATGGAATGCAAATATTTTCGAATGGTTTTGGGATGACAATTAAAACGTTGTGCGAAATGGTTAGTAGGTATAAATCCATTTTCTTCGTAGCTATGTCGCATTTCGTTGCGTTGTTCAGTTGAGAGTATCGGAACACCATGATTGCCTTGACGGCGATCTACAATATCTCCTTCCTCGGCATACCGAGTCACCCACAATCTGACAGTGTTTCGCCGAACATTTAAAGCTCTAGCTATTCCTCTTATGCTTAACCCTTGCTGGTGCAAAACTACAATTTGCTGTCTCGTCTCGTTGCTAATTGAGGGTGGCATTATAATTTATTGTATCGTATCACATTTATTAGCGTCGATATCAAAATATTTATTTGACAAACTGATTGTCAAAGTTGTTTTTGAAATTTAAATTTGTCAATTTGAGTGGCATTTCACTTTAAACTGTGAAGTATTTATTTAGCCGCTAGCATATTATCGGATTATCGGTAGTAAATACTTCTTGATATCAAAGGTTATCTGAATCAGATTGCATGTCATGCATGTTGAACTCAAGTCAGCCGGAAATTTCATGACGAAGACAACTTTATGTAATCTTCTCTTTTTCCACTAACGATTTTTGTCGTCGTGCCCGATTGCCTAATGAATGATTATTTTATAAAGAAGATTTTATCCAGCCAAGTGCGAGTCGGACTCGCGTACCGAGGGTTCCGCACAAATTGGGCAAGTGAATAGAAGTCCAGTGTTAGCAGAACCATACTCCTAAGCAAAATTTAGGCAGTAGGTCATTTTATATTGATTATTTACATAGACAGACAAAAAAAAACGATTTTTAGTATTTGTATTATAACGGCAACAGAAATACAGTCCCGTTTTTATTATCTGGGTACGGAACCCTAAAATCATTCCCCTGAACTATGTAATTTTGCCGCCGTTTTTATTGACACGCTTATTATTAGGTTCACTGTAACTAACAATGTAAACAAATCTTGGAAGTAAAATTTGTCCCACTTACGGCCTGTCCGATTGAGCTGAAATTTTGCATACACGCTTAGTTTGGATGACAATGCATGGTTAGCTTAGTAACGTCACACTAAATACAATATGACGAAAGGGCGGGATTCGTATAACACAACCAAGTTAAGATCCCGGATTGTTGAGCCACCCACAAATGTTTGTAACTTTGCCGTGTAATACAAATCGGCTTTTATCGGTAATTCTCGTATATAGTCGCGAATCCTGTCAATTGTTAAATCGCGGTCGGTCTTTGGTTTGCTGATTCGTTTGTAATAATATAACCATAGCAACGTCCGTTTCCGAGGAAATCGCGGTCGGCCATTGGTTAAACGTATTTGTTATAGCGTAACCGTAGCAACGTTAGCCACATTGGTCAACAGAGTTCGGCAAAAGTCGTGATTGCCGAGTTTTTCCGATGCCATCCTCGTAATTGATTACACGTCTAAATTGTGAACAGTGGCAAGTGGCTCAACATTCCCGGTTCGCGACTGTACTTTGTTATGCAATTGGGCCCAGGTGATGGAGCTGGAAGGACGCCATAGGAACTCCGCAATAAAACGACATAACCCCATCGAGTTATGGACTCGTTTGATTCGTCTTGACGAGTACTTTGGTAACCAGGGGCAAGAAGTATAGTCAGCAAAAAAAGCTTGTATTAAAAATAGAATTTTTAACAAAATACTTATTCTGAGACACTGTTTATTTACTTTCTCAGACCTAAATATACTTTACTTCTTGTAAAAAGAGTAGGCAACCCTAGCGCCACGCCACAGGTATGGTACTGGCTTAAAGGTCTCTGAAACCAGGCCATAAAATACAAAAAAAAACAGGGCCCAGTTGTATAACAAAGTACAACTTATATTACAAGCGGAACTCTCGCTTCAGTTATAACTTATATTAACTGGAAAGGGAGTTCCGCTTGTAATATAACTAATATAAGTTGTACTTTGTTATGCAACTGGGCCCAAGTTGGTACTGACCTTGCCGAAGGCGCCATCGCCGAGCTCGCCAACCATGTCCCAGTACTCATTGGGATCGCTGTTGTCCCGGATGTTGTTGAACACCTTCTTCTTCTTCGCGTCATTGCCGCCGCCCAGGTGTAGCACCTGAAAAGCCATCATCACAAATGATAAGAGGGTTGATTGTATACTGCGAAATCGGCGAAATGGCGTTGTTACTTTCATGTGAAAAAAAAAACCGGTTGTCTGTAAAGTCTGTTTACGGACGATAGTTTAACGTGACAAAGTCATAACAAAACATTCAAACGGACGAGAACCGGTGTTTGTCAAATATCTTGAAAACGGTGTATCCTACGGCAAAATCAATGAAATTTTCATCCCCCTTTAATATCCCCGCACCCCCCCCCCCATTAAAATTACCCGAGCTCTAGTACTAACATTGTACATCCTGGCGCGCGCTGCTCTATTGTATATCCTGGCGTTCACTGCTCTCTTGTACGGGACATGTACGGACATGTACGTTACATTGCGTCATCCTTTTTCGTGCGTACAGCCGGCGTTCATCGATTTATTAGACGTTGTCACGTCAAAAATTTAGACCTAAGAGCGCGCGCAGACAGAGAGCGGTCTGGAGTTCCGCGTTCCGCGTTCAGAGTTCTGTGTTTTGACCGCTCGAGAGTTCCGACCGCCTGCTGTGTGCGTTATCGTAAGGGACCTAGTACATTCGAAAGAACGCAGAACTCGGAACTCGGAACGCGGAACGCCAGACCGCTCTCTGTCTGCGCGCGCTCTTAGAGTAAGGTTGCGAACCGCGGGACGTCCCGTTTCTGGAGCACTAGATCGTCCCGGTTGTCCCGTTTTCAGGCTAGACTAGATCATAAGCTCCGGCATCAACATTAATTTGAATATATTGCCGTGTATAAGCCGTGGTGGCCTAGTGGTTTGACCTATGGCCTCTCAAGCCGAGGGTCGTGGGTTCAAATCCCGACCCGCGCCCGCTCTCTGTGTGCGTTGCGCTTAAGGGTGAAGGCGCTCCCCCCGCCCGGATGCCCGTTGGTAAAAGGGGATTGCTTCAGATGTCCTTACCTTCTTCAGATTATTAAAGAACGACATGTTTGCTGTGGCGCGCGTAGCGAGCGCCTCAACCGTCTTTACTCATCCTGTCGGCAATCGGGGCGTGCCTCTGCAACAAGATAACGCAAGATATTACTATCAATAAGCTAATCGTTTATTTACTAAAATGAAAAGTACACGTGTCAAAGATATCTATCTGTTCACACTACTTTCTTCATGTAACTAAACTAGCTTCTGCTCGCGATTTCGTCCGCGCACAAACAAAATGTATTATACTATAAAGGTTTAAATACTTTACCAAATGTAAACAAACATCAGCTGGCAGCACGACCAAAAGTTACAGCGTCGGGCTAACCAGCCAAATGCAATATTTGTAATTGACTTTCACGCGTCACATTATCGACATACTCTTTAGTTTAGCCGCATAATATGGAGTTCGTTTACATTTAATAGGAAAGTACCACCTAAACCTTTAGGTGCTTTAGGTGGTTTTTAGGTCCTTTTTTTATAGTCGACTCCAGATCTCTATCCCGCGAGAAATTCCAGAAATCCCTTTTTACTGCACCTCTATGACTTTAAAGGAACGCTTTCCTAAAATTAGTTTTTTACTACTAAAATCATCTACTGCCATCCCAAATTTAAAGTCTCTAATAATTATAGTTACGGAGAGAGGCTCACTTTGAAGCGAAAATATAAATCCCGTGGTAATTTCGAAAAATCCCTTTTTAGCGTGCCTCTATGGCACTCGAGGCTTATACGAGGAAATTTGGTTTATATACCTAATATACGCCAAATTTCAAGTTTTTAGCTTCATTGGTTTGGGCTGTGCGCTCATATATCAGTCAGTCAGGCACTCTGGCCTTTGAATTTTATATATCGATGACTGTAATCAAAATAGCGAAAATGAGTTATGAATCGTAGTATAGCCGCACCCTCCTCGTACCTTCCCTGAAGGACACCACGGAAGTGATTCTAATTTCAAGTGCGTTCGACATTGCTGAGGGTTATTATTGGTAGGGCTGCGGAATTTATGCGAGAGGGGCGCATTACAGTAAGGCTGCGTTCAAACCAAACCGACTGTCGGCCGCCGAATGTGAGCGCGCGTTACACAGTTTATTGTATTTCCATACATATTCACTTTTTCGTTCACACCAAACCGACAATACGCCATTACGCTATGCGTGCGTAGTCGCCGACATAAAATACCGTACAAAATAACGTTCATGGTGGCACTTCACTTGGCGTTGCGTGTTCGCGTTGCGCTATTGCCATCTCCGTCTTTCACGCTAGAATCGGCATAGTGTTCCTCTCTCGCACACGCAACTATTTCGTGAAATACGCCAAGTGAAGTGCCAGCGTCACACTGGGGCTCACAGTGAGCCTGCTCACATTCGGCGGCCGACAGTCGGTTTGGTCTGAACGCAGCCTAAGGTTATGTCTTGGAAGATTGCTCCTATCTTCAATATCCATAAATTACGTATATCAAATGTCAGGAGGGTGGAAAGATTATGGAGCAAGCCGCCCATGGGTCCCCCAAGGAAAGTCGACAAGAGGTTCAAAACTTTTTGAAAAGTGGAATTTTTTCATATCTCTGAAACAAAAGATGTTACGGTTTTTTCACATGTCTCTAATAATATACCACTATTAGATGACCCGGAAAGCGCGACCCGGCGGTTGTTTTGCCATATAAATTAGCCTACGACCTATTCTCAGACCTAGTACCAAATATAGAGAAAAAATTTCATATAAATCGGTCAAGCTGTTTTTTCGGAGGGTTTACGCAAAATAGGCGCGTAAAAGACGTCGAGTTGCGGAAATTAGCCCGTTATTACCAATTACCAAGCTGTTTCGGAGGAGTTCGATAACAAACACCGTGACACGAGATTTCTATATACATATTAGATAGAATGATTAGATTTGGCTTAGTTCATTGAATGCGTATTTTTTTAAGCTCTACGATGCCATAAAAAACATCTTTACGATATTTTTGAGATGCCGCTTTCGCGCCTACCACGGCAGTAAAGATAACACACTTTACAGTGACACAAGTTATTACCACATTCCGCAGTACCTATTGAAGGCACGTAGCGAACTGTTGGGCAATCTTGCGTGCGACATGTCCTTGCGATAACGCGAGCCTCGTAGCTCTTATTCGGTAAGCGTAAAGGACATTTTGGGAAACGCACAAAATAACGAAGTGGACTTAAGTACACTGCGGCAAAACGTTGAGTTGATGCTTGGGTACCGCAGGGATTGTAGATGCGACGTTTTGCCAACCCAGGGGGGTGGCTTTCCATTGGAGATGTGCTATGCTACGTTGCTTTGGATGCGTTTGATATCCACCAATTATATTTATTATTATTAGTCCACATAGCTTAGGACTGGTGGAAACGGGGAAGCTACGTTTTTAGGGTTCCGTACCCAGAGGGTAGAAACAGGACCATATTACTGAGACTTCGCTGTCCGTCCGTCCGTCTGTCACCATGCTGTATCTCACGAACCGAGATAGCTAGACAATTGAAATTAGCCGTCTGATATCACCTTAATCGACGGAGGTCCGAAGTAAAAAACCAAATTTTATTTATAGTTATAGTATTAATTTATTATTGTTATTTTCTCTTAATATTTGTATGTGTTTAATAATAATAAATAATCCTCTAAAAACCGAATTGATATCCACCTCCTTTTTTTGAAGTCGGTTAAAAAGCTTTATAGAACGAGCAACAAAGCAAACAAACTTACAGCAAAGGTCATGCGCCACAGATGAATGAATCATTAGATAGACACCGCAGCGACTTCCGTTGATAAAAATTATCATTTTTAGTCCCATTTAACATAACTTGGTATAATACATGTATCACTCTGAGAGGAGGCCTGTGGCTGTCAGTAGGACGTATTATGTAGGTACACCGTGAGCACGAGAGTCACAAGGGCCGGTACAGATGGACAGCATTTGAACTGAAACCCAGCTGCAAGTGCAGTTCAGTACTTCAGACTGGTGCAGTTGACGTAACCGCATCAAAACTGCGAACCGACTGCGCAGTCCTGTGGACCGCACGACGACTGCAAGTTAGCCGCACGGCCCATAAGGGCCGGTACAACTTATTTAATAGGTCACCGGGGTTTAGCAAGAGGCGGAGAGGGGGCGAAGTGTTTTATGTTTGTAGTAGTATTTTTCACATGGATTCCGTGGGAATATCGGAATAAAAAGTAGATTTTGACACTTCATCCAAATCCGTTTAGCCACACACACTAACACACACACACACACACACACACACACGCACACACACACACACGCGCGCGCGCACGTACTCACAAACTCGCATTTTATTTTATTTTATTATTTTTATTAATAATAGGATAAGTGTATGCGGAAACAGTATTATCCGGGAATTTTGTGTTTAATTTAATCTAGGAGGATGCAAGTTATAATGAGAAATGGAGTTACGTCGGAAGTATAATCCATTAACTAGGGACGATTATAATAATTATAACATTTATAATAAGTTACGTAGCGAAGTAACCTAATACGGCAGTGTAAAAAAGAAAGTATCTGAGGCCCTACCACGAAGTGCATAATTCGAACTTCGTTTCGTGCCGTCCCGCTCACGCTAATACGATTTGACACGAGAGTGAGAGGGATAATGCGATGCGAACTTCGATTTTCGGATTTCGTGGTAGCGCCTCAGTACGTATAAAATTTTCATTATTTATAAACATCAGTACATACTGGGGGCCGTCCATAAAGTACGTCACACATTCAGGGGGGGAGGGAGGGGGCTAAGCGATCTGTGACACAAGAACAAAATAATGGCGGTTTTCATTAATAAGTGTGACAAGGGCCCGGGGGGGGGGGGGTCCAAATTGATCGACATTGGTGTGATGTACTTTATGTTTAATGTTTACTTATTTGGGCAAAAAAACGAAAAAATTATGTTATACAATATAGGCCAGCAAATATGCCACACCACAGAGTAGTTATGGATGACCCCTAGACTAATAAAACTATAACCGTTCCTTTTGGCGTTGCGGTCTTCAGATATCCTTTTATTTATTTTTATTGACAGTCCTAGCATTGTCACTCAACCTACATATGTATAGCAAATTTCAAAATATTTGGCGAACCGCCTCCGGTTGAAATGATGACAATGACAGTTATTCTTTATCTGGGCGTTATTACCCGTAGCTTGGAAGAACATTTTTTTTGTTACATTTGGGTCATACAATACATAGCGCAAGAAACAAAAGTTGTCTCTCCTGTGGACATAAAATTAGCGACTCCGAGTCAGCAAGATTTATTCAAATGTGCCGAAAGTTGGCCAGGCGTCCCACACGCCGATGTAGACTTGACTAAAAATATTGGCTTAACTTTTGCCAAGATTAATTTTTGGATTCTTTTTGTAATTTTTTTTTATTTTTCAACTCCAAATTTTTTTTTATCAGTGGTGGTGTAGGGGTTTAGTACGCAGCACGTAATGCTGAGGACCTGGGTTCAATTCCCAGGGCTGGTCTTTCTTTTCTGGGCTTTCTGTGCATCCATGTCTCAATTTGTATTTAGTATGAAATACTAGGGGCGTTCAATAAAAAGTGAGAATGAGTATGTTATAAACAACTTTTACTAAATGTCATTTTATTTTTCGACATAGTCACCTTTTAGCATAATACACTTAGTATATCTTTTAACTAAACTTAAAATTCCATTTTTAAAAAAGGTCTCATCTTGAGTACTTAAAAAAATCTTGTACTGCAGCGACTACCGCGTCGTCGTCTTCAAATTTCTGGCCTCTCAGGTATTGTTTCAATCTCGGAAATAGGTAGAAATCACTGGGAGCGAGATCTGGTGAATACGGAGGATGCTTAAGGATATCGAACCCAGCATCACGAATTGCAGCCATTGCAACTGCGGACTTGTGTGCCGGGGCATTGTCCTGGTGGATCAGCACAACTTTTGAGAGTTTACCTCGCCGTTTTTCGCGGATCTCATTGCGCAATGTTGCTATTTGTTAGGCGTATAATGTGCCCGTAATAGTGGCTCCATGCTCGAGATACTCAATCATTAATACCCCTTTACCATCCCAAAAAACAGAGCCCATGACCTTACCGGCAGATGGGCTCACCTTGAATTTCTTCGGAGTTGGAGATGATGGCCTTTTCCATGTCACAGACTGCAGTTTCGTTTCAGGGTCGTAATGATGGAGCCATGTTTCGTCCATTGTTATAAATCGCGCCAAAAAAAGTTCCTGGTCTTGCTGCATCAGGTTCAAAGCTTCTTGACAAATCTCTAGTCTAGTTTGTTTTTGCGTGTCAGTAAGCATTCTTGGTACCCAACGCGCAGATACCTTTTTCATACCCAAGCGTTCATGTAAAATATTATGCACGCTCCCCGTTGAAATCTTTACATTTTCAGCAATAAAACGAACTGTGACACGACGATCCGCCAAAACTGAGTTTTCGACTTTTTTCATAATTTCTTCAGTTACTGCTGTAGTAGGGCATCCGGAGCGGGGGTCGTCCATTGTCGATGTTCTTCCACGTCTAAATTCGGCGCACCAACGTGCGACTGTCGAATACGGAGGAGCATTAGACCCTAAAGTGTCCCGCAAATCCAAATTGACTTGGTCCGTAGAAAAATTTTTCAAATACAAGTATTTGATAACGGCGCGCAGTTCAATTTTCTCCATTTTCGCTAACGTACTCAATAGCATTGCAAAGAAATTACCCTATATTTTTTTAAACAAAAGACAGTTAGTTTTTTTTTTCATAGCAATCAGCTAGATAGATTAGCTGTACCGGCCAGTATTTAATTTCGTAATATTAAAAGAGTTTGCATCTCATTCTCACTTTATATTGAACGCCCCTCGTACAGGTTTATTTGTAATTCACTAGCATCCTTTTAACCCTAAACTCCTACCACTTAAACAAATGTTTTTTGTTTTACGGCTTTTGTCATAACTTAATATTTTTGGTGTAATAACGTTTTGAAAATTTGAGATTACCTCTTATTTTTACGATACTCTGTGTATTTGTATGGGAAAAAAAGTGCTGCATTTTAAAAAGTCGTAAAACAAAAAACTTTTGTTTGAGTGATAGGAATGCAGGGTTAAGAGGATGTCAGTGAATTACAAATAACCCTGTATATTAACTTTTGCCATCTCCACAGGAGACAAGAAACAAAAAATTACGTCCTTGCAATACTGCCAACTAACTGTAAAACCAACCATAAAAGACTAAACATTACTAATTAATTACCTATGTTATACACACGGCGTTATCTTTTCTGTGACGTCATTTGTGTACAGACGACCCTGAATCTTAGTCAAAGTTTAATATTAAATTATGCACATAACTCACTACATCATTTTTCCTTAAACTAGGTTCCGTTTAATGCTCCACAGACGCTTAGGGTTCCGCAAATCGGGCGGTCAAAACACGACCTCATACCTAATGTTAACATGAGGGTTTAAATTGTCAGGTCGTGCATTAGGGCCGATACTGACGGACTGCATTGCAACTGCAACTAGCTAGCGTGCAGTTTTGCCGACTGCAATGCAACTGTCACGTAAAATGTATGGGCAGTCGGCAGTTGGCAGTTACGTTGGAGTCCCTTCGGAGCAAAATACACAAAACGCAAAATGTACTCTACACGCACAAGTCGCACAACGTATACATTGGTACATTGAACAATTATATATGTTATACAAGAGCGGGACCTTCTGCTACAAGTGTGTTTCACACTTACTAGATGGCCCCAACCTTTAATCATTGTTAACCTACCTTAAGTTGAACAATAAACTTTTTCATTTTTTCATTGTACACAACGCATATTGTGGAATACGCGGAACGTACAATAAGCAAAAAGTACATTCGCAAAATGTACAAATCGGAAAATGAATAAACAAACAAATTCCCAATCCGTGCTCAACCCGCGTGGGAACGACCGCTTTAGCCTATTTGGTAGTGACCCTGCCTACGAAGCAAGAGGTCCGGGGTTCGAATCCCGGTAAGGGCATTTATTTGTGTGATGAGCACGAATATTTGTTCCTGAGTTATGGATGTTTTCTATGTATTTAAGTATTTATTTATCTATATAAGTATGTTTGTCGTCGTCTAGTACCCATAGTACAAGCTTTGCTTAGTTTGGGACTAGGTCGATTTGTGTAAGATTGTCCCCTACTATTTTTTTTTTTTAACTACAGCTCAAACCGTCTCATTCACCCTGCAGTGGGACGTATATAAACTGAGATGTGTGGTACGTTATTTCAAGCAATAAAAGATTTATGATTTACGACTAAAATTCTTCATTACGTAGCTAATAAAACCCCTACAATAAACAATGACGATGATAACCGCGTCAGGGATGCAAATAAAAATGACGTAGTAAAGCTTGAGGTCTCGAGCGAGACACGTGTAGAAGCGGGCTGCGTGCGAGTGAGAGGGACAGGCGACGGGGATGGTCGTAAATACGAATGACTCTAATGTTAGTCACGGTGATGTCATGCTATCACGGCTTCGCGAAGACGCCGCGTGGCGTAAGGTGGAGCAGCAAGCGATTTATATAATATTGGGTCACTAGTAGAATGACTATATCGCAAAATGACCACATCGCTCATAGTCTACATCTCAAAATGACCAACTCGCAAAATTACTTCATCTCATCAAGTCTATATCTCACAATGTCCAAGTCGCAAAATTACCACATCGCTCCCGGTCATGATCTTAAAAAGTGCAAATATCAGAATAGCTAAGTCGTAAAATGACTACGTCGTCGAAAGTCGGGACAGTTACGCTCAATATAGTAATAATGATATATCCGGGGCTTCTCAAACTACTTGTTCTTATACTCCACTTGGCCTTATGACCTAGACAACTATACACCGTGAAATTTTAGTGGTTGTTTTCCCGAAACGAGGTGATTTAGTATCGATTCTACAATCGATTTATAATTACTATTTTGACTAGAGTCAAAAATCCAATCGTGAAAAACGAAAGTCGAAAATGACCGCAAACCAATAGTAACGCTTCGTTGGTACCTAACCTATCGTACGATCGTACGCTACTTGTACCAACGAAGCGTTACTATTGGTTTGCGGTCATTTTCGACTTTCGTTTTTCACAATTGGATTTTTGACTCTAGTCAAAATAGTAATTATAAATCGATTTTACAATCGAAACTAAATCACCTCGTTTCGGGAAAACAACCACTAAAATTTCACGGTGTATGTAGGTATTAAAAAACGAACATTACATCGGAATTGAGAACTTCCTCTTTTTTTGAAGTCGGTTAAAATACCTGTTATTGCTTTTTCATCAATTATGGCTCTCCTTAGTTCCTCGATATAAAAAAATACCCCCCCCCACACCCAACCCCCCGCACACCCGCGTTCACATTCACCACAAGTCAAGCGTGCCTATAGAAGTTTTACTTCAAAAACCCCCGATTTTGAAACATTCTTCCGCTCCGCTCCGCTCCTATTGGTGTTAGCGTGATGATTATATAGCCTATAGCCTTCCTCGATAAATGTGCTATCTAACACTGAAAGAATTTTTCAAATCGGAGCAGTAGTTCCTGAGATTAGCGCGTTCTAACAAAAAAACCTGTTCGATAAATTCTTAAAACAGACGTATCTTTCTTATTTGTGAACCGATTCAAATGAAACAAACACTAAATGTTAATCCAAGAAAATACCAACATATCAGTGAAAACCGCATCCGTCTAGGTTAAGCCGTTTCTGAGATTAGCGCGCACAAACGCACAGACTAACAGACAAACAGATAAACAGACAAACAGACAATAATTCTAAAAATCATTGTTTTGGGTTCTATTGCGCTAATAAATAGCCCTAGTGACAGTTTTTCTCAAATATCTTCAATGTACAGACACCGACTTGTTACAGATTTATTATATGTATAGATAAGGCCGATACAGACGGACTGCATCCCAATTGCCCCCAAATCCATCGACGCGGAATCGGCTTCAGCCGATCGGAAAAACGATTGTGTCAACTCAATGAGAGCGATAAAGACGTCGATCTGGGGCTAAATTCAGGAACGACCCAACACGGTTTGCGAGCGGTAATTCAATCGTTTGGGAGAGTATAAGAATGGGTTGAGCTTGGGATGAGCCTTATTTTCCTGTTAATTCGCTCTGTCAATAAATAAATAAACAAATAAATAATTAAGCCCCAAACCTCTCGCAAACCAGTGATTTTTGGCGTTCCTGAAAAGCAGTTCAAACCAACCAAACCCAACCCAAACGAGACGTCTTTTTCGCTCTTATTGCGTTGATATAAAGGTTTTTCGGATAGGCTGACTGAAGCAGATTCCGCGTCGATAGAATTGCGGAGACAATAACTGCAACTGCCGACTGCCCATACATTTTTTTTATGTATTGTATGTAAATGTGTGTATTTATGTATTAATGTTTTATTTATTTATGTATAATAACTTATAAGTATATTGTATAGGTATAGTTAGGTATTTGAGCTTTACATATGCATTTATATTTATTCAAATGTTTTGCTCTATTTGTCGATCCTTGTTTTTTGATTGCTCTTCTCTACCACTCAAAGGTTGACTGGCAGAGATCCCTTCAGGGATAAGTCCGCCTTTGTACTTATAATTTTTTTTCTGTAACCTTATTGTTTTCCTTTTGTACAAAAAAGAGTATAAACAATAACAACAACATTTCAGTCGCAGCTACCGTGCAGTTTTGCCAACTGTACTGCGACTGCAATGAAAAATGTATGGGCAATTGGGCAGTCGGCAGTTACGTTACCGTTGCAATGCTGAATGCAGTCACTCTGTATCGGGCCATAAGTTCTTAGAGTGGGCGTTTACGCCCTCTTGTGGGCGTTGAAGGCTTTTAGGACAATGGCCGTAGATGGCTATATTCAACCTATGCGGGCCGCGGGCCACATGATGCCCGCGCAACTTCTATGAAACGCACGTAGGGCGTCTAAGGGTGCCTTTCCACCAGAATAAAATATATGAATATTCGACCATTTTGACCTTTAATGCTGTTGATAATCAATGTTGTGCCCCACTGCGCCTTATTTTGAATATGGCTGCTGTATCTACATACTTAAAAAAAAAATAGGTGGCTTACTTAGTAAGCAAAAAAAAAAGCTCTAAAAAACTCAAAAGGGGCGAATATTGAGATCCTATGCTATCTAATTGACTCAGCGCTGCGACTGCACTTAACAAAATAAAATGCCTTTTATTGGCTTCGATATTGCGGGGGAATTTATTTGGACATGAATGTCGAAAGAGTTTAGGTAGTTAATATTCAGTTATTCTAATTTCAAGAAAAGGAAGCTGATTCTGTCTCGAAAAGTGCAATTCCACGGGCACAGCTAGTAAAATATTTCAGTGTAAGGATACGCTGTACTCTAATCACTTATACCGCAGCCTAATCCAATTGAAAGGTCCGCGATGCAAGGAGTCTCAATTCTTAATTAGTTTATCTTGTCCATGAATTTCGAGTGATACCTACACACTTAAGTACCTTGTAGCTTTACAACAAGACACATATGGACAATGTAGAATATAGATATCATCTATAATCTACATTGTCCATAATGAAATCATGTCCAATGTTGAAATTGTCAAAATTAACATAGATCGAAAGAAATAAATCCAATTCAATTAATGATTAATCAAGTTCAGGCTTAATTCGTTCAGGACCAAAATAAATTATTAGTTTTGGTCACAATTGACGAGATTTCATATTTTTAACACCTAAAAATTACTACAGGAATCGAAAGAGTTTTGCCTCATAAAAACGGAAAAATATTTATTATAATTTATTTCTCCATCCATTTTTAAAAAAAAAACAAGAAATTAAATAAATATATCTAAATTTACCAATACTTACTACCACAGAATAGATACGAGGGGCGTTCAATATAAAGTGAGAATGAGATGCAAACTCTTTTAATATTACGAAATTAAATACTGGCCGGTAAAGCTAATCTATCTAGCTGATTGCTATGAAAAAAAAACTAACTGTCTTTTGTTTAAAAAAATATACGGTAATTTCTTTGCAATGCTATTGAGTACGTTAGCGAAAATGGAGAAAATTGAACTGCGCGCCGTTATCAAATACTTGTGTTTGAAAAATTTTTCTACGGACCAAGTCAATTTGGATTTGCGGGACACTTAAGGGTCTAATGCTCCTCCGTATTCGACAGTCGCACGTTGGTGCGCCGAATTTAGACGTGGAAGAACATCGACAATGTACGACCCCCGCTCCGGACGCCCTACTACAGCAGTAACTAAAGAAATTGTGAAAAAAGTCGAAAACTCAGTTTTGGCGGATCGTCGTGTCACGGTTCGTTTTATTGCTGAAAATGTAAAGATTTCAACGGGGAGCGTGCATAATATTTTACATGAACGCTTGGGTATGAAAAAGGTAGCTGCGCGTTGGGTACCAAGAATGCTTACTGACACGCAAAAACAAACTAGACTAGAGATTTGTCAAGAAGCTTTGAACCTGATGCAGCAAGACCGGGAACTTTTTTTGGCGCGATTTATAACAATGGATGAAACATGGCTCCATCATTACGACCCAGAAACTAAACTGCAGTCTATGACATGGAAATGGCCATCATCTCCAACTCCGAAGAAATTCAAGGTGAGCCCATCTGCCGGTAAGGTCATGGGCTCTGTTTTTGGGATGGTAAAGGGGTATTAATGATTGAGTATCTCGAGCATGGAGCCACTATTACGGGCACATTATACGCCAAACAAATAGCAACATTGCGCAATGAGATCCGCGAAAAACGGCGAGGTAAACTCTCGAAAGTTGTGCTGTTCCACTAGGACAATGCCCCGGCACACAAGTCCGCCGTTGCAATGGCTGCAATTCGTGATGCTGGGTTCGATATCCTTAAGCATCCTCCGTATTCACCAGATCTCGCTCCCAGTGATTTCTACCTATTTCCGAGATTGAAACAATACCTGAGAGGCCAGAAATTTGAAGACGACGACGCGGTAGTCGCTGCAGTACAAGATTTTTTAAGTACTCAAGTGAGACCTTTTTTAAAAAAGGAATTTTAAGTTTAGAAAAAAGATATACTAAGTGTATTATGCTAAAAGGTGACTATGTCGAAAAATAAAATGACATTTAGTAAAAGTTGTTTATAACATACTCATTCTCACTTTTTATTGAACGCCCCTAGTACGTCCTTTGCCCTTTTCACCAGAAAAAAAGAACTGTAATAATTTTAAATTTGATAACAAGCTCAACGTCAGATTTACGTCATCACTTTTTTTTAATAGAGACTAGACAAAAGTAATGGATCTATTGTGTGGTAGTTTTGGAGTTATGCCCTTTTAGAATAAGCACATCTTAAAAAATTTGTTATAAATTAATTAATAATCCTAGTGAAAATTTAAAAATATCTGCGTCCTTCTCTTTCCGTACAGAATACAGAGAACGAATCAAATTATAGCCTTAGAAATATGAAATCTTGTCAATTAAAAATGGTAAGAGCGCGCGCAGACAGAGAGCGGTCTGGCGTTCCGCGTTCCGA
Organism: Archips crataeganus; assembly: GCA_947859365.1. Classification (NCBI taxonomy): domain Eukaryota; kingdom Metazoa; phylum Arthropoda; class Insecta; order Lepidoptera; family Tortricidae; genus Archips; species Archips crataeganus. Next base: position 8,650,333 of record OX402073.1, on the reverse strand, counting down.
GTTCCGAGTTCTGCGTTCTTTCGAATGTACCGAGTCCCTTACGATAAGGCCCATACTACACGGGCGGTTCTCCCGCCGCGGGAAACCGCTTCTGAACCGCCACTAGACACAATTTTATATGTAAGTTGTATGGTGCAAACTACACTGCGCAGCTCCGTCGAGCGGTTTCCCGCGGCGGGAAACCGCCCGTGTAGTATGGGCCTAACGCACACAGCAGGCGGTCGGAACTCTCGAGCGGTCAAAACACAGAACTCTGAACGCGGAACGCGGAACTCCAGACCGCTCTCTGTCTGCGCGCGCTCTAAATTTAGTGGAAGATTTTCCATTTGTACCTACTTAATGACACAATGACAGTATCATTTTGATAGTGTCGTTTATTTATAGCATGCCCTCACCGTTGACGGTATCCACCGCATACCACGGTCGCCTTGTACATTGAGGGGCTACCAAAGAATGTGACTAAAGAATAGAAGAATAATAGTCAACATAGCCTTACAATACATTTCTTCCCCAGCACTATTGTTGATAATTTGTGATTCTGTTCTCTTTGAAAGCCACTCTAGAATGTTTGTGACTGCTACTATAGCTAGACCGTTTAAATGAGTCCTCCCCCGCGCGGTACAGGGGCTGGGGGTATGACGACAAAGGGGGCCGCGAGAGGTGCGGGCGGCGAGTGCGCCTCGTGTGCCTGCCGATGCCGCCCGCACCTCTCTCGGGCCCTATGTCGTCCTACCCCCCAGCCCTGTTATAAGTTTGGCCGCTATGCTTTGATCAATTATAACTGAAGATACACATTGCCGAACAAAATCCCCTTCAAAGAATGTCCGAACTTTTTTATTTGTTTGCATAACAATTAAAATCATCACCTACACAGAAATTTGAACCTAGTCTTTACTTCGTTACAGTCGAATTTCGGTTGACACTTGACAGCTAAACTTGACAATTTCACGCAACGTACTGAGAAAAAAGAAGGCCACTTTTATCAGTGGCGCTCATTTGGTTCGGACATTTTCGGGCGCGCGACTGTGGATCTACAGTTATAATTGATCAAAGCCGCTATGTGTGTGCGTGTCTGTGTTTCTGTCTGTGGTATCATAGCTCCTAAACGGCTGAACAAATTTGGATGCGGTTTTTTTTATTTGACGATGGTTTTTATTTTAGACAAGTTTCATCAAAATTGGTTAAGACGTTTTAAAGTTATCAGCTCTTTTGTTAGCTGCGGAAAAGATCTTAACGCATAATGGGCATTTACTTTATTTTTAAAAACATGTGTGACCAAATTGCGTTGGGGGTTTTTTAAATGTTTAACTTATAGTTATTATTAGGGTATATAAGTATATTCTTATTTAAGAGTTAAACTCTTGTCGGTGTAGCCGATGAATGGCTCTCCACTTCTCTCTCCTCAAAGCTGACTCCTTGACCTCCTTATACGACATGACGGCATAATTAGGGTACGGAACCCTAAAAATATAAAAACCACTAGTATTTTTTAGACAATCCCAATTAGCGCCTTGTGGCACTCGTCGAACTATATCGTTCAAATTTACGGGGTCAGTGTATTAGGGTCGCCGTGTACGATTTCTAAATAAATATAGATGCACAAATTATTCTAACACACCCGAGACACGACTAAGGCTTGACACCGGTTTCCGTGATCTATGGCTGACGGAATACCGGTTTTTAGCGGCGGGCGGTTCCGTATCGTCTAGCTTTTGGGCGCAGCCTTATTCGTGTTAAGTTTAATTTCGTGTTTACGGTTTTTAGGGTTCCGTAGTCAACTAGTTTATCGTATTTTATGCTTAAAAGCAAGATGTTTAACTGGTTGACGGCTATAGTCAAAAACTTTTTAACAAAAAAATTAAACCGCCGAAAAAAATGAAAAGTTAAAAATAATACCTTTTTTATTTGACCTTAATCTAGGTACCAGTTTAAAGTCGGTGCCTCAGCACGAGCCAGGAGGAGTGATAGAAGCCAATCAGGTAGACGATTATAGGTGCACTCCTCCTGGCTCGTGCTGAGGCACCGACTTCAAACTGGTACCTAGATTTATACTAGATTGATACTTTTTCCCATCTCCAATAAAAAAGAATTATGAAAATCAGATTACTCTGTAAAAAGTTAGGCAATCATCCCCTGTTTTCCTACCCTTAGGGTAGGTATATTATTTCCAAATTTAAATGGGACCACCCTTCGGGTATACGCTTTCCAATAAAAAAGAATCATCAAAATCAGACTACACTGTAAAAAGTTATGCGTGATCATACAAAAAAAAGACATGTCGACTTGAGAACCTCCTCCTTTTGTTTTCGTCTGTTGAAAAGATGGACAGTACTTCGAGCATTGTGTAGCCATCCATTGGTCAGACCGATTTCGGGATTATTAGACCCCGTTTTATAGTAAAAAATCATAAAAATTTGTGACATCCATACTAAAATTATAAATGCGAAATTGCGTCTGTCTGTTACTTCTTCCGATTTAGATGAAATTTGGTATGGAGATAGTTTCAGACCCTGGGAAGGCTCCCTGGGTTTTAATCCGGAAACATTCTTCGCTTTGTTTGCTTGTTGTCGGAGTCACGAGCAACAACTATAACCAATAAGGATTTGTCACACTGGATGCGTTCTGCGGCCGCGGTCAGGTCAGATTAAAATATTTTGTATAGCTTTTGCCCGCGACTCCGTCCGCGTGGAATTAGTAATTTGGGCAGCTTTTTTTTTTTTATCCAATTTGCTTTTTCATCAATTATGGCTCTCCTTAGTTCCTTGATATAAAAAAAATTACCCGCTTTTACTTCAAAAACCCCCGATTTTGAAACATTCTTCCGCTCCGCTCCGCTCCTATTGGTGTTAGCGTGATGATATATAGCCTATAGCCTTCCTCGATAAATGTGCTATCTAACACTGAAATAATTTTTCAAATCGGAGCAGTAGTTCCTGAGATTAGCGCGTTCTAACAAAAAAACCTGTTCGATAAATTCTTAAAATAGACGTTACTTTTTTATTTGTGAGCCGATTCAAATGAAACAAACACTAAATGTTAATCCAAGAAAATACCAACATATCAGTGAAAACCGCATCCTTCTAGGTTAAGCCGTTTCTGAGATTAGCGCGCACAAACGCACAGACAAACAGACAATAATTCTAAAAACCATTGTTTTGGGTTCTATTGTGCTAATATATAGCCCTAGTGACAGTTTTTCTCAAATATCTTCAATGTACAGACACCGACTTGTTACAGATTTATTATATGTATAGATAGATATGCGATCTGACCGTGCGGTCCGCGCGGCCGCTATAATATCGCTGCACTTTTATCGGCCAGCTCAAAGGCAAGGTCCACTTGAGCTGGCAAACTGATTATATTGATATCTATCTACAGTCAATATTTAGTTATTAGTACATAGCAAGTTAGCTATGAAGTATCTTTTTTTGTACTTATTTTTTCAACTTCATTTTTTTATTACTTTTACGGTCATCCCGTGAAATCATATATTTCGTACTAAATACAAACTGAAATATAGATGCCACTGCATAAGGTGATGATTTAGCAGATTGAAATGTATGATGTATAGGAAAGATTCGTGTCTAATCTCTAGACCAGTGGTGGTGTAGGGGTATGGCACGCGGCACGGAATGCTGAGGACCTGGGTTCGATTCCCAGCATTGGTCTTTTTTCTGGGGTTTTTTCTGTGCATCTATATTTCAGTTTGTATTTAGTACGAAATATTAGTACATAGCTTAGTGAATAACACTAACTATTTTTAACTCCGACACAAAAAGAGGGTTGTTATTATAAGTTTCCCTCCGGGGTGTAAGTGTCAATATACAGGGTAATTTTTAACCGACTTCAAAAAAAAGAGGAGGTTCTCAATTCGTCTGTATGTTTTTTTTTTTTTAATTTTAATCAGTGCACAATTTTTGATATGTGATTCAGTATCGTTGATAGATCACGATTATCTTTACAATTTTTTTTTTAATTTTGAAATTTGAGTTGTTCATAGTAATTCATCCAATAAATTGGTCGAGTTACTATGAAAAACAAAAAAAATAAGTGATTAATATTATAACGATAAATACTGACATTTGTTATTTTCATCATCATCATCATCAGCCTATGTTCGTCCACTGCTGGACATAGGCCTTTCCCATGGCACGCCACTGAGCACGATCCTCGGCCACTCTCATCCAGCTGTTGCCAGCCGCCTTGCGAAGATCATCAGTGATTCAATGTTGTTATTTTAACGACACTGAATCACCATACATATTAAAATTTGTGCACTTAAAAATAAATTACCCTGTATAAGCCGTGAATAGCACAAATTGAACTTATCAGGAAAAACATAAGATGAACCGGTCGCTTTCACAAATTTACTATCTTTAACGTATTTAATCAAGCAAAGCACGTGTAATTAATACATAATACCTCGGATAATGTATTGGTATGGAATTCCATATGTGTCTATCTGTGTAGGCGTTATCTGTAGATACCGTTAGTCTCTAAAGGCAGGTTATATTATTTGTTTTGCTGATTAAACTAAATATGCAATATGTGATAATGATAAATATATTTAGGCTATATGAACCACGTTACCATTTTGTACTCGTGCTACAGTTAACACTGTCGGCTCCGGAAAGGTTCCGCTATGCCCTTACCACAGAATAAGTAATAGTATGTACTAACGTACAAAAGGATCACTCTCTCGAACAAAAGTCAACTTTAGGTATAGAAATTTGCCTACTCTTACGACCGTTAACTGCTAGCACGCGAAATTGAAACTTATCGTGTGATACGAGCGTTCATATTCCGTTGGGCACCGCTGATCCGAAACCAAGGAGCACAGGGTTCCCAGTTCCCACTCGCCGATATTTAGGTACCTAGATATATAAAAAGCAAGAAAGATAACAGTGTGTATTAATTATAAGATCTACAAGTTAAGTATGAAGTATCTTTTTCTATTATTTTTTTCAACTTAATTTTTTGTTTCTTTTACGGTCATCCCGTGAAACCATATATTTCATATAAAGTCTCTCGGTAGAGGGCATAACATAGATGCGCGCTTTATCACTGCGTAATGTGATTATAACAAACTGAAGTGTACGATGTATGGGAAAAATTCGTCGCTAACTTCTAGACCAGTGATGGTGTAGGGGTAAGCACGCAGCACGGAACGCTGAGGACCTGGGTTCGATTCCCAGCATTGGTCTTTTTTCTGGGGTTTTTTCTGTGCATCTATATTTCAGTTTCTATTTAGTTTGAAATTATAAGATCGTTTAGAAGTCATTGTTGGTTGCAAAAATCACAGAAAAAAAAGATGCTTAATTACGCGCGACGCGGCTAGCGTGCGAACCGATAGCCGAGCGACAACCTACTGCCTTACGCCTGCCCGGGAGGAGCGCCGGCCGAACATACCTAAACTGACTAGAGCTAAAGTCACCAACATAGCTCGAAGAATCGCCAGACTCAAGTGGCAGTGGGCAGGGCACATCGCTCGTAGAACTGATGGCCGATGGGGCAAAAAGGTTCTCGAATGGCGTCCTCGGACAGGAAGACGCAGTGTAGGTAGGCCTCAAACAAGATGGAGCGACGACCTGGTTAAGGTTACGGGGACGCGTTGGATGCGGATGGCGCGGGACCGATACGTTTGGCGAGCCTTGGGGGAGGCCTATGTTCAGCAGTGGACATCTTTCGGCTGATGATGAATAAATTATGCAGAGGTATCTCCCTATTGCGTTAACGACTTATTACGGATTGTGATTAATTAATTAAATATCGTCACGAAGTCGCACCTTTAAATATTGATGATTCCAAATAAGTATTTAAAAAGTTAAATGAGACAATTAAAATGTTAAAGCATCCTAGGAATGTAAAAGCAAACAGAGTTAGAATTATTGTACATAGTTTAAAGCAAGTGTCCTACCTACCACCGTCGAGGTAGTGATTACTGATTAACACTTTATTGCATCATAGCATACGAAGTATTATTTGGCAAAATCCGATTGGATAGCCTAGTTGTTAGAGAACCTGACTACGAAGCTTGAGGTCCCGGGTTCGATTCCCGGTCGGGGCAGACATTTGTGTGAATAATACGAATGTTTGTGCTCGAGTCTTGGGTGTTTAATATGTATTTAAGTATGTATCTATCTATAAAAGTATGTTTATCCGTTGTCTAGTACCCATAGTACAAGCTTTGCTTAGTTTGGGACTAGGTCAATTGGTGTGAATTGTCCCGTGATATATATTTTTTTTTTTATCTCTACTTAGCGTCCAAAGTCCGAGGTCGGCTCAACAGGAGCAGCCTTTGGCATGCTAAGATAAGTTTTCCCCTTGCTGAGCTGCCCGTCTGGCGGCTCGCCCTCTCTCCGATAAGCTGTAAAAGCCGTCGAGGCTATACCTTGACAAGCTCGTGCGCGGCGCTCGGCGGAACCCTGTCGCAGGGAGCCTCTGCTGTCCTCAAGACTGTTTTTAATAAGTGCGGCAAACGCTGACTGCGACAGGGTTCCGCGGAGGGTCGCGTACGAGCTTGTCGGACTATAACAGCAACAGTCCGTCCGGAAAAAAAACGAAGCCTTATTTAGCTTTGTCCTTGTTTTATATTCTTAAATAGATTGTTTTTATCGTTTAGGTTTATTGAATCAGGCGTTACTTTGCGGAGGTCCATATTAATGAACTAAAACAATTACTTTGCTCACCCGCGACCTTACAATAGTTACGTTTATGCAAGAAATGTGCGTTCATGGAGTTTAACAGTTGGTAGCATAGCATACGGTTGTGGTAACTGAAGATGAGCTCTGGTTGAGTTCGAAACGCGTCAGTGTAGCTTGGTGGTGGTGATGGTTGGGTTTATGTGATTTGTGTGTGTTCGTACAGTGTGGAGGTGGAGGAACTGCATGAACGCACATTTCTTGCATAAACGTAACTATTGTAAGGTCGCGGGTGAGCAAAGTAATTGTTTTAGTTCGTTTAGGTTTACTTCGTCCACACTCCCATTTCGTTCACATTCCTACTTCGTCCATATTCCCATTTCTTGCATATTCCCACTTTATACATGAAACTACCGTGAGAGTCGTGAGACTCACTCATAGTGAAAATAAACGGATCACTTACGTCTTAAATATATTCCCACTTTGTCTACAATCCCACTTAGTCAACATTCCTAGCCGATTTTAATGCGGCTTTCGCTATCAATCCTTAGCTTAATTTTATTCTCAGGAAAGATTTTATTTTGTGATTTAGGTATTCATGGTAAGAAAAACACTTGCTAAGCACGGTGCGGGTCAATACTATTCAGATACACTACCAATTTCGTTACTATTTTGTTACGAAATTAGAATGTGGACGAAATGGGAATATGGACGAAATGGGATGTTGACAAAATAGGAAGTGGACGAATTGGGAATTGATTGTGGACGAAATGGGATTGCTGACGAACTAGGAAGTTGACAAAACGGGAATATGGACGAAGTGAACCTGAAAGTTTCTTACTTCATTGAAATTTTTTAGCGCTTTGCACTTTGTGCGTTGTTACCGTCGAAGGGTTAGCTTTTGACTTTTTTTACATGAAACTGACCCGTGCGTGATTGACCATATCTTTTTAGGGTTCCCTTATGGATTCGTCATGTCTGTCTGTCTGTCTGTCCGTTCCTATGTCACAGCCACTTTTTTCCGAAACTATAAGAACTATGCTGTTGAAACTTGGTAAGTAGATGTATTAATAGAAAAAAAAAACAATAAATTTTGGGGGTTCCCCATACTTAGAAATGAAACTCAAAAAATGTTTTTTTTCATCAAACCCATACGTGTGGGGTATCTATGGATAGGTCTTAAAAAATGATATTGAGGTTTCTAATATCATTTTTTTTCTAAACTGAATAGTTTGCGCGAGAGACACTTCCAAAGTGGTAAAATGTGTGTCCCCCTGTAACTTCTAAAATAAGAGAACGTTAAAACTAAAAAAATATATGATGTACATTACCATGTACATAAACTTCCACCTGAAATTGGTTTGAAGGAGATCTGGTAAGTAGTTTTTTTTAATACGTCATATATCGTAAACCGCAATTTTTTATAGATAGTGGTACGGAACCCTTCGTGCGCGAGTCCGACTCGCACTTGGCCGGTTTTTTTTAATGGGCCAGCAGGTAAATAAATATAGTGGCTGTCAAACGCGAGTTTCGGCTCTATTACGAAGTATCTCCGCGGTTCGGGTCAACAGTGCCACAACTGCCACAAGTCCACACTGTGCAATGCCAGCATAGGCAGCAGCTGACCTTCGGCCGTTAACCGGCATTCCGCTGGCGATGCAGGCGTCAACGCGACGTGCGATACAAACGAAAGCGTGTCAGTCGACTCGCGCGCCGGTACTGTGATTTTGGACACACCTTGCGTTGGACATGCCACTTTTTAAAGCTCGTATCGATAAGCAACTAAGTTTTACTAAGCTTTGACAAGTTTTGGCTAGTGGGTGAGAACCTTTAAGTTTACAGGGTTATTTGTAATTCACTAGCATCCTTTTAACCCTAAACTCCTACCACTTAAACAACTTGGTGTAATAAATAATGTAATAACGTTTTGAAAATTTGAGATTACCTCTTATTTTTACGATACTCTGTGTATTTGTATGGGAAAAAAGTGCTTCATTTTAAAAAGTCGTAAAACAAAAAACATTTGTTTGAGTGATACGAATTCAGGGTAAGAGGATGGCAGTGAATTACAAATAACCCTATATATTGGGAAAGCTTCAAGTTCCATTTTTACATGCTGGTTAAAACCAAAAAATCATTTCTGAAAAATTGCAGAAGTTTTTGTAATAAAAATACAATAACTACCGAACAAACAGATACAAAATTCAAAACCATTGCCAAGAAGACACTAATTGTCAGGACATAAAAAATAACGGTTATATCGTGGACAGGTATATCCTACTTCCTACTAATATTATAAACGCGAAAGTTTGTAAGTATGGATGGATGGATGGATGGATGGATATTTGTTACTTTTTACGCTGAAACGGTTTGACGGATTCTGATGAAATTTGGCACACAGATAGTTTATAAACCGGTTTAACATATAGGATACTTTTCATCCCGGAAAATTGCATAGTTCCCGCGGGATAGCGATAAAAGAATTCTTCGCAGATGGAGTCGCGGGCAGCAGCTCGTTTGGAAATAATTCCGATGCGGATTACAGTGTTAATTTTTTTGCTGTGTTAAAAATGTAAGTAACTAAATAACACAGTAAGATCGGTTTTATTGGAACTCTTCTCAATAGGGTTTTTCCGAACCAGTGGTACCTAGATTTTTCCACATTCGTAAGTGCATGTTATATTGCCATACGTTTTTTTTACACAGCGATTCGAAATTTCCCGTCATACAAAAAGTTGTAGTGAAAATCTTTCCGATGACGTATGGCTTGTCGTTATTGGGCCCTAGGCCAGAGTCCATACAAATCTGCCCATCCTCCTTTGACACACGGTTTATAACCTGGATTAACATATAGGATACTTTTACCGTGGGATAGCGATAACTACGCAATTTTCGGATAGCGAGAAACGAAGGTATCCTTTTATCTATTAACGACCGCTTTAGCCTAGTTGGTAGTGACCTGCCTACGAAGCAAGAGGTCCTGGGTTCAAATCCCGGTAAGGGCATTTATTTGTGTGATGAGCACGAATATTTGTTCCTGAGTTATGGATGTTTTCTATGTATTTAAGTATTTATTTATCTATATAAGTATGTTTATTGTCGTCTAGTACCCATAGTACAAGCTTTGCTTAGTTTGGGACTAGGTCGATTTGTGTAAGATTGTCCCCTAATATTTATTATTTATTTATTTATTTATTATCTCGACTCATTCGTTTTTCGTTCAATTCTTATTTCATCTCATTCTGTATTCGTCTTGTTCGCTATCAGTCACTATCTTATTTGGATAAAATCTGAAACTTGTCTATCTCTTAATACGCCTTATTCGTTTTTCGTCATTGTCTTCCCTGGACTCATTCGTCGTTCTTCCCATTAGTTTTTTGTCTCATTTACTTATTCGCCAAATGCTGGTAAATAAATGTTCGTAAGTAAATCAGACAAAAAACGAAAGGGATGAACGACGAATGAGTCCAAGGAAGACCGTGACGAAAAAAGTTAAGCGTGGTCATATAGTACAATCAGTAACTGAACAATCAATCATCCCCTGTTTTTCTACCCTTAGGGTAGGAATATTGTTTCCAAATTTAAATGGAACCACCCTCGGGGTACACGCTTTCCAATAAAAAAAGAATCATCAAAATCGGACTACTCTGTAAAAAGTTATGCGTGATCATACATAAAAAAAATAAAAAATAAAATAAAAAAAAAAACAAAAAAAAATATACACGTCGAATTGAGAACCTCCTCCTTTTGTTTTCGTCGGTTGAAAAACGAGAGACAAGTTACAGAATTTGATCAAATAAGATAATGACGGATAGCGAACAAGACGAATAAATAATGAGTGACGAATACAGAATGAGACGAAATAAGAATTAAACAAAAAACGATACGAGATAATAGGATACCGAAACGAAGAAGAACGAAACAGCTAGTGAATAATCCTCTTAAGCTGAGAGCTAGGATGACTAAACAGGGAAGTCCGGGTAACTAATAAAACAGCATGTTAACGGCGTACGCGCATACAGACGGACCGTCATTTAATTTATTATTATTGCCGTTGGCAACACGCGTCTGATAATTGGCTTCCGTTGCTCATAAATTAATAAGTGTTTATTTTTAGCCGTTTGTTGATAAAAAAAAACGATACATATTTAGGCATTGAAACAATGAGAGCAACATATATGTGTGTGAACCTAGCATATCAATTTCTAGAATCTCAAAATGTAATCGCAGTTCTAGTAGCATCCCGAATAGTTCTACAGTTCTGCATAATTATTTTTTATAGTTCAGCTCAAAAAAATAAAAAAAACGATTTTATAAAAATGAGATGCTAACTTCACATTGAACATGTCAGCATCTCAGCAGTTCTGGTTTTCTAGACCACTAATACGTAAGGAAATGCATAGTTCTACAGTTCTAGATACATTTTATAGATAGTTCTGGCAAGTTTTCAAAAAAAAAAGCAAAACAAAAAATGAGATGCTAACTTCACATTGAACATGTCAGCATCTCAGCAGTTCTGGGTTTCTAGACCACTAATACGTAAGGAAATGCATAGTTCTACAGTTCTCGATAAATTATATACATAGTTCTGGTAACTTTTCAAACAAAAATAAAAAAAATACTAACTTTGCGTCAAAAACGTCAGCGTCTCAAGAGTTCTCGATTGCTAGACCACTAATACGTATGAATATGCATAGTTCTACAGTTCTAGATATATTTTATAGATAGTTCTGGTAAGTTTTCAAACAAAAATAAAAAAAATGCTAACATTGCGACAAAAACGTGAGCATCTCAAGAGTTCTTGATTGCTAGACCACTAATACGTATGAATATGCATAGTTCTTCAGTTCTCGATAAATTTCATAGATAGTTCTGATAAGTTTTAAACACAAATAAAAAAAATGCTAACTTTGCGTCAAAAACGTCAGCATCTCAAGAGTTCTCGACTGCTAGACCATAAATACGTAAGAATATGCATAGTTCTACAGTTCTAGATACATTTTATAGATAGTTCTGGTAAGTTTTCAAACAAAAATAAAAAAAATGCGAACATTGCGACAAAAACGTCAGCATCTCAAGAGTTCTCGATTGCTAGACCACTAATACGTAAGGAAATGCATAGTTCTACAGTTCTAGATACATTTTATAGATAGTTCTAGTAGAATTTCAAACAAAAATAAAAAAATGCTAACTTTGCGTCAAAAACGTTAGCATCTCAAGAGTTCTCGATTGGTAGACCACTCTAACGTAAGAAAATGCATAGTTCTACAGTTCTCGATAAATTTCATAGATAGTTCTGATAAGTTTTCAAACAAAAATAAAAAAATGCTAACATTGCGACAAAAACGTCAGCATCTCAAGAGTTCTCGATTGCTAGACCACTAATACGTATGAATATGCATAGTTCTACAGTTCTCGCTACATTTTATAGATAGTTCTGGTAAGTTTTCAAACAAAAATAAAAAAAAAATGCTAACTTTGCGACAAAAACGTCAGCATCTCAAGAGTTCTCGATTGCTAGACCACTAATACGTAAGGATATGCATAGTTCTACAGTTCTCGATAAATTTCATAGATAGTTCTGATAAGTTTTCAAACAAAAATAAAAAAAAATGCTAACATTGCGACAAAAACATCAGCATCTCAAGAGTTCTCGATTGCTAGACCACTAAAACGTAAGGAAATGCATAGTTCTACAGTTCTAGATACATTTTATAGATAGTTCTGGTAGAATTTCAAACAAAAATAAAAAAAATGCTAACTTTGCGTCAAAAACGTCAGCATCTCAAGAGTTCTCGATTGCTAGACCACTAATACGTAAGAATATGCATAGTTCTACAGTTCTAGATACATTTTATAGATAGTTCTGGTAGAATTTCAAACAAAAATAAAAAAAATGCTAACTTTGCGTCAAAAACGTCAGCATCTCAAGAGTTCTCGACTGCTAGACCATAAATACGTAAGAATATGCATAGTTCTACAGTTCTAGATACATTTTATAGATAGTTCTGGTAAGTTTTCAAACAAAAATAAAAAAAAATGCTAACATTGCGACAAAAACGTCAGCATCTCAAGAGTTCTCGATTGCTAGACCACTAAAACGTAAGGAAATGCATAGTTCTACAGTTCTAGATACATTTTATAGATAGTTCTGATAAGTTTTCAAACAAAAATAAAAAAAATGCTAACTTTGCGTCAAAACGTCAGCATCTCAAGAGTTCTCGATTGCTAGACCGTAAATACGTAAGAATATGCATAGTTCTACAGTTCTAGATACATTTTATAGATAGTTCTGTTAAGTTTTCAAACAAAAATAAAAAAATGCTAACATTGCGACAAAAACGTCAGCATCTCAAGAGTTCTCGATTGCTAGACCACTAATACGTATGAATATGCATAGTTCTACAGTTCTCGATGCATTTTATAGATAGTTCTGGTAAGTCTTCAAACAAAATAAAAATAAAAATGCTCATTTTGGGTTAAAAACGTCAGCATCTCGAGAGTTCTCGATTGCTAGACCACTAATACGTAAGAATATGCATAGTTCTACAGTTCTAGATACATTTTATAGATAGTTCTGGTAAGTTTTCAAAGAAAATTAAAAATAATGCTAACTTTGCGACAAAAACGTCAGCATCTCAAGAGTTCTCGATTGCTAGACCACTAATACGTAAGAATATGCATAGTTCTACAGTTCTAGATACATTTTATAGATAGTTCTGGTAAGTTTTCAAACAAAAATAAAAAAAATGCTAACTTTGCGTCAAAACGTCAGCATCTCAAGAGTTCTCGATTGCTAGATCATAAATACGTAAGAATATGCATAGTTCTACAGTTCTAGGTACATTTTATAGATAGTTCTGGTAAGTTTTCAAACAAAAATAAAAAAATGCTAACATTGCGACAAAAACGTCAGCATCTCAAGAGTTCTCGATTGCTAGATCACTAATACGTATGAATATGCATAGTTCTACAGTTCTCGATGCATTTTATACATAGTTCTGGTAAGTTTTCAAACAAAAATAAAAAAAATGCTAACATTGCGACAAAAACGTCAGCATCTCAAGAGTTCTTGATTGCTAGACCACTAATACGTATGAATATGCATAGTTCTACAGTTCTCGCTACATTTTATAGATAGTTCTGGTAAGTTTTCAAACAAAAATAAAAAAAATGCTAACTTTGCGACAAAAACGTCAGCATCTCAAGAGTTCTCGATTGATAGACCACTAATACGTAAGGAAATGCATAGTTCTACAGTTCTAAATACATTTTATAGATAGTTCTGGTAGAATTTCAAACAAAAATAAAAAAAATGCTAACATTGCGACAAAAACGTCAGCATCTCAAGAGTTCTCGATTGATAGACCACTAATACGTATGAATATGCATAGTTCTACAGTTCTCGATACATTTTATACATAGTTCTGGTAAGTTTTCAAACAAAAATAAAAAAAATGCTAACATTGCGACAAAAACGTCAGCATCTCAAGAGTTCTCGACTGCTAGACCATAAATACGTAAGAATATGCATAGTTCTACAGTTCTAGATACATTTTATAGATAGTTCTGGTAAGTTTTCAAACAAAAATAAAAAAAAATGCTAACATTGCGACAAAAACGTCAGCATCTCAAGAGTTCTCGATTGCTAGACCACTAAAACGTAAGGAAATGCATAGTTCTACAGTTATAGATACATTTTATAGATAGTTCTGATAAGTTTTCAAACAAAAATAAAAAAAATGCTAACTTTGCGTCAAAACGTCAGCATCTCAAGAGTTCTCGATTGCTAGACCACTAATACGTATGAATATGCATAGTTCTACAGTTCTCGCTACATTTTATAGATAGTTCTGGTAAGTTTTCAAACAAAAATAAAAAAAATGCTAACATTGCGACAAAAACGTCAGCATCTCAAGAGTTCTTGATTGCTAGACCACTAATACGTATGAATATGCATAGTTCTACAGTTCTCGCTACATTTTATAGATAGTTCTCGTAAGTTTTCAAACAAAAATAAAAAAAATGCTAACTTTGCGACAAAAACGTCAGCATCTCAAGAGTTCTCGATTGATAGACCACTAATACGTAAGGAAATGCATAGTTCTACAGTTCTAAATACATTTTATAGATAGTTCTGGTAGAATTTCAAACAAAAATAAAAAAAATGCTAACATTGCGACAAAAACGTCAGCATCTCAAGAGTTCTCGATTGATAGACCACTAATACGTATGAATATGCATAGTTCTACAGTTCTCGATACATTTTATACATAGTTCTGGTAAGTTTTCAAACAAAAATAAAAAAAATGCTAACATTGCGACAAAAACGTCAGCATCTCAAGAGTTCTTGATTGCTAGACCACTAATACGTATGAATATGCATAGTTCTACAGTTCTCGCTACATTTTATAGATAGTTCTGGTAAGTTTTCAAACAAAAATAAAAAAAATGCTAACTTTGCGACAAAAACGTCAGCATCTCAAGAGTTCTCGATTGCTAGACCACTAATACGTATGAATATGCATAGTTCTACAGTTCTAAATACATTTTATAGATAGTTCTGGTAGAATTTCAAACAAAAATAAAAAAAATGCTAACATTGCGACAAAAACGTCAGCATCTCAAGAGTTCTCGATTGATAGACCACTAATACGTAAGAATATGCATAGTTCTACAGTTCTAGGTACATTTTATAGATAGTTCTGGTAAGTTTTCAAACAAAAATAAAAAAATGCTAACATTGCGACAAAAACGTCAGCATCTCAAGAGTTCTCGATTGCTAGATCACTAATACGTATGAATATGCATAGTTCTACAGTTCTCGATGCATTTCATACATAGTTCTGGTAAGTTTTCAAACAAAAATAAAAAAAATGCTAACATTGCGACAAAAACGTCAGCATCTCAAGAGTTCTTGATTGCTAGACCACTAATACGTATGAATATGCATAGTTCTACAGTTCTCGCTACATTTTATAGATAGTTCTGGTAAGTTTTCAAACAAAAATAAAAAAACATGCTAACATTGCGACAAAAACGTCAGCATCTCAAGAGTTCTCGATTGCTAGACCACTAAAACGTAAGGAAATGCATAGTTCTACAGTTCTAGATACATTTTATAGATAGTTCTGATAAATTTTCAAACAAAAATAAAAAAATGCTAACTTTGCGTCAAAACGTCAGCATCTCAAGAGTTCTCGATTGCTAGACCATAAATACGTAAGAATATGCATAGTTCTACAGTTCTAGATACATTTTATAGATAGTTCTGTTAAGTTTTCAAACAAAAATAAAAAAATGCTAACATTGCGACAAAAACGTCAGCATCTCAAGAGTTCTCGATTGCTAGACCACTAATACGTATGAATATGCATAGTTCTACAGTTCTCGATGCATTTTATAGATAGTTCTGGTAAGTCTTCAAACAAAATAAAAATAAAAATGCTCATTTTGGGTTAAAAACGTCAGCATCTCGAGAGTTCTCGATTGCTAGACCACTAATACGTAAGAATATGCATAGTTCTACAGTTCTAGATACATTTTATAGATAGTTCTGGTAAGTTTTCAAAGAAAATTAAAAATAATGCTAACATTGCGACAAAAACGTCAGCATCTCAAGAGTTCTCGATTGATAGACCACTAATACGTATGAATATGTATAGTTCTACAGTTCTCGATACATTTTATACATAGTTCTGGTAAGTTTTCAAACAAAAATAAAAAAAATGCTAACATTGCGACAAAAACGTCAGCATCTCAAGAGTTCTTGATTGCTAGACCACTAATACGTATGAATATGCATAGTTCTACAGTTCTCGCTACATTTTATAGATAGTTCTGGTAAGTTTTCAAACAAAAATAAAAAAAATGCTAACTTTGCGACAAAAACGTCAGCATCTCAAGAGTTCTCGATTGCTAGACCACTAATACGTATGAATATGCATAGTTCTACAGTTCTAAATACATTTTATAGATAGTTCTGGTAGAATTTCAAACAAAAATAAAAAAAATGCTAACATTGCGACAAAAACGTCAGCATCTCAAGAGTTCTCGATTGATAGACCACTAATACGTAAGAATATGCATAGTTCTACAGTTCTAGGTACATTTTATAGATAGTTCTGGTAAGTTTTCAAACAAAAATAAAAAAATGCTAACATTGCGACAAAAACGTCAGCATCTCAAGAGTTTTCGATTGCTAGATCACTAATACGTATGAATATGCATTGTTCTACAGTTCTCGATGCATTTCACACATAGTTCTGGTAAGTTTTCAAACAAAAATAAAAAAAATGCTAACATTGCGACAAAAACGTCAGCATCTCAAGAGTTCTTGATTGCTAGACCACTAATACGTATGAATATGCATAGTTCTACAGTTCTCGCTACATTTTATAGATAGTTCTGGTAAGTTTTCAAACAAAAATAAAAAAAATGCTAACTTTGCGACAAAAACGTCAGCATCTCAAGAGTTCTCGATTGATAGACCACTAATACGTAAGGAAATGCATAGTTCTACAGTTCTAAATACATTTTATAGATAGTTCTGGTAGAATTTCAAACAAAAATAAAAAAAATGCTAACATTGCGACAAAAACGTCAGCATCTCAAGAGTTCTCGATTGATAGACCACTAATACGTATGAATATGCATAGTTCTACAGTTCTCGATACATTTTATACATAGTTCTGGTAAGTTTTCAAACAAAAATAAAAAAAATGCTAACATTGCGACAAAAACGTCAGCATCTCAAGAGTTCTTGATTGCTAGACCACTAATACGTATGAATATGCATAGTTCTACAGTTCTCGCTACATTTTATAGATAGTTCTGGTAAGTTTTCAAACAAAAATAAAAAAAATGCTAACTTTGCGACAAAAACGTCAGCATCTCAAGAGTTCTCGATTGCTAGACCACTAATACGTATGAATATGCATAGTTCTACAGTTCTAAATACATTTTATAGATAGTTCTGGTAGAATTTCAAACAAAAATAAAAAAAATGCTAACTTTGCGACAAAAACGTCAGCATCTCAAGAGTTCTCGATTGCTAGACCACTAATACGTATGAATATGCATAGTTCTACAGTTCTAAATACATTTTATAGATAGTTCTGGTAGAATTTCAAACAAAAATAAAAAAAATGCTAACATTGCGACAAAAACGTCAGCATCTCAAGAGTTCTCGATTGATAGACCACTAATACGTATGAATATGTATAGTTCTACAGTTCTCGATACATTTTATACATAGTTCTGGTAAGTTTTCAAACAAAAATAAAAAAAATGCTAACATTGCGACAAAAACGTCAGCATCTCAAGAGTTCTTGATTGCTAGACCACTAATACGTATGAATATGCATAGTTCTACAGTTCTCGCTACATTTTATAGATAGTTCTGGTAAGTTTTCAAACAAAAATAAAAAAAATGCTAACTTTGCGACAAAAACGTCAGCATCTCAAGAGTTCTCGATTGCTAGACCACTAATACGTATGAATATGCATAGTTCTACAGTTCTAAATACATTTTATAGATAGTTCTGGTAGAATTTCAAACAAAAATAAAAAAAATGCTAACATTGCGACAAAAACGTCAGCATCTCAAGAGTTCTCGATTGATAGACCACTAATACGTAAGAATATGCATAGTTCTACAGTTCTAGGTACATTTTATAGATAGTTCTGGTAAGTTTTCAAACAAAAATAAAAAAATGCTAACATTGCGACAAAAACGTCAGCATCTCAAGAGTTTTCGATTGCTAGATCACTAATACGTATGAATATGCATTGTTCTACAGTTCTCGATGCATTTCACACATAGTTCTGGTAAGTTTTCAAACAAAAATAAAAAAAATGCTAACATTGCGACAAAAACGTCAGCATCTCAAGAGTTCTTGATTGCTAGACCACTAATACGTATGAATATGCATAGTTCTACAGTTCTCGCTACATTTTATAGATAGTTCTGGTAAGTTTTCAAACAAAAATAAAAAAAATGCTAACTTTGCGACAAAAACGTCAGCATCTCAAGAGTTCTCGATTGATAGACCACTAATACGTAAGGAAATGCATAGTTCTACAGTTCTAAATACATTTTATAGATAGTTCTGGTAGAATTTCAAACAAAAATAAAAAAAATGCTAACATTGCGACAAAAACGTCAGCATCTCAAGAGTTCTCGATTGATAGACCACTAATACGTATGAATATGCATAGTTCTACAGTTCTCGATACATTTTATACATAGTTCTGGTAAGTTTTCAAACAAAAATAAAAAAAATGCTAACATTGCGACAAAAACGTCAGCATCTCAAGAGTTCTTGATTGCTAGACCACTAATACGTATGAATATGCATAGTTCTACAGTTCTCGCTACATTTTATAGATAGTTCTGGTAAGTTTTCAAACAAAAATAAAAAAAATGCTAACTTTGCGACAAAAACGTCAGCATCTCAAGAGTTCTCGATTGCTAGACCACTAATACGTATGAATATGCATAGTTCTACAGTTCTAAATACATTTTATAGATAGTTCTGGTAGAATTTCAAACAAAAATAAAAAAAATGCTAACATTGCGACAAAAACGTCAGCATCTCAAGAGTTCTCGATTGATAGACCACTAATACGTAAGAATATGCATAGTTCTACAGTTCTAGGTACATTTTATAGATAGTTCTGGTAAGTTTTCAAACAAAAATAAAAAAATGCTAACATTGCGACAAAAACGTCAGCATCTCAAGAGTTCTCGATTGCTAGATCACTAATACGTATGAATATGCATAGTTCTACAGTTCTCGCTACATTTTATAGATAGTTCTGGTAAGTTTTCAAACAAAAATAAAAAAAATGCTAACTTTGCGACAAAAACGTCAGCATCTCAAGAGTTCTCGATTGCTAGACCACTAATACGTATGAATATGCATAGTTCTACAGTTCTAAATACATTTTATAGATAGTTCTGGTAGAATTTCAAACAAAAATAAAAAAAATGCTAACATTGCGACAAAAACGTCAGCATCTCAAGAGTTCTCGATTGATAGACCACTAATACGTAAGAATATGCATAGTTCTACAGTTCTAGGTACATTTTATAGATAGTTCTGGTAAGTTTTCAAACAAAAATAAAAAAATGCTAACATTGCGACAAAAACGTCAGCATCTCAAGAGTTTTCGATTGCTAGATCACTAATACGTATGAATATGCATTGTTCTACAGTTCTCGATGCATTTCACACATAGTTCTGGTAAGTTTTCAAACAAAAATAAAAAAAATGCTAACATTGCGACAAAAACGTCAGCATCTCAAGAGTTCTTGATTGCTAGACCACTAATACGTATGAATATGCATAGTTCTACAGTTCTCGCTACATTTTATAGATAGTTCTGGTAAGTTTTCAAACAAAAATAAAAAAAATGCTAACTTTGCGACAAAAACGTCAGCATCTCAAGAGTTCTCGATTGATAGACCACTAATACGTAAGGAAATGCATAGTTCTACAGTTCTAAATACATTTTATAGATAGTTCTGGTAGAATTTCAAACAAAAATAAAAAAAATGCTAACATTGCGACAAAAACGTCAGCATCTCAAGAGTTCTCGATTGATAGACCACTAATACGTATGAATATGCATAGTTCTACAGTTCTCGATACATTTTATACATAGTTCTGGTAAGTTTTCAAACAAAAATAAAAAAAATGCTAACATTGCGACAAAAACGTCAGCATCTCAAGAGTTCTTGATTGCTAGACCACTAATACGTATGAATATGCATAGTTCTACAGTTCTCGCTACATTTTATAGATATTTCTGGTAAGTTTTCAAACAAAAATAAAAAAAATGCTAACTTTGCGACAAAAACGTCAGCATCTCAAGAGTTCTCGATTGCTAGACCACTAATACGTAAGGATATGCATAGTTCTACAGTTCTCGATAAATTTCATAGATAGTTCTGATAAGTTTTCAAACAAAAATAAAAAAAATGCTAACTTTGCGTCAAAACGTCAGCATCTCAAGAGTTCTCGATTGCTAGACCATAAATACGTAAGAATATGCATAGTTCTACAGTTCTAGATACATTTTATAGATAGTTCT
The DNA here is from genome assembly GCA_947859365.1 of Archips crataeganus. Lineage (NCBI taxonomy): Eukaryota > Metazoa > Arthropoda > Insecta > Lepidoptera > Tortricidae > Archips > Archips crataeganus. Next base: position 8,629,595 of record OX402073.1, on the reverse strand, counting down.
GGTAAGTTTTCAAACAAAAATAAAAAAATGCTAACATTGCGACAAAAACGTCAGCATCTCAAGAGTTCTCGATTGCTAGACCACTAATACGTATGAATATGCATAGTTCTACAGTTCTCGCTACATTTTATAGATAGTTCTGGTAAGTTTTCAAACAAAAATAAAAAAAAATGCTAACTTTGCGTCAAAACGTCAGCATCTCAAGAGTTCTCGATTGCTAGACCATAAATACGTAAGAATATGCATATTTCTACAGTTCTAGATACATTTTATAGATAGTTCTGGTAAGTTTTCAAACAAAAATAAAAAAATGCTTACATTGCGACAAAAACGTCAGCATCTCAAGAGTTCTCGATTGCTAGACCACTAATACGTATGAATATGCATAGTTCTACAGTTCTCGATATATTTTATAGATAGTTCTGGTAAGTTTTCAAACAAAAATAAAAAAAATGCTAACTTTGCGACAAAAACGTCAGCATCTCAAGAGTTCTCGATTGGTAGACCACTCATACGTAAGAAAATGCATAGTTCTACAGTTCTCGATAAATTTCATAGATAGTTCTGGTAAGTTTTCAAACAAAAATAAAAATAAATGCTAACTTAGCGTCAAAACGTCAGCATCTCAAGAGTTCTCGATTGTTTAGACCACTAACGCGTAGGAATATATATAGTTCTACAGTTCTCGATACATTTTATCATCAACTAGTGAAGAGAGTCCTCGCCGGCAGTGTGTGTGTACAGTCAGCGATCAACACACATCGATCGATAAACATATCTCTCTTTTTTACCGACACGGGAACTTATCTTTTGTTCGTTTCTTGATCGAGAAAATAGTCGATAGCTAAACGCTTCCTCTTGCTTGGTGAGAATAGTGTCTAGAGTGACATGTTATGTCTCTGTGAAGAGTTATGCATAGGATCTCAGCTGTTTTCGACGGCTAGGGTAAGAATATAAACGAAAATGCATGTTTGTGGTGGCCGGGGATGGATGGAGTGCAAGCTTTTTTTTTTAAATGTTTCATTAATTTATTTTGCTTAAAACTTTTTAGCTATATACTTTAGTCTCTCATCAAGTTAGAACGTACATGTAAAGTTTCGTATCTGCGCTATCAACTATTGAGGAGTTAGTTCCTTTAAGAGGAGTCGACTCTGGCTGCAACATCAGGCGGTGTCCATCATATAAACATTGTGGACGCACCCGTATAAGTAATAGTTCTTGTAGTAATAAAACGGCCAAGCCACATATTTTGACTAAGGTGTACATATCTATAGTTTGTGAGGTTAGGGCTTGTAGAGTTAGGGCGTGTATAATTAGAAGTTTGGCTCTACACGTGCTCTACATGAGATCTGATACATTAGTTTAAGAACTTAGTTATTAAGGTTAAAGGTTAAAGATTAGATATTATAATTAAATGAAATTGAATTGACCAAAGAAGCCAAAGGACTATCGTCAACCGATGATGATTCTACTTCCATTGGCTTTGTTGCTGCTGTAGATGTAACAGAACTTATTTGTTGTCCTAAAAGGAAGTCCGGAAATACACGTTCGAATAGATACTGTTTACATCACAAGCGAAATTTTTGTTATTGTAAAGTTATAGTTATAGTTATTACCATAATAATCATCATGATAATTATCCATTCGAACCCTGATTATGGCTGCATAGATTATGCCACAAAGAATTATTAGGTAGTTACAGAAGTACTTATGCCAAACCAGGATGAACCATCTGTGATGCCGTCTTTGTTTGTTTTATCCGAATGAAAAGAGACGGCATCCATCATATAGATAAGTAGATAGATTAATTATTTTAGGGTTATTCGGGTGTTTTTCACCCCCAGGGGGTAACAGAGTGATGAAACTTTGTGCAGGGCATTACCTCCTCAAAAAGCATCGTTTGATTATAGTTTCGACCCAAAAACGCTGGTGGCAATTTTTCTTAGGCTATCGTGCTTTCCCTTGCGAGTTTCGAAAATTTGCGGAAATTTGCGGCATAAACGGCTATATCTTTTGATTGCGTTGGCTTAGAAGTTCGATTTTTTCACAGGTTAAAGGGACAGTAGACTTGTATATATGATATAAATTTCAGCTTGATACCTCCTCGCGTTCCTGAGAAAAAGGGTCTTGACAGACGAACGGACGGACAACAAAGTGATCCTATAAGGGTTCGGTTTTTCCTTTTGAGGTACGGAACCCTAAAAATCTATTAGGATAACGCTGGTCTTGTTCAATACCTCAAAAGCAAAAATAGAACCCTTATAGGATCACGTTTGGCTGTCTGTAAGTCTGTCTGTTATAACCCATTTGCTCCGACACTACTGAACCGATTGAATTGCAATTTGGCACACATACTTTAAAGAATTTTCATGTCCACAATATTAAATTTTAAAATCGATGCCATTTTCATAGGTAATTAACGTCCTAAAAAACCATAAAAATGACTCCCATATTGATATTTAGACATTTCAACCCGATCGCACCTCAACAGGTATTTCACGTCCGACACGTTGGATTTTAAAATCGTTCATGTTTTCGTAATCAGCGACCCGATAAACCATAGAAACAATACCCATGTTGATTTAAGACTTTATCACCACATATCCCCCTTTTAGGGGTTAAGATCCCAAAAACAAAATCTGAAACACGAGTTTACTCATTTTGTCGTTAGGTACTCTCTTGTGATGTCATTTTCGTAATTAACGTCCAAAAAAAACCTTAAAAACGACACCCATATTGATATTTAGACATTTCAACCCCATCGCACCCCATCCAGGGAGATGGTATTTTACGTATGCCACGTCGGATTTTAAAACCGTTGTTGTTTTCATAACCAGCGACCCGATAAACCATAGAAACAACACCCATGTTGATTATCAGAATTTGTTACCCCCTTTCCCCCCTTTTAGGGGTTGAATTCTCAAAAAACCTGAAACACGTTTTAACGACCGCTTTAGCCTAATTGGTAGTGACCCTGCCTACGAAGCAAGAAGTCCTGGGTTCGAAGTGCCGGTAAGGGCATTTATTTGTGTGATGAGCACGAATATTTGTTCCTGAGTTGTGGATGTTTTCTATGTATTTAAGTATTTATTTATCTATACAAGTATGTTTATCGTCGTCTAGTACCCATAGTACAAGCTTTGCTTAGTTTCGGACTAGGTCGATTTGTGTAAGATTGTCCCCTAATATTTTACGTGTTTACTCATTTATCATTAGGAGTACTTCTGTGAAGTTTCGAATAAAATTGTCAAACTAATCTTGTTTCCCCATACAAACTTTGAACGCCCGTTTCACCCCCTTAGGGATTGAATTTTGAAAAATCCTTTCTTAGTGCACCCCTAGACCGTATAAGGACTACATGCCAAATTTGGAATCTCTAGGCCCAGTGGTTTGGGCTGTGCGTTGATATGTCAGTCAGTCAGTCAGTCAGTTTCTTTTTATATATATTTAGAGGTAGATAAAAAATAGCCTACGACTTACCGAATATGAACAAAAAATTTAATAAAACTTTAAATTAAAAATTTTAAAAACCCCCAACGCAATTAAGTCTAAGATCCCTTCCGCAGCATGCCAAAGAGCTGATAACTTTGAAACGGCTGGACAAATTTTGATGAAAAATATCTAAACCTGCATTCAAATAAAAAAACCGCATCCAAATCGTTTCACCCGTTTAAGGCTGCGTTTCCACCAGAGATGTGCGAGGATGCGTTGCGAGGGATGTGTTGTCACGAACCAATAGAAACACTTCATTCACTTAGGACCTGTTAAATGAAGTGTTTCTATTGGTTCATGTCATGACAAACACATCCCTCGCAACGCATCCTCACACAGCTCCGGTGGATACGCAGCCTTAGAGTTATGATGCCACAGACAGACAGACAGACAGACAGACAGACAGACAGACAGACACACACACACACACACACACACACACACACACACACACACACACACACACACACATAGCGGTCAAACTTTTAACACCCCTCTTTTTGTGTCGGGGGTTAAAAATCGGTCAAGCCGTTTCGGAGGAGTTCGATAACAAACACCGTGACACGTGGTTTTTTAGGGTTCCGTACCCTAAGGGTAAAAACGAGAACCTATTACTGAGACTTCGCTGTCCGTCCGTCTGTCACCAGGCTTTATCTCATGAACCGTGAAAGCTAGACAGTTCAAATTTTCACAGATGATGTATTTCGGTTGCCGCTATAACAACAAACACGAAAAAACAGATAAAAATAAATATTTAAGGGGGCTCCCATACAACAAACGTGATTTTTTTGCTCGTTTTTGCTCGACATAGATAACGGCATCATGTAGACGCTTGAAATATTCAAAGAATATTTAGTTATATATTAATAATAATAATATGAATATTTATTCAGACTTTTCAATCCATTATTGTTAGTAATACATAGTCACTTATTAGGTAATGTTAGTAGTTCTCTATAATAATTTAACTTAGAATAATCATAATCAATCACATGTCACGTCTAAAAGGAGGCACATATTCACTTTAAAAATAAATAATTAAATTAAAATAAAACAAATATTAAAGGGGGGCTCCCTTACAACAAATGTGATTTTTTTGCCGTTTTTTTAGGTAATGGTACGGAACCCTTCATGCGCGAGTCCGACTCGCACTTGGCTGGCTTTATATATTAGACTAGCTTTTGCCCGCGACTTCGTCCGCGTAGAATTCCAATTTGTGGTAAAGCTTCTTCATCTCTTTTATTGTATAAAACAAAAATCATCATCATCAGTATCAGTTAGTGAATATTATAAATCCCGTTTATTCTCTATCCCGTGGGAATTTCAACAAATTTGTCCTTATTCTATGCAAATTTTCGCTTATTTTTATCCCGCGGAAATTTTGCATTTTCCCCGAGAAAAAGTAGCCTATGTCCTTAAAGTTGTAGCTTTCAACCGGTAAAAGAAGTTTTTAAATCAGCCCCGTAGTTGAATTCACTTATTTTATTCCCGTGGGAATTTTGTTTTTTCACGGAAAAAAGTAGTCTATGTAAATAATGGTTGGTGTAGCTTCTTATTGGTGAAAGAAATTTTCAAATCAGCCCTCAAGTGATATTCGCTTCTTTCTATCCCACGGGAATTTTGCATTTTACCGAATAAATAATAGATAGCCTAGCCTATACCAATAAAGGATAGTGTAGCTTTCTATTGGTATTTTTTTTTAAACTCAGCCCCGAAGTTAAATTTACTATTTTCTATACCGAAGGAATTTTGCATTTATCTGGAAAATAGCATCCTATGTTATTCAAGGACAGTGTATCTTTTCTATTGGTGAATGACATTTTAAAATGAGCTCCGAAGTAGATTTTTTTTTCTATCCCTTGGGAATTTTGCATTTTCCCGGAAAAAGTAGCCTATGTCAATAAAGGATAGTGTAACTTTTTACTGGTAAAAGATTTTTTTTAATCGGCTCGGAAGTTTCAGAGATTATCTATCCCACAGAAATTTCCAAAAATCCTGCAATAACTTTTTTTTTGCTGTTATGTATGACCATTTACTGAATTTGAAAAGTGTAGTAATTGTAGTCACGGAGATAGGATCCAGTTGATTTGAGTATATAAATCCTGATTTATCCTTATCCTGTGGGAATTTTCAAAATTATTGAAATTAGCTTTATACCTCTTCTAATAAGTAGTCTACTTGCATGCCCAATTTGAACAGTTTAGTAATCTTCGTTATGGGGATAGGATCACTCTTGATTGATGAAATATATACATCCCGTATATTCCTTATCCCGTGGGAATTCCGGAAAATTCTTTCTTATCGGATGCCTACGTCATAAAAAGAACACATCCTCCAAGTTTCAGGTCTCTACATACAGCGGTTTAGGCTGTGCGTTAATCCGCCAGTCAGTCATTTAGGACTTCAGGCCAAAGCATTTTATATGTATTTGCATTGCACCAGCTTTTATGCGAGTTCAACAATGATGTTTGAATTGAATACTCAATTCGATTTTATTCAAAAAAGGTTGAACTCTCATAAAAGCTTCATCATCATCATTTCAGCCGTAAGACCTCCACTGCTGGACATAGGCCTCCCTTATTGACGCCCAATCATTACGGTTGGAAGCGACTTGCATCCACCCTGAACCTGCGGCCTTCACCAAAACGTCCGTCCATCTCGTTGGTGGACGTCCCACGCTGCGCTTGTAAAAGCAAAAGCTTGGTGAAATGCAAATACTTATACATATAATTATTTGTTCTTATCAGAGATCAGATCAGGAAGTGAGTGGTTGACAAACGTAGACAAATGGTTTGCAAAATTTGAAGTTTCGTTTCGTTTACATTGTGTCAAAATAAAAAGTAATTTAAATCAAAAGCACTAAGGAGTATTGATATCAACTTCGAAGCAAATCACCCCAAGGGATGAATTTCAATAAAATACGAAACACGTCTTCCATCAATTCTGTTATAGAATGTTTATGCAAAATTTTAAGTAGATTGGACCAAGGAATCACGTTGTCCCATACAAACTTTGCCCCCCTTTTTTACCCCCTTAGGAGTAGAACTACGAAAAATCCTTTCTTATCGGATGCCTACGTCATACAAAGAACACACCCTCCAAGTTTCAGGTCTCTACGATCAGCGGTTTAGGCTGTGCGTTGATCCGTCAGTCAGTCAGGACAAAGGATTTTATATGTATAGATTACACAAGATAATTCTTTAATAGGAGCACAAATTGTTATATTTGCATCGCTACTGTTAATCAATAATAACAGGCGTCGTATCTTATTGTATTTATTTTATACTGTTTTAAACTTTCGTGATTTTCACTCATAATTACTAAACTAAACGGGACTTATCACGCAATAAATATTTATTTATTTACCTCGACGTTTCGGCCACATTGCAGCAACCGTGGTCACGAGTATTTATTTTATTTTATTTTATCGTTCCTCTAGCTTCAAAATTTGAGAAATACCTATTGCCGATCCAATTAGGATAATTTGCAACAAAAAAACTGTTTCTACTGTTGTATTACAGGGTTATTTGTAATTCACTAGCATCCTTTTAACCCTAAACTCCTACCACTTAAACAAATGTTTTTTTGTTTTACGGCTTTTGTCATAACTTAATATCTTTGGTGTAATAACGTTTTGTAAATTTGAGATTAAGTACCTCTTATTTTTACGATACTCTGTGTTGGGAAAAAAAGTGCTTGATTTTAAAAAGTCGTAAAACAAAAAACATTTGTTTGAGTGATAGGAATTCAGGGTTAAGAGGATGTCAGTGAATTAAAAATAACCCTGTATGTTGATTTCATGCTTCTTCGATTCGCGTCCGGGCAGCGCAAACCTGCATTTTTATTTGTATTCTCTTACTAGCCATCCAAAACAGCTAAGATGTTATGTTCAACTCTACATAAAAGTTATATTCATATCTATCATATAGCGAATATACCATATGTTTTATTTTTATGCCAAAACTGTTGCTGTTTTGCATCCAGATGCTACATTTTCATTCGTATTTGTAGTGTTGCCGCCTCAATTAAAATTCCCTCAATCCACGCACTGTCTGTTCTGTTTTGAAAAAGTTTCGGAAACTTGTGACATTAGAACGGAAACCAGGGAGTGGAGAAAAACAAGGAGTGAAAGACCAAAAAATCCGAGGCTTTCTTTACGTGGTGTCTCAAAAAAGTACGAATGTCGCAGTATTATGAACACCAAGTTACGTCAAGAGCTAGACTAAAATATTATAAGGCTCAAGCTGCACCGGGTCGCGATGCAAAATAAAAACTATTATCAAAGCGTAGGCCAAGAAAATTGTATTGTAAAATCATTTCTTAACTAAGTTTGGATGCGTCGTGTTAGATGATTGATGAAACATACATAAAAGCAGTTATCGGGGCAGGAATTCTCCACTTTTAAGACTCGCAAAGAGGCACCTGAAGACTGCAAGTTAAAAAAAGATGTGTTTCCCAAAAAGTTCTTGCTCTGGAAAGCTATTTCCAGTTATGGTAAACGAAACCGTACATTCATAACAACAGGGGCAGTACAAAATTAAATATATAAAAAATAATGTTTGCAAAAGCGTCTATTGCCCATTTTAAGGAGCCATAGTTCGCAGCTATTGTCTTTATGTACGCTATCAGTACTATTAACACATTGTATCAAAAAATCAAGGACATTGAAATTTCTCATGCGTTTGTGGTCGAACTTTCGAGAACTGCTGAGACGCTACGCAGAACTCTACACAAAGTCATTACATAACGCTCTATCGGTGGCGGGGCGTGAAAATTTCTTGAAAGTGCAGTAACGGAAGAGAAGCTTTTGGTAACTTCGTAAATTTAGACAACCCGGTGGGAATCGGGTTGTTAGTAGGTACCCTTCGCCACTGCGCTCTATCTTGTATGTTATATTTATTACGACAAAACTATTGCTGTTTTTCATTATTTCATTAACCATGACAGTACCTGTAGAACGCTTAGGGCTACTATTTATTAATAATATTAAACTACTAACACCTGCTAACATAGTTTCTAAGTTTATTGTTACTACTAACTAACACTATGAATCTAAGTTAATCGAAATAAATAATATTTTATTATTATTATTAAGGCAGTGAAACGCTACATTTTCATTGGTATTTGTAGTGTTGCCGCATATAGCAGCTGAGATTCTGAATAAAACTCAGCAATGTCTTATCGTGCATCTATATGCAGCTTTTAATTTTTATTTTTATGGCATAATTGTTGCTGTTTTGCACCTATACAGTGAAACGCTACATTTTCATTCGTGTTGGTAGTGTTGCGGCCCATAACAGTTGCGATGCTGTACAAAACTGGGCTACATATAGTATCGAAAAAATACATATATTTGTCTGAAGGTAAAGAATAGCTAAGTTAGATTTGGTATTATGTTGCAATGCCCTTGCAGGGTGCATGTTTGACACATTATCTATACAGGTCTTAGCATCATCATCTATCATTAAAATTAAATATTTTTTAAACTATCAGTAAAGCAAACATAGTGTATCGAAAATTTTATTATGAGTTTGTAGTCTAGATATTGAAAACAGTCGAGGCGGCATATAGGTAGAACTTTTAAAAAAATTCGAACAATTCAAATGTAATATTAATAACTAATATATGTTGATTTCATGCTTCTTCGATTCGCGTCCGGACAGCGCAAACCTGCATTTTTGTTTGTATTCTCTTACTAACCATCCAAAACAGCTGAGATGTTATGTAGAACTCTAAATAGAGTCACATAATATCGCTAAATATGCTATATGTTTTATTTTTATCCCAAAACTACATATTTGTAGTGTTGCCTCCCATAACATCTGAGATGCTATACAGGGTCTAAAAATATTACTGTATGTACTGTAAGTAGATACTGTCAACATGGAGTATCAAACAATTTAAGACGATGTATTTTCTGACGTTTTTAACGCAAAATAAGCTTTTTTTTTTATTTTGTTTGAAGACTTACAAGAACTATCTATAAAATGTATCTAGAACTGTAGAACTATGCATATTCTTACGTATTAGTGGTCTAGCAATCGATAACTCTCGAGATGCTGACGTTTTTAACGCAAAATTAGCATTTTTTTTATTTTGTTTGAAAGTCTACCAGAACTATCTATAAAATGTATCTAGAACTGTAGAACTATGCATATTCTTACGAATTAGTGGTCCAGCAATCGAGAACTCTTGAGATGCTGACGTTTTTGACGCAAAGTTAGCATTTTTTTATTTTTGTTTGAAAACTTATCAGAACTATCTATGAAATTTATCGAGAACTGTAGAACTATGCATATTCATACGTATTAGTGGTCTAGCAATCGAGAACTCTTGAGATGCTGACGTTTTTGTCGCAATGTTAGCATTTTTTTTTATTTTTGTTTGAAAACTTACCAGAACTATCTATAAAATGTATCTAGAACTGTAGAACTATGCATGTTCTTACGTATTAGTGGTCTAGCAATCGAGAACTCTTGAGATGCTGACGTTTTTGTCGCAAAAATAGCATTTTTTTTTATTTTTGTTTGAAAACTTACCAGAACTATCTATAAAATGTATCGAGAACTGTAGATGTTTGAAAGTCTACCAGAACTATCTATATAATGTATCTAGAACTGTAGAACTATGCATATTTATACGTATTAGTGGTTTAGCAATCGAGAACTCTTGAGATGCTGACGTTTTTGTCGCAATGTTAGCATTTTTTTTATTTTTGTTTGTAAACTTACCAGAACTATCTATAAAATGTATCTAGAACTGTAGAACTATGCATTTCCTTACGTTTTAGTGGTCTAGCAATCGAGAACTCTTGAGATGCTGACGTTTTTGTCGCAATGTTAGCATTTTTTTTTATTTTTGTTTGAAAACTTACCAGAACTATCTATAAAATATATCTAGAACTGTAGAACTATGCATATTCTTACGTATTTATGGTCTAGCAGTCGAGAACTCTTGAGATGCTGACGTTTTTGACGCAAAGTTAGCATTTTTTTTATTTGTGTTTAAAACTTATCAGAACTATCTATGAAATTTATCGAGAACTGAAGAACTATGCATATTCATACGTATTAGTGGTCTAGCGATCGAGAACTCTTGAGATGCTGACGTTTTTGTCGCAATGTTAGCATTTTTTTATTTTTGTTTGAAAACTTACCACAACTATCTATAAAATGTATCTAGAACTGTAGAACTATGCATATTCTTACGTATTTATGATCTAGCAATCGAGAACTCTTGAGATGCTGACGTTTTGACGCAAAGTTAGCATTTTTTTTATTTTTGTTTGAAATTCTACCAGATTTATCTATAAAATGCATCGAGAACTGTAGAACTATGCATATTCATACGTATTAGTGGTCTAGCAATCGAGAACTCTTGAGATGCTGACGTTTTTGTCGCAATGTTAGCATTTTTTTTTATTTTTGTTTGAAAACTTACCAGAACTATCTATAAAATGTATCTAGAACTGTAGAACTATGCATGTTCTTACGTATTAGTGGTCTAGCAATCGAGAACTCTTGAGATGCTGACGTTTTTGTCGCAAAAATAGCATTTTTTTTTATTTTTGTTTGAAAACTTACCAGAACTATCTATAAAATGTATCGAGAACTGTAGATGTTTGAAAGTCTACCAGAACTATCTATATAATGTATCTAGAACTGTAGAACTATGCATATTTATACGTATTAGTGGTTTAGCAATCGAGAACTCTTGAGATGCTGACGTTTTTGTCGCAATGTTAGCATTTTTTTTATTTTTGTTTGTAAACTTACCAGAACTATCTATAAAATGTATCTAGAACTGTAGAACTATGCATTTCCTTACGTTTTAGTGGTCTAGCAATCGAGAACTCTTGAGATGCTGACGTTTTTGTCGCAATGTTAGCATTTTTTTTTATTTTTGTTTGAAAACTTACCAGAACTATCTATAAAATATATCTAGAACTGTAGAACTATGCATATTCTTACGTATTTATGGTCTAGCAGTCGAGAACTCTTGAGATGCTGACGTTTTTGACGCAAAGTTAGCATTTTTTTTATTTGTGTTTAAAACTTATCAGAACTATCTATGAAATTTATCGAGAACTGAAGAACTATGCATATTCATACGTATTAGTGGTCTAGCGATCGAGAACTCTTGAGATGCTGACGTTTTTGTCGCAATGTTAGCATTTTTTTATTTTTGTTTGAAAACTTACCACAACTATCTATAAAATGTATCTAGAACTGTAGAACTATGCATATTCTTACGTATTTATGATCTAGCAATCGAGAACTCTTGAGATGCTGACGTTTTGACGCAAAGTTAGCATTTTTTTTATTTTTGTTTGAAATTCTACCAGATTTATCTATAAAATGCATCGAGAACTGTAGAACTATGCATATTCATACGTATTAGTGGTCTAGCAATCGAGAACTCTTGAGATGCTGACGTTTTTGTCGCAATGTTAGCATTTTTTTTATTTTTGTTTGAAAACTTACCAGAACTATCTATAAAATGTATCGAGAACTGTAGAACTATGCATTTCCTTACGTATTAGTGGTCTAGCAATCGAGAACTATATAGATGCTGACGTTTTTGACGCAATGTTAGCATTTTTTTATTTTTGTTTGAAAACTTACCAGAACTATCTATAAAATGTATCGAGAACTGTAGAAATATGCATATTCATACGTATTAGTGGTCTAGTAATCGAGAACTGTTGAGATGCTGACGTTTTTGTCGCAAAGTTAGCATTTTTTTTATTTTTGTTTGAAAACTTACCAGAACTATCTATAAAATGTATCGAGAACTGTAGAACTATGCATGTTCATACGTATTAGTGGTCTAGCAATCGAGAACTCTTGAGATGCTGACGTTTTTGTCGCAATGTTAGCATTTTTTTTATTTTTGTTTGAAAACTTACCAGAACTATCTATAAAATGTATCTAGAACTGTGGAACTATGCATATTCTTACGTATTAGTGGTCTAGCAATCGAGAACTCTTGAGATGCTGACGTTTTGACGCAAAGTTAGCATTTTTTTTATTTTTGTTTGAAAAATTATCAGAACTATCTATGAAATTTATCGAGAACTGTAGAACTATGCATTTTCTTACGTATGAGTGGTCTACCAATCGAGAACTCTTGAGATGCTGACGTTTTTGTCGCAATGTTATTATTTTTTTTATTTTTGTTTGAAAACTTACCAGAACTATCTATAAAATATATCTAGAACTGTAGAACTATGCATATTCTTACGTATTTATGGTCTAGCAATCGAGAACTCTTGAGATGCTGACGTTTTTGACGCAAAGTTAGCATTTTTTTTATTTTTGTTTGAAATTCTACCAGAACTATCTATAAAATGTATCTATAACTGTAGAACTATGCATTTCCTTACGTATTAGTGGTCTAGCAATCGAGAACTCTTGAGATGCTGACGTTTTTGACGCAAAGTTAGCATTTTTTTTATTTTTGTTTGAAATTCTACCAGAACTATCTATAAAATATATCTAGAACTGTAGAACTATGCATTTCCTTACGTATTAGTGGTCTAGCAATCGAGAACTCTTGAGATGCTGACGTTTTTGTCGCAATGTTAGCATTTTTTTTATTTTTGTTTGAAAACTTACCAGAACTATCTATAAAATGTATCTAGAACTGTAGAACTATGCATATTCTTACGTATTAGTGGTCTAGCAATCGAGAACTCTTGAGATGCTGACGTTTTGACGCAAAGTTAGCATTTTTTTTATTTTTGTTTGAAAACTTATCAGAACTATCTATGAAATTTATCGAGAACTGTAGAACTATGCATTTTCTTACGTATGAGTGGTCTACCAATCTAGAACTCTTGAGATGCTGACGTTTTTGTCGCAATGTTAGCATTTTTTTTATTTTTGTTTGAAAACTTACCAGAACTATCTATAAAATGTATCTAGAACTGTGGAACTATGCATATTCTTACGTATTAGTGGTCTAGCAATCGAGAACTCTTGAGATGCTGACGTTTTGACGCAAAGTTAGCATTTTTTTTATTTTTGTTTGAAAAATTATCAGAACTATCTATGAAATTTATCGAGAACTGTAGAACTATGCATTTTCTTACGTATGAGTGGTCTACCAATCGAGAACTCTTGAGATGCTGACGTTTTTGTCGCAATGTTATTATTTTTTTTATTTTTGTTTGAAAACTTACCAGAACTATCTATAAAATATATCTAGAACTGTAGAACTATGCATATTCTTACGTATTTATGGTCTAGCAATCGAGAACTCTTGAGATGCTGACGTTTTTGACGCAAAGTTAGCATTTTTTTTATTTTTGTTTGAAATTCTACCAGAACTATCTATAAAATGTATCTATAACTGTAGAACTATGCATTTCCTTACGTATTAGTGGTCTAGCAATCGAGAACTCTTGAGATGCTGACGTTTTTGACGCAAAGTTAGCATTTTTTTTATTTTTGTTTGAAATTCTACCAGAACTATCTATAAAATATATCTAGAACTGTAGAACTATGCATTTCCTTACGTATTAGTGGTCTAGCAATCGAGAACTCTTGAGATGCTGACGTTTTTGTCGCAATGTTAGCATTTTTTTTATTTTTGTTTGAAAACTTACCAGAACTATCTATTAAATGTATCTAGAACTGTAGAACTATGCATATTCTTACGTATTAGTGGTCTAGCAATCGAGAACTCTTGAGATGCTGACGTTTTGACGCAAAGTTAGCATTTTTTTTATTTTTGTTTGAAAACTTATCAGAACTATCTATGAAATTTATCGAGAACTGTAGAACTATGCATTTTCTTACGTATGAGTGGTCTACCAATCTAGAACTCTTGAGATGCTGACGTTTTTGTCGCAATGTTAGCATTTTTTTTATTTTTGTTTGAAAACTTACCAGAACTATCTATAAAATGTATCTAGAACTGTAGAACTATGCATATTCTTACGTATTAGTGGTCTAGCAATCGAGAACTCTTGAGATGCTGACGTTTTTGTCGCAAAGTTAGCATTATTTTTAATTTTCATTGAAAACTTACCAGAACTATCTATAAAATGTATCTAGAACTGTAGAACTATGCATATTCTTACGTATTAGTGGTCTAGCAATCGAGAACTCTCGAGATGCTGACGTTTTTAACCCAAAATTAGCATTTTTATTTTTATTTTGTTTGAAGACTTACCAGAACTATCTATAAAATGTATCTAGAACCGTAGAACTATGCATATTCTTACGTATTAGTGGTCTAGCAATCGAGAACTCTTGAGACGCTGACGTTTTTGACGCAAAGTTAATATTTTTTTTATTTTTGTTTGAAAACTTACCAGAACTATGGATATAATTTATCGAGAACTGTAGAACTATGCATTTCCTTACGTATTAGTGGTCTAGAAACCCAAAACTGCTGAGATGCTGACATGTTCAATGTGAAGTTAGCATCTCATTTTTTGTTTTGCTTTTTTTTTTTAAACTTGCCAGAACTATCTATAAAATTTATCGAGAACTGTAGAACTATGCATTTCCTTACGTATTAGTGGTCTAGAAACCCAGAACTGCTGAGATGCTGACATGTTCAATGTGAAGTTAGCATCTCATTTTTATAAAATCGATTTTTTTATTTATTTGAGCTGAACTATAAAAAATAATTATGCAGAACTGTAGAACTATTCGGGATGCTACTAGAACTGCGATTACATTTTGAGATTCTAGAAATTGATATGCTAGGTTCACACACATGCAACATATTATGAATATGTGTGGTGATAAATCCGTTATTCTAATTTAATATTCGTGAATTCGAAAGTCGTGGCAGCCCAGTGGTTTGACCTATGGCCTGTCAAGCGGAGGGTCGTGGGTTCGAGCCCGGGTGTGCACTTCTGAGTTTTTCGAAATGTTTGTACAGTCGGGGTACGAACATTTTCGTCAGTTATTAAATGAATTACTTTATAATTTTGGACTAATTCATTGACTCTTAGTATACCTTTTGAAAAATGGGACGTCAATGCAATATTCAGTGAGTTTGAAGATATTTGAGGATTCACTCTCACTTGATTTTCGAAACACGATTACTTGTAGTTTGCTCGATAGAAAAAAAAATCCAGTCTTCTCTGAAAAATAAAATAAATCCTTAGTACGGCGTTAAGAGGGTACGATGGCTGAGAGACTTTAGAGAAATAGGTATTTTAATGAAATGTCGCTGTCTCGCCCGAACCCCTCCGTGTCAGTACAGCGAGAGCGGGACAACTGCAGCTCAGACCGTTATTAGGCGCGTAAAATTGATCAAAACAGCATTTCGTAATCCCCTGTTTTCTTCTCGAAAACTGGACCAGTAAAATTATTTTTTTCAAAAACAATTAGAGGACAGATTTAGCTATGCCCCTATGTTTTCCTTTTTTTGTTTACATCAGGGATTCTTTTCTGATGAGTGTCTGAAAATGACGTTGAAATTGGGCATTTTTTTCTGTTTTTGAAAGCTCATATTTCTTATGATAATTGAAATATGGAAAAAAACGAAACATAGGGGCAAAGCTGTGGTAGATACAGATTACACAGTAAAAAAAATTGGCTCTAAAGCCAAACAGGGAGGAAACAGGGGATTACGTTTGTATGGAGAAATGGTGCGCATCGTACCCTCCTAAGGTTATGACTTTATGAATGTTAATAAAACAAGATGTTTTCAAGGGCCTAGTGATGCTACACTTTTAAAATATGTATTTGTTTTAGTGATACGATGAAAATATCTAAATACACGCGCGGTCTGACCAACCTATCTTGAGCCGTCGTGCTTCGCCCTCGTCCGTATAGTTAGTTGCGTTAGTTAACGACCGCTTTAGCCTAGTTGGTAGTGACCCTGCCTACGAAGCAAGAGGTCCTGGGTTCAAATCCCGGTAAGGGCATTTATTTGTGTGATGAGCACGAATATTTGTTCCTGAGTTATGGATGTTTTCTATGTATTTAAGTATTTATTTATCTATATAAGTATGTTTATCGTCGTCTAGTACCCATAGTACAAGCTTTGCTTAGTTTGGGACCAGGTCGATTTGTGTAAGATTGTCCCCCCCTTATATATTTTTTTTTTAAGTTCTCCTTCGGCCATCGGAGGGGTAACTTGTGTCGCTTGCGCTTACGCACGGCTTTGATTCTAGCCGCTCTCACGCACACATACACGAGTGCATAGAATACCTAAAATCGATTAGCGCAAGAAGCTCGGTGCGGCCTTAACGCCCAAATTAACCGAAAACGAAACCGAATGTTCGGCCGGTTAATCGGCGGCGTTACGTACGCGTACTAAGCAATTACATACGTATTAACTTTCCACGGCTGCGACGTCGCGTGCGCACACGCGACGCCCTCAGGTCCGAGCGGGGGAAAGTGACAACTGTACCTCTACCATGAGTTTACACTAGTTCACAGTGACCGTACTCGCTAGCGACGGCGTAAATGATTTGTATGGAAAATTGTACTTCCGTAAGTGACCGCTAGAGGCGCTGTACATTTCTCCATACAAATAATTTACGCCGTCGCTAGCGAGTACGGTCACGTAAACTAGTGTAAACTGATGGTAGTGGTCCAGCTTTTTACTATCATAGATTTACAAAACTGCGTGGCTAATGATATCTATGATCATCGATATCGTCATAGTTTCGGTCTATATACGTCCCACTGCAGGGCGCAGTAGTAGTTCCCAAGCGAGCCCAATGCTTATTGGGAACTTCACACACACCATTGAATTTCTTCTCAGGTGTATGGGGAGGTTTGGTTTCCTTAGGATGTTTTCCTTTACCGTACCTACGTAGCTCATGGTAAATTTCAAATATAATTTTCGCACGTATTCCGAAAAAATCAAGATTTAACCTCCTACTTTTTAGAGGATCACTTAATAAATCCCAACGAAATTCTCAGATAACGCCTAGACGCAACGTATTAAAATGGTGCGTGCATTTTTTTATTTTATTAGTTAGGCATGACGTAGGTCAAAAATGTAGGTGCGAGACCTTGAGACGCAACCAGCCAATAATTCGCTAACGTCGTCATAATAAATTATAAACAACGCTATTTCTAAGAATTTGTAGGTCATAAAAGCGTGGCGTTTACGTGTTTGCTATCCTTTGTTGAGACTATTTTTAAAAACGACAGTAAACTAAGCGATCTAAAGAGGCGTTAGGAAATTAAACGCGCGAGCGCCGGGGTGTTATTCTTTCAAACTCAAAGCTCTTGCCTTCAATCGCTTCGGATCAAAATGCACAAAACGCTAAATGTGCACAATGCATATTGCGAAACAAACAAGCAGAACGTACAAAAAGGAAAAAAAAATACATTCGCAAAATGTACATATCGTAAAATTTATTATTTAATTTATAAATTTTCCGATTTGTACATTTTGCGATTGTATACCTTGCTTTTTATATGTTCTGCATGTTTCACAATATGCGTTGTGTACATTTTGCGTTTTGTGTATTTTGCTGAGAAGCTAGTTAAATGTCCAATATTTTTTATGATCTAACTGACGGACGATTATTTTTTTACGAAAACATCGAATTTTAGAAAAAAAGCAAGAAAATACATTTATTGGCAATAACGCACAAGACACATCTCAATATTATTAGATACAAATAGACAACACGAAGGATAAAAATAGTGTGTCATTCATTGGCGGTTGCGAATGGGATACTCGCTCAGCATAATGCTGAAGCGTTTATAGCACCCTAGCGCTGATTTTCAATCAGCACCGTCGGTGTCACTCGGCTCGGATCGCTATGCACCTTTTTTTTAGTTAACCTGCTTTTGTGTCCCACTGCTGGGCAAAGGCTTTTCCTCTGTTGTTCCACACTCATGTATTAAAGCGAGCTCCCGCCAACCCACGTGTTAAATATCTAGGTCCCTCCATCTCCGCTGCAGCCTGGCTTTATCACGATATCCATCGCTACCCATTCCGTGGCAACTTTGGCTCAACCTTCTGGGTTAATTCGACAGACATACGACTGAGGCCCTGGTTTCTCTGGCCCGTCACACGCCACCGGCGGCGTCTAGAAAGTCTGGATGTGCGTCGCACGCTGAGCCACACGCCGTCGGTCGCGGGTGTGTGACCTTTCAGAGAAACCACCCTCAAACATTCGGTCGTCGGTCGCGGACACGAGTCGGTCATCGGTCACCGGCGGCGGGTGGTCAGTGAAACCAGGGCCTAAAGGACGATTCATATTTACAGACACCGAGCGTGTCAGTCACGTGCCGTGAATATTCTTCAATACAGTTTCTATTCCGATCAACCAGCGATCAGCGATAGCGATGGCTTCACTCCGGTGGTGAAACGGAAACAGTCTAAAGCGCAATCGCAATCAGCGTGGGACCATTCCTGCAGCGTCGTCCTGTATCCAAGCTGCAGTACCGTTAGTGGACATCTACCTGTCACGGTTGGACAAGAAGACGACGACGGAGAAGGTCTTCGAGCATGTCCGCGAGGCAGCACGGGATCGGTTACAGGGATCCCAGCTCCAGCTGCTCCACCCGCTCGAGTCTCAAAGGGCTAACAACTTGAGCTCATTTAGGCTCCAAGTGCCTGCCAAGCACCAGCGGGTGTTCCTCCGCTCCGACTTTTGGCCGGAGGGTGTGGTGTTCCGTCGTTTTAGGGAAGCGACGAAGACGTTTTTCAAAAATCCCTAGATAGTTATTTAAGTATTGTTTGTATTTTTTGAATTTTACAGCGCATTGGTGTATACTGTAATGCTGTAATTTTTATTGATGAATAAATAAATAAATAAATAAATAAATTAACGAATTCATATGTATCGTAACACGACGGCGCAAACACGGGCCGTACCCGGCCAATATGCGCAAAGAATATTTATCGGTATCTGTAGATTTGAATCGACCTTAAGTACACATGGTTGCATGGACCTTTAGGATAATATAATGTTATGACGGAACTTTTTTGAAAATTCAAACGGAAAAGGAATGTGCGCGCAAAGGGACCTTCGCGTCACCTTGCTCGAGAGATGCGTATCGTTTTTTTCATTAGTTATGAAAATATGCGCTTTACCTTCGCGCAGTCGGGTCAATGTTAGTCTTGCTGTTACTCGGTTTAACATCATCAAACTATCACTGTTACGAATTTAACCTTAATTATTAATTAACCGGCCTAAAGCCCAACACACACACACACAGACGCCGGGTACGGGAGCGGGCCGGGTCGGGAGTACGACGGGTCTATTTACATGGCGGTAAATGGACGACATCACACCGACGGCGGGCGCGTGTCTATTTTTTACCATCTTCTACTGCCACACTGCGACCAGAGCGACGGCCGTTATTGGGTGTTCTACCCTACGCCCACGGACCAGCGCCCGACCATCATCTGCGGCTTCAGTGCAGGGAAGTGCTTACTAGGAACAATAATAGGAATCGTATTTTCGGTTAGACTGCGTACTAGTTTCGAACCACACCCTATATTTACATACCCACTTTTAAAATTGTAAATTAGATTCTTTTTTCTGAGCTAGCCTACGGGCAAATTCAATTTTTATTTTTGTTGCGTAGTATTTTGTCTCGGGTACGTATCAAAATATATAAAGTTTAAAACAAATAATGGACGAAATACATAATGATCATAATACATACTAAAATTTTCTATGAAACTATTGATTAAACGAATTTTTTTAATCGTGTAATCAACAGATTGGTTTAGGTTAGGTTAGGTTTATTTTATGAAAATCCTGTAAAGTTGAGAATTTCCAAGAAAATTACATTATATCAAACGACCATTATGTATTTCGTCCATTATTTGTTTTAAACTTTATATATTTTGATACGTACCCATTTTGTCTCAATTCTCCTCCTGGGGGGTGGGACAAACCCGTAAAATATTTGCCACATGGGCCCCCCTCCCCCGCCCGTCGTCAAAACAGCGCGCGGGCCGATCGGGCAGCGGGCTGTCTTTTCATCATCACCTCCGCCCATATACGTCCCACAGCAGGGCACAGGTCTCCTCGCAGAATGAGAGGGCTGTGGCCGTAGTTCCCACGCGGGCCCAGTGGAACTTCACACATTGAACTTCTTCGCAGGTGTTTACAGGTTTCCTCGCGAGATTTTTCTTCACCGTAAAGCTCATGGTAAATTTCAAATGTAATTTCGCACATAAATTCCAAAAAACACAAGAGGTGCCAGCCGGACTTGCACCCACGATCCTCTGTTTGAGAGGCCGTAAGGTCAAACCATTAGGCCAACATGGATAAGCTTATCAGAAACATACCTAATACCTATTTATAGTTGCCGCTAATTTTACATTATAATAAATACGCAATATTAAAACTGATAATCATAATCTTATCATAATAACTAACCTATCTTTTTTTCGACGACCGGATGGCCTAGTGGTTAGTTCTTTATTACGAAGCTCGAGGTCGCGGGTTCGATTCCCGATCGGGGCAGAAATTTATGTGAAATATACGAATGTTTGAGCTAGTATCTAATTAAGTATGTTTATCCGTTGCCTTTGTACCCATATCACAAGCTTTGCTTACTTTAGGACTAGGTCAATTGGTATGAATTGTCCCGTCATATTTATATTTCTTTATTTATCGTAATCATACTAATACAATAAGAGCGCGCGCAGACAGAGAGCGGTCTGGAGTTCCGCGTTCCGAGTTCCGAGTTCTGCGTTCTTTCGAATGTACTAGGTCCGTTACGATAACGCACACAGCAGGCGGTCGGAACTCTCGAGCGGTCAAAACACAGAACTCTGAACGCGGAACGCGGAACTCCAGACCGCTCTCTGTCTGCGCGCGCTCTAATAGTAAAAGTTACTGCGTCTGTCTTTGGTATGGACGTAATTTGAGGCCGTGGGAATGACATGGAATAGTTTTCATCCAGAAAAATTTAGTTCCCGCAGGATAGCGATAACTAGTGATGTGCCGAGTCGCTGTTTTGAAGGATCGAGTCGACTAGAGTCATTTTATGTGGTATTCGAATCCTGACTCGATTCCGCGACTCGAGTCAGTTAATATATTATTCGAATCCTGACTCGATTCCGCGATTCGAGTCCAGTGAAGACCTACTCGAGTCTATGTTTGGTATCTATTTGAATGTTTACTAGAGTCAACAAATTCAAGTCCAGAAATCAAGTCCGTTACCAATTTTATAACAAAAAGGAAAAATCGAAAAGGAGTATCTTCAAACAGCATTTATAAATAAATAAATAATAAATAAATATCACGGGACAATTCACACCAATTGACCTAGTCCCAAAGTAAGCTAGGAAAGCTTGTGTTATGGGTACTAGGCAACGGATAAACATACTTATATAGATAAATACATATTAAACACCCAAGACCCGAGAACAAACATTCGTATTTTTCATACAAATATCTGCCCCGACACGGGAATCGAACCCGGAACCTCAAGCTTCATAGTCAGGTTCTCTAACCACTAGGCCATCTATCTGGTCGTCAAACATAGTATTCATTCATTGGTTAAGTAAAAAGAGATTGAATTCAAGCGAGTCAATCTGACTCGAGTCAGTTGTACTCGCATAATGGAATCGAGTCAGCGAGTACGAAACCGATTCTCCCTGACTCGAGTACCGAATCGAGTCTGGCGTACTCGAATCAAAATATTTTTGTGCTCGAGTAGGCGAGTCCTAAGCAGGAATCGAGTCTGACTCGAGTCAAGCCGTACTCGGCACATCGCTAGCGATAACGGCTTCTCCTCGGATGAAAAGACGAAACTCGCCTACGTCGCAAAAACAACTCGACGAACAAATAGGTCACCATACGAAACTGCATCGTCTATCTGATAAGTGATAACAGATCTCACACTTGAGATAGCCTTATCGGTCACGTGAGACGTATGTGTACGTACAGGATACAGAGTACAGAGTAGCACGGTCGCAGCCAGTTCACACGTCAGTGTAAACGCTGAGAGCTGAGACAATACCACAGAAATGATAGCTGCATAGTTAGGTGGTGCCGTGAAGAGTTTCATTCAACCATCGTATACCGTGTGTTACGAAAATCTAAAAGATCATCCCAGTCTACGTATACAGGGTAATTTTTTAATCAGTACACAAATTTTGATACGTGATTCAGTATCGTTAATAGATCACGATTATTTGTTCAAGATTTTTTCATAATAATTCATCAAGTAATTCATCCAATAAATTGGTCGAATTAATATGAAAAAAAAAGTGATAAATATTATAACGAAAAATAATGAAATTTATTATTTTAACGACACTGTATCACATATTAAAAATTGTGCACTTATTAAAAAATTACCCTGTATACATCCCACGCCCACGCGGGACCAGTGCGGATTGGGAGCTTCACACACACCATTGAATTTCTTCGCAGGTGTATACAGGTTTCCTCACGATGTTTTCCTTCACCGTAAAGCAAAATTACAAATGTAATTTCGCACATAAATACCTAAAAACTCAGAGGTGCGAGCTGGGATTTGAACCCACGACCCTCTGCTTGAGAGGCCATAGGTCAAACCACTAGGCCGCCACGGTTTTTATATGCCAAATTACATTTGTAATTTACCATGAGCTTTACGGTGAAGGAAAACATCTTGAGGAAACTTTTATACACCTGCAAAGAAGTTCAATGGCATATAAGTTCCCAATACGCGCTAGGACATCGTAGGAAATGTAGGACGTAGGTACATAAATAGACCGAGATGAGGAAAGAATCATTAAAAAATGACTGTTATAGGTAAACCGCCGTAAGCTCGACCTGCACCTTGCGACCTTGTCTCAGTAAGCCATCATTGTTTTCATCGAGGAAGCCAACTGGGGCGTTTATTGTAAAAAGGTTCTACTGCAGGTCGGGCACTGTATCTTTTAACGGTTTATGTATAGTTGAGCAGGTCATGTTTTTCCACCACGCGTGCCAGATTAGTTAAATTACGCAATAATGCGTCGGCACCATGCAAAATCATTTACTTAAATTAATAAGAAATCCATGTTAGAAGTAAAACGTAATTTGAAGCGTCTCGTAATAAAACTAAGGACTTATGTATGACAGACTAAAGTCAAAGTCAACCTAATTTTATACAATTTACCACCCCTTACTTCGGAAAAACTGCCGCTGCAAAGAATATACAGGGAAACCAACAAATTTTTTTTTTATAATACAGATCAAAAAACTTTGATCAGCGTCAAAACGTGAGCTGGACGTGCATACCTCGCCCAAAAAAAAATTCAAGCGTTTTGAGGAAAATAAACGCGTTTTAATTCAAAGTGCCCCAGCTGATATAAGCTGTGTATAGGGCTAGGTGAGACAGGTGTCGCTTTCTTCGCAACCCAAAACAAACAGAGCGAGACGGCAGATAAGGTTTCGCGTGTGAATTAGCTCCCTATTACATGACACCATTGACACCCGCACACAATTGCGAAGATTATCCGTGCGTGCGAAGTTCCCGATCCGCACTGGGGCCACGTGGGAACTACGGCCCAAGCCCTCTCATTCTGAGAGGAGGCCTGCGCCCTAAAATGGCATTTATATGTATAGGCTGGGATAATGATGATATGACCTAATCGCCGTACCTAGCCTACTGGTTTGATCTAGAACCATTCAAACAGTGGATCATGGATTCAAACCACAATATTCGCGAAATACATTTGAAACTTACGAGCTTTGCGGTGAAGTAAGACATCGCAATATAAATAAATATCAGGGACAATTTACACCAATAGGGATGTTGACACCATTAAAAAAGAATTTGAAGACACGACTCCAGTAAAAAAACGCTTTATTTCAGCCCTGAAAGTCAGATTAATTTTCGATTAAATGCAAAATTAGATTTTTTGTTGCTTTAAAACAAATAAATAGTTAGTTGATTGAGCATTGCGAACAATGACGTCATATGTCGCTATTGGCATTCAAACTCTATGGGAGATTGTGTTTTGACAGCTCATAAAAAGAACGTCAGTTGATTGGTGGTGTCAACATCCCCATTGACCTAGTCCCAAAGTAAGCAAAGCTTATGTTATTGGTACTAGGTAAGGGATAAGCATACTTATATGGATAGATACATACTTAAATGCATACATAATAAACACTCAAGACTCGAGTACAAACAGTCATATTTTTCATACAAATATCTGCCCTATCGGGAATCGAAACCGGAACGCCATATTCAACAAATTCAATAATTTATTGAATCAGGCGTTACTTTGCGGAGGTCCACATTAATGAACTGAAACAATTACTTTGCTCACCCGCGACCTTAGATTAGGTTGGTAAGAATAGAGGGTACTGTCCAAGAATGAACAAGTGCCTGTTTTCGAGACGCAATATTCAATGTTGCATGCATGTTTGGCAATCTTCAAGCAAATTTTGTGCTTTAGAAATGTTACCATAACCTTTATTCATGGATATCTAAGACGGGCGTCAAGATAAAGCTAGTATAGAATATATCTATTCTATTAAGTTAAATCTTTATTATTCCGTGACCTGCATGCCTGCAAATACAATACAGATCAGGCTTTAAAGTGTTTATAACATATTTTGCATTATTACTGGATTCTTTTTTGCACTAGAAGCCATTATTGTCTAACAAGTGGGCGCTTGCTGTCGCGTTCACCATATCTTACTGGTTACCATCTTATACAGTTTGACAGAAAGAAATAGAGCATGTGAAAGCAAGCATCCACTCATTAGACACATAGAAGCGTACAGGTCCCGAGTTACCCAGCTATACCATTGATCTGTAGTTGGCAAAATAAGGTCAAGAACCATTAATCTACACACTGTACAATCCTACTGCCAAGATGAGGGTGTGCAGGTCCTTTTGAGTCTCACAACCACTAAACCATTTGTCACCGCCCATACTGTAACTGCAATGGCACGATAAAGCTCCAAACGCACAGACAGCAGAGGCGTGGCGGTGCGGTGGCAGTGACGGTTGTAATATTCTAACCTGTATGAACGAGTATGCGGTACGGTACCTCACAACCATTCATACAAGTTAGAATATTACAACCGTCACCGCCATGCCTCCGCTGTCTGTGCCTTTGGAGCTTATCACTAATAATAAAACAAAACAATAAAAATTCGACCTTGGTTTCACCACAATTACACATAACAAACTAAATAAGGCAAATACTTTGTAGAACACATGTCATCATTTATATAATTACGAAATTAACACTTATGACACATTAGCATATTGTCGATAGATTGTTGGCAGTAACATTACTTGGCTGATTTGGTGTAGCAAAAAAGGCAAGAAATTGAAACTTAGGGTCTAGCGAGTCTTATTCAAAACCAACCTCCCACCCGAAATGGAAAAAAAAGGTATTAAGAAATTGTTGGCATCACTATCTTAGGAACAACAAAGTGAAGGGACAGACACTGAAACAGGACATTGAAAAATATTGTAAAAAAAGAATTTCAACCAATCAACCTTTAAAAAATATTGTAAAAAGAGAATTGCAGAATTTAAATAGACAAGTGTGCTATCATTAGTGTTAAACAAAACATTAGTCAGTTTTTAATTTAAATGTAGCTTATTAGTGTAACTAGGCCACTAAATTTTAACGACACATAACAATGTTTGAAAACATTACGAATTGTTACAAAATTTCACTGGTTCCAATTGAATAATTTAATATTCATGAATATTTATGTATCTGCAAGGATAATAGTTAATTATAGAATTTGACGGCTAAGGCAAACTTGCACGGACTAGAGTTAGGGATCCAGGGTTATGTAGGGTATTTTAATCCCACACCTATGGTTAACAATTACAACATGAATTTTAATAACAATACCAAAGATTTTTTTATCATATTTATAGTAATATTTTTGTCAGTGATATTTATTTATTTATTTATGGAGAACCAACAGCTTGTTTATCTGAAAAATTAAATTAAATACAGAAAGCCAATCACAGGTTCTCGCCGACAATTACAGAGTAACAATAAGGCAGTATGCCCACACAGAGTCCCTTCGGACACACACAAAAGAAAAAAGAGAAAAAAAAAAAGAACTACTTAGCTTAGTGACTAATGATTCAGCACTATTTAACACTATTTTAGCGGTGGAGAAAAAATATTCAAGTCTCTAACTCAACACACTCAATCTAAAGTACGGTACAACGCTCAATGCACGCTCTCAAAGAATCGATTCACCAGAGTACGTCTCAAAGTGTCAGTGTTAACATTAAACACGTCAATATCAAACTCCCTCGTTAATTTATTCAACTGTCTACTTGCACGTATACAAAAACTATTCCGCCTATAATTAGAATGGCAAAAAGGCACAGAAATAGGGGGCGCGTATCTCTTCGGTCTGGATGGAGTAGTGGATATTGATAGAGTAATTTATTATTATTACTGCAATTCCATGTTACTAGCTTTTCCATAAGGTCTGATTAGTTAAGCCTTGTCGAAGAAGGTAGTGCAAGGTATTCCAGTATCACCAAAGAATTGGTAAAATTTAACCCGTCGAGCGTCCTGTGCGCACACGTGTGCGCACAACAGTTTAGAATTTTTACTACAAAAAAAAAGTGGGACGCTCAACGGGTTAATTTCTGTACTTGCACAGATTCAATGCAAGACAATGACTCTTTATTGTACACCACAAATAATACAATACAGAGAAACAAGTACATGGAAAAAAAGAAATAAGGTAAGCAATGGGCAGCCTTATCGCTTCAAAGCGATCTCTTCCAGGCAACCTTTAAAAAAAGAAAGAAAGCAAGGAATGCATTTCAGCAGGTGGTGCAATATAAAATTTAATAAATATAATAATAAAAATAAACATTTTATTAAAACAACTGAAAACATCCTATGATACACATCATAAAACATACATAGATAAGTGATACACAATATACTTGTAAATAAATGGATTCATACAAAATATCAAGCTATTTTTATAATACAGGCTTGTGCTTGACAATAATCATGCCTGATGGAACGACAGGATGAGGTTTATGATGGAGCACACTGTTTGTATACATCTAATATACACTATGAAGCAGTTTTCTTATCAATTATATGAAACTCCAAGTGGAACAGAGATGAGAACAATATTAACTGGACCAAATTTGTTGTTTTTTCTTTTGACAGCCAAAGACCCCTGCATAGATCATATTTCAAAACAATTAAGGAGTTTCTGAGTTAATTAAAAACAGATTGAAGCTTGTAATGTTATATTATGGAGCTCCGTAACCGTAACCATCGGATATCCAAAATAAAAATATATCCGTAACCATAATCATATCCGTTTCACAAGTTTCGGATAGTTTTGTATAAGGGTGGAGTCTAAATAGTGATTATAATACCAAATGATAACCTAGACTAGATAAAACCTATAAATAAAACTAAATTATTACATTCTATTTGTATTTATATTTTACTTTTTTAGACAACCGGATAGCCTAGTTGTTAGAGAACCTGACTATGAAGCTTGAGGTCCCGGGTTCGATTCCCGGTCAGGGCAGACATATTCTGTGAATAATACAAATGTTTGTTCTCGAGTCTTGGGTGTTTAATATGTATATAAGTATGTATCTATCTATATAAGTAAGTATGTTTATCCACTGTCTAGTACCCATAGTACAAGCTTTGCTTAGTTTGGGTCAATTGGTGTGAATTGTCCCATGATATTTATTTTATTTTATTTTACTTCAATCTAATATCCATAGCCAAAACTATCCTAAACTAATATAATTTTATTCCTATATCCATATCCGTATCCAGATCCGAAATATCATATCCATAACATCCCTGTTTAAAATAGTAACAGTAACATTAAAATTACTGTATTTACGAACAAACTGCGCAAAAATGAAGCGAAATTTAACCGTCAATTTCACTTAACACTCGAACCGCATCACTTGGTCGTAAGTAAACATTAAAATTACCTTCGAGCGCGAACAAGATCATCCTGAACGCAAATTTGTAGTCAAAGCACACACTACACTGCAATCCAATAGAGAAATTGCACTCAAACACTGCATTATACGAAGAGAAAACGCAGAGAGGGTCGCCCTCAAGACTAATTGAATTAAGTACACGTTTACCACTAATATTTGTACCGCAAATATAGTCAAAGCAAACGGACGGAGGCGCGGGCACGACCAGAATGAACCATTCATGTGAAATGACGATCCGGCCTCGCCTAGCAAGACTTGCGTCCTCGAAAACGACAAAAAACCTGTTCCACCGATTCACCTACTGAACTAAAGAACGCAGTTTCCGGCCCGCACCAAATTAATACCCGCAAACAGGCAATGACATAATTAACATTGTCTCAATGTTTATCCTGCTTGCAACACGTTAATTTATCGCGAACCACTAAATAAGATAGGTGAAAGGAGACATACCTTTGCAAATATTAGTGTGTACCGATGATATGTAACTCCAGTAATTATTTTTCAGGCACTTGAACAGTTTAACACAATTTAATTGTTCACTTATTAAACTTTTCACTTGTATTAGTCACATCCACGATAATTAAAACTATGTCCAGTGTGCGGCGGATATGCGTTATCCCGTGAAAGACGCCATTTTGATTTCGTCAACTAAGTAGACATAGACAAGATAGAGCGATAGAGCACGACAGTCACGTTTCATTTCAAGCACATAATTTACAATTCAAATTTCTTCTTTTTGTATCTCATTCATGTTTATGTCACATTTTTATAGCTTATTTTTTTCTCCGCGAATACGTTAAATGAAGGCTTCGACTTGAAACTATTGACAAGCCGGATTATGTTGATAAAGAAGCAAGCAAAACCTATGCAAAACTTCGGAAAAAACATTCCGATGCTTCAATATCAAATGTTAAACAGTAAATAAATATATACCCAGCCATTACTGGAGTCTCAAGAATAACAATAAAAACTTATTTCATTTTCTCTGCCACAAATTTAAATAATTTGGCTGTACGTTTTAATAATCAAAGCATTTAATTTGATTAAACGAAAAAACATATATTTAATGTCTATGACTAGTGGTGCCATACTTAAAGAAATACCCTTAATCTGAGCAAACAAAGCACTCGTCACGCTAAAAAAAATGAAATCAATATTAATGTGATCGTGATCTGATGAGCCGAGTGTTTCTTCTGTTTTTTTTTTTTGTACTGTCTAGTTTTAGTCTGCAAAAAAAACATTAATCGGTATCCCGCGGGAACTATGCAATTTTCTGAGATAAAAAGATCCTTCGCAATCACAAACTATCTCTATCAGAATTAACGTGACAGTAGTTTAAGCGTGAAGCGTAATTTTAATGGAGATCGTAACGTTTTTATTAGACTTGTATAAAAAAAAACTGAATAAAATTGTTCGATGTACGAGTATAGTGCTTATCACCACACCATACTTGAATTTTATTTATCTCAAACTTTAAGCAATCTCGGAGGTGGTCCTTGCAGAGCAATGTTTTTGATTATTAATTATTAATGATTAATTGACGCTCCAGTTAATTTAAGAATTTTCGATTTGCAATGCCATGTATTCTGATTATCTTATTACGAGACTTAAAAGTTTTTTCCTTTCGTCCAACGCATTCTAATCAGAAAGAATATTATTATACTCGACCCGA
Source organism: Archips crataeganus (assembly GCA_947859365.1). Classification (NCBI taxonomy): domain Eukaryota; kingdom Metazoa; phylum Arthropoda; class Insecta; order Lepidoptera; family Tortricidae; genus Archips; species Archips crataeganus. The sequence continues at coordinate 8,599,556 of OX402073.1, read as the reverse complement.
CCACAACAAAAGCTAGTATGGTACGGCTAAAAAACTGCCTAACACTTGGCGGGTGTTTACAAAAAATTTACTTTTATTTACCTACTCTAATTACTCAGTAACATTTTTGCATTTTCTAAACTTAAGCGTTATCTATTCTCCACTAATTGTGAAATTAAAGGTCAGGTAACTTTAACAGTCTACCTAGCAACATTAAACTGCAGTTGTCAAAAAAAAAATAAGCAAATAACTTGGCAGCTGTAGTAAAATACGTGTTTTTATTCGATAAATTAGCGAAAATGGCAGTGTAAAAGAACAGTGAATGCGGAACTAAATGTGCAACGTGTGATCAACATGTCGAGCCGTCGTTCTATACTCGGTTCGACGCTGGACACGCTGCCAGCGCCCACGGATCCGCTTCGCGAATTATTCGAAGCTTGCAAAACTGGCGATTCTGCTCGTGTTAAAAAGTTAATAACACCCCAAACAGTGAATGCCAGGGACACAGCTGGTAGAAAATCAACTCCTCTACACTTCGCTGCAGGTATTTACTGTAAATAATTAAAGTTTGTTTGTGTTATTGTCGTTAAAATCGCTTCGAAACAAGTGAAAGGAGAGCAGGCAGTAGTGCCGTAAATTTTGACCATTGCATAATTAGTTACGGTCATGATTGCACTGTATTTCGTGCTTTATGTGGTCCATAACTATTGTTAGACGGTAATTTGGCGCTAACTGCTCCTTGTTATGAGAGTTCTGACACGAATTTGGTGATAGAAATATCGTGGTAGGAAGTAAAGTTTGAATAACGTAATTCTAATTGTTTTGTTTGTGTGAGTCCTCTTAACCAGTGGTAAGTCATTAGTCAGCTTATTGAGGATATGAACTTAATTGATTCATTGATGAGCGTTCTTGTGTTCATTGTTTCTTTTGAAATTGTTGTGATTAAACATCTGAAACTAGTTCATGGTAGCAATTTACTTGGATATTAGGTAATTGCAAAAATGCGTGAAACATTACTAAAGTATAATAATGTGAAGGTAAAACTTCATAAAACACTACTTACATTTTTTTTTCTATTTTGTGTTTTATCTGGGTTAAATTGTTTATTGATAGTTACATCTTCAATATACAAGTACTAGCTGTGGCCCACAACTCCCTGTACATGTAATTAATTTATCAATATCCTGCAAAAATTATATAATTTTTTGGGTTAAAACATCCATTAACTCAGGGACTTTATACATCCCTTTGCTATATTTAAGACTTTATATTGTTAAGCTTATGGATTTAAACTTTTATATTTTAATTAATACTTTATTAACTAGTCACAGACCCGCGACGCCAAAGTTCCCAAGACGGTCCCATAAGGCTTATGGGAACGGAAGCGATACATGCCCTCGGTACCGCTCTGCTTTCAGAGCATGACATGAGTGCGTGTGAGCCAACTTTGGGGGCGGCAGGCGTAAGCTTGCCTTTGGAATCCAAAAGTTTAATGGTTACTTGACCTGAAATGTGTTTTAACAGATTCATTTTTAGTTATTGTGACATTGGAAGACTATCTCCGATATTATAATTTTTTATTTTGTTCTTTTTCTTTTTTTTCTTTTTTTGACAGTGGAAGCATTCTACACTTCAACTGAACATAGATATAGTTAGTTAAGATGTAGGTATAGTTTTAGTTTTTTTTTTTTTTTTAACTAAGGGACCCAATACATCCCTGTATTGTTTTTTTATATAATTATTATTATTTTTTATTTAATTCTATATTTGTATGGTTTTTTAGTTTGTAATTTTTTATATTTTAATTTGAAAAGATGACTTCCTGCCAAGTTTCTTGCGGCGCATTCTTCTTGGCAATGATGGTCCTTACGAAAGCGCTGGTAGTTTAAAAAAAGTGACATGTAAAAGAGCCCTTTGCGGCCTATTTGCAGAATAGGTAAACGTTTTGATTTTTTTTTTTTTTTTTCATTCTTCCATACTAATACTATAGTGCAAAAGTGTGTCTGTCTGTTTATCTGTTACCTCTTCAATCAAACTTAATCCGCTGACCCGATTTGGATGGAATTCGGTATGGAGATAGTTTTTTTTTTTTTTTTATGGCCCACACGGTTTGTGCACTTTGGCCCAGGGTAAAAATGGAGATAGTTTGAGACTGTGGAAAAGACATAGGATAGTTTTTATCTCATAAAATTGCTAAGTTCCAGTAGGATAGCAATAAACAAATTCTTCGCAAACGGAGTCGCAGGCAACAGCTGGTATCCTATAATGTTAAAAATTATCCAGGTTATTAACTTCATGTGCAAAATTTCATCAGAATCCATCAAACCATTACAGTGTGATAGAGTAACAAAAATTCATACAAACTTTTGTGTTTTTTTATTACGAGAGGGAGGCAAACAAGCAAGCTGGTCTTCTGATGGGAAATGACCACCGCCCATGAATATAAACAACTCAAGAAAAGTCACTGATCTGTTGACAGCCTACCTTTTGAACACAACACATTGTTTTTGATATAAACAAAATTGATTCTTATGCAGATGCGGGTAGGTTAGTTTTTCTATTACCATATTGTCATTTATAGGCGACACTGCCATTCAAATGTTAAATGAAGTATAAAACCTTTTCTTAAAAGCCTAATGTCATATTTGCTGGAAACACTGCTGCCGGAAGTTTTTTTTTTCTTTTTTTTGCCAAGGCAAGTGCATTGTGTGACTGGCTCATTGGGAGACTCAATGGCCAAATTCATCAAACATTTCTCCCGCTTTATCCAGATTCTCTGGCTGCAAAGGAATGTTTGTATTTTTACTGCGTCCTCCAATACCGGACATCCGGAAAACTCAAAATAATATTCACTGCCCCGTTGAAAAGGTCTAAATCAGTCAAATATGTCTCACGGATATCCCTAGTCAGTATGCACTATCAAGCAGGTTCAATGACAGCATTTGATGGGATGCTCAGTGGAGTATTTCTCAGTTGATGACAAGGACATTTAAAGACAGCGGAGTGGCTTATTGTGTTGTTTCATAGATCGCCACATTGCAGTAAGAATAAAGGAAAAAAAAAAAGTATGCACTCCACCAAAAGATGTATTAAATCCTCAATCTACGCTAACAGTTAAGTAAGAAATTGCTTCTTATGGCAATAAGTATAAAGGAAGATTTAAAAAGCATCTAAATCAACTAGCGGGACAACTAACAACCAGAAACTACTTGTTGGTTGAAAAAGACACGAGAGATCTTTGATCAGGATGGCCAGCATATAAACTGACTACACAAATAAAAAGAACTGCACTCCACTGGGAGTAGCTCCCTACTCATACACCACTACCATCGCATCTGCTTACAGCCCGCAGGGCTGATTGCAACATTAAACAGGAAAAAAAAAACCTTAACCTGGAAGTTAAGGGCCTACGCTAGCTGACGCGGATTACCCGGAACGGACGCCCGCCGTGCGCGCGTCAAATAAGAAATTGTATGAACAGCGCTAAGTGGCGCGGGCGCGTGCGACGGATTTTCGGTACATTTTAGACCCGCGAGCGGGCGCACGCGGCGGACGTCCGCGTCAGCTAGCGTAGGCCCTAATTCTACAATTTTGCTGTATGAATCACTAAGTGCGAGAGCAGACATGCATTGATAGACGCCATTCATTAAGATTGTGATGATGGAACAAAAAGTGTTTATAACATTAGCAAGATTATTGCATGGCACATAATGAACAATATAGAAATATGTGTAATATTTTTTATTTGTTAGGGTTGTGGTGTGAATGTACACAAATAAATTGGTAAGTTAAATTAGTAATCACAAATAAAATTTCGGACGCCAGGCTATTTTTAAAGAAAACAAAACAGCCAAAACTCAGACAATAGATCAAAATTTGGACTTTTTTAATCCAGGCCGGGGACTCAGACGTGGCAATAAAAACTAAGTCTCACCTGATAGAGGTTCCCAGTTTCGTCTGATTGCGTCGTAAGCTTGGTTATCGGACTCTTATGCCAAAAATAACTTAACTAATTACTATGAGCTAGTTGTACAAATTTTACTCTTAAAATTTAACTACAAATGTAATAATTCGGCGTCAACATTCGCCTTCTATGTTCAAAAAAGAATTGAACCAATATGCCAGAAGGGCGTGTTGAATTTACACTTCCATATTAAAAAAAAACTAAAGTCCCAAAATTATTTGGCGTTGGTGCATCTTGCGGTAAAATAAAGTTTTTCGCTGACCGTTTATGGACGAAAAATAGCTAAAAACACAAACTAAATGTATGGCGGGATCCACATGGCGGCCGGCACCGCGTGCCTTTACATTGGTTGCAGCATGCCGAAATGCGAGGCGTAACGGTCGATAGTCATTCCCAAAGAAGGAATACAAATAATTATGTATTATATATAAATGAAAAAAAAACGCCTCGCGGCTAGAACAAGAAAGCCACAAGTTAAGTTTCAAATAAAAATCGAAATACCAAAAGGTTGAAAAAAACAAGTAATGGTAAAAACTCACCGTTTTTTCCGAAATCAATACATTTTATTGTAAATCACCATTTGGTGAATTGAAACACGGCTTTTTATGCCATTTTAACAAAGAGCACAATGAGATTTCCTCAGATTACATTAATTTTAAATTTCAAGCCATCTTGATGGATGGGATGACGAAAGGGAAGTGAAAAAATGTTTTTTTAATTACTTTAACTAGATTCTTGGCCATGGAATCAAGCCTATTCAGCCTCTTAAGCCTCTGCTAAACCAGTTAAAAATAATACCTACCTCAATTTTTTAACAATCTGTGACAGGTGTGGCGGAAACTACCCTAAAGTTAGAAATTTATTAAAGGAACTGTCAAAGCGATCCAATTTGTTTGTAGGGTTGGGAATACAACACTACATATGGTAAATGAAGAAAATTTACAATGTAAACAATAGGTAGTCATTACTAGGGTTGGGACTTTTGGATGCTCGACGTGGTTCTAGAATCCACGGAGTCGTCATTATGTCAAAATATTTTTTTCGATGTCAAAGTCAAAGTGTAATAACCTAACCATAAAAATTTCATTTTTAATACAAGCTTTTTTTGCTGGCTGTACTTGCATTGTCACCCAAACTACATTTGTATACCAAATGTCAAGTCGGTGTTATTAACTGCGGAGACGATCCTGGCTGGAGTACCAGGATGTCACTACTAGATTATTGTATTGTCACGCGATTTACATAAGTGGTCCAAGTTTCAAGTCAATCTGACTACTGGAAGTTGGTAAAATTTAACTTGCAAGATTCTATTACAGACAGACAGACAGACAGACAACGGGACAGGTGAAACTAAATAAAAGTTTGTAAAAATAAAGCATTTTATTAGATGTCATACATGATTTATGCTGTATGATAAACACGTTACCTATTATAACTGCAATTAATTAATTTTATAATAAATCTATTAAACACAAGACACAGTAGTTCAAAGGTGACGCGATATGCATATACTTATACAATTTACTTAATTATGCATCCTCTTTGATAGGCATTTGTGTTGTGATAATTTAATTGCACTATATTATAATGTGTTTATTTTACGATTTAACAACATTATCATAGTATCTAATATATCGTTTTATTTTTAGACTTTGACTTTGACTTTGAAAAAAATATTTTAACATAATGACGACTCCGTGGATTCTAGAAACGCGTCGAGCATCCAAAAGTCCCAACCCTAGTCATTACCTCAGCAGGGATACAATATGAGTAAACCATAGTTTTCCAATTCATACAATTCCTATTCTGTTGATAATATTCATCATAATCATCATGTCGGCCTGTGCAGTCAAAGGCGTCAAAAATATCTATCCAACTCTATGCCAATTAACATAAGGTTGGTGTTTGCATATTTTTGATGTGATGGCTATATAGATATTTATGGCTTTGACTGTACCGAAGTCCCAAAACTCAACGACAACTTGGTACTGGGTGTGAAGTCAAGTTATAACAAGTCTGGAAAAAAAAGAAAAAAATTCTATGTCATTTGGTTAACTGATGATCATACCTCGGGGTTCTTGGTGCGGGAACGTTTGTTTTAATTATACTTCGTTTAATCTACGGCGGCGGGCGCCGGTCAAAAATCGGCGGCGGCGGCGTGATTTCGGCGCGGAGAGTTTAAATAAAACTGTCGAAAACATGCGCACACGTCTAGTTGCACTCCGGGAGTGCCGGCAGAAGTGAAAACGTTAACATTAACGTTGTGCCGACTTACCAACCCCCTCACTCCCCCCTCACCCCCCGCCCCTCGCCCCCCCCCCTACCCCTCACCGCCATAGTTTTTACCCATCCCAAAAAGTGCACAACGCCGCTAAAGAAGTTTTGCACTTCAAAAGCGAAGTATAGATTGCGGCAGTCTTTTGGTTTGCCGTTCTGGTTGTGTTCTGATGTTTATAATTTTCATTTCGCTTCGTGAAAATTTCAGGGTACGGCCGGCGCGAAGTGGTGGAGCTCCTGATATCGGCCGGCGCGGCGCTGCAGGCGCGCGACGACGGCGGGCTCCAGCCGCTGCACAACGCGTGCTCGTTCGGGCACGCGGACGTGGTGCGCGCGCTGCTGGCCGCCGGCGCCGCGCCCGCCGCGCGCGACAACTGGGGGTACACGCCGCTGCACGAGGCCGCCGCCAAGGGGAAGGTCGACGTCTGCATAGGTGGGTAGGCGGTCCATCGGAGGAAACGTGCCAACGGGCTACTTAGCCACTTGAACGTTCATGGTTACAATAGTACCAAAAAAAAAAATGGCGTCTTACGTCCATGGTCACCTCGGTAACCAGTGGCGAATCGCATCAATAGTTGAAAAAAACGACATCTAGTGAATTATATCGGCATTATTTCGAAACTGTTGATACAGACTTGTAGCGGAGAAAGTGTTGCACCTATAAACATATAGGTGGCATTGTTTACAGCAGACTCTTTTGCGAATAAAACGGGACGCGCGTCGCGCGGCGCGCGGCCGCTCGGTGCTGGACGTAAGACCGGAATTTGCCTGCGCAGGACGGACGTTCAAGTGGTTATTCCGAAGGTGGTGCTAGGCGTAGGCGACATGCGCCACCGCTTTTTTGGTCATTTAGACTGCGTCATAGGGCCTCACAAAATAAGTCACATATAGGTGGGTAGGAGGACCACACAGTCACAGGTGTCTCAAGATGAGAGGGCTTCGGTTGATTCAAGCACGACGAGTGTGTTTTGGGAGCTTCACATGCACCATTGAATGGGGTGAGTTTGGTTGAGGCATGCTGTCTGAAAGGTGCCAATGGGGTGAGTCACAGGTCTCTTGGAATGAGAGGGCTTCGGGTGACCATGCAGGACCTGTGTGGTTTGCAAACTATTGAATGGCTTGCTGGTGAGTTTGGTTGAGGAATACTGTCCAAAAGGTGCCAACAGGCTTCTAAGTCAGAACTCTCTCAAAATTAGAGGACTTCGGTTGACTCACACAGGCTCAGTGTGTTTTGGGAGCTTCACATGCACCATGGCTTCGCTGGTAAGCTTGGTGATTAAAGTGTAGGGACGAATACAGCGTGGGTGAACCTGTATAGGATGGACTGATGACGCGGGTAAAAGACGCAGAAACTATGTATATGGCAGCGCTCGACCGGTTCAGCATTGGACGCCTATTGGCTGACAATGATGAGGGATCTCTCTCCGGACAGGTCAGATCATGTGGGTAGGAGGGCATCGGGTGAAAGGAGCCAATGGGTCACTAAGCCCAAAGGTGGCGCTAGGCGTATTACGACAGTTACTAAACCTTCATAATCTGTAAAGCGATACAGGAACATAGTATCGAACAAACCTACATAATAGTTTCCACTCAAACTACTTTTATGCAGCAATAACTTTATCCACACAAAGATTTAGCCTGCCATAGTAAAAGTTTTAGAATCTAGAATAAGCTGTCCAGACCCAGAGACAATTGCTTGTGCTTATTGGTCATATATGCCAATTTGCCCACTCTCCTTTGAAATTTGCTGTTGCTTATTTCGATTTTTTTTGTCTATAAATTTGTTTTAATTTTTCAGCATTGCTCCAGCATGGAGCAGATCCAAACATCAGAAACACAGAAGGGAAGACGCCCTTGGACCTGGCGGATTCCGCTACCAGGCCTGTCCTTACAGGTAGTATTAATTAAAAACCTGTAAAAATCATTATAGCAAAAAAATACGGATAACTCACGTATATGATCGAGCTAGTCCGTAGCCCTTCTTGGAGCCACACGTCGCGGCGGCTGCCAAACGCGCACTACGCGCCACCGCTCTGCTCGCGCGGCTGCTCGACGAAACTGACAGCGACACATTTGTAAAGGTTCGCTCACACTCATTATGAAGCAGTACGAATATTCAATACTGTTTTCCAACTCGGGAGTACAGAGTACAGACCAACCAAAATCCCGGTTGAAATTTGGATGACGACTAATCTCAATGGCTTCAGGCACTTTCCGCAGATTTTTTTCATCTTTCGTTTGGCAGCCGCCGCGGCGTGTGGCTCCAAGAAAGCCATTACAAGATCATATAGGTGACTTTTTCGCTATAATATTAGTGAGTCTCGCGGTAGTTTTTTTTCAAAATAATCATGATTGAGTGAATCAACTTTTTGTGTTGTTTACTCTGTCCCCGGTTGTCCAAGTGACATCGTCCTTCATACTATTTCATAGAAAAACGCTTAGGTTGTCCAAGGGACAAAATTTGTGTAACCATAGCAACGGGTGGCACGAGTAAGTTGATTCACCCCATTACTAGGGTTCCATACCTCAGAAAGAGGGAAGGAACCCTTGGGTGTCCAGTCCATTTCGATGGATTTTATTTTCGTCCAGGCGAATACTGCGCGGCGGACGTCCTAGAGGCGGCCCGTTCGGGAGCCGACGAGCGCCTAGCAGCCCTCCTGACGCCACTAAACGTGAATGTGCACGCGGGGGACGGGCGCCGGTCCACCCCGCTGCACCTGGCAGCTGGGTACAACCGCGCCAGGGCCGTGCGACTGCTACTGCAGCGAGGGGCCGACACACACGCCAAGGACAAGGGGTGAGTCTATAGTAAGGGGGGGAGGCGGTCCACCCCGCTGCACCTGGCAGCTGGCTACAACCGGAGGTTCACATCAATGAACTGAAACAATTACTAGACGACTAGACTAGACGGCCTAGTGGTTAGAGAACCTGACTATGAAGATTGAGGTCCCGGGTTCGATTCCCGTGTCGGGGCAGATATTTGTATGAAAAATACGAATGTTTGTTCTCGGGTCTTGGGTGTTTAATATGTATTTAAGGGGAACCTATCGATGTTTAGAAAATTTTATTTCCGAAGGTTTAGAATCCCGAAAATTTCATTTGTCCGAAAGCATTTTTTCTGAAACTGTAAATATTTCAGGATTTATTTCAGGACCATCGTGTAGAACCCTTTAGGTTAGGTTAGGGTTGTTTTATAAAAATCCTGAAATATTTACAGTATCAGAAAAAAATGCATTCGGATAAATGAAGCATTCGGGATTTTAAATATTCGGAAAAAAAATTTTCGAGAATATGATAGGTAACCAACCGTATTTAAGTATGTATCTATCTATATAAGTATGTTTATCCGTTGCCTAGTACCCATAACACAAGCTTTCCTAGCTTACTTTGGGACTGGGTCAATTGGTGTGAATTGTCCCGTGATATTTATTTTTTTATTTATTTATTTAATTACTTTGCTCACCCGCGACCTTACGATAGCTACATTTATGCAAGAAATGTGTGTTCATGCAGTTCCTTCACCTCCACACTGTACTTCAGAGTAGGTACCGCAACCGTTCACTGCTGCCAAATGTTAGACAACATGCGGTACTCTGAAGGTGAACTCTGGTCGAGTTCGAAACGCGTCAGTGTAGTTTGGTGGTGGTGATAGTTGGTTTTGTGTGATTTGTGTGCGTTCGTACAGTCAACCAATTTGATTCCTAGGTCACTATAGAACCATGTCAAAATGAACCTCCAGGTGGAGGAACTGCATGAACACGCATTTTTAGGGTTCCGTAGTCAACTAGGAACCCTTATAGTTTCGCCATGTCTGTCCGTCTGTCTGTCTGTCTGTCCGCGGCTAAGCTCAGAGACTGTTAGTACTAGAAAGCTGTAATTTGGCATCAATATATATATCAGTCACGCCGACAAAGTGATTGAATAAAAAAAAGTAAAAAATTTTTTTTTAGGGTACCTCCCATAGACGTAAAGTGGGGGTGATTTTTTTTTTCTCGGCTAACCCTATAGTGAGGGGTATCGTTGGATAGGTCTTTTATAATCATTGTGGAGTTGCTAATATGATTTTTCTATTCAGTGATCTGTTTGCGAAATATTCAACTTTAAAGTGAAAATTTTCATTAAAATCGGCCGTCCCCCCCCTCTCAAATCTAAACTGTTGGGTGGAAAAATTTTAAAAAATTCAGTAGGGTAGTAAATATATCAAATTTACTAGGAAAATTATAGCGGCTAAGATTGCTTGGAAATTATTTGTAGTTTAAGAGTAAATAGTAGCCTAAGGTATAAAGCATACCTAAACTTGGATGATTCCGTACACATACGAAATCCTTAGAAAAATATTACTTTATTTTTTCGTAATGGCTACGGAACCCTACCTTGGGCGTGTCCGACACGCTCTTGGCCGGTTTTTTAGATTAAAGTAGCCATCGTAACGTAAGGTCGCGGGTGAGCAAAGTAATTGTTTCAGTTCATGAAAATAAGATTGATAGAAATTTTGGTTGCGGGTTTAGTTAACGCTTGCGTTGGTGATTTTCGGTTTTTATGCGGAGGGAGAGTGAGAAAATGGCATGAAAAAACATTTTTTCATCGCAAACGTAGCTATTTCGCATGACTTGGCCTCGCTAGTTAGCGTCCATTTATTTTGACATGGAACTCCTGGGTCCTGAAGGCCTTACTTGCATTTAGCCTTGGCGAGCAGAGCACCTTAGTTGTATATTTGTCCGCGTTGCAAAATGTCTTGGTCTGTAAAACGCCCTCATTGCTATAAGACATAGTAGACTGAATGACTTGGCCGTAAAACGAGTTAATGTCATAATGTTTCAATAGGTAAATGGTCTGGATAACTTTCATTACCAATATAATACAGTCAAGACCTTATACAATATTGAGTCATTCTGCCTACTTGTGCATTTCACGCCCTAGACGTTTTGCTAAGAAAGTCTTCTTGAAACTTAGACAATTTTGTAATCATGGCATTAGACAAACAAGTCGTTTTGCATACTTGGTCAGTGTACTGAGACGTTTTGAATGCCAAGGCTAAATGCAAGTAAGGCCTTCAGGACCCAACCTCGTGAATCTTTACAGCGATGACTGATGATGATGATTTTAGACGACCAAGATGGCCTAGTGGTTAGAGAACCTGACTATGAAGCGTGAGGTCCCGGGTTCGATTCCCGTGTCGGGGCAGATATTTTTATGAAAAATACGAATGCTTGTTCTCGGGTCTTGGGTGTTTAATATGTATTTAAGTATGTATCTATCTAAACTACGATTTTTAATTTCTTGGAATTCTGACAAATGCCGGGTTTTGACGTTTCAGAGGCAACAAACCTTTTTAAATTTTAGATCTATTTATTATTTTAGAAACATAATAAATCAGTCACATTACTAATTATAAATATAGTGAAGGAGAGCTTTTAAGAAGTTATCAGTTTTAATTTATTAGTCTATATTTATTTCATAGGTTTTTAAGAGATTCGTGTATTCATGGTATGTGTGAGACAGTTCATAATGATATTACTCCTCTTTAATAAACATAACACATATCAAAAAACAAAAACTTTTCAAGGAAATAATAATATAAATCAACGAAAACGACAAAAATAATACGGAAACAGGAGAGCGAGCACATTCGAACATTCAAGACAGAAGCCGAATGACTTTAATATTGTTTTGACAGAAGAATGATATTTGATGTTTTTGATTATTTAAGTATGTAACTTGTCTATGAAATTTTAAATTTCAAACCTCTTAAGACGACGATTGAAACTTAATACATAACTATTAATTATAATTTAAGTCCAAAAGTTTGCGATATATGTCAATCATCGCAATGATACCCGAGACAATTTATTTTTTACTCATAAAAGGGTTTATCTATCTAAACAGCGATCCGGGTGTCACCAACGGTACTGGCTGAAAATCAGCGCTGGGGTACTTTAAACGCCTCAGCATTATGCTGAGCCAGTGTCCGATTTGCAACCGCAATGACACATTCTATCTTTAGCTTTAGTATTGCCTTTTTGTTTTGTATAATATTGTGTCTTGTGATGTTGTAAATAAATGTATTTTCTTTCTTTCTTTCTTTCTAAATATTTTATTACGTCTGAACAGTTGGATCAAAAAATATTCTAACTACGTATTAATTAATGATTTATTACAATTTGTCCAATTTTAATGTGTATACTAAGGAATTTGTGCTCTGTATTTCCTAGTTTTTGTTTTATCTCATTTAAATTTCTGGCAAATATTTTTTGCCACTAAGTAATGTCAGAATTCCACGAAATTAAAAATCATAGTTTATATACTTAGTATGTTTATCCGTGGCCTAGTACCCATGACACAAGCTTTACCTAGCTTACTTTGGGACTAAGTCATTTGGTGTGAATTGTCCCGTGATGTTTTATGATGATAACGGATGATAGGGATTTAAACTTATCCCCATTTGCTCGTCCGTGGTCTTGACTAGGTATTTTGTTGCAGCGGACTCGTGCCGCTCCACAACGCTTGTTCGTACGGCCACTACGAAGTGACGGAGCTTTTGGTGCGCGCCGGCGCAGACGTTAACGCTACAGACCTGTGGGCGTTCACGCCGCTCCATGAAGCCGCCAGCAAGGCGAGATTAGAGGTGAGAAACTAAACTACCATTTTTAATAAATTATCTCTGGTATCATTGCGAATCGGGAACCTATCGATGTTTAGAAAATTTAATTTCCGAAGGTTTAGAATCCCGAAAAGTTAATTTGTCCGAAAGCATTTTTTTCTGAAACTGTAAATACTTCAGGATTTATTTCAGGACCATCGTGTAGAACCCTTTAGGTTAGGTTAGGGTTGTTTTATAAAAATCCTGAAGTATTTACAGTTTCAGAAAAAAATGCATTCGGATAAGTGAAGCATTCGGGATTTTAAATGTTCGGAAAAAAGTTTTTCGAGGATATGACAGGTAGGTAACCTTGCGAATCATCATCATCAAGGGTTAAATAATTTATTAGGTCTAAACGGTTAGTTCAAAAATTATTTTAACTACGTATTAAGTAATTAATGATTTATTACATTATATGTCAAATTTTAATGTGAATAGTAAGGGATTTGTGCTCTGTATTTCCTAGTTTTCCTTTATCTCGTTTAATTTTTCGGGAAATATTTTTGGTCTAGTAACACTAAGAAATGTCAGAATTCCCCGAAATTAAAAATTGTAGTTTACTCTTATACGTTTCCACCAGGGGTATGTATTATATATAATACTATCATCGTTTCATATATTTCAAACTAAATACAAACTGAGATATAGATGCACAGAAAAAACCCCAGCAAAAAGACCAATGCTGGGAACCGAACCCAGGTCCTCAGCGTTCCGTGCTGCGTGCTTACCCCTACACCATCACTGGTCTAGAAGTTAGCGACGAATCTTTCCCATACATCGTACACTTCAGTCTGTTATAATCACATTAGGCAGTGATAAAAAAAAATGAAGTTGAAGAAAATAAAAAAATAAATAGAAAAAGATACTTCATACTTAACTTGTAAAAGTTGGCCTAGTAGCGCCATCTCTTGGTCCAGGTGAGCGGGTAGCTCCGAAGGAGTGTTGAAGTCTCTCGGTAGAGGGCATTAACATAGATGCGCTTTATCACTGCCTAATGTGATTATAACAGACTGAAGTGTACGATGTATGGGAAAGATTCGTCGCTAACTTCTAGACCAGTGATGGTGTAGGGGTAAGCACGCAGCACGGAACGCTGAGGACCTGGGTTCGATTCCCAGCATTGGTCTTTTTTCTGGGGTTTTTTCTGTGCATCTATATTTGAGTTTGTATTTAGTTTGAAATATATGGTTTCACGGGATGACCGTAAAAGTAATAAAAAAAAAATGAAGTTGAAGAAAATAAAAAAATAAATAGAAAAAAGATACTTCATACTTAACTTGTATCATCGTTTCAGCCGAAAGATGTCCACTGATGAATATAGGCCTTCCCAAAAGCTCACCAAATAAATCGGTCCCGCGCCATCCGCATCCAACGCGATCCCGCAACCTTAACCGGGTCGTCGCTCCATCTTGTTGGAGGCCTACCTACACTGCGTCTTCCGGTCCGTGGAGGCCACTCGCGAACCTTTTTGCCCCATCGGCCATCAGTTCTACGAGCGATGTGCCCTGCCCACTGCCACTTGAGTCTTGAGTTGTGTCTGTTTAGTGCGTAAACATAATAAGCTACTTTCCTAACTAGTCAGTCTTTTAGATTATCAAAAAATATTGGACACGTATTTTTTATTTTGTCAATTAAACAAAAAAATACGAAGATATGGCGCGTTGAAGTTTCGCGTGACGTCACTTGTTCCTACACTTTGTATGAGCGTTTTAGGAACAAGTGACGTCACGCCTCGTCACGCGGAACTTCAACGCGCCATATCTTCGTCATTTTTTGTTTAATTGTCAAAAGAAAAATTACGTGTCTAATATTTTTTGATAATGTAAAATACGGACTAATAAGAATTATTATTTTTTTACCTAGGAAACATCCCTATTATGTTTTTATCAGGTCTGTTCGCTGCTGCTGAGCGAAGGCGCGGATCCTACCCTGCTGAACTGCCACGGGAAGTCGGCTCTCGACGTGGCGCCCACCAGGGAACTCCAAGAACGACTGGCATGTACGTATATTATCATCATCATCAATCCAGCGTACAGTGCCAATGCACTGTGGGGCACAAGTTATGTAGGCTACTGTACATAATTAGGATTTTGATGGAACATGTCTAAGAGCCATCGCCAAGAAACCTGCTTTCTATTAAAAAAAAACCGCATCAAAATCGGTTCACCCGTTTAAAAGCTATGATGCCACAAACAGACAGACAGACACACACACGCATAGCGGTCAAACTTATAACACCCCACTTTTTGTGTTGGGGGTTAAAAAGAAGAATATTAATTAATTTTATAACAATTAACAGAGGTCGGAATTTTCACGGCAAAACAAAAAACTGTCACAATCAAACTAGTTTCAGAAACGTATCTTTATCGATATCGATAGTTGTGTAAGAAAAAAACGGTCAACCAAATAAAAAAAAATATTTACACACAATATTATGTAATCGTATTTTTGTTTGTTGCGTCGCACATTTGGTTAATGTTTAATGATTGATGATTGATGATTAATGTTTGTAAAAAAAACATACATATAAAGCCCGACCAGGAAAATAAAAAGGGGCTGGGGGCGTTAAAATAGCAATAGTTATAGCAACACTGTACCAGGTAGGTACCAGTCATGTTGACAACAAGGTTGGTGATGTTATTTAGAGGAATATACTCCAATCCTTCAGACTTTCTCTCCGACAAATACTTCGTCATAATGAATGTAACTTTTTGTAAATGTCTTTTAACGCACAAATAATCCACAATATCCAAGAAACGCACCACACTTAGACAGCAATTGTCAGATGACATTAATGACGTCTTCAAAGTTACTGTTGCCAGTTGAAGAAATTAGTTACATTAAGTAGTTTTCCGCAATATGGCGAAGGTTTTTATTTTCCTGGTCGGGCTTTACCTTGTTGAGTTTCTTGCCGGATACTTCACAACAGGGTTTTTCCGAAGCGGTGGTAGATTCATCGACATACATAAGTGCTTGTTTATTTAAATTAATACCTAAAGGTATTTTGATTTTGACATGTTCTTATTTTTCAGTTGAATACCGAGGGCACTGTCTGTTAGAAGCGTGCCGATTGGCCGAGCCTGCGCGCGTCAAAAAGCAGCTGTCAGCTGTCAGCAATCCTCCTGTAAGTACTTTGATGATACACTGAACACCGACCCGTTTCGGGCTCAAATATGAGACATCATCAGCATCACTAGAATGTGCACTGTAGTTAATTTCTCTCTGACGCAGATAAATACGTTTACCCACCTAGACATTAAGTCGGTCAGTCAAATCTCTCGTAGGAATCTCTCTAAATTACTTTGCCTAAAAACACTAATTTATAGCCTTTTTAGCGTGAAGGAGTAACAAACACACGCACGCACAAACTTCCACATTTGAGAGTGAGACCGAGAGATATCTACATACATATATGTACATATCGTCACTACTTTGAAAAAATCTCGTATCTCAAATCAATATGTAAACCAAACTGAACTTTATTTATTTATTTATTTATTTATTTATGGAGAACCAAAGCTTGCACACTCAGTTAAGTTCAATTAGCCAGATTATCGATTTTGAGATACGAGCTTTTTCAAAGTAGTGGCGATATATCTCTTGTTCTCTCTCTCAAATGTGAAAGTTCTGTATCTATATACAGATAAAGAGAGAGAGAGTTAAATAGAGAGAGAACTAGATAGATATAGAGAGGGAGAGAGTGAGAGAGGGGGGAGAGAAAGATGGAGAGAGAGAGAGAGAGAGAGAGATTTACACATCACACTCCTACATCGTGAGTAAATCAACTCAAAATTTGACTAGTAGAAGACTTTCCAGAAATCTAAAAGTGCAACATGTTCGATACACAAGAAGAAAATGTTTTCTTTTTATAAAATGGTTGCCTAGAAGTGATAGCTTAGAAACGATAAGGCCGCCTATTGCTTACCTTGCATATTTTTTCCATGAACTTGCTTTTTCTAAAAAAAACATGGAATGGCATAAATTATATTACTATTAGTATTTTTATAATAATAGCCTCCCCCCCCCCCAGGTGTCTCCTGACGCGTCCCCCGCGCCCCCCAGCGACGCCCCAGAGTCCACGTCCGAGGCCCTCGTGAACTTCCAGCACCTGGCCACCGGAGACCGGCCCCTACACTGCGCCGCCGCCAGCGATTACCCTAAACGGAAGCAGGTGGGTTTGCGACATTATACTTCGTTTTTTTTTTAGCATTAGGAAGAAGGTAAGCTATCTTTGCGTGCCTTTTTATTAAAAACCGGCCAAGTGCGAGTCGGACTCGCGCCCGAAGGGTTCCGTACCATTATCTATAGAAACGGCACAAAAATCACGTTTGTTGTATAGGAGCCCACCTTAAATATTTGTTTTATTTTATTTTTAAAGTGAATATATAACTAAATATTCTGTGGATATTTCAAGCGTCTACCTGTAGCCGTAATCAATATCGAGCAAAAACGAGCAAAAAAAATCATGTTTGTTGTATGGGAGCCCCCTTATATATGTATTTTATTCTGTTTTTTAGTATTTGTTGTTATAGCGGCAACCGGAATACATAATCTGTGAAAATTTCAACTGTCTAGCTATCACGGTTCATGAGTTATAGCCTGGTGACAGACGGACAGACGGACAGCGGAGCCTCAGTAATAGGGTCCCGTTTTTACCCTTTGGGTATGGAACCCTAAAAAGCACTTTTGAAAAATAAATGACTACAAATATGTAACAATTGGGGATGTCTATTTTTTTGCAATGTATAGTAAATCGAAAACCATTTCGAGATAAATGCTTTTTAACTCGTTTTCTGTAGTTATTTAATTTTAATATTATGTAATGAATCTATTATATATAACAAATAAGCAATGACCTTCATTTGACATTGGTGTAAATTGCGTGACCGGATAAAGTCGTACTTTATTCTGTGTGGTTAGAATTCTTCACAATTTACGCGTGGATTACGGAGTACGGAGTTTGATTTGGACCCGCTGTCTGACATCTAGCACTTTGACAGTGCCAGTAAAGTGACACAGTGTATAGAATACCATTACGCAAAAAATAATTAAAGGGGTTGCCTTATCGTACGCATTTAGATATATTTAGAAATTTGTCATTGTGGGAGCCCTCAATTATAATATGACGTCATCAACTAAAATAGTTTCAATAATTAATTTTGAAAAAAGTAGAGAACTAAATGACAAAATATTGAAATTAGTTTCTAATTGACTTTTCTATACAAAAAAAAAATATAAAAACCATGGGTATTTTTTTTAGACATCCCCAATTAGCAAGGAAACATTGTCATTTACATTATTTTGGTTTCATAAGTAACAGTTACTATTTTTTTAAAAGCGGTTTTCAATAATAAGTTTGATCAAGATTGTTTACCTTATTTCTAATGCAAAAAAAAACGAAATATAACTAACTATATTTAAAATATCATTTAATTGAATTCAAATCGTTTGTTGCATTTAAAATTTACTCTCGGTATTAATTACATGAATGAGTATGAGTTTGAATACGAGTTAAATTTTAACTTTAATATCGACTCCATAGTTTTCTTTCATCACACCGTGCGATGAAAAATCCGAACCTTGTGTATAATAGAATGTCACGTCGGGTCAAACCGTCTCACACTGACATTCATCTTTTATTCAAAAGCCCAACTAATTTATCTAGATACTAGCCTTTTCCCGCGACTTCGTCCGCGCACAAATAAAATTTATTGCCAACTCCCGACCCCTATCCGAGAAAATTGAAATTTAAAAAAATATGTTCTAGGTTATGGAGATGTTGATAAGAAAAGGCGCTCACGTGAACGAAAAGAACAAAGACGGACAGACACCGCTGCACATTGCCACTGAGCACTCGCATCTAGACGCCATGGACTTACTGCTGCGGCACGGTGAGTATAAGCTGTCATTTTTGACCACGGAACCATAAAAGAAGGAATAGCAATGTCACACTAGTTAAAAGCGCGAGGCGCTTACATCGATGAAATAAAGCTCTAAACTCAGAGCCAGCGGACGCGTGGCGGTGTGGCGGTGACGGTTGTAATATTCTAACTTGTATGAACGGTTCTGCTGTACCGTACAGCGAACTCGTTCATACAAGTTATAATATTACAACCGTCACCGCCAACGTACCGCAAAACCTCCGCTGTCTGTGCGTTTGGAGCTTTAGAAACGTGTCAGAATGCTTTAAATAATTTATTGAATAAGGCGTTACTTTGCGGAGGTCCATATTAATGGCTCTGATTGAGTTCGAAACGCGTCAGTTAATGTGGTGGTGATAGCAGGGGGGGTATCACTCCGCAGTTTAGGTATGTTCGGCCGGCGCTCCTCCCGGGCAGGCGTATGGCAGTAGGTTGTCGCTCGGCATTTAGTTCGCACGCTAGCCGCGTCGCGCGTAATTATTTTTCTGTGAATTTTGCAAAAAACATTGACTTCTAAACAATCTTCTAATCCGTATAAAATATACTGTTGCGTTTAAAGGTAGTTTACTGAATGAATACACACTGTTATCTTTCTTCATTTATATACCTACCTAAATATTGTACGCTAGTACTATTAGTTATTCTGTGGTGATAGATGGGATTCTGTGATTTGCGTGTGTTCGTACAGTGTGGAGGTGGAGGAACTGCATGAACACAAATTTCTTGCATAAATGACTATAATAAGGTCGCGGGTGAGCAAAGTAATTGTTTTAGTTCAGTGCCAATGCGTGATGTTCTAAAAGAATAATGGACGAAATTTATAATAATGGTTGTTTGATGCTAGTAGTATTGTAGTGGCGAAAAATTTCAGTGTATGTGCGCGTAATTTAGCGTGCGTGAGTGTGCATGAGTAAGCGTGAGTGTATTTCTGTGTGAGCGTGAGTAAGTTTAAGCGTGCGTGAGTGTGCATGAGTAAGCGTGAGTGTATTTCTGAGTGAGCGTGAGTAAGTGTAAGCGTGCGTGAGTGTGCATGAGTAAGCGTGAGTGTATTTCTGAGTGAGCGTGAGTAAGTGTAAGCGTGCGTGAGTGTGCATGAGTAAGCGTTAGTGTATTTCTGTGTGAGCGTGCGTGAGTGTGTATGAGTAAGTGTGAGTGTATTTCTGAGTGAGCGTGTAATCGTGCATGAGTGCGCATGAATATGTGTGAGTGTGTCTGAATAAGCATGAGTAAGCTTCAGTGTACTTGACTGTGCTTGAGTGAGCGCGTGAGTGTGCCTGAGTAGGTCGTGAATGAGCGTGAGTGTGTGTGAGTCAGCGTAAGTGTGCGTGAGTGCGCGCGTATGTGCCATACATGTTTATGGGTTTATGTGTGCGCGCATATGTGTGTGTGTGTGTATACGTTGGTTACTGGATTCGAAATTTTTGACCTTGTGACACTTTATTTTGTTGTTGCAACACAAATCTCTGTCCCTCTCAAATGTGTGACATTTACGGACGGCTCTTTAGGTTCTGTTTGTTGTAGGTGCGAAAGTGAACGCCCTGGACTCTGGCGGGTCCAGCGCGCTGGCGGTGGCGGCGCGGGCGGACGCGGCCGCCGCGTGCCGCCTGCTGCTGGCCTGCGGGGCGCGTGCGCAGCCCGAGCGGTACCCGCCGCCCGCCGGTGAGTGGGGGGGGGGGGGGGGGGGACACAGCGCGGGGGGGGCGGCGCGGGGGACGATGGGTGGGATGCGTGTTTATTACTCCTTCACGCTATATCGACTCGGCAAGAAAAGGGGAGAAAGTGAGAGAGTGGGGAAAGGGAGAAGAGAACAGGAGAGAGGAGAGAGTGGGGAAAGGGGGAGAGAAAGTGAGGGGAGTTAGGGACAGGAGGAGAGAGAGTGGAAAAGGGGATATAAAGGGGGGAGGGGGAGAGCGCGGAAAGAGCTCCCAGCGAAGGAAAGAGATAAAATCATTAAGCAGGAAAAGATACAAATAAAAAACATCGAACAGTATACTGGGGACTCAGCATAGTGTGGTACAGTAAAATTACATAAAGTTTACCACTGACAGATGGTTTGCCTTCATTTCATATTCAACTTTAACGACCTACAAATAAAGCCAATTTTGGAATACTGTTACACCCACGTTTGCAGATTTTGTAATAACTACTTTGTTTGTATGGTGTTAAAGTTGGAAATGAAATGAAGGCAAGCAATCCGTCAGTGGTAAACTAAATAAAACGTATCGTAACCGAAACTGTTTTAAATTCTAGACGCATGCGCGAACGCGGCAGCTTTGAGGCTTCTAGAGGCGGCGCGCACGGGCGACGTGGAGGCAGCCCGGGCCGCCCTGGAGGCCCGCCCGCGCCTCGTCAACTGCCGCGACGTCGACGGCCGACACTCCACGCCGCTGCACTTCGCGGCCGGGTCAGTAGCTGGCGGCAGTAATGCCCGTTTCACACGAGGGCAGAACAGTCGGGCAGGACAGTAGGCAGTACAGTACTGCAACAATCTGAACGCACACGCCGGGACAGAACAGTACTGTCCTGACAGTATCCTAGGCAGAACAGTTAATAGCTCGCCGGTCTATTTTTTCGGGGCAGTTTGCTTCCCCCGCCACCTTTCTCGCTCGTCTGTTTTGTGGCTGGACTTGTGTGAACGCGAAGGCAGTGCAGTGCAAAGGGCAGGACACATATGTCAAACTTCATGATCGCGCATGAATGTGTCTTGTCGCTGTATTACCGGACTGATGAGGTGCAACAAAACTCCATAACTTTCGCGCGTCATACGCATAATCAATCTAAACTCTTTGGGATCTGCAATCCTTATTTCCTCTAACTAAAACTTGAACCGAACAACCAAGCTCTGGTCTGACCCTAAGCTTTTCTTTCCTATTTATTTCACTCTCTACAATTTCAATTAGCTCATCCAGAGCTATTTTTGCAGCAATTTTTAGTAAGTGGCGTAAATGTTGCCGTTGTCGGCGTCGACTTTCCATCGCTATTTCACTCGGACTGTCCTACTCTTTCGCTCTACATTTGAACGCCACTGCCCTTCCAAACTGTTCTGTCCTACTGTCCTGCCCGACTGTTCTGCCCTTGTGTGAAACGGGCATAATAGGGGGGTTGTAGCGCACGGGATAGTAGCTGTGGGGCACTAACTGGGACAGTAGCTAGGGGGCAGTGGAGGGCTTGAAAATGTTTGGATAGTAGCTGTGGGGCACAAACTGGGATAGTAGTAGAGGATAGTAGCTGGGGGGCAGTGGAGGGCTTGAAAATGTTTGGATAGTGGGTATGGGGCACAAACTGGGACAGTAGTAGAGGATAGTAGCTGGGGGGCAACGGAGGACTTGAAAATGTTTGCAAGTAAAGCCGGAGCAAAAAAAAACCTAAAAACCCAATTTATCCTCTTGAAAGTGCAGTAATAGAAGAGAAGCGTTTGGTATTTTTGAAAGTTTAGTCAACCCGGGGGGAATCGGGTTGTTAGTAAGTACCCTTCGCCACTGCTGGAGGGCAGTAACTTGGGTAATAGCAGAGGGACAGTAGTTTGGGGAGAGTAGCTGTAGACAATAACTGGGGTATTGGTGGGGTGGCAGTAGTTAAAGGCAGTAGTAGGGTGACAGTTGCTGGAACAGTAGTAGCGTGGGGACAGCAGCTGGAGGGCAGTAACTTGGGCAGCAGTATGTTGACAGTAATTGAGGGCAGTAACTGGGGCACAAGTACAGTGGGACAGTAGCGGGGTGTCAGTAGCTGGAAGCCAGTAACTTGGGGAGTAGTAGCGGAACAGTTGCGTGGGGATAGTAGCTGAGCGGCAGTAACTGGGGCACAGTGACTGGGGCAGTATTAGAAGAGACAGTAGCTGGTACAGTAGTAGTCAATTTTTTTTATAACAAAAGGTGCACATTTACACAATACAGAATCCTTCACCACACTAAGTTTGACACAAGTTGGACGCCGTATTTAACTGCCACAATATATTTTTTATTCCAGCTACAACAGATTGCCACTCGCGCAGCTCTTACTACAGAGAGGCGCCGATGTGCACGCCAAAGACAAGGGGTGAGTGACCTTAATGTTGAAACTATAGTCCCGGTTCAAATACAAATTCAAAAATATATATTACAGGCCATTATAAGGCATACAAATAGCCACAACTTGACATGCTAAGATTTAAAGCCAAATTAAGATTTCCCGCCAACGATATTCTAATCAGGATTTTACGTTCGTTGGCGGGAAATCTTAATTTGGTTACATTTGTTAGATACGCGGAATTGGGTTAATAAACCAATGCCAGTTACGCGGATTTTCCCTATGGGCGTTGTGCAGATACGAAGTATTTACCAGTGCTACCTATAGTTACGCGGTATTGCACTATCCCCGACGTAATGTGTGTAAATATTTTTATACTAAATACAAACTGAAACATGGATACACAGAAAAACCCAGAAAAAGAGACCAGCGCTGGGAATCGAACCCAGGTCCTCAGCATTCCGTGCTGCGTGCCATAGCCCTACACCACCACTGGTCAGGAGTTTTAGACACAAATTTTCCCTATATATCACATTTTTCAGTTTGTTTTTCTGTAGTCACTTTACGCAGCGACACTAGCGACATCTATGTTTCATGTTCTCAACGAGAAACGTCAACAGTCCTTCGGAACTATCCGCTCACCCGGACAAGAGATGTCGCTCTTAAGCAATTTATCAAGATTGGTTTTTAGGGTTCCGTACCCAAAGGGTAAAAACGGAAACCCTATTACTGAGGCTCCGCTGTCCGTCCGTCCGTCCGTCCGTCTGTCTGTCACCAGGCTGTATCTCGGGAACCGTGATAGCTAGACAGTTGAAATTTTCACAGATGATGTATTTCGGTTGCCGCTATAACAACAAATACTAAAAAACGGAATAAAATAAATATTTAAGGGGGCTCCCATACAACAAACTTGATTTTTTTGCTCGTTTTTGCTCGATATTAATAACGGCAACAGGTAGAAGCTTGAAATATTCACAGAATATTTAATTATGTATTGGCTTTAAAAATAAATCATTCAATTAAAATAAAAAAAGTATTTAAGGGGGGCTCCCATACATCAAACGTGATTTTTATAGATAATTGTACGGAACACTTCGTGCGCGAGTCCGACTCACACTTATTTTATTATTTTATTTTATTTTATTTTATTTTATTCGGAAAACCAACAGCTATTTTATTTTAAAAGTAGATACTATAAGTAAATATCAGAAAAGCCAATTACAGGTCTTCACAGATAATACTATTATATAAATAGAAACAGGCACAAGTCAATCAAAACAAAACAGTGACCTGTTGCAAAAAAAAGAAAAAAAAGAATTACAATTACTTACACAAAAGAAAGAGAATAACCATTTTCATTTATAATTTAATTTTTTCATTTTTTCATTTATAATTTTCATAACCTTGTACAATCGGATTGGGGAGCAAAGAAAGTGGCCGGTTTTTGGAGTAATGTGTGTATTCGCTAACTTATACTCGTTGGTTTCCAGCGGTCTGGTGCCACTCCACAACGCCTGTTCGTACGGCCACTACGAGGTCACTGAACTGCTGGTGTCGTGCGGCGCGGGAGTCAACGCGGCAGACTTGTGGCGGTTCACGCCGCTACACGAGGCGGCCGCTAAGGGGAAGGCCGATATAGTGCGGTTACTGCTGAAGGTATAGCCATAGTAACAGTGTGGACAGGGTGCTATGAGGTCACTGAACTGCTGGTATCATGCGGCGCGGGAGTCAACGCGGCAGACTTGTGGCGGTTCACGCCGCTCCACGAGGCGGCCGCTAAGGGAAAGGCCGATATAGTGCGGTTACTGCTGAAGGTATAGCCATAGTAACAGTGTGGACAGGGTGCTACGAGGTCACTGAACTGCTGGCGTCGTGCGGCGCAGGCGTCAACGCGGCAGACTTGAGGCGGTTCACGCCGCTGCACGAGGCGGCCGCTAAGGGGAAGGCCGATATAGTGCGGTTACTACTGAAGGTATAGCCATAGTAACAGTGTGAACAGGGTGCTACGAGGTCACTGAACTGCTGGCGTCGTGCGGCGCAGGCGTCAACGCGGCAGACTTGAGGCGGTTCACGCCGCTGCACGAGGCGGCCGCTAAGGGGAAGGCCGATATAGTGCGGTTACTACTGAAGGTATAGCCATAGTAACAGTGTGAACAGGGTGCTACGAGGTCACTGAACTGCTGGCGTCGTGCGGCGCAGGCGTCAACGCGGCAGACTTGTGGCGGTTCACGCCGCTGCACGAGGCGGCCGCTAAGGGGAAGGCCGATATAGTGCGGTTACTACTGAAGGTATAGCCATAGTAACAGTGTGAACAGGGTGCTACGAGGTCACTGAACTGCTGGCGTCGTGCGGCGCAGGCGTCAACGCGGCAGACTTGAGGCGGTTCACGCCGCTGCACGAGGCGGCCGCTAAGGGGAAGGCCGATATAGTGCGGTTACTACTGAAGGTATAGCCATAGTAACAGTGTGAACAGGGTGCTACGAGGTCACTGAACTGCTGGCGTCGTGCGGCGCAGGCGTCAACGCGGCAGACTTGTGGCGGTTCACGCCGCTGCACGAGGCGGCCGCTAAGGGGAAGGCCGATATAGTGCGGTTACTGCTGAAGGTATAGCCATAGTAACAGTGTGAACAGGGTGCTACGAGGTCACTGAACTGCTGGCGTCGTGCGGCGCGGGAGTCAACGCGGCAGACTTGTGGCGGTTCACGCCGCTGCACGAGGCGGCCGCTAATGGGAAGGCCGATATAGTGCGGTTACTACTGAAGGTATAGCCATAGTAACAGTGTGAACAGGGTACTACGAGGTCACTGAACTACTGGCGTCGTGCGGCGCAGGCGTCAACGCGGCAGACTTGTGGCGGTTCACGCCGCTGCACGAGGCGGCCGCTAAGGGGAAGGCCGATATAGTGCGGTTACTGCTGAAGGTATAGCCATAGTAACAGTGTGAACAGGGTGCTACGAGGTCACTGAACTGCTGGCGTCGTGCGGCGCGGGAGTCAACGCGGCAGACTTGTGGCGGTTCACGCCGCTGCACGAGGCGGCCGCTAAGGGGAAGGCCGATATAGTGCGGTTACTACTGAAGGTATAGCCATAGTAACAGTGTGAACAGGGTGCTACGAGGTCACTGAACTGCTGGCGTCGTGCGGCGCAGGCGTCAACGCGGCAGACTTGTGGCGGTTCACGCCGCTGCACGAGGCGGCCGCTAAGGGGAAGGCCGATATAGTGCGGTACTGCTGAAGGTATAGCCATAGTAACAGTGTGAACAGGGTGCTACGAGGTCACTGAACTGCTGGCGTCGTGCGGCGCGGGAGTCAACGCGGCAGACTTGTGGCGGTTCACGCCGCTGCACGAGGCGGCCGCTAATGGGAAGGCCGATATAGTGCGGTTACTACTGAAGGTATAGCCATAGTAACAGTGTGAACAGGGTGCTACGAGGTCACTGAACTGCTGGCGTCGTGCGGCGCAGGCGTCAACGCGGCAGACTTGTGGCGGTTCACGCCGCTGCACGAGGCGGCCGCTAAGGGGAAGGCCGATATAGTGCGGTTACTGCTGAAGGTATAGCCATAGTAACAGTGTGAACAGGGTGCTACGAGGTCACTGAACTGCTGGCGTCGTGCGGCGCGGGAGTCAACGCGGCAGACTTGTGGCGGTTCACGCCGCTGCACGAGGCGGCCGCTAAGGGGAAGGCCGATATAGTGCGGTTACTACTGAAGGTATAGCCATAGTAACAGTGTGAACAGAGTGCTACGAGGTCACTGAACTGCTGGCGTCGTGCGGCGCAGGCGTCAACGCGGCAGACTTGTGGCGGTTCACGCCGCTGCACGAGGCGGCCGCTAAGGGGAAGGCCGATATAGTGCGGTTACTGCTGAAGGTATAGCCATAGTAACAGTGTGAACAGGGTGCTACGAGGTCACTGAACTGCTGGCGTCGTGCGGCGCGGGAGTCAACGCGGCAGACTTGTGGCGGTTCACGCCGCTGCACGAGGCGGCCGCTAAGGGGAAGGCCGATATAGTGCGGTTACTGCTGAAGGTATAGCCATAGTAACAGTGTGGACAGGGTGCTACGAGGTCACTGAACTGCTGGCGTCGTGCGGCGCAGGCGTCAACGCGGCAGACTTGTGGCGGTTCACGCCGCTGCACGAGGCGGCCGCTAAGGGGAAGGCCGATATAGTGCGGTTACTGCTGAAGGTATAGCCATAGTAACAGTGTGAACAGGGTGCTACGAGGTCACTGAACTGCTGGCGTCGTGCGGCGCGGGAGTCAACGCGGCAGACTTGTGGCGGTTCACGCCGCTGCACGAGGCGGCCGCTAAGGGGAAGGCCGATATAGTGCGGTTACTGCTGAAGGTATAGCCATAGTAACAGTGTGGACAGGGTGCTACGAGTTCACTGAACTGCTGGCGTCGTGCGGCGCAGGCGTCAACGCGGCAGACTTGTGGCGGTTCACGCCGCTGCACGAGGCGGCCGCTAAGGGGAAGACCGATATAGTGCGGTTACTGCTGAAGGTATAGCCATAGTAACAGTGTGGACAGGGTGCTACGAGGTCACTGAACTGCTGGCGTCGTGCGGCGCAGGCGTCAACGCGGCAGACTTGTGGCGGTTCACGCCGCTGCACGAGGCGGCCGCTAAGGGGAAGGCCGATATAGTGCGGTTACTGCTGAAGGTATAGCCATAGTAACAGTGTGAACAGGGTGCTACGAGGTCACTGAACTGCTGGCGTCGTGCGGCGCAGGCGTCAACGCGGCAGACTTGTGGCGGTTCACGCCGCTGCACGAGGCGGCCGCTAAGGGGAAGGCCGATATAGTGCGGTTACTGCTGAAGGTATAGCCATAGTAACAGTGTGAACAGGGTGCTACGAGGTCACTGAACTGCTGGCGTCGTGCGGCGCGGGAGTCAACGCGGCAGACTTGTGGCGGTTCACGCCGCTGCACGAGGTGGCCGCTAAGGGGAAGGCCGATATAGTGCGGTTACTGCTGAAGGTATAGCCATAGTAACAGTGTGGACAGGGTGCTACGAGGTCACTGAACTGCTGGCGTCGTGCGGCGCAGGCGTCAACGCGGCAGACTTGTGGCGGTTCACGCCGCTGCACGAGGCGGCCGCTAAGGGGAAGGCCGATATAGTGCGGTTACTGCTGAAGGTATAGCCATAGTAACAGTGTGAACAGGGTGCTACGAGGTCACTGAACTGCTGGCGTCGTGCGGCGCAGGCGTCAACGCGGCAGACTTGTGGCGGTTCACGCCGCTGCACGAGGCGGCCGCTAAGGGGAAGGCCGATATAGTGCGGTTACTGCTGAAGGTATAGCCATAGTAACAGTGTGAACAGGGTGCTACGAGGTCACTGAACTGCTGGCGTCGTGCGGCGCGGGAGTCAACGCGGCAGACTTGTGGAGGTTCACGCCGCTGCACGAGGCGGCCGCTAAGGGGAAGGCCGATATAGTGCGGTTACTGCTGAAGGTATAGCCATAGTAACAGTGTGGACAGGGTGCTACGAGGTCACTGAACTGCTGGCGTCGTGCGGCGCAGGCGTCAACGCGGCAGACTTGTGGCGGTTCACGCCGCTGCACGAGGCGGCCGCTAAGGGGAAGGCCGATATAGTGCGGTTACTGCTGAAGGTATAGCCATAGTAACAGTGTGGACAGGGTGCTACGAGGTCACTGAACTGCTGGCGTCGTGCGGCGCAGGCGTCAACGCGGCAGACTTGTGGCGGTTCACGCCGCTGCACGAGGCGGCCGCTAAGGGGAAGGCCGATATAGTGCGGTTACTGCTGAAGGTATAGCCATAGTAACAGTGTGGACAGGGTGCTACGAGGTCACTGAACTGCTGGCGTCGTGTGGCGCAGGCGTCAACGCGGCAGACTTGTGGCGGTTCACGCCGCTGCACGAGGCGGCCGCTAAGGGGAAGGCCGATATAGTGCGGTTACTGCTGAAGGTATAGCCATAGTAACAGTGTGAACAGGGTGCTACGAGGTCACTGAACTGCTGGCGTCGTGCGGCGCAGGCGTCAACGCGGCAGACTTGTGGCGGTTCACGCCGCTGCACGAGGCGGCCGCTAAGGGGAAGGCCGATATAGTGCGGTTACTGCTGAAGGTATAGCCATAGTAACAGTGTGAACAGGGTGCTACGAGGTCACTGAACTGCTGGCGTCGTGCGGCGCGGGAGTCAACGCGGCAGACTTGTGGCGGTTCACGCCGCTGCACGAGGCGGCCGCTAAGGGGAAGGCCGATATAGTGCGGTTACTGCTGAAGGTATAGCCATAGTAACAGTGTGGACAGGGTGCTACGAGGTCACTGAACTGCTGGCGTCGTGCGGCGCAGGCGTCAACGCGGCAGACTTGTGGCGGTTCACGCCGCTGCACGAGGCGGCCGCTAAGGGGAAGGCCGATATAGTGCGGTTACTGCTGAAGGTATAGCCATAGTAACAGTGTGAACAGGGTGCTACGAGGTCACTGAACTGCTGGCGTCGTGCGGCGCAGGCGTCAACGCGGCAGACTTGTGGCGGTTCATGCCGCTGCACGAGGCGGCCGCTAAGGGGAAGGCCGATATAGTGCGGTTACTGCTGAAGGTATAGCCATAGTAACAGTGTGAACAGGGTGCTACGAGGTCACTGAACTGCTGGCGTCGTGCGGCGCGGGAGTCAACGCGGCAGACTTGTGGCGGTTCACGCCGCTGCACGAGGCGGCCGCTAAGGGGAAGGCCGATATAGTGCGGTTACTGCTGAAGGTATAGCCATAGTAACAGTGTGGACAGGGTGCTACGAGGTCACTGAACTGCTGGCGTCGTGCGGCGCAGGCGTCAACGCGGCAGACTTGTGGCGGTTCACGCCGCTGCACGAGGCGGCCGCTAAGGGGAAGGCCGATATAGTGCGGTTACTGCTGAAGGTATAGCCATAGTAACAGTGTGGACAGGGTGCTACGAGGTCACTGAACTGCTGGCGTCGTGCGGCGCGGGAGTCAACGCGGCAGACTTGTGGCGGTTCACGCCGCTACACGAGGCGGCCGCTAAGGGGAAGGCTATAATAGTTATTTATTATTTACTAGCAGCCCGTCCCGGCTTCGCACGGGGTAGACAATTATTTATTTTTGGAAATTTGGATATAAAACACTTTTTTTCACAAATATTTTTATTTATTAAAAAATTATTATTTATTATTTATTAATTATTACAGACGTGCACGCCCCACTCCTGTATTTCAGTGCCCCCTCCACCCCGCCCGCCGCGATGCCCGGCGCGCTTTTCAGACTGCATCGCAAACAACGGCCACGGCGCTATGGCGGTTTAGTTTACTGTTTGAATTTTTTAATTCGTAATATCTTTTGAATGGAAAGTCCAATTTAAATAATTTAAAAACTATTTTATAGGTAGTTAAATGGTCTTTACCATTAAATAATTTATTTGGATAAGGATTAATATAAACACATAAATAGCATGGTTTGAATTTGGTTAGCATTTTCATTAATGTTTAAAATGAAAAAAGTTGTTGTAGTGACATAACTACAATAGTTGGACATATGCTACCGCGGAGTTTTTTGTAGACATTATGATGTTCTTCAATATTGTTGTACATTATTTTGTTCTATCGCTAATAGTTTCGGCAGCGCATTCGACGAAAGACATTTTAAGACTCATTTTTCTACACCTTCGGTTACATTGTTCAAATTTTACCAAGGATCCCTAATTTTTTTCAAAATGAAATGTAGCCTATGTCAAATTGGAAGAATGTAGCATTCTATTGGTGAAAGAATTTTTTAAATCGGCCCAGTACTTTTTGAGCCTATTCATTACAAACATACAAACATAGGTACAAATCTTTCCTCTTTATAATATTAGTGTAGATTATATTAATGTGGGAGTTTTTAGAAAAAAATGTACCCGTTTTCTTTAAATATCCTTAATTTTTCCATACAAAATTTATTAGTTAGTATTGTGACGGTCCATACAACATGTATGGTTAACTGCGTCACAAAACTGACAATTAAGAGAGGGACACTTTTTTTTATTGCTCAAATCGATAGTGCTTGTGATTTTGAGTAGAAATAACCCAAAATTTGTTAGGTTTTTTAAAACAAAGTACAGGGTACACTTTTTTTCTGAAAATGCCCATATGAGTGAGAGTGTGGTTTTATGTAACGAGCCGAAGGCGAGAGGAAGTCCGCGTGTATGTGTCACATATAAAATACACGCATGGTGTCTTCGACGTTTAAAAGTGCGGATATGTAAGATTCGCGGCAATCACCTAGGCAACGACCCTGAGTAAATTCAGTTTCATTGTAATTGTGTTCACTTAGCTAATTACGAGTAAACCATGATTTTGTGTATAGCTATACCGTACCTCTCCCGGCCCCTTTTGTCGTCTCCCCCGCGCCGTCTGTACCGCGCGGGCGAGGGCTCATTTATACGGATTAGCTATAGACGATGCTATAGATCCTCAGGAGTTTTAACACGCTCGTAACGATTCCAGCACGGCGCGGACCCCACGCGCCGCAACCGCGACGGTCTGACGCCGCTGCAACTGGTGCGCAGCGGTGACGCCGACACGGCGGACGCGCTGCGCGGGGACGCGGCGCTGCTCGACGCCGCCAAGAGGGGGGAGCTCGCGCGCGCCAGGTACCCACATCACCATCATTATCATCACCACCACCATCATCACCACCATCATTATTATCACCACCACCATCATCATCATCATCACCATCATCATCATTTAGACGACCAGATGGCCTAGTGGTTAGAGAACCTGACTATGAAGCTTGAGGTCCCGGGTTCGATTCCCGTGTCGGGGCAGATATTTGTATGAAAAATACGAATGTTTGTTCTCGGGTCTTGGGTGTTTAATATGTATTTAAGTATGTATCTATCTATATAAGTATGTTTATCCGTTGCCTAGTACCCATAACACAAGCTTTCCTAGCTTACTTTGGGACTAGGTCAATTGGTGTGAATTGTCCCGTGATATTTATTTATTTATTTATTTATTTTATTTATTTATTTATCATCATCATCACCGTCATTATACTATCGTCATCACCATCATCATCATTGCCAACGCGACGCTGCTCGACACTGCAAAGAGAGGGGAGCTCGCGCGCGTCAAGTACCGACATCATCATCATCAACATCATCACCATCATTATACTATCGTCATCACCATCATCATCATTGCCAACGCGACGCTGCTCGACACTGCAAAGAGAGGGGAGCTCGCGCGCGCCAAGTACCGACATCATCATCATCATCATCATCACCGTCATATCATCGCCATTCCATTCGCATTTTTTCCCAAATGCTTTTTTTACTGAAGCCTATTTTCACAAACGTCTAAAATAAATATACTTAGATGGGTATAGAGTTTGTAAGAGTTGTAGATACTGTCTTTATGTTAATAATTAATTTATTTTTGTATCTATGTTGTAAATGTTAAGATTTTATTTTTTTCTTGTGTTTTAATTTTTAATGTGGTTAAATATTTAAGGCTTGTTTTTTTTATGTATTTCTTATTTCACACCTGAAACACAGGAATTTTTTTTTTCCTAGTTCAGGTATAAGTAACATTGTTCCCTTTTTAAATATGTTTAGTCTATAAGTTGTTATGTTTTGTAACTTTTAGTATGATAAATAAAGATTTATTTATTTATTTATTTTTACAGTGATTGAAAAAAAATCAAACAAACATCTGGGAAAAATGCGTATGCAAATTTTGCTATTAGGAAATAACGGCTCTGACAAATTGAACTAACCAGTCGGTTAGTTAGTGTGAATTGTTACGTAATACTAGCCTTCCGCCCGCAGCTTCACCCGCGATAAATTAATTTTCCCGTAGGAAAAGGTGCTTTCCCGCGGTAAAAAGTAGCCTACGTCACTCAGTGACAATGTAACTTTCCAAAAGAATTTTTGAAATCGGTCCAGTAGTTTTTAAGTTTATTCGTTACATACAAAAATACAAATCTTTCCTCTTGATAATATTAGTGTAGCTATAGAGAGTGTAGATGATGTTCAATAAAAAATCTCTATATTATAAACTGTCTCACGGTATTTAATTTTTTTTTATCAGAAAACTAATAACGCCACAGAACGTGAACTGCCGAGACGCCCACGGAAGGAATTCCACGCCTCTACATCTTGCTGGTAAGTAATTAATTCAGCCTAAGCTAATGACTAGGGTTTTTCTTTAACTAGCTTTTTCTCGCGACTTCGCCCGCGCACAAATACATTTATATTTCGTACTAAATACAAACTGAAATATAGATGCACAGAAAAAACCCCAGAAAAAAGACCAATGCTGGGAATCGAACCCAGGTCCTCAGCATTCCGTGCCGTGTGCCATACCCCTACACCACCACTGGTCTAGAGATTAGACACGAATTTTTCCTATACATCATACATTTCAGTATGCTAAATCATCACCTTATGCAGTGACAAGCGCACATCTATGTTACACCCTCTATCGAGAGATTTTAACACTCCTTCGGAACTAACCGCTCACCTGGACAAGAGATGGCGCTACTGTGCAACTTTAAACAAGTTAGCTATGAAGTATCTTTTTGTATTTTTTTTTATTACTTTTACGGTCATCCCGTGAAATCATATATTTCGTACTAAATACAAACTGAAATATAGATGCACAGAAAAAACCCCAGAAAAAAGACCAATGCTGGGAATCGAACCCAGTCGAGGGAGTGTTAAAATCTCTCGATAGAGGGTGTAACATAGATGTGCGCTTGTCACTGCATAAGGTGATGATTTAGCAGACTGAAATGTATGATGTATAGGAAAAATTCGTGTCTAATCTCTAGACCAGTGGTGGTATACGAAATATATGATTTCACGGGATGACCGTAAAAGTAATAAAAAAATGAAGAAGAAAAAATAAATACAAAAAGATACTTCATAGCTAACTTAATATATTTATAGTCAACTCCTGCTCTCTATCCCGCGACAAATTCCAAAAAAAACCCTTTTTACTGCACCTCTGTGGTCCTAAACGAATGGTACTGAGATAGGGTCTCGGTCCCATTGAAATGAACATATAAATCTCATTTTCTCCTTATCACGTGGGATTTTCCGAAAATCATAAAACTAGTTTTTTACTGTCATAATCACCTACTTGCATGCCAAATTTGAAGTCTCTAATAATTATAGTTACGGAGATATGTCTACTTTGAAGCGAAAATATAAATGCCATTTATTCCCTATCCCGTGGGAATTTTAGCTATCCGTGTGCCAAATTTCAGAACAATCCGTTGAGTGGTTTGAGCTGTGTGTTGATATCTGAGTCAGTAACGGTTGCCTTGCATAGGTTAGTGCTTGCTGGTTATCCATATTAAAAGCGCTTTGAAAGCCAAATGAAGGGCTTTTGAGAAGCAATATTTTTGGTAAGCAAACCCGTACGCAAAACCCCTTATAAACCCTCGAAGGGGATACCGGGCCGGTCCCCTGATTTAAACTCTTATTAATAAAATCATTTATGTCTTTGATCAATTATAACTGTAGATCCAGAGTCGCGCGCCCGAAAATGTCCGAGCCAAATGAGCGCCACTTTGATAAAAGTGGCCTTCTTTTTTCTCAGTACGTTGCGTGAAATGGTCAAGTTTAGCTGTCAAGTGTCAACCGAAATTCGACTGTAATGAAGTAAAGACTAGGTTCAAATTTCTGTGTAGGTGATGATTTTAATTGTTATGCAAACAAATAAAAAAAGTTCGGACATTCTTTGAAGGGGATTTTGTTCGGCAATGTGTA
The DNA here is from genome assembly GCA_947859365.1 of Archips crataeganus. Lineage (NCBI taxonomy): Eukaryota > Metazoa > Arthropoda > Insecta > Lepidoptera > Tortricidae > Archips > Archips crataeganus. Next base: position 8,565,046 of record OX402073.1, on the reverse strand, counting down.
TCTTCAGTTATAATTGATCAAAGATTTATGTCACAAAAACACTTACTCAACAAATAAAGCCTGAGTCGTTGTTTGAACAGTTTTACACTATTTGATGTGGACTTTAAGAGGGTACGATGGCTGAGAGACTTTTGAGAAATAGGTATTTTAATGAAATGTCGCTGTCTCGCCCGAACTCCTCGGTGTCAGTACAGCGAAAGCGGGACAACTGCAGCTCAGACCGTTATTAGGCGCGTAAAATTGATCAAAACAGCATTTCGTAATCCCCTGTTTTCTTCTCGAAAACTGAACCAATAAAATTATTTTTTTCAAAAATAATTATAGGACAGATTTAGCTATGCCCCTATGTTTTCCTTTTTTTGTTTATATCAGGGATTCTTTTCTGATGAGTGTCTGAAAATGACGTTGAAATTGGGCAATTTTTTCAGTTTTTGAAAGCTCATATTTTTTATGTTATTTGAAATATGGAAAAAAAACGAAACATAGGGGCATAGCTGTGGTAGATACAGATTACACAGTAAAAAAAATTGGCTCTAAAGCCATTATCCAGGGAGGAAACAGGGGATTACGTTTGTATGGAAAAATGGTGCGCATCGTACCCTCTTAAGTAGGGTCCCGTTTTTACCCTTTGGGTACGGATCGTTAAAACCTTAGAATAATTATTTACATTTTATTTCCAGCGGGCTACAACAACTTGGAAGTAGCAGAGGCTTTACTGGAGGCCGGCGCAGCGGTCTCCGCGCGAGACAAGGGAGGCCTGGTGCCGCTCCACAACGCGGCGTCCTACGGACACCTGGAGCTGGCAGCCCTACTGCTGAGGGCGGGGACTCCGCCCAACGCCGCCGACCGATGGGGCTTCACGCCGCTGCACGAGGCTGCGCATAAGGCCAGGACGCAGCTGTGCTCGCTGCTGGTGAGTGGCAGAAGTAGTAGGCTTTAGAGGTCGAGGGTTGTTGCTGGACACTGCCCAAGGCGCTGCACAAGGCGACGCATAAAGCAAGAACGCTGATGTGTGTGCTTAGTGAGTACCAGGGGTACAGAAGTAGCAGAGGGTTTAGAGCTGGAGTGTAAAACGTTGTAATACGTGTCGAAAGTAGGAAATTCCCAACTCATGCCGGCTAAAACACACTCGCTTCGCTCGTGTTTTTAGATATCTCCCGTTCGTTCGGAATCCTTCTTTCCGCACTTGCATCATAAATAACTATTGGGATGTCCCAATTTTTGACAACGTATAATAAATCGAAAACCGTTTGGAGAAATAGGCTTTGTGAAGCGTTTTCAGAAATCAGATTCCAAAAATATGATAAACTGAATTAAATAAAGAAAATTTAAGTAATGACCTTCATTTGACCCCTGCAGTGAATCATCACAAAGGCAGGTATAAAGCAGGTCTACACTCTAAAGCAAATTGACAGTTTGAAATGTTGTTGTCCTGCTTATAATAGCAAAGAGTGACAAAGACAGAACTTTAATCACATGATGCGCACCTGGTTTTAAACAGTTGTCATTAATCGTAAAGTCCGAAATGTATAAATAAATAAATAAATAAATGTAAATTATCTATCTTTGAGCTTTGTACGTGTTTGTTGTGAATAAAGTTTGTATCTATCTATCTAAGAGTATTTCCAATGTATTTTTACAAATTTAATTATTAAATTACTACGTAACAAGTAAATATAAAAGAATTTAAATATCAGATTTTAATAAAAAATATCTATTTACTATCACACCATTAAACAAACAGGAATAATCAAAGCTAAAAGAAGAGAAATAAATAAAACTATTTTGTCATGGTTCATTTATTAGGGCCCGTGCTTGTATTATTGACAGTGACAAGACAAATCAGTAGTGCCACAGATTATGTTATGTACGACTTGAATTTTTCTAGGCAACGGAACGTGGCTCTCTCACTGTGACGTGATCCAACATATTACTTAAAAAAATTATAAAAAATTAAATACTCAACCAAATTCAAAATCGATGAAAATGGTATCTTAAAATATCCTATTCTTTCAAAAAAAAAAATATAAAAACTACAGGTTATTTTTTATGGTGCATCCCAATTGTCCCAGCTGGCCCACGGCGCGGACCCGTACCTCAAGAACCAGGAGGGCCAGACGGCGCTGGACCTGGCCGGCGCGGAGGACGTGCGCTCGCTGCTGCAGGACGCCATGACGTCGGCCACGCGCGCGCCGCCGCCCGCCGCTGCGGCTGCCCCGCTGCCGCCGCCGCAGCTGCCCGTGCTGCTGCCCAGCGGGGACACCGTGCCGCTGCCGCTGCCGGTAACGCTGACCACTTACTGGCCTCTCCAGTTATAAGCCTCTCCATTTATAGCCTCTACACTTACTAGCGTCTCCACTTATTAACCTCTCCACTTATTAGCTTGCCCACTTACTAGTTTTTCCACTTACCAGCCTCTCTCCATTTATAGCCTCTCCACTTACTAGATTCTCTACTTACTAGCTTCTCCTCTTACTAGCCTCTCTACTTACTGGACCTAGGGTCTGCACTTACAAGCTTCTCCATCTGTTGCCTCTACACTTTATAGGCTTTCCACTTACTAGCTTCTCTGCTTAATAGTTTCTCCACTTACTAGCCTCTCTACTTACTAGTGTCAGCACCTTCTAGCTTCTCCATTTATTGCCTCTACACTTAATAGCATCTCCACTTACAAACCTATCCATTTACTAGTGTCTCCACTTACTAGCCTCTCCATTTATAGCCTCTCCACTTACCAATCTCTTCATTTAGCAGACTCCACATGTACCAGCCTCTCCACTTATTATAATCTCCACTTACTACCATCTCCACTTAATAACTTCTCAACTTACTCGTCTCTCCATTTACTAACCTCTTCACTTACCAGCCTCTCTATTTACGAACCTCTCCATTTACTAGCCTCCACCTGCAGCTTCGCTCGCGTAAACAATGAGGGGATTCTTCAAACTCTCATCGTGGTCATGGAATTTTTCAGAAAGACTTCGAACAAAGAGAACCTTGTGGACAGAAATAAATAAAAAAAATGTTTGACGACCGCTTTAGCCTAGTTGGTAGTGACCCTGCCTACGAAGCAAAAGGTCCTGGGTTCAAATCCCGGTAAGGGCATTCATTTGTGTGATGAGCACGAATATTTGTTCCTGAGTCATGGATGTTTTCTATGTGTTTAAGTATTTATTTATCTACTAGCTTTTGCCCGCGACTTCGTACGCGAAGACAATAACGTTAGTTGTTTGGATGAAAATTGGCACACAGGTAGTTTATTACATGGATTAACACATAGGATAATGCCAGGAAAATGAAAACTTCCCGTGGAATAGGAATAAGTGAATTCTATAGCCGCTAAGCCGCGGTGCCCTAGTGGTCAGACCTATGGACTCTTAAGCAAAGGGTCGTGAGTTTGAGCCCAGGCTTGCACCTCTGAGTTTTTCCGAATTCATGTGGTAAATTACGTTTGAAGTTTACCATGAGCTTTATATTGAAGGAAAACATCGCGAGGAAAGCTGCACACACCTGAGAAGAAATTCAATGGTGGGTGTGAAGTTCCCAAATCTTACTGCCCAAGTCCTCTCGTTCTGGGAGGAGGCCTGTGCCTGATTGAAACAGGCTTTTTTTTATCCCGGAAAGTGCAAAGTAAAGTTTCCGCGGGATAGAAATTCCTTTTTGGACCTTTTTTGAAAATCAGAGACATCGTAGCTTTTTATTATTAGTAAATCATTTTAACAATCAGCCCTTATATTCAATTCACTTATTTCTATCCCGTGGGAATTTAGTATTTTCCCGTAGAAAAGTAACCTGTGTCAATCAGGGATACTGTAGCATACTATTAGTGAAAGAATTTTTTAAATGAGCCACAAATTTGGATTGACTTACTTCTATCCTGCGGGAATTTTGCATTTTCCCGAAGAAGAGTAGTCTATACCAATCAGTAATAGTGTAGCTTTCTATTGGTGAAAGAATTTTCAAAATCAGCCCCGAAGTTGAATTCAGTTTTTTCTATCCCGTGGGAATTTTGCATTTTCCTGAAGAAAAAGTAGCCTATGTCAATTGGGGATAGTCATATCATATCATATGAAAGAATTTTTAAAATCAGTGCCGATGTTGAATTTACTTATTTCTATCCCGCGGGAATATTTTATTATCCCGGAAAAAGTACCCTATGTAAATAAGGGATACTGTAGTTTACTATTGGTAAAAGAATTTTTTAAATCAGCCCCGAAGTTGAATTCACTTATTTCTATCCCACGGGAATTTTCATTTTCCCGCAGAAGAGTAGTCTTTACCAATCAGGAATAGTTGTAGCTTTCTATTGTTGAAAGAATTTTCAAAATCAGCCCCGAAGTTGAATTCAGTTTTTTCTTTCCCGTGGGAATTTTGTATTTACCCGAAAAAAAGTAGCTTTTGTTAATCGGGGATATTCATATCACATAATATGTAAGAATTATTAAAATCAGCTACGAAATTGAAATAATTTATTTCTATCCCGTGGGAATTTTGAATTTTCCCGCATAAAAAGTAACTTATGTCAATCAAGAACAGTGTAACTTTCTAATGGTGAAAAAAATTTTAAAATTGGCTCTATAGTTTCAGAGATTCTGCTATAAACAAAAAAACAAAGAAAGTTTAGATATTTCCCTATCCCGTGGGAATTTCGAAAGATATATACTGTGGTGGGTTTTTTTTGTAGGACTATTTAAGATAAACATTTCCATCATACATTACATATGTGTAACTCTAGCGGTTTTGGCATTCCTGCGAAGAATTCGTTTATCGCTATCCCTCGGGAACTATGCAATTTTCCGGGATAAAAAGTATCCTATATGTTAATCCGGATTATAAACTATCTGTGTGCCAAATTTCATCAGAATCCGTCAAACCGTTTTAGCGTGAAAGAGTAACAAACATCCATCCATACATACATACATTCTTACAAACTTTCGCGTTTATAATATTAGTAGGATGTAAGGCGGGCTGCGCGGTTGGTTGGTTGATAGGTTGCGCGGACCTGGGTTAACTACTTTAACTCCGAGTTAACTGCTAACCCAGGGTTAACAAGTGTCAAAATGTATGGAACTGTCATTCTTAACCCAGGGTTAACAATTTAATTTTTTAACCCTGAACTGTGCAATTGGCCCTAAGTATGTTTATCGTCGTCTAGTACCCATAGTACAAGCTTTGCTTTACATAGGACTAGGTCGATTTGTGTAAGATTGTCCCCTAATATTTATTTATATTTATATTTATGTTGGACCTCCTTGCCTCCCCTAGATCGGGACCCTGCAGGTGTTAAGCAGTCCGAGCAAGCGCTAACTCCCTTCCCTCTCCAGGTGGTGCCAAGCAACTACTGGGCGGAGGGCTCCCGAGGCAGCCTCGAGGACGCCGCCGGCCGCCCCGCCTCCGCACTCTCCACTTCTGACTCGCTCCAGACCTTCCTGTCCAGGTGACAATATAAACTAGCTGTTCCTCGTGACTTTGTCTGCGTCCCGTGAGAAGTAATGGTCGGTTATAGTCGATTTGACAATAACTCCTAGCTACATCTAGTGCCGAATTGCGGAACCACCATGCACGGTTCGAACTTGGCATCGTGCCGTCCCGCTCACGCTAATGGGCATTTTCTATTTTTCCTTGTAACCAATTAAGAAATTTTTAATAGGGACTTAAAATTTGTCCGTTTCGTTACGCACTTTTTCAAGTCTTACAATAAAAAAAACGTAACGAATCGGACAAGTTTAACAATGTTTAGCAAGAAGTGAAGAATTGTCCGGTTTGTTACGTTTTTTTTTATCGTGAAGACTTGAAAAAGTGCGTAACTAAAAGGACTAATTTTAACTCCCTATTAACAATTTCTTAATTGCTTACAAGGAAAAATAGAAATCCCCTAATAGTATTAAATTAAACAGAAGAGTCCCCTGGAACTGCACCCACGTTGCTTACTGTTATCCTGGTGTTCCCAGCATCGGTCTGGAACAGCTGGCTCCGTCTTTGGAGCGTGAGCAGATCACGGTGGATATCCTGGCGGAGATGTGCCACGAAGACCTTCGGGCTGTTGGAGTCGCCGCGTATGGACATAGGCATCGTCTGCTGCGGGCCGCCAGGCTGCAGCAAGCTAGCAAAGGTGAGACAGGGGATACTGCAAGAGTAAGGAGTGGAGTAATAGGCGCAGCAGTCCAGTCGCAGTCCATTAGGATGAGTCAGCTGACTCGCCACGCACCAGGGGGCAGTAGACAGGAGAAGACGAAATAGCAAGCCTACCTACCTGTAAGAGTAAAGAGAGGAGCAATAGCGAGTACAGCGAGCTGGAGACTGCCGATGGGTAGGACACGGAAGGCGAAGCAGCTCCAGCAAGATGAAGGCAGTAGCAAACCAACGAAGGTGAGAGAGCTCAGGAGAGGGGGAGGCGCTGCGGTACAAGAGTAAGTAGGGAGGGGAGTAATAGGAGGACACTGCTGATGGGTAGGACACAGAAGACGCAGCAGCTCCCTTAGGATGAGTCAGTTGATCTTTCACACGCACCAGGGGTGCAGTATACAGGAGAAGGTGAAGCCAGTAGCAAGCCATCAAAGGTGAGCGTATAGGAGAAGACCGCTGCGGACTTGTAAGAGTAAAGAGAGGAGCAATAGCGTGTACAGTGGGCAGGAGACTGCTGATTGGCAGGACACGGAAGACGCAGCATCGCCATTAGGATCAGTCAGCTGACTCGCCACGCACCAGGGGCGCAGTAGACAGAAGACGAAGGCAGTAGCAAACCAGCAAAGGTGAGAGAACTCAGGAGAGGGGGAGGCGCTGCGGCCCTACAAGAGTAAGTAGGGAGGGGAGTAAAACGAGCACAGCAGTAGAAGGGGCTGCCGATGTGTAGGAAACGGAAGGCAGCAGCTTTTGATTCCGTGGTAGTGCGCTCCAGTAAATGGGGCCTTATTAAGGGTTGAAGCCGGTTACAAATGTAAGAAATGAGGGTTTCTTTGACAGGCTAATTGACTCTATAGCTAAACCGTTTAAACGAGTCCGCGCCCGCGGGGTACAGAGACGCGGGGGTAGACGACAAAGGGGGTCGGGAGAGGTGCGGGCGGCAGGCACCTCTCCCGGCCCCCTTTGTCGTCATACCTGACCCCGCGGGCGGTTTAGCTATAGTATCCTGAGGTCTGTTTGACAACTTTGACATTGGTATATAACTAAATAAGCCAATCGCAAGCAAGACTTACAATAAACAATGCAAGTAGTATACAAAACTCAGCAAAAAATACATGTTTTTTTTTTATTTTTCTTTTCTTAGCTGAATGGTACGGCGGCACGACGCTCATCGACGTGACGCCGACGAGCGACGACTGCGGAGAGAGCGAGTACGCGATAGTCGAGAGAGAGATGCAGGCGTCCGTGCGCGAGCACCGGGACCAGGCCGGCGGGAACTACTCGCACTATAACGTCGTTAGGGTGAGTGCAGTTTGGAACAGGTATTTTCGGGACGAGTATATTCGGCGAGTATTTTTAGGAATGGCGATGAGGAGATTTTTTTTTGCAGAATGTCGGAAATTCGTTTTTCTTCTTTTTTTTCTTTTTCCACTTTATTGTTACGGGAATACGAAGATATTTTTCTGCCTCGTCAGTTCATTCCTTTAAATGGAGCTCGTGCTCATGCGCAGATTTTATTTTTACAAAATTAATGTACGTTCATGAACAATAGTGAAAATAAACGGATCACTCACGTCTCAAAACGAGTTTAACTCGACATGTTTCGGGCTAATCCGTAGCCCTTCCTCTCGGATGTTTAAAGTTCATGAACAAGTTATAATTTACGTAAAAAAAGGACGAAACTTACAAAAATGCTACAGATTTGTAACTTGAAACTGCTAGCGAGTGTAGTCAGCAAATCCAATCCTAATGTCCATTGAAACGCATTGTGTGTGTTTATTTATTTGCATACAATATGGTGTACATGGGGGCATTTTTAATTAAAAACCTTTTACCTTTTTTTCGGTATTAGGTACTTTTGGAGTTTTCTTACTCGGAATTAAGAGCGCTGTTGATTCAACCCTAATTTTCCATACTTTTTTGTCCGTTTTGTGACGAGAAAAATTGTATGAAAAAAAAAACACAAAACTGACCCAAAAAAGTAAGGACACTTTATAGTTTACGAAAATGAATAGTACTGATTCTGAATAAGAAAACCTCAAAATTTCCTCATTAAAAAAGTAAATGGTACACATAGATGTCGAAATAAGGTAGGGCAGATGCCCCGGTTCTGGCCACTGGGCCGGTGTTGGCCATTTTCAACTTTAAGTTGAGTTTATTAAGGTACAGACATTTGAATAGACAATCAGTCTTAAAGTGGCCAGAACTGGGGCATCTGCCCTACGGTTCACAAGCACACATCCCTAACGTTTCTAAAAATTGTTAATCTCAACCACTGTGCCAAAAAATACTAGCCGAAAATACTCGCCGAAAAACTGCCTCGTGAACGAGTGTTCACACAGTTAACGTCCTTTGTGCAGATCCAGAAGATAGTGAACGGGCGGCTGTGGGAGCGCTACCAGCACCGGCGGCGCGAGGTGTCAGCGGAGGCGGGCGGCGCCAACGAGCGGCTGCTGTTCCACGGCTCGCCCTTCATCAACGCCATCGTGCAGAAGGGCTTCGACGAGCGCCACGCCTACATCGGTGAGTGCGCGCCGGAAGCCGAACGCAACCAGGGATGTTTATTTATTTATTTATTTATTTATTCATTTATTGCATACATGTAGTAGGTATAATTAGGATGGTAGGGCACATTTATATGTATAGTATCATACGTGCTACCCATAAAAGGTGTTGCAATGACTTAAGTCTAAAAAAATTGCATGCTAAACGTAGATTATCGATAACAATCAAAATAACAAAAAATAACCAATAAGAATAAGGACAAAATAATTCATCAAATTACCCACACAAGTGTTACTAGGGTTCCGTACCCAAACGGTAAAAACGGGACCCTAGTACTGAGGCTCCGCTGTGCGTCCGTCTGTCCGTCTGTCGCCAGGTTGTTGAACCGTGATAGCTAGATAGTTGAAATTTTCACAGATGATATATTTCGGATGCCGCTATAACAACAAATACTAAAAACAAGTTTGATATGAAGTATTTTTTTGTGTTTTTATTTTTTCAACTTAATTTTTTATTACTTTTACGGTCATCCCGTGAAAACCATATATTTCATACTAAATACAAACTGAAATATGGAAATATGGATTGACCAGTGGTGGTGTAGGGGAATGGCACTCGGCGCGGAATGATGAGGACCTGGGTTCAATTCTCAGCGCTGGTCTTTTTTCTGGGATTTTTCTGTGTATCCATATTTAGTATGAAATAAATTTCAGTTGTATTTAGTATGAAATAAATAAATACTAAAAAGCAAATTAAAATAAATATTTAAGGGGGCTCCCATACAACAAACGTGATTTTTTGCTCGTTTTGCTCGATATTGATAACGGCAACAGGTAGACGCGTGAAATATTCACAGAATATTTAGTTATACATGGTGATTTTTAATTGGTATACAGGAGTAACAAAAAGCGATAATGACGATCATACTGAATAACTTTTCCCATGGGACCAATACGAAAATCGGGAAAAAAAAATCAGCTATTTCATACTGCCTTAGGCGTTGACAAGATCAACGAAGATCTGCAAAGGATAAGTGATTGGTCCTCCACCAACTGTTTAGCTCTAAATCCTGGCAAATCCAAATATATAATACTTGGGACTAAGCAACAAATTGAAAACATAAATAATTATAACCCTAAAATAACTCTAGACGTTGTTGGCGTTGAGAAAGTGGAAGAAGCTCGAAGCCTTGGCTTACTAATTGACCACAAACTTCGTTTTGAAATGCACGTGACAGAGACAGTTCGCAACTGTTTTTATAGGTTGAAAATTCTTTACAATTATCGTGATTTTCTCAGTGTCAGTACAAGAATAAATTTATGCGAATCGCTTATATTATCCAAACTTAGTTATTGCTTTACGGTGTACTGGCCCTGTCTCTTGGAACGATCACGCAGGCTACTCCAAAGAGTGCAAAATGCTTGCGCCAGATTTTGTTTCGTAATTCCGCCGCGTACCCATGTAACACCATTTTTGAACAATGCAGGTATTTTAAAGCTATTATTTTATTGTCTTGCTTGCTGTTTGATACTATTAAGTGGCAAACACCCAGCTATCTTTATAAAAAACTCGTTTGGTCCTCCTCCAGTCGTTCAATTCGTGCTTCGCGAAAAGTAGTGTTATGCGTGCCCAGACACAAGACTGTCGCTTTTAGGGGGAGTTTCAGATACCAATCCACTAAGTGTTGGAATAATATTCCCCCACCACTCCGCAACATTGAATCGAAATCCAACTTTCGTATTAAGCTCAGATCGCATTTACTGTCTCTCCAGAAACTCTTATCTTGAAAAGTTCTGAACCCTCTCACCTCAACTATTTCTCCTTTTCCTTTTTCGCTTCACTTCTTAGACAATTTAATTTAAAGCCTTTATAAATATGGGTAGTACCTAATTTATACATAAAAGGAAATGCTTGTAGTACCTAATTAATTAATTCTAAATTCAAAATTTTCGCCGATACTTTTTGATTCCCATTTAATAATTAAACTCATTATATGACGAGATTGGGCTGAGTTTATCACGTTGGTCGGAGTCCTTACTCGATATGGGTACTGGCAGAATATCAGCGCTGCGGCTTGCTGCAGCATTATGCTGAGCCAGCGCCTATTCTTCAGTGCATCACATGGCTTCTCATCTAATATGTGTCTGATCTGTTTGATTGTTATTTTGTGTTTCTCTTTGCTATTGTTAGTTTTATTATTCTTTAGTTACGAAGCCATGTCTTTGTTTTGGAGAATAAAGATTACATCTATCTATCTATCTAAAACTTCAGGGCCTCACCAGCCTTCATGTATAGAACCACGGATTTTTTTTCCCGATTTTCGTATTGGTCCCATGGGAAAAGTTATTCAGTATGGCCGACTTTATCGCTTTTTGTTATTCCTGTATACCAATTAAAAATCACCATGTATATTCACTTTAAAAATAAATAAATAATATAAAACAAAACAAATAAATCAGGGGCGGTTGCCATACAATAAACGTGATTTTTTGACAGTTTTTATAGATAATGGTACGGAACCCTTCGTGCGCGAAACCGCCTCGCGCTTGGCCGGTTTTTACATACCCAGGGTCCCCCTGAATATTTCCGTTTCCAAATAACCCTTTCTTAAACTTCCAGGCGGCATGTTCGGCGCTGGCATATATTTCGCGGAGCACTCTTCAAAAAGCAACCAGTATGTCTACGGGTTCGGCGGCGGCTCCGGCTGCCCCGCGCACAAAGACCGCAGCTGCTACCTTTGTCACAGGTAATTTAACTAGTATTCGCGGAACAGGTATTTCATTTTATCATCATATTGGCTTTGAATTTGGTACAATACAATAGTTTTCGTCTGCGACTTTGTTTGTAAAGAATTCGCTGATGCTATACCGCGGGAACTATGCTATTTTCTGTCATAAAATCTATTTTATATCCTTCCTGGGTATGTATCAAAATATATAAAGTTCAAAAATAATAATGGATGAAATACATAATAATATATTTAATATTTAATAAACGCGAAGCTCAAGACCGTTCGAGATGGCGACGTACTGTGGACGCCCTCTACCCCATCCAGGGGGCATAGGACACTAAGTAAATACATAATGGCATTTGATATAATGCAATTTTCTTGGAAATTCTCAACTTTGCAGGATTTTTATAAAATAAGTCCAACCTAACCTAAACCAATCTGTAGGTTACACGATTATAAGAGTTCTTTTAATCAGTTGTTTCATAGAAAAATATAATAATGACTATTGCATATTTCCTCCATTATTCGTCTTAAACTTTATATATTTTGATACGTTCCCATCCTTCCTAGAGTCTCAAAACTATCTCCATCCAAATTTTATCTAAATCGGTTTAGCGGTTTGTTTAAGCGTGAAACTATAACATATTCAATACAATACAATACAATACAATCACTCTTTATTGTACACCAGAAATAGTAAGCGATACAGAAAACAGGTACACAGTGAGAAAGTTACAAGGTAAGCAATAGGCGGCCTTATCGCTTAAGAGCGATCTGTTTCAGGCAACCCTTTAACAGAAAGAAGGAAGGACTAGTTTACAGCATATAGACACATTTTCACGTTTATAATTTTTCATCACACTTGCTCGTCAATGGTGTTATTCCATGCCTGTATACTAAATGGCAAGGGCCTAAATTGGTCTTAAGGGAGTTATAGATTTACGTACAGTTTTCTACCCAAGGGAGTTCTAACTTTAGTTTTAAAATTTGCAAACAAGTCATTTCAGACTAAGGAGGTTTCAAGTCAGCCAACGTTTTTTATTTATTATCTTTAAATTTAGCTATAACCCAAATTTTACACCACAAAACTTATCTACGCTTCATAAAAATTCGTTATTTTTATATTTTAAATTTATATCAAATAGTTTTGCAATAATTTTAGTAAAAATATATTTTTAAACATGTTACATTATCTATGGTAGATGACTCGAAAAAATATTGACAATCTGTTGGCGGGTAGCCATTATTTTATTCAATTTAAGTGTTTAGATACAAAATAATTATATTTTTGGATTTTTTTTTCTCGCAATGTGATGAAAATCATTGTGTGTATCACGGGCAGTAAGGGGATTACAAACTCGAGTCATTAAAAGCCCTCCGCCTTCGGCGTCGGCCTTCTAATAGACTCTCATTAGTAATCCCCTACTTACGGCCCTAGATGCAAAATGTACTATTATTATGGATTAGGATGATAGATAAGATAATGTCAAAACGTTTTCCAGACAACTCCTCCTCTGCCGCGTGACGCTGGGCCGCGCGTTTCAGCTGTCGGCGGCGCTGAAGATGGCGCACGCGCCGCCCGGCCACCACGCCGTGTCCGGCCGCCCCAGCCAGGGCGGGCTCTGCTTCCCCGAACACGTCGTGTACCGCGGCGAACAGGTATAGCGACTATTTTCGGCGAGTATATTCTGGAACGGGTATTTTCGGCGAGTATTTTTTGGAACAGGTATTTTTGTAAGTATTCCACGATCAGTATGCTTAGTGTAAGTTCACCAAATACTTCTCGATCGCGTTTACGTAAAAAATTCAATTACTAGGGAAACATGGACAGCGTCACCGCGCGCGCGCTTCCATGTTTCCATAGAATTGAAATTTTTACGTAAACGCGATCGAGAAATATTGAAGTGAAGGAAAACTTATACTAAGCGTACAGGACTTTGGCACTGTCGGCGTGATTAAGTGCCGTGTATGGCACTTGTTCGAAATATGTAATAACTAATATTTTTCGGAAACTTAGTCGCGAACTGCTTCTTGCTAAAATTATCTCGACTTTTCGATCGCATTGCAGCAGTTGTGGTCATAAATCCCCTGAAGTGTTCGTGATTAAAACCCGAAAAATATTAGTTATTAGTGAGAATCGCGAATGTTTAAAATATTATCAAGGATCGGAAACGCCCGTTATAAAAAAAAAACTATCCGTGTTTCTTACAGTAATGGCTTACTAACGATACGATGTTACAATATGCTTCAATGGCATCCGTAGACTGGAAATGAACCATTTCAACTCCTTAATATATATATTTTTTCTTTCTTTCTTCGTTCAAGATATTGTTCTGATAGCTTCATAGAATATTTTGTCACATTGCAACTGCAGTGTTTATGGTTATAATTCCACTAAAGCCAACGGGACAACCTACTTAACTGTGTAATCTGTTAAAGTTATAATATCATAATGTTTGTAAACTGACTCTGTGAGAGCCAAGATACAGGCTCAGCCTAGTTTGGCGCTTACCGGATAATACTGTTCTCTGTATAACCTTGTAATTTTGTTTTTTAAATAAATAAATAAATAAAAATAAATAAAATAAATAAATAAATAATAAGTCCTAAATTGTTGTATTTTATTACAAGTGAAATGATGCGTGTTATTTCGACCTTTGAACATTATAGTCTCGATACTTGTCTGTGTTCCATTGAATTTGCTTCGAAATATAAGAACGAGACTCAGTAAACTCCAATTTTCTCTCATTTTGGCTTCGCACACAAAAAAAGGTGTGGTTGTTTAACTTAAACATGATGAAGAACGATCAATTGTCATTTACTATGTGTGTAGAGTTGGTCCAGATAACCTCTCTCGAATCACCCTGTAGGTATAGCGTTAATGAGTCAGTCAGCCAGGTATTTTGTTTTAATATCCGTTAATACTTTTTTTTTGTTTCAGGCGTACCCAGAATACCTAATAACCTATCAGCTAGTAAACGGAGACGGCAGCACGGGCGCAGTGTAAAATACCAAGTATAAATACTAAGTATTTTTACCTGGTACCAAGTACCTAATAGTACGACCGACTAGTATTTAATTTATGAGAATATTTTTGAGAACTTGAAGTTCGAACGGACTTTTGTATATAACGGTAGACGCTTGTTTTTTTTTTGTTATTTTTGGTCGCCATTTTCGTTTTGGCCGACTGCGGAGAAGGTTGTGACAGTAAATTCCATTCTTACTCAAATCATAGAGTTACAGAAGATTTTTAATGACGTTTTAATGCATATAAAAATACTATTATAATTATCGATTAAATTATTAAGATTTGATAGTTACATTGACATTTTCACTTGCGTTTTCTTTAATATAATAATTTTATGGCAAATGAAATCAAAATTCATAAATTGGTACGTAAATACATGAAAGGTATAGACTGAAAATATATAATAATAGAAAAAAATGTAGAGGTAACAGACAGACAGATAGACACACTTTCGAATTTGTAATATTAGTATCCGATTGTAACTCCGTGAATTGAGTCACAAAGGATGCCGAAATTGCTGTCAAAAATTTGACACTGACAATTTTTCAATAGTGGTAGGGTAAATCGCCAATAACTAGCCACCCTTCAATGACTGGCCCCCTCATACTGAAAATGAACTCTGTTCCCCTACAAACAGAGTTCAATTTAGCATAACGTGGCTAGTTATTGTAGGGTGGCCAGTAATCAACACCTTATTCTAAAAATGAATCCCATTTATGGTTGAATAGAGTTCATTTTTAGTATGTGGTGGCGTTATCCTATGTCATGATTCGTCGCGTGACATCATCCAGGATCGTAACGTCTTTGAAGACTGTCCTATCGACAGGTCTAACATTTATCTGAGTCTGTTCCTGAGTTATAGGAGCGGTACGGGGGGGGTATGTTTACGGAACGTCAAACGACGCGTATAGGTTAAGGCACCACGAGAGTTGAGGCAAATGATAATTGGGGATGTCTAAAAAAAAATACCCATGGTTTTTATATTTTTTTGTATAGAAAAGTCAATTATAAGAAACTAATTTCAATATTTTGTCATTTAGTTCCTACTTTTTTCAAAATTAATTATTGAAACTATTTTAGCTGATGACGTCATATTATAATTGAGGGCTCCCACAATGCCAAATTTCTAAATCTATCTAAATGCGTACGATAAGGCAGCCCCTTTAATTATTTTTTGCGTAGTGGTACACTATACCCTGTGTCACTTTACTGGCACTGTCAAAGTGCTAGATGTCAGACAGCGGGTCCAAATCAAACTCCGTAGTATAATCCACGCGTAAATTGTGAAGAATTCTAACCACACAGAATAAAGTACGACTTGAACCGGTCACGCAATTTACACCAATGTCAAATGAAGGTCATTGCTTATTTGTTATGTTATAAATTCATTACATAATATTAAAATTAAATAACTACAGAAAACGAGTTAAAAAGCATTTATCTCGAAATGGTTATCGATTTACTATACATTGCAAAAAAATAGACATCCCCAATTGATAACACACACAGCTACATAAAGTACTGATTGCAACAAAGTAGTGAATGAAATGAATTGCCTCCAAAGTGTTGAAAATTGACTAAAACCTCTAACTAACTTCTTTAAAAAAACCACTGAGACGTATAAAACTTTGAAGGGTGCTTTTTTAGTAAAATGCGAGTTTGAGCCGATAAAACAGAACACGTCCTCATTATTTTTTCATGTTCTCAAACATATAATCAAATCATTAATAACTAGCAATATGCTTAAAAAAATGATTCTACACAAGAAGAAGAAGTTAGAGGGTTTAGTCATTTTTTCAGTACCTACTTTGGAGGCCAATTTCTCCAAATAGGTTAAGTTTGGGCAGCTAAAAAAAATATGGGTCTGTTATTTTAGACTACTCTCTAACACATATCAAAATGAATCAAATCGAAGCCAGACAGTTGGGTACCTTTCCATGCTAGTTAAGTGTTAGACCTGTATGTACACATTCATCATTTCAGATCAATCCGAACAAGGAAAGCAAGTTGTAATTTGCAATTTTCTATAGTAAAAAAAGTCTGTCCGAGTACCACTGTACCATTAAACCAAGTGAATCCTGACCCACTGGAACTTTTTCACAAAAAATGCTAGTGACATCGCATTAAAAAAAATGTTTATTAACTAGATAACGTTGATCCAATATTGGTTAATAAAAATCGTTACGACTATGTTAGTACCTTATTTCTAAAAGAGAATGTGTAATTTTTATCATAATATGTCTGATCAGTGGACAATTCCCACAGTCGGCTATAACTTTCATAGTATACGCTGTAGAGAGCGCTCGTTCCCTAAAGCGCGCGCTGACAGAGAGCGGTCTGGAGTTCCGCGTTCCGAGTTCCGAGTTCTGCGTTCTTTCGAATGTACTGAGTCCCTTACGATAACGCACACAGCAGGCGGTCGGAACTCTCGAGCGGTCAAAACACAGAACTCTGAACGCGGAACTCGGAACTCCAGACCGCTCTCTGTCTGCGCGCGCTCTAAATATCAGAATTGCCGATTTACCCTATTTCTAAAATACCAAATTCCCGAATATCAGGCTTTTTTGTCACCGTGTTTTTCTCTATATCGGATTGCCAAAAAAGCTTGTTTTCAATACACCATGTTCCATTAAAACCGAATTCCCACAATACCAGATAGTGAAATCACCAGGCTCGTCAGGCAGGTCGTGGTCGCATGGGGAGGCCAGGGGGTCGTGTTTTACGAGCCTGGTGATTTCACTATCAGGTATTATGGGAATTCGGTTCCATTCAAAAGAATGGAACATGGTGTATTGAAAACAAGCTTTTTTGGCAATGCGATATAGAGAAAAACACGGTGACAGGAAAGTCTGGTATTCAGGGAATTTGGTATTTTAGAAATAGGGTAAGTCGGCAATCTAGTATTTTGCAATTCTGATATTTAGGGAACAAGCGGTAGAGAGGCGTCTTTCTTGCGCATGATAGCATCAAAGCTATCCACGTCCACTAGCGCAAACATTGTGGACGCACTGCAAAAACGCGGCAGCCGCAACAGCGCCCAACTAAAATATTATTATTTTATTGCTTGCCAACGTAAATTATGACGCTTACCGTGAAACGTTTACGATGGGTCAGAAATCAAATGGTTCGACTTTACCGTATTTTGTTTTGGAATATCGCTTATACATTTTTATAGTCTAGCGATATTACCTGTCAGAAATTCTCATCGTTAAGAAATAAAGGCGTCAATAAAAACGTCTCAAGTGAGAAGAAATAAATGTTATTTTTTTCGTTTCGAGCTAACGTTTTACATTTATAATGCATTTTTTGCGAAATCACGTCTCGAAATAAATTGTGGGAGAGAGAAAATAATTCAACATTTTTTTATCATTACAAAGTTTTTAAGCAGCTCATTTACAACTGAAGTTTCTGAATATTGAAAATGTGACTTAAAGAAAAAAAATGTTATACTTACTATTATGTCACATGTAACAAGTATGGATCGCATTTGTTTTCCTATGGTTGACATTGTCAATTAAGAAATCATAGCATTCATTATTTGATGATGATGATGATGACGATGATGTCAGAATGCTAACCTGACCTCATGGGTTCTTTACGATGCCGTTTTAATAAATCCTAAGAAGTATAGGGTTTCAGAATAGAAACTTGTCGATATTATAATCCATTTGATATATTATTATCTGGAACCAGATAGATACAACCTAGGTCTCTTCAAGATTAGAGTGAATAGGCTGTTACTGAACCAGTGAGACGCACCTTTGGCCGCATCTGCACTCATCAGGTGAGATAGTGTTCTACCACGGGTCAGTTTTATGTAAAAAAAAACTTTCGATTGTCAAAACTGTGTTCAAAATCATGAATGTTTTATAAGTGAATAAATATTGCTATAGATAAAAAAATGCTGGATTATTATTTTCTTTCAAATATGTTGTTTGGTAATTTATCAAGTATTTGTATATAGAGCGCGTTAATCGTAGGTTTAGTTGTTTACTAGGAGGTAAGGTGCGGACGAATAAAATTTGATTTTTTATTTTAACTCGTGGTTTTATTTTTCATTTCCATTTAGGCTGGAATCTCAACAAGGTCGAACATTGACAGGTCTGGAGAAGGTCTGGAGGCATTAATAATAGATAGTAAAAATAAATAAAAATTGATTGGGGATGTCTCAAAGAAGAGTCAGGGCAAGAGTACCCGAAATCGTCGTATGAAAAAAAATATTAAAAAATTATTTATTTTCAGATAATAAAATCCATGGATTGTTAGAAAAGACTAATGAGTGTTTTGGAAGCGAAAGATGTATTTCAGGGTCGTAGCAGGTGGAAACAAAAAAGTCGCTGCCTATCCCTTTGCTGGGAAAGAGGCGTGTTTGTACATACGTATGTAATAACTATAAATTAAAAGATCAAAAACCCCCAACGCAATCCCGCTTCGCACATAGCCAATAGTCATTGACAATTCTCTTGATTTAATTAAATACATAAAAAATAAAAAATAAAAAAAAAACAGCAAGAGCAACTCAGCTGTCAAATAATTACACGTCAAAAGAAAACTACATGAAATTTTTGAATATTTTTCACCAAAAACACTAATAGTTATAAAGCTGAAGCCGTCATTATGAGCTGCAGTTAGTAAGGGCAACCACTACTGTTGGGTGGGGCCATGAGCGAGAACGAAGCTAACATGCAGGACGAATTGAACGAGAGATGCATCCGCTACATGCGGTGTGCGTTGCTGAATGTTATCCAACACATAGGTAAGCCTAGTTTCAGTGGCGTAGCGTGCCTTGGGGCCCTGTATCAAAAATTAGTTGAGGGGCCCAAATGAAGGTTTGAAGTCTTGGATAATGAACGAAACAAAGGTCTCTACAAATAATGTTTATTGAACGAATTTACACCACACTACATGCCGTGGCCGCGGGTTACAAAGTCGAGTATTAGGTATTACTAAGTTACAGAGTCAGAGAGCGTTCAGTATGCTTAGTATAAGTTTTACTTCACCAAATACTTCTCGATCGCGTTTACGTAAAATTTTCAATTCTATGGAAACATGGAAGAGCGCGCGCGGAGACGCTGTCCATGTTTCCCTAGTAATTGAATTTTTTACGTAAACGCGATCGAGAAGTATTTGGTGAAGTAAAACTTATACTAAGCATACTGTCTAGCTAGTAAGTCGTGAGGCTTAGGCGTCCTAATACTGTTATTGGTTTGTTAGTTTGCATTAACGGTCAAATAGTAAAACGCGTTTCTCGGTATTTCGAACACAAATGTTCGACTCAAGGGTTGACTGGTAGAGATCCCTTAAAGGGATAAGTTCGCCTTTGTACATGCATTTCAACGGTTGTCAATAATGTATTTCTTTTCTTTTTTTTTCCTTATTTTTGTACAATAAAGAGTTTACATACATACAAACAAATGGACTAAAAATACCTACATGTACATTTATTAGCGGTAATTATTATGTTTTCAATATAGAAGTTAACACAATTTTAAATAGATTCGTTGTTTCATTTAAAAACGTGTGCAAATTTTACCGTTAAGTTTCAAATGTTAAAATAAATGGAGTATAGGTCATCTTGGATTTTATTTGGTAACCGGCCAATCAACGTCGACCGCCAGCGCGCGTGATCGTTGATTGGTCGGTTCAAAACCTTGGTACAGGACGTGCAATTAATACAAACAGTGGCAGGATGATGTAGCGACACAGCGGGTCGCTAGTAGCGCCACAAAGGGTAAAGATACACGTCCGGGGCCTCTGTAGCCCTGAACACTGAATACACACTTACACATATGAAAAAAACAATACATATAAATGAAAATAATACGAAAAGTAAGCATGGCGGTTGACTAACATGGCACGCGAGCGCTAACATGGCGGCAGCAACCCACCAATAGCGGCACAGGAAAAAGACGCGCCGTGCGTGGAGCATGCCGATTGGTCAATTGCAAACGCGTCTTCTGCGCAGGTACATCGTACATCGGTGAGCGATATCAATTGTTTACTAGGTTTTCGTTGAGTTTTGGGGCCTTCTCCAAGCTCCAAGAATATCTACTGACCCACTTTTTATCTCCAGATATCTACGGAACCCAATCATCCTACGCTGAAACCAGAAGGTCCAGACGACCACCGTCGATTAGCGTTGCGATGAGCTCCTGCCCCAAACTCTTCGAACCGCACCACGGCCCGAGTAAAACGTCCCTCGAGACCAAACTGAGCAAGATGTCGACCACTACTAGGACCTCCAGCCTCTACCCTGGCCACGATATCCTGAGGCGGAAGAGGATCCAAATGGGGAAGAAGTTGGTGTGCAACGCCGTTGTGCCAAGGGATTAGGTGAAATTGAATGTTGGAATAAAGTTGTTTTTACCTGGTTTTTTGCTCATTTTACTTGCTTTTAAAAAGCCGTGGTGGTTCAAATCCCGCCTCGCACCTCCAAGTTTTTCGGAATTTACGTGCGAAATTACATTTAAAAAACCATGAGCTTCACTGTGAAATAAAACATCGAGAGGAAAGCTGCACACCTACGAAGAAATTCAATGGTATGTGAAGTTACGTCACACCAATTTCGATCAATTTGGGCCCCTCCCCCCCCCCCGTCTTGTCACACTGATTACTATGAAAATCGCCATTATTTTGTTCTAGTGTCACAGAACGCTTGACCCCCCTCCCCCTAAATGTGTAACGTATTTATGGATGGCCCCCAATCCGCACTGGGCCCTCTCGTTCTGAGGCGTGTGCCCTGCAGTGATGATGTATAATGTAGTCTCGGGTAAGATGCTATCTTGGTGCTGTTGTAACTAAAACAGCGGTGGACTTATATAAATTTATTAAAGATCTCCTCAATACATAAAGTATGTAATCTTAATATAAGTATTGCTACTGTCAGCAGATTTGGTTTATGCGGCCACACCGTCCTGGCCGTCGTCATCTGTAACAAACAAAATTTGAATATTAGATTGTACAAGAGCATAAAACGAACCATTTTACCCGAGACGTTCATATACCCGAGCCGGTACGGCGAGGGTGGAAGACACGTCGAGAGGAAAATGGGTTTAATGTTCGAGTTTTACACTCTGCTTTTCACTTCGATTGCAAGGAAAGATTAAACAGCAACATTGGAAAATAATGATAATTTCGAAGCTTTATTTTTTATGCATTGCCTTTTCTATAATAATGTACTAGAATTGCCTAGCAATATAAAATACCGGTTATAAAAAAAAAACTTATTTAAAACATTAATTTGTTCTCTTGCTTGCATTCTGAATACATGACTGGGCTAAACTTATTTTAAGATCATTTTACCAACTTGTATACTTACAAATAAATGTTTTGAATATTAAAAATTAAAAAAAAAAGGTTTTTCTAACACTCTCGTGACAGCCGTTATATTCAAATTCAACTAATTCACCCGTTTAAGCAAGCCACGGGTGTCCATTGGCAGTAATGAAATGATATGAGACATGGTTCATCAATGGGTCTAAGACGCATGTTGATGAAGTTTATAACACATACGGGTCCCACGTACGCCTCAAGAGGGCCCATTTGTGTCTTATCTTGGTCTCAAATGTGTCACATGTGGAGCAAGCGTGTATCGCATATCAGTCATGCGTGTTTTCTAACTGAGTGAAGTCATTAGTCACATCATCATCATCATATTGCATGGTAAAATCGAGCTCGTTGTGTCATGACGTGCAAGTGAACTTCAACCGTAGGGTGGTAGACCATATTTTTGGCCAACTGTACGTGAGTCCCGTATCTACCACATGTTGATCAAGCGTGCACCACATGTGGGTCCCGCGTGTATCACGCCTGGGTCACGCACCTTTGTCGTCCGTGTCCATGGGCTCGGGCGCGTCGCTGTAGGCGGGCGCGAGCGGCGACACGACGACGCCGTCCCACACGGTGATCTCGCCGGAGATGTCTTTGCCGCCCTCGAAGGCCTGGAGCCCTAGGACGTAGCGGTGGCCGCCGCGGGCTACCACTCGGAGGAGGCTGCGAAATAAATGTGTTGTTAAGATTTTGCTAGCACAGTCAGGGTACGATTATCCTTCGTTAGTTGTTAAATTGATTCCTTTAGCAAACATTGACTCTTAGTACCATTTGTAAAATGGGAAACAACAATGCGATATTCAGTTTTGTTTGAAATAAAATGTTGACAGGATTGCCTTGGAGCAAGACAATGTCAACTTTAAGGGAACGAACCTTTTCTTATTCCAACTGTACATGGGTCATTTTTCTTCAAAAAGTATGTCAATAGGTTAGACTCCTAAAAAGTATCTGAGTAACTAATTATCACAGTCCAGAATTTGATCTGTCATAGTGAATTCTTTATTTCTTTATTCATAAATTCTTATGGACTTACAGAATACATCAAAGCGTCCAATAAGATAACTTAAACGAAGACTTAATATTATCATAACACAGTAGGTACACAACATAATTTCATCACAGAACTCAACTAATTAGAGATTAAGGGAAAAAATAATAATATTAAAATAAATAAAAATTTCTTAGCTGTGCCTACAACTCACAAAGTGACCTATGCTTCCAATAAAATATACCATTTGTCCGCAAACACATCGGCCTCCTGGATTTGAGCTAAAAATTCTCTCTCTTATCGTCTTCCAATATAGTACATCTCGATGTGTCTCTGTGTGTATGTCTACGTCTGACTCTCATCTGTGTATCTATGTGTCTGTACGCGTATGTGTGCGTTTACCCACGTGTCAGCGTGCTTGTGTACTCACGTCTGCGCGGTGGCGGCGGCGTTGTCCTGCGCCGCGAGGTCGAGCGCGGTGTGCGCGCGCGCGTGCGCCGCCTCGCACGGGTCCGCCAGCCCCGCGCAGCCCGGCAGGAACAGGCCGCCCGCCACCAGGGACAGCGCGCGTCTACGGACAAACACACACACACTTCTAAATCATACCAAAACTAAAAGTTTTTGTAAAAATAAAACATTTTTAAAGGAAGAAGACTGTACTTTGTGTTGACTGTACTTGCATTGTCATCTAACTTACATCATCATCATATATTTAAGAGCTAGGCTCTTGTCGGTGGAGTACTTCCAGCTTATTCTACATATAGCTATAATAGCTGTTTAGCTTATTTCCAACTTACATAAGTATACCAAATTTCAGGTGAATCTGACCGCTGAAAGTGGGTCAAATTCGACTTCCAAGATTTGACCCGTACAATGTACATACATACTTACATACATTGCAAGTTAATAAAAAGCTTTTAAAACAGAATAACTGGCTGCTAACATTGTCCTACAAACTCAAGTCAATAAGACTAACCGGCGAGGTCAGTGTGATAAAGATGCGTGACCCAAGTATGATGCACGCGGAACGCACATGTTACACGCGGGACCCACACGTGGTATCATAGTCACCTATATGTGATGCAATTGGGACCATGCGAAACACGCATGACTCATACGTGATACGCGCGTGCCCCGTATGCGATAAATGTAATGTGAGATTCAAATAGGACACAAAATGAAATGAAATCGACACAATTTTTTGACTCTCGATGATGATGATCAAGGATCTATCCTAATTATAGTGAAAAAAATACGGATAACTCACGTCTATGATCGAGTTAAGCTAGACATGTTTCGAGCTAATCCGTACCCCTTCTTCCCGGAGCCACACATCCGGCGGCTGCCAAACGCGCACCGCAATTTCTTTTAACAATCGATTTTATTCATGAAGAGGTTTTAATCGATTTAACACATTCATATTTTATTTTAGCTCAACATTTTGCATTGTTTTATAAATATTCTCAGGTGTTTAAGTTACTTTATCTTATATATTAAAATAAACCATTTATGCCAATTAACAACGATCTGGGAGACATTTGTAAATACAGGTTTTTAGGATTAGATTAAGTTAATTTAAGGTTTTTTTTATTATTTTTATCTTTTAAATATGTCTCTGTGAATTTGTATATTTTGTGGAAATTAATAAATAAATATTGGTAAGTTCATATTTTTGTCACTTCCGACGGCCATTTAGTAATTTTGTCAATTATGAAACGGCAATACTAGAGACGCGGCGGCGACGCCATTTTGTTGTCACTCACAATGATTTTACAATATTAATCACAATCATTTTAAATGTATGTTTTATTTATTTATAAAATCGATTTATTTCAAAACGGTTTTTATAGTCTGTGGTTATTCAATTCGAATGGCACATCACTAAGTGGGCGGTGCCCGTCCATGAAGTACGGTATTCTCTGTAGTACATTGTACCGAAAATTATTGTAAAACTTCACGTGCGTGATCTGTCAAAAGTTAAATAAACGATTGGAACGAGTATAACATCACTTTGTAAAGGTTCGCTCACGCTCACCGTTGACGCCGTATGAATATTAAACACTGTTTTCCAACTCGGGGGTACCGACCAACCACTATCCCGGTTGAAATTTGGATGACGACTAATCTCTCAGTCGTCATAGACGTGAATTATCCGTATTTCCACCCGACTGTCGAAGGAGGGTTACGTTTTTCGAACGTATGTATGTATGTATGTATCATTCTTTGGCACGCCCTGCAGCCTAAACAGCTCAATGGATTTTCAAGTGTGAGGTGTCATTAGATTCCTCTCAGCTCCGCGAGTGACATAGGGTATATATTTTATTTTCCCAGAATTCCCATGGGAACGGGAATTATACAGGAGGGTTTATTTTTTTCAACTAGTATTGAAAATAAAGTTATTTCACTATGAGTGAGTGTCACGATAGATATGTTCCTGAAGTAGTTATATGTACCTGAAGGCTGCCGCGATGGGCAACGCCTGGCGCTGAGGGTTGTTCATGATGCAGTGGTGCGCCAACAGATCTATCATCCAGGGCGTCAGCGGCTCCAAGCCAGAGTGTCGGGCGCACATGTCACGCAGCAAACGAATCAGCACCTGAAGAGAGATAGACAGTTAGCGCATGCCCTCTTCCATGGACATATGGGTAATTTTCAAATTTTACGTAATTACTATTTGTGTGGAGTAAATCTACATTCTACATACCTTGATGGAGGAGTGGTGCGCGTTCTCTTCGAACCAGCGCGAATGGCGAATGGCGGCCAAATGGCTGCTGATTACTTTGTACTCCAAATGCACCTATAAGAAAAATGTTACATTATAATTTTTGACCAAGGATGTGCTTAACATAATCCACAGGGCTCTGGTTTCGGCGAACGTCCCTTTTGTGTCGGAGCCTCCAGGTCTTAGCCGGGCAGATGGCAAAAGGCCCGACGGTTTGACCTTGGTGCCCTGGCAAAAGGGAAAGTGCCTGCTTTGGGACGCCACGTGCGTCAGTACTTTTGCCGGGAGCGGTTGCTGAAATGTCAGCGCTTGAAGTACTCGGCACTCACAAATTATTTGTTTGTCCCTCTTGCGATGGAGAAGAATGGTTGTTAGGGCCTACGCTAGCTGACGCGGATTACCCGGAGCGGACGCCCGTCGTGCGCGCGTCTAGTAAGATATTGTATGAACAGCGCTAAGTGGCGCGGGCGCGTGCGACGTATTTTACATAGATTTTTTACGGAGCGAGACCCGCGAGCGTGCGCACGCGGCGGGCGTGTCAGCTAGCGTTGGCCCTTATGCCTTGATCACACTTACCGAGTAAACGGGCGAGACCGTGCTCTCGGCCGAGTACTCAGTGCGTATAAACAAGGCAGCGCTTGTTCAATGTTGTTGCTTGTTGTTGATCAAGGCATTAGGGCTCCCAAGCAAAACTTTAAAGGGGTGAACTGAAGAAGTGAATTGGCTAAGTAAAGTTTTTTGAAGAGATGCTAATTATATTTTTTTTCGACAGTGGTCGACTTCAACACCAAGAAACTGCAGCTGTTTTATTTTTATCTCCTTTTATTTATTGGAAATATTTTTTTAAGTGTTCGAGATGACATTTGTGAGATTTTATGGCTGACAAGTGGTTTGTGCTCAGTACTAACAAGAAATAGAAAAAAAAACGAATTCAACTGTCGCTTCTGTCAATGTCAAATGAAATCTAACCGTTTGCGTTTCGTTTGCTTTGCGTTGTCCAAGAAGCAGGTCCGAAATAGTAATCGAAAGTATGCAATCGTGATCCAATTATTGTGCATAAGTTGTGGAGAAATGCAGTAAAATTGAAAGTCCGGATTTTATGTGGAGGTCGATAAAAATAGTAAAAAAATCACACTGAGCATACCAAAACGCAAAGCAAACGAAACGCAAACGATTTGATATTGACAGCAGTGACAGTTCACTTCGGTTTTTTTTTCTGTTTCTACTAAGTTCTGAGCACAAACGGCTTGTCAACCATAAAATCTCACTAATGTCGTCTCAAACACTAAAAAAAATATTTCCAGTAAACAATAGGAGATAAAAATAAAACAGCTGCAGTTTCTCAATCTCCAGAACGCCGACTGCCGAAAAAAAATATAATTAGCACCTCTTCAAAAAACTTTACTTAGCCAATTCTCAACGGGGTTTCTTCGAACCGGTCGTAGATTCTTCCGTCATTCATAAATGCTCGTTATAGCTTTAACTGAATGAACATATTTTGAGTTAGGGTTGACACGGCGCGCCTCCCCTGCCGCGGGGGCACTGACCTCGGGCTCCAGCTTGCGCAGGTTGTGGTGCAGCGTGGTGACGAGCACGCGCACGGCGGCGGCGGAGCCCTGCACGGTGAAGCCGCGCTCGTGGCACGCGCACGCCACGCCCGCCACGCCCTCCGCCGCCATCAGCTTGTTCAGCTCCTCCGTCACCTGCCAACACATCATAACTCAATAGGGATGCCCGTGGAGCGGCCGGCTCTAAAAATCCTAACCGCTGTTCGCGCGCACAGGACGCTCGACGGGTTAACACCACCAATCAACTGACGTCCTTTTTATGAGCTGTCAAAACACAATTGGGGATGTCTACTTTTTTGCAATGTATAGTAAATCGAAAACCATTTCGAGATAAATGCTTTTTAACTCGTTTTCGGTAGTTCTTTAATTTTAATATTATGTAAAGAATTTATAATATAACAAATAAACAATGACCTTCATTTGACATTGGTATAAATTGCGTGACCGGTTCAAGTCGTAATTTATTCTGTGTGGTTAGAATTCTTCACAATTTACGCGTGGATTATACTACGGAGTTTGATTTGGACCCGCTGTCTGACATCTAGCACTTTGACAGTGCCAGTAAAGTGACACAGTGTATAGTGTACCACTACGCAAAAAATAATTAAAGGGGCTGCCTTATCGTACGCATGTAGATAGATTTAGAAATTTGGCACTGTGGGAGCCCTCAATTATAATCTGACGTCATCAACTAAAATAGTTTCAATAATTAATTTTGAAAAAAGTAGAGAACTAAATGACAAAATATTGAAATTAGTTTCTTATAATTGACTTTTCTATACAAAAAAAATATAAAAACCATGGGTATTTTTTTTTAGACATCCCCAATTCTCTCATAAAGTTTGAACGTTTAGGTTCATTTCATCCTTTTCCCACCTCGTCATTTTCCCACTTCATCCACATTCCCACGTAGTCAACATTCCTAGCCGATTTTAATGCAGTCTTCGCTATCACTTAGCTTAATTCTCAGGAAAGATTTTATTTAAGAAAAAACCAATTTTGTTACTAATTTGTTACAAAATGGGAATGTGGGCGAAATGAACCTAAACAAGTTTGAATGGCAACAGCAACTTATGGATTGTTTTCAAAAAATTTGTACATAGTTAACATCTTAATCAAAAGAAAAATGACGATTGCTATTTTTGTGTAACAAAAGTTAGTCATACAAAGTATATGGGTAACTCCGTTACACAAAAATAATAATTAAATTTTGTTTTTAATTAATCCCTTAGATAAAGAGATAAAAGATAAAGAATTAATTAATTGTATACAATTTTTTTAAAAACGACTCTTATGGGTTATTAGGTCACTTGTTTGCCAACTCAATCAACTAATTATTAATTTGTTTTAAAGCAACAAAAAATCTAATTTTACAGTCAATCGAAAATTTATCTGGTTTTCAAGGCTAAAGCTAAAGCTAAGGCTAAAGCGTTTTTTTACTGGAATCGTGTCATCGAATTATTTTTTAATGGCGTCAACATCCCTATTAGTGTTGATGGTCAACGCCCGACTGCGCACAGTCCTCAAAAAAAATATATCTAAAGGAAACTGTTGCCCACGACTCCTGCAAAAAATTGGTTTGACTTGGACCAAATTCTTCACAGACTGAGTCGCGGTTTGTTTATATTTAGGGGCTGTTTCACCACTTTTCTTAAAGTTCGGATTAGCTTAATCATAACCTTATTTGACAGATGGAATTAAAATTTCTGTTTCACCAGTCTCGATTAGCGTTAAGTGACGGACAAACTGTTTCTTAATTTGACCATCAGATCAGGAGGCATTTAGCATTTTTATCCGTCACATAAAGTTAGTTTATTTTTTTGTGGCCATGGTTGGAGAGCCCTTCAGCCGGTTTCAGAAAAATAAATCAAAGTATTTTTTATTTTTTAAAGAAAGAGGTCATGCTAAATTGCATAAAATAATTTAAATATCAAGATTTGAATGAAAAAATGTAGGTACACTTTTAGTATGTAAAAATAAATCCAAAATTTCGTAATATTTTTTAATAACAAACTTTTTTTCAGTGGCTCAATCGTTTGTTCTGCCTGAACTTGTATGTCGCCATTAAAAAAAAGTTAATCTGTCAAATGGTTTGGCGCCACTTTTCGATTCGTTTTACGTGATTTTATTTTTCTTTGTTATTGTTAACAAAGTATCGTAAATAAATACCGTTTTTGGATTAATTATAATGTTACACATTTGTTTATGCAAAGAAATAGATGTATTTAAAAATTACATAGTTTACGATTTCTTGTGCTTCAACAATGAGCGACTCTTTGAACAAAAGTGTGCGAACAGGAACGCGTGATCGTGAAATGTGACGTTGCCATTCCCCCTCTATGTTAAACCGACGATTAGTTAAGTGGTACTTAGTTTGCACAGGACCGGAGTGGTGAAACTGAAAAAAAACTAGCCGACAGATTTGTCCAGTACTTAGTTTATTCATTGGTTACGTGACCAGTAGTTTGACAGTAAGGTGGTGAAACACCCCCTTAATATTAAATTTAATGAGTATTGCGTAGTTAACTCTTTAAAATTCATTAAGAAGAATGGTAAAGACGTGAATTTGTTTAACATTAAAACAGATTTTATTCCAGAAGATTGGACAAAGTCAATTATTTTCTTAATACACAAAAAAGGAGACAAAGGAGATATCGGCAATTACAGGCCGATAAGCTCAATGTCTAATATATATAAAATTTTTTCAAAAATACTCCTTTTTAGATTAACTAACACACTAGACGAAAATCAGCCGAAGGAGCAAGCTGGATTTAGAAAAAACTTTTCGACTATAGACCACATTCACGCCCTACGGCAAATACTACAAAAATACAAAGAATACAATAAAGTATACTATCTGGGTTTTGTAGACTTCAATAAAGCGTTTGATTCCTTGGAACACCACTATATATGGGAATCATTAGAGCAACAGGGAGTCCATAGAAAGTACATACGCCTATTAAAAATAGTTTACGAGAAGAGTACAGCACGAATAAAACTGGAAAGAACAGGAGATGAGTTCCCAATTGAAAGAGGTGTCCGTCAAGGGGACCCTATTTCGCCGAAGATATTTTCAGCTGTATTAGAGATGATTTTTAGGAGACTGTGTTGGGAAAATTTCGGACTGAATATAAACGGAGAGAAATTAAGTCACTTGAGATTTGCAGACGATTTAATACTTTTTGCAGAATGTCCGAAGACCTTGGAAATAATGTTGCAACAACTGTCAGATGAAAGTGCAAACGCAGGTCTCTCAATGAATACAACAAAGACAAAAATAATGACCAATTCTCCACTAAAAGAAGCTATTACAATTAATAACCAAGAATTAGAATACGTAAATGAGTACATTTATCTAGGGCAATTAATATCACCAACAGAAAGCATGCAGAAAGAAATTGAAAGGAGAATAGCTAACACTTGGAAGAGATTCTGGTCATTAAGTGAAATAATGAAAAATAAAGAGATACCAATGTCAGAGAAGCGAAAAGTTTTCAATGCTTGCATCCTGCCATGCTTGACATACAATTGCCAAACTTGGGCCTTAACAGAACAAAAACAAAATAAAATTTGTATCTGTCAAAATGGAATAGAAAGAAGCGTATTGGGAGTAAGGCGTAGAGATCAAAATACAATTAAAAAGAATAAAAGATAAGACCAAGTTCGGAAAAGCACAATCAGTCTGCAGAAAATTAAAATGGCAATGGGCGGGACACATGCTGAGAGCAAAGAAAGAAAAATGGACCAGAATAATAACCGAATGGTGCCCCAGGGACAGTAAGAGCAGCAAGGGAAGACAAACAAAACGATGGGAGGACGATTTGAAGAAAGTAGCGGGTCCAAAATGGCTATGTATAGCAAAAGACAGAAATGAATGGAAAACCTTAGAGGAGGCCTTTGTCGAAAGACAAGCTGTGAAGAGGGGAGTACAAACGAATGTAGTGATTACAAATTAGTTTAGTTATTTTTTTTTTACCTCTATTTTTCAACTTAATTTTTTTTTTCTTTTTTGTTTATTATTATTTGTCATACAAATTTAAAACTTTACAGCAATAAAGGCTTATTTTATTTTATTTTATTTATTTTTTATTAATCTCTCTTTTGTCTTTGATGTTAGACAAGTATAGCAGGCAAGATATTTGATTCAAAATAACCTTTAACCTTGGCAATGTTTTTAGGATCGCAGAAGTGCAGCGAGAAGGGTTGGTTATCCCTAGATATTTATTTATTTACAATGTGCACTGTACCTTGTTGGACAGGCCCTCAACAGCCTCCTTAGTGGGCAGGGTCTTCATTATGACGACAATGTCTGCAATGTTCTTGCCGGCCATCATGGTGCCTTTCTTGTAGGAGCCCACTTGACGGACCTCCTCCAGTTGCTACAAAAATGAAAGGATGTAAGCATAAAACTTATGTAAACGAAAGTAAGGGTGAACTGATAAAGTAGTTCATAAACTACAGCTCCATGATACCTTCAGATTTCCAATGGTTAAATGACTAGCTAATATTTATTCATTATTTGTTTACTCATAGAAACATTAACCTTTTACCTATTGGCATAATCTGAATTGGGATGTCCCAATTTTTGACAACGTATAATAAATCGAAAACCGTTTGGAGAAATAGGCTTTGTGAAGCGTTTTCAGAAATCAGATTCCAAAAATATGATAAACTGAATTAAATAAAGAAAATTTAAGTAATGACCTTTATTTGACCCCTGCAGTGAATCGTCACAAAGGCAGATGTAAAGCAGGTCTACACTCTAAAGCAAATTGACAGTTTGAAATGTTGCTGTCCTGCTTATAATAGCAAAGAGTGACAAAGACAGAACTTTAATCACATGATGCGCACCTGGCTTTAAACAGTTGTCATTTATCGTAAGGTCCGAAATGTATACGAGTATTTCCAATGTAATTTTACAAATTTAATTATTAAATTACTATGTTACAAGTAAATAGAAAAGAATTTAAATATCAGATTTTAATAAAAAAATATCTATTTACTATCACACCATTAAACAAACACGAATAATCGAAGCTAAAAAAGATAAATAAATAAAACTATTTTGTCATGGTTCATTTAGGACCCTAAGCCGTGCTTGTATTATTGACAGTGACAAGACAAATCAGTAGTGCTACAGATTATGTTATGTACGACTTGAATTTTTCTAGGCAATGGAACGTGGCTCTCTCACTGTGACGTCATCCAACGTATTAACAGGTTAATACAACGATTAAAATTATGGAAAAATGCTTACACAAGCAGCAAAGTCTCCCGGAGCCACTACAAGGTTGTCGAGCACCGTCTGCAGCTTTGTGACCAGGCTGAGCACAGCAGACTGCTCGGCCGGTGTTGGGCAGAGCTCTGTGTGCCTTTTGAGGAGCGCCTAAAGCAATACACATAAATATTGTAAATTGGCTATAGGTGAAAACTTAAGTAAATGACCAGTTTTATGTAGTAGTACAGTGTCCGTACAGTACCCGGCCATAAAGATTGCACATCGGTCTTTGGAAGAAGACTCGGCAAAATGCCCGCTTCGTAGAGCGTTGTCACACATTACTTGTAAGTAGTTTGCGACAACGCTCTACGAAGCCGACATCTGCCGAGTCTTTTTCCAAAGACCAATGTGCAATCTTTATGGCCGGGTACTGTAATAAACAATTTGATGTTCCAAATTTCAAAAATGACTTAAGTTCCAGTGGCAAAGGGTACTAACAACCAGATTCCTCCCGGATTCACTAAATTTTAGAAGTTACAAAACGCTTCTCTTCCCTTACTGCACTTTTAACCCGTCACGCGTCCTACGGACTATGTTAGTCCCTAACTTTTTTTTGCGGGAAATGTCCTAGAGACTTCATGAAGTCTCTAGGACATATCCCGCAAAAGTTAGGGACCAATTTTAGTATGGTGGACGCGTGACGGGTTAAGAAGAGGATAAATGAGGTTTTTAGATTTTTCTATGCCCAGCAGTGTGAAAACTAATACAGGCTATTTAATCAAGCTGGAAATAGGCCTATTCTCAAAAGCATGCATTATTTTAGGTCTGATTCAATATTTATCCAACACTGCTGCCGGAAAAAGCCTATACTGCTGCTGATTAAAATGCAATATTGTGTGAATAAATAAATAGGCATTGAAAAATTCTAGTGCAAATTGAGCCTTAGTATCTAGCAATAATATGGCAGGGTAACAAGTCAATTTGCACCAGGTAGCGTTTTTTATGGGACAATTCACACCAATTGACCTAGTCCCAAAGTAAGCTAAGCATAGCTTGTGTTATGGGTACAAGGCAACGGGTAAACATACTTATATAGATAGATACATACTTAAATACATATTAAACACCCAAGACCCAAGAACAAATATTCGTATTACTCATACAAATAATCTGCCCCAACACGGGAATCGAACCCGGGACCTCAAGCTTCGTAGTCAGGTTCTCTACCTACTAGGCCATCTGGTCGTCTGATGACAAGAATGGCAATGGGGAAGAATTACATCTGAAGATATACCTAACTCACACTCGCATTATTCAGGTTGCCGAACAAAAATATTGAGTCTAAACCTAACAGCTAAGATTAACGGGACCATCATCAGACATTATTGATGTCTTTTGATCTATGTAAATACGCATGAGGCTGGCATAATCACCTAGATTATTGACTAGACCAAAATTAAAAAAAAAATACGCTTATGATAGTGGTATGGTACATGATGAAATTCTATGTTATTTTTATCGATAGTAATTAAAAATTACCTGTGTGAGTGTCGTGTCGTCCGGAGCGGGCTTGCATCTCGGAAAAGCGGGTTCGGCCATCACCAAATCGAAAGGAGGACGTAGGAGCAAAACGCGAGGCCTGTTGAAGGGCGGTCGTCCCATGCCGCCGCGTCCCGGCATGCCGCGGCCTCCTCTACCCGTACCGCGCACCATTGTTCACAGACACACGAAAAACAAATGAGAAATCGCAAGGATTCTCCACGTAACTAACGCTACTCAAGTCACGCAATAATACTGAAAGTAACAGCTTTTAGTCTCAATTGGTATCTCTAACACATTAAACAACGATACTTTAATTGGTTGCAAATGGAATGCTTCTTCAAATGATGTTATAATAATCAGTATTTTAGTTAAAATGTACAGTATCAGGAAGGAAGAGACGCGGTTTCCATTGATTGATTGCAGGTTAAGTAGAGTGTTGTATGGTAATAAAATAAACTACCAGATTTCAACATTGAAATATTATTAATATTAAAACTAAATTAAATTAAACAACTGGAACATGTATTTTATGTTGCTAAATTACTTTATTTTAGGGACTATTGGTGATATTTCAATGAAAGTAAAATTGGGTGCAATAAGTATGTGAATTATCCCAAGATATTCTCCCACGACTCCGA
The DNA here is from genome assembly GCA_947859365.1 of Archips crataeganus. Classification (NCBI taxonomy): domain Eukaryota; kingdom Metazoa; phylum Arthropoda; class Insecta; order Lepidoptera; family Tortricidae; genus Archips; species Archips crataeganus. Next base: position 8,530,654 of record OX402073.1, on the reverse strand, counting down.
GTTTTTTACTGTACTGGCAACAATATTCGATACTGCCACCATAAAAATATACAATGGCTGTGTTCATGTTTAGCATCCTTTCGGAGTCAGTATCTATACAGAATTTAATTTAAATATGAACGCAGCAGCATATTTGACAGCTCCAAAAATTCGATTGCAAAAATGACGTGGAGTAATAGGTTATGAATTTGTTGTCGATTGAATTAACTAATTTATAAGCTCATTAGGAAAGTACGATAATTAGTGAAACTATAACAATTAAGTATTAATCACCATGATTGAAATAACAGATGTTCAAAGTGAGTATTCGTCTCTTACAAGTAACTTTAAAATTGGGGCACTGATTGCTCTAGTTTTTAAAAGATTCTTATTATTTGGGTATGCAACTCATTACTAGTTTAATGGTCACTATACAAAATGTTGAATAAGCATTATGCTACTTGCCTACACGTACTTTAGAAGCTTACTTAATTAATAATGTTGACATACAATATGATGTTTTGTATGTTCAGTTTTCCTTTTTAATGTATGATATTATAAAAATAATAGCGAATATCATTTAGGCCAAATGACTGTTTTGTTCTAAATGTGTTTTTAATTTCTGTAACTAAGTATTTTAACATGAACCTATTTGTAACAATGCTTAAATTTTGAATTATGTTTTTTGTCTACTTTTAGTATAAATATAGAAATCATTTCAACATTAATGTGCCTAAGTAATTATTTGCTGTCCACAACAAGATGTGACAAGATACCCTTTGAGAAATGGCAACATATACATGTATTTTTTATTTTATTTTCTAATTCTTGATCTTGCCATCAGTCCCAAAACAATAAGCAGATTGTTAAATTAAAGGTCTTGCCAAGGAGGATCCCCATTGGGAGCATCCTCTCTTCTAGCATTGATGCTGCAGCTGTCACTCTCAGTTGCTAAATTCATTGTAGCATTTTATTTATGTACTTTTTATGAGCTTGGCTAACTAGATCTGGCCTGGCAGTTTCTTGGAAAGACATATCTTTGTGAGTGAGTGTGTGTGAGTGTGAGTGTCTTTGTTTGTTGTAGAACTGAGGCTACTTCCTCCTTTACTGCGTTAATTTTAAGTTGTTCATGAACCTCAGAATTTTCGAAATGTGTTTTTTTTTTCATTTAAATATAAAAGGCAGCTCCTTCTTATTTTTTTAATAATTTGATAAAAGAAAGAAAGTTTTAGAAAGGATGCAGAAACAAGTTGTCAGAAAATGATCCTAACTCAGCAAAATGCTGGCTTGGTCTTCCATTGGGATTATCATGTTTTACAACATAAAAACAACTAGTTAAAGTTAGACAAAATAAGTTTTTTATGTGAGTGGGGGTAAGATGAAAATAAGATGAAAAACAGTGTAAGATGAAAAACTACTCGTAGCAGAAGCCCGATGCTATGAGTAGTTTTTCATCTTACACTGATTTTCATCTTACCCCCACTCACCCTATATACACCGTGAAATTTTAGTGGTTGTTTTCCTGAAACGAGGTGATTTAGTATCGATTGTACAATCGATTTATAATTACTATTTTGACTAGAGTCAAAAATCCAATTGTGAAAAACGAATGTCGAAAATGACCTCAAACCAATAGTAATGCTTCGTTGGTACCTAACCTATCGTACGATCATACGCTACTTGTACCAACGAAGCGTTACTATTGGTTTGCGGTCATTTTCGACTTTCGTTTTTCACAATTGGATTTTTAACTCTAGTCAAAATAGTAATTATAAATCGATTGTACAATCGAAACTAAATCACCTCGTTTCGGGAAAACAACCACTAAAATTTCACGGTGTATACTAGCTTTTGCCCACAACTTCGTTTTTCGCTATCCCGCGGGAACAATGCAATTTTCCAGGATTAAAACTATCCTATGCCGTTCCTAGGGTCTCAAACTCTCTCCATACAAAAATTTCATCTAAATCGGTTCAGCGGTTTAAGCTTGAACAGGTAACAAACAGACAAACTTTCACATTTATAATATTGCATGCATTGAATGCAGACGTGGTTGTATGGACCAGTTTCCTTTGCCTTTTAGGGCATAAAAAACTATAATCAACTGTAACTAATTGTTTATAACTTTTTCAGAAATTGGCGTGGGGCTGGCGGGATTTGGCATGACATTCCTCTTCCTGGGCGTGTTGCTGCTCTTCGATAAGGGTCTGCTAGCCATTGGAAATGTAAGACCGTTTCTAGAAACTCAGGGTTACTACCTGAGCCATGTTAGGGTATTTTTTTACTGATTGAATGCCACCCGATCAAATAATCACTATCAGTTTTGAGTTTGAAACGCATCAGTGTAGTTTGGTGGTGGTGATATTTGGGTTTGTGCCTTTTTTGTGTGTTCATACAGTGTGGAGGTGGAGGAACAGCATGAACACACATTTCTTGCATAAATGTAGCTATCATAAAGTCGCGGGTGAGCAAAGTAATTGGGGATGTCTATTTTTTTGCAATGTATAGTAAATCGAAAACCATTTCGAGATAAATGCTTTTTAACTCGTTTTCTGTAATTATTTAATTTTAATATTATGTAATGAATTTATAATATAACAAATTAGCAATGACCTTCATTTGAAATTGGTGTAAATTGCGTGACCGGTTCAAGTCGTACTTTATTCTGTGTGGTTAGAATTCTTCACAATTTATGCGTGGATTATACTACGGAGTTTGATTTGGACCCGCTGTCTGACATCTAGCACTTTGACAGTGCCAGTAAAGTGACACAGTGTATAGTGTACCACTACGCAAAAAATAATTAAAGGGGCTGCCTTATCATACGCATTTAGATAGATTTAGAAATTTGGCATTGTGGGAGCCCTCAATTATAATCTGACGTCTTCAACTAAAATAGTTTCAATAATTAATTTTGAAAAAAGTAGAGAACTAAATGACAAAATATTGAAATTAGTTTCTTATAATTGACTTTTCTATACAAGAAAAATATAAAAACCATGGGTATTTTTTTTTAGAATTGTTTCAGTTCATTAAATAATCACCGTCACCATTTATTTCCAATTTCCAGATCCTCTTCATCAGCGGCCTAGCCTGCGTGATAGGGCTCCAGAGGACGTTCTTCTTCTTCTTCCAGCGGCATAAGATCAAGGCGTCCGTGGCGTTCTTCGGGGGCATCACAATAGTGCTCCTCGGGTGGCCCATGTTTGGCATGATTGCTGAGATCTACGGGTTCTTGCTGCTATTTAGGTTAGTGTCTCTTAGAGAGAGAGAGAGAGAGAGAGGGAGATAAAGAAAGAAAGAAACAAAATACGTTTATTTACAACAACACAAGACACATCAATCTAATATATAAAAATCTCGTGTCACGGTGTTTGTTATAAGGAGATCGCTTCGAAGCGATAAGGCCGCCTATTGCTTACCTTATATATTTTTCTATTTGTTTTTCTGTATTGTTTTATTTGTGGTGGACAGTAAAATTCATTGTCTTGTATTGTCACCAATATAAAATGATCCCACACTGGGTACATTTTACTTAGAAGCAGTGCTCTGCTAACACTGGATTATTATACTTACGGCTGTTTACGGCGTATATTTTGACATACCTAAAAAATTGTGAGGAACCCTCGGTGCGCGAGTCCGAGTCGCACCTGGCCGGTTTTTTTAATATTTGTTTTTTTTCGTTTTTGCTTTCAGGGGTTTCTTGCCTGCAGCAGTCAACTTCCTTCGAATGGTCCCAGTGCTGGGCTCACTGCTCAACCTACCTATCATAAGTGGGGTACGTGAAAAAAAAACAGTTTTAATTGATGTTTTGTTATTTAATTTCAATGTTGAAATCATAATATGATTCCCGGGTCTAATATCATTACATAAAACAATAAAAATGTATAAACATGTGCTAAGTGATAATTAATCATCGATAGTTGATAAAAAACAATGGTCAATCCCTCTTGACATTTGATGTTTGCCATGAAAATTCCGCCCCTTGTTAAATCATTATCATTAGTTGTGATCAGGGAACGTAAAATGCGAGCAAAATCCATTGAAATGACGTATGACAACCAGTTAGTGTAGTCCGACCGCGCCCGCAACGTGACACGTCTCGGCCTATTATTTGGAACGTAAGGTTAACATTTCATTGCATCTTTGAGAAAAAGTTATTTTCTCAAACATGCTATGTAATGTTTACGTTGTGTTCCTTAAAACAGGCTTCAAAATACACCGTTGCAGGCCTAGGGCTGATGATGATGATGATGGTGATGGTGCATGTTTGAGAAAAGCACTATACAAGCCTCGGCCGGAACAGGGGTTGCCGGCCTCGTATCATGCCTAGATACTCGGCCGATACATATAACTTAGATACTCGGCCGGCAACCCCTTAAGTCCCGGCCTCTGCAGTAATGTACTATTATGGCACCGTCTGCCGCATGTCCTTGTGAATAGTGTGAAAACTTGATTTTTCTTACAGATCGTGAATCGGATAGCGGGCGACAATGGCCGCAACATGGTATGATAGTGTGCTCCCACAGACATTAGTGTACGTGTTACTACAGTGTGGTCCTGGGCCGGTGGGGGCGTACCCTAAACACAGTGTAAAGACAGTATGCGATCCACGATCAACGCAGAACACACACGTCTATATGATGGCCTAATATAATATTATTTGGGTGAATAACAAAACGCTGGATCACGTTCAGTCAAAGTTAGGAAAAAGTTCATACAAATTTTACGTCGTTAGGATTGATGATCGATTGGTCTGGTACGTTTTGGTTGTTTAGTAGAAACTGTCAATCGATGTCGACCAATCCACTCTACCATCGAGACCAATCACAGGCGGCTGTATACTTCCTTTATTTCTGCATTATAAATAGCGTAAACAATTTGAAGATTTTTTTTTTTTAAAGCGTTTTTAAAAAATAGTAACTTTTACCAATGAAAATATAAAAATGTAAATGACCACATATTTGCTGTGACTTATTCTTCAAAAGTGTTTTTCAATAAGAAGACTCCTCCAGTTTGTTTAATCTTTTTCTAATTTTTTTTTTTTATGTTAAAGAGGCCAGACAAACGAACTAGTGGGTCACCTGATGTTAAATGATCACCACTGTCTATAGACACTCGCAGCACCTTACGCGATGCCAGTGCGTTGTCGGCCCTAAAAGGGAGAGGAAAAATGAAAGGGAATAGAGGAGGGGGAGAGGTATTGGCAGGGGGGTTTCACTCCGCAGTTTAGGTATGTTCGTGTGGCGCTCCTCCCGGGAGGAGTATGGCAGTAGGTTGTCGCGCGGCCTTCAGTTCGCACGCTAGCCGCGTCGCGCGTAATTAAGCATCTTTTTTTTCTGTGATTTTTGCAACAAACAATGACTTCTAAACGATATTATAAATAACTTACTTACATACTAAAGGTAGTTTACTGAATTAATACACACTGTTATCTTTCTTGATTTATATACCTACCAAATATGGGCGAGTGGGAACCCTGTGCCCTTGGTTTCGGATTAGCGGTGCCCAACGGAATATGAACGCTCGTATCACACGATAAGTTTTAATTTCGCGTGCACGCAGTAGGAGTAGGAAAGTTTTTATACCTAAAGTTGACCTTTGTTCGAGAGTGATCCTTCTGTACGTTAGTACTAATACTTATTTTGTGGTATTGGGCCCCCGGCGCTCTCACTGACCGCTCATGCTAAAATAAATGAAGTATAGATGTGTGCAAGTCGGCGCGTTGTTCGCAGATCGCTTACCGTCTTATACTATGCCATAAGTTTACGCTTTAGGAATTACTTAATCTAAATTTTTCTATGATCTTTTTGATATGCTACAGAAACTGACTGTAAAGTGTAGAATGTGGATAAAGGAATTAAAAATGTATAAAATTGACGATATTGATCAATTGACATGCTTTTTATGGGCTGTCAAAATACAGTACCCTATATTTATTCTGCGGCAAAAGTTGTGCCATTCACGAAGACGCGTGAATTTGGCAAAATTAGACGTTATTGACATTGCAATATGAGCCACGGCACGCGTTATCCATCATGAATGACTCGATGTATACTTACTTGTGATGTCACTTGTTCGTTGTTTCTAGAAATCCATAAATCTAGATCTAGAAAAATTGGTTCCTGGTCACCTATTAAAAATCAACGTGTACTTATATTGTACATAGGCTCGGTACCCACTTTTATTTGATTGGTGTCAATTTTACGGTATTTGGTGTCGCTAGAAGCTAGCTATGCTTTTATGCTTGTTGCACATAATAAGTAATAATAAGTGATCAAACGAACTTCGCAAGTGAAGTTCGATCATTATTATATGAGTCGCTTCATTCGAAGATATAATTAATTACCAGGTAGTACCTTTAACCTACCGGCAACTATTCGCACGCTTTAAAAGACATTTTCTGACTAATGACGTCAAAAAACACTTCCGGTTTACCCTTCCCTAGCTTGACGCCATGATGATCACCTCATTTTTTCAGAGATTTAAGCATAACTTTCGTTTAGGGGTACTTTATAGGGTGGGTGGGAGATTATATCTTCGAATGAAGCGACTCATATAATAATGATCGAACTTCACTTGCGAAGTTCGTTTGATCACTTATTATATTTCGTCGCTTCATTCTTCGATATAATTAATTACCAGGTAGACTTTCAGAGATGAAAGTTTTGCGTTTGATTTTTAACAAATAAACACAATCTTGTGAATTTGTTTTTTTTTTTTTTTTTTTTTAATCCATTTGAATCCATGTAAACAGAATTTTTTAACTAAATATACTTACAGTGAGCAGGTGAGCAGACGTAACTGCTAATAAAAATAAATAATATTAAATATACTTACTGAATTAAATAAGTATACTGAACAATTATTTAGATTAACGAATAAGATTAAGCGACGGCAGGCATACAGATCTTGCAAATTGGCCCTCGTTATAGAAGCGAGCAAAAGTGCTTGATGAGGCTGTCCAGCCAGCCATCTTTCTGATCGTCTCGATGTCGACGCCGCGCGCGCGGCGGAAGTCGCGGCGTGGCGCGTGCTGTGCGCGCCAAACACTGACACATCGACGCCGCTAGAGGACAATACTTGTTTGATCCATCTGCTGATGGATTGCGCTGTGGCTACTTTGTGGGGTTTCTTAAACGTTATCAAGAGGTTTCCCTTGCTACAGGCTCTAATATATATATATATATATATATATATATATATATATATATTGTTAAAAATATATAATCCTTCAGAGCCGAGCAGGGCAAATTGTAATATTTTCAGCAAAATAGGGCAAGAATAATACGGGTTGTTCCCGGTCTGGGGCTGACGTTTTGATGATGTCCGGTATGGCAATCTTAATCCCGCTCTCCAATATCGTAATATTTTCAATTTTTATGAGTGAAAGGGTTTTTACCCTATGGGCTGTACATATAGCCAATAATACTGTCAATTTTTTAGTAATTTTCTCTAAAGATAATTTTTTATTGGGAAACCAATGAGAAACTTGGCTTATTACCAATTGAGGATCCCAAGTATGCCGGCCGCTTGGCCTAAGTTTATACGCACCTTTGAGCAGGCGTTTTAACGTGCTCATCTGAACCGATTCTATTTCCCAAAAGCAGTGATATTGCGGAGCGGTGGCTATTAATACTGCCATACGCACAACCTTTGTTGAACTGTTTTGTTAAAAAGGAAAATAGAGCCAATTTTGAAGGTTGAAAAGGATCTAAATTATTAGCATGACAAAACTGCCACCAGAGCTTAAGAGAAACGTTGTATTTGTTTCACGGTACTGTCAGATAGCGGGGTCTCTCACCCGCTGAGGGCACGCCGCAGAGCCTCGCGGCACCCAGGGAAAGGTTCCGGTGCAGGGAATGACGTTCCCTTGAACCAGATTGTAAAAGAGATTTATTAGGGATCAATATAGAGGTTTTCTGACTCTAATAATCTCTGTAAAAGTGGGAACCAAGGCTGAGAGGGCCAAAGTGGGAAAGCCAGTATGCCGTCTGCCTTCTCGTCACATATTTTTCTTAGACACCTTAATATTAAAGAGAAAGGTCGAAATGCGTAAAAGAAAACGGATTTCCAGTTTATTGTGAAGGCATCTACTGTGACTGCACTTGGATCTTGTTTCCAAGAAACAAAATGATTGCATTTGGGGTTGGTGCGAGATGTAAATAAGTCAATTTCGGGCGGTCCAAAATGTTGCGCTATCAACTGAAAAGCATTGTTTGACAACTCCTATGGGACAGTATGCTGTACTATATTTGTAATTCTAGATTCAACATCAGCACAGTTTTCTTTTATATTGACATATGAAGCATATAACCAAATATTTCGCTTTTCGCACCATTGCCAATTTTCCCTAAACAAATTGTTCAAATATGGGAACTGGATGCCTCCCATTCTATTTACATAGCTAATTGCTGTAGTGTTATCGACACGTAGTAATATTGAGCAATTAGTTTAATCGCGAGCAAATGATTTCAATCCTAAGAAAACTGAGAGTAATTCTAACTAATTAAAGTGGTAGTCTTGTTCTGTAGTTTTCCACTTGCCGTGCACATGGTTTTCGCGACAAACAAACTGTCCTAGAGGCATCTGTGTAAATTTCAAATTTATAACTAGACTGCCTCATAGGACAGGATGCGGAGAGAATGTTATCCGACCACCATTTTAGGGCATCTAATATTACGTTTGGGAGGATTATTATTGCTTCATAGTTATTATATTTTTGTAAAAATAAGAACTTTTGCCTCTCCAATAATTTTATGTATAAATATCCGTACATTACGGCAGGGCAAGCAGAAACAAGGACACCGATGAGCTGGGCGAAGTCGCGAATTGGACACCGTGGTAGTGTTGAGTATTTGTTAACCAAATGAGCAATGTTACTACGTTTCTCACTAGATAATGATAGTGTTAAAATATTTGTGTCGAAGATAAAACCAAGAAATTGATAAGTTTGTTTCGGATTCAAACAACTTTTTTCCCAAATTTACCACAAAAAATAAACACTGTAGTAATTGCAAAGTCTCATTATTAATGTTATTAATACAATCTGAATAATTGTCTCCGATGCATACCATATTATAGTCTAAATATATAACTCACTTAAAGCCACGAGATCGCAGATGAGTCAGTACTTCCTTTATTATTTTAGTAAAGACGCTACGAGCTACGGATAAGCCATAGGGTAAAGCTGTAAACTCATAAGTGGTAACTTTATCGGTATTATCGGATTGAAATTGAAATCTTAAGACACTTTCTGTCCGAGTGATGGATAGGTATAAGAAAATATGCTTCTGTTAAATCTATTGTAGCTAAGTATCCCCCACGTGGTATGAGTTCAGTCGCTGTTCGGTAGTCTTCCATTTTAAAATGGGACTTTGTAATGTACTTGTTCAGTGATTTTAAATTTAAGATAAAACGTTTGCTGCAGTTTGATTAACGTGCCAAAAATATTTTAGAAATATATTGGCCCTCTAACGGAGAGCACTCGGTTATAGCTCATGATTCTAATAAAGCATTTATTGTATTCCCCATTTCACACTTTTCGTTAGGTGAAAAAGTGTTTTGAAGCACAACAGACTAAGGGAAATCGTTATAGAAGGCAATGAAATAACCATTTTTAATCCAATCGAGTACTACTGTATTGTTTGTTACATTAAGCCAACAATTAAAGTAGTTTTTAATTCGTTCTGCGTGCACTGGTTTACTGACGTATCGGTGCACGCGGCTTGTCCGGGAGTGAGGTCTTCGCCTGCGGCACCGCGTAGGGGCGTCGTGCTGCGGCGGCCGGCTTCCTGGCACCCCCTCGCCCCCCCCTGTTCGATGGGTAGCGTGGAGGATTATGTGCTATCCAGTTTCCCTGGTAGCCGGAACGATTACCCGTCGGTTGAGAAGGCGTGGTCGGCTTTTGGGGTTTAACGGCTTTATTAATTTGAAGGCCTTGCTTTTCGATAGCCTTTGCGGCCTTTATCTTGTCTGATAATTTATTTCCAAACAAGGTTTCGTCTCTTTTCGCATCGTGAACTACGTGCAAGAATGATTTGTCTAAGCTGGGAGTCAGCAGCTTCATTCGGTTTTCAGTATTGCTGAAATGTAAGTCTGCTAAAATACGGCACCCGTTACTGAGGTGTTTTAAAGCCGGTAATTTATGCTCGCCTTTAAGCAGCGAATCCATGCCTCTGTTGATGGCTGCTACCCCAATGCCGAGCTGTTGCTGCCAAACTGCCAGTTTCTTGTCCCTATTTCTCGCCATTTCCGGAATGGCTGCCGAAATTTCGGCATTCAACTTAGGTGCTTGAAGCAACCTACAATTATCTGGGACTAAATATTGTTTAATGAGTTGGTCTTTCGTATCTTTAGGCATGCCTTTTTCTAATAACGGAAGCCATAACTGCGCTAAATTTTCATTAATTTTGTCGCCGAATTCAAGACTATCTGATAAAATCCCCCAAAGCCGTTAATACTTCCGGGTCCAAGTCCGGCACGGCGGGCGCGGGCGCGGGCGGCGGCGGCAGCGCGGCGGGCGTGTCCGGCGGCGCGGCCTCGACGTCTTCGACATTGTCCTCTGCGGCCGATCCGGACTCCGGCGGAGCCGGGTCAGAGCTTTGGGCCGCGACATTGGAATCGCTTTCATAATCTTCGTTATCTAAAATACAAATGCGTATTTTAATTCGTGAAGAAATAAAATTTTATAAGGTGAGGGTAGAAAAATAATTTACATTTTACTCGAGGAGTTCGATATATCTGTCTGCGAGTCAAGTATTACAGATTAACGTATATCTATTGTACGTACGTTCTGTAAACGTTTTATTACAATTATCCTTAAACTCGGAATCGAGTCCCTCACGACAGTAAAATTGAATGAGGGTGAATAACATGTTAGTGCCGGCAGACATGGCGTTTACAGATAAACGTATATCTATTGTAGATTATACGTACGCTCTGCAATATACTTGACATCGTTGGAGACCCACAGTCAACCCCGATGTAAAAAGAAGCAGTTTAGCCGTTACAAGGAAATAATTTTTTATAAAATGAGGGTAGATGTATTTCTACCCGAGAGGTTTATATATCTGCTAAACAGATATGAATTTTACAGATTAACGTATATCTATCGCAGATTATACGTACGTTCTGCAAAATTATTGTCATCGTTGGAGACCCGCAGTCAACCCCGATGCAAAAAACCTCTTCCGATAAAAACGGCTTTAACATTAGCGGTAATAATATTCGTAATTTTACGCTTACCTTTCCCACTGTCTTCGCTAGATGAATCTATTGGAGACACTATTCGACGGCGGGAACTTATTTTTTGTAATTTCCGTATTTTATTTTCGTACCGGTCGATTAAATCTTGATATTTGCGCTTCGGCATTGCGGACCGGTGGCGCGTGCGTTCATCGCCTCGCACGAAAAAGGAATGAGGTGATCATCATGGCGTCAAGCTAGGGAAGGGTAAACCGGAAGTGTTTTTTGACGTCATTAGTCAGAAAATGTCTTTTAAAGCGTGCGAATAGTTGCCTGTAGGTTAAAGGTACTACCTGGTAATTAATTATATCGAAGAATGAAGCGACGAAATATAATGTATGTCAAAAGCAATGAAGGTCTCTGTGAAAGCTGTTTCTAACTATAGCTAAACCGTTTAAATAAGTACTCGCCCGCGCGGTACAGGGGCTGGGGGGAATGACGACAAAGGGGGCCGGGGAGGTGCGGGCAGCGAGCGCGCCTCGTGTGCCCGCCGCCCGCACCTCTCCCGCCCCCCTTTGTCGTCATTAGACCCCGTTATCTAACGCTCAGTTTGGGGGCATGCTAAAATAGTGATGTTGCTTCACATAATTAGTTGATTGACATTTACTTATAAATAGTTATTTGTCAAAATAAAATTCTTCTTTTGTGAATGCTCTTGAGATAACTCATTCATTGCATTTATTTGATCGGATAGGAGGGGGACAATTGTTGAATAGTACAGATACGGAACAAACGAAATCAATTTTATAAACTCCTATTTCACAATTTTATCAACAGCCATTACAAACTTAGAAGATCCCAAGTGATCATTGAAACAGTCATTGAATATTGTACATAATATTCAAAATTAAATTTCATTAGTGAGGCTGCACCATAAAGGGAAATTGATTCATGCAAAATTAACAAACATATTAAATAAAAATCCAGGCTTTAAATCTGTAAAAAATATTAATCAGTTGTTAGAAAATAAGGAAGTAAAAATTGACAAAAGGTATTGTGAACAAAAGCTGCATAGAGCATTACAAAAAACTACAGTTTTTGCCAGTTACATCTGTAGAGGTAAAAAATCATTTTCATTTTTAAAATGGATTTTTACAAGCAGGCGACGAAGTTTGACTTCATACAATTTGGAAAAAATATTGTTAATTTATTATGAAACATACTTGCAAAAATAAAATAAATGAAATTTTTTTTTCTTTTATTTCATAATAATTTTAAAAAATCACTATAGCAGAGCTCTGGTAAGTATGGATCTTTTGATAATTATGTTAGTGAGTGTGTAAAAGAACTTAATTTTTTATCGATTCAGATTATCGAAACTGCCCTATCACTTGCCCCTAAACTGAGCGTTAGATAACGGGGAATAGTCGTCATACCCAGCCCCTGTACCGCGCGGGGGAGGACACATTTCAACTGTCTAGCTATAGTTCCCTCAGCCTCTGGCAGGATTGTATGTAGTGGAGGGCATCAGAGGCTACAGGGGGAGGGGGGCACTACTAAATTCGAAGTTCGTGGGCGCTTGCCTTCGCTTTCACCATCTCTTTCTGTCACCATCATATACCATGACAGAAGGAAATAATGAATGCGTACAGTATTACCACTTACCTATATAAGTTACGCCGATGTACCTGCGCAGAAAACTTATTTTGATGTGGCGCGAAAAATTTTCAGCCAATCATAGCACACCACGCGTACGTACGTCACGCGACTGTCCACTATTGGTTGTTTCGTACTGCCCTGTCATCTATGGTTTTCTAGTGGTTAGCAACCAAGCTTGTTTATGCTGTCATAACAAATATTGAGTAAATTCGGTAAAGGTTCCATTGATATTTTATTGTGCTATTTTATACAATAAATTCGATGCCTCACGTTAGAAAAAACCTCACATGTACTTATATTAAGAGCGAGATAGCATGAGGCCGTGTTGTTCTTGTATTTGAAGCCATAAGGTAAAATAATGTGTTAATTTCATTGGTATACACGTTCGGTTTCAGTCGGTGTTAGGTTGCACTATTCTGCGCAAACGATTATTGCCGATGTAACTTATATAAGTGGTAATACTGTAAGCAAGCGTCAGCGCGTTAGACAAGCGTAGAAGCCTCAGCTCCAGAAAATATCCAAATTTTAACGGGTCAAAAAGTCTCCCCCAAACCTCTAAAGTGGCATTTTTTCGGGCTCATCTTTTCGAAACCAGATTATATTTATTCTTGCAATATTAAAAGTCAAGACTGGCATGTCTACACAATGACATATACATCTACTAACGGCGATTAAGAGCCATATCAACTGGCGATTTGCGAACGTAACGACCGCTTTAGCCTAGTTGGTAGTGACCCTGCCTACGAAGCAAGAGGTCCTGGGTTCAAATCCCGGTAAGGGCATTTATTTGTGTGATAAGCACGAATATTTGTTCCTGAGTTATGGATGTTTTCTATGTATTTAAGTATTTATTTATCTATACAAGTATGTTTATCGTCGTCTAGTACCCATAGTACAAGCTTTGCTTAGTTTGGGACTAGGTCGATTTGTGTAAGATTGTCCCCCTAATATTTATTTATTTATTTATTTATTTATTTATTTATTTATTAGATTTAAATATACGTATTTAACCCTTAAACCATTAGACCAGTGTTTTTCAATCTGTGGGCCGCCGCGGATGCCCCTGAAGGGGGTTGCAGTATCTATCAAATACTCTCACCGTTATTGCGTACCTATGATTATTCAATGTCTGTATTATCAACGTCAGATAATACAAATACCTGTAAGTGGAGGTAAGCAGGGGGTCGCCAAATATTTTTCAAACCAAAGGGGGCCGCGCTGCCGTTCTATCGATATTAGCAGTAAGTCTGAATTTCGATCTTTGGAAAAATGAGACTAAGGATATCAGCAGTAAGTCCGTTTTTAATCTTTGGCAAAATCCGACTTACTGCTAATATCGATAGCACGGCAGTGCGTCTTGAAAAAGTTTGAAAAACACTGCATTAGACAACACTGTCGAGACATTCGATTTTGGAACGTAAATTTTGCTAATAATTTGAATCCCTTCCTTACCCGGGGTCCACCTGACAAGTTCACCTGGAAGGACTATGGGCACTTGTTCTGACCCTTGGTACATCTGGCTGGACCACGGATACTACTGATACTAAGCGTGTACTAAGCCCACTGGGTGGGTCCAGGGGTATTTTTTTTCTCGTACAATAAATTAAACATTTTCCTTATTTAGGCAAACGATCCTTTAATAACGAACTAGTAAATTAATTTATTTATTCCAGAGCTGATAAAACATTTACTTTAATTAAAAATTTGGACGATGCCCGCTGTACGGTCGACCAAGAAAGTGGTCTACCAGTTTTGACAAAAGTTTCTGTGACATCTAAATATCCCTAAGTCACTGTCACCATATTATTGCAAGGGAAAATCGACCTCGTTGTATCATGACGTGCAAATGAACTTCGACCGTAGAGGGGTAGACCATATTTTTGGCCGACTGTACCTATGCATTGCGTTGAAACTCTCCTCGTGTTACTTTCCCGACCCGTGGTCCACCTAGATGGACTTGTCAGGTGGACCACAGGTCACAACATTTTTCAAAGAAGCAACAAACCACCGCTCGATTGAACTGTGGGTAATAAGTAATAAGCAGAGATCGGAATTTTCACGACAAAATATAAGAGTCGCAATCAAGCTAGTGTTAGAACCAATTTTTTATCGATATCGATAGTTGTGCAAAGAAAAAAAACGGTCCACTAAATAAAAAAACATATTAAATACAGAATTTAAGGTCAGGTGATAAACGAAACAGGCTACTGCCAGAGAATGTTGAGAAATTAATGATTATCTTACTCCTATCACTATCACAAACGAAATAAAATGCCATGTGCTGCTGTGTGTACTGACGCGGACTTCGAAGAATAAATTGCTGTCTCTATATAATTTTATGCAAACCTGACCTAGAATTCTGTATTAAATATGTTTTTTTTATTTAGTGGACCGTTTTTTTTCTTCTAATGCAATTCGATATCGATAAAAAATTGGTTCTAACAGTAGCTTGATTGCGACAGTCTTATATTTTGTCGTGAAAATTCCGATTTCTGGTAATAAGATTTACCTATGGCGGTGCCCTTGGTACACCTCTGAGGTACAAGTGCCCCTAGTCCACCCAGGTGAACTTGTCAGGTGGACCCCGGGTACGGAAGGTTTGAATCGCCTTTGATTTCTACTTGACGGCAAATACATTGCCGGTATCGATTTAACGGATACTAATACATTCGCAAATCGCAAGTTGATATGGTTCTTAATCGCCGTTGGTGGATGTCATTTTTTTAATGGTAAAATACATTATGAAAGCGCATGTGCTTATTATGTTATAATGAAAGATTATAAAGGTCAAGAATTTTAATAAATATATTGATTATATCTTATGAATAAATAAAAGGGATGCATGCAAATTTAAGTTACTTTAAAACAAATAAACCAAAAACAATTCTAAAACATAACCCACCTTGCCGACTGTGCCGCAGTCGGGTTAAAAATATCAGATTTCTTTTTTCAATAGTTAATAGACGATTCGATGTTGTAAATATAATTTTAAATACATTGTAACGCCATCGGCCATACCTATAGGTATATGTAAAATATAGATCATAATTTTAGGTAATAGTTTTCAAAATATACCTTATGATAATTTCAAAGGGGGTTTTATTTGCATGCGCTCCCTAATCATTACCCTTGTTCCGCGTAGGTAACCAAGTTTGGTAACCAGTTTTGTATAAAGAAAAATAATGGTGTTTGTGAAGTTACCCTTTCTCTCTGGGCCCGCGTAGAAACTATGAACACGCTCGCCGCACAGCCAGTCGCGCGAAGTCGTGGCCGGGCCGATACACTTACAACGAAGTTCAAAATTCGATTTTCATATTGTTCCGTCCCGTTTGCACTAAATTTTTTTTTATACGAAAGTGAACGAGACATGATCGAACTGTACGCTTAGTATAAGTTTTACTTCACCAAAATACTTCTCGATCGCGTTTACGTAAAAATTTCAAATCTATGGAAACATGGGAGCGCGCGCGCGGAGGCGCTGTCCATGTTTCCCTAGTAATTGAATTTTTTACGTAAACGCGATCGAGAAGTATTTGGTGAAGTAAAAACTTATACTAAGCATACTGAAGGCTAGACACAACACAAGCTGGGAGCGCGGGGCGCCGACGGGGCGTACCCAGCGCGCTCTATAACATTGAATCAAATACTAGGGGCGTTCAATAAAAAGTGAGAATGAGTATGTTATAAACAACTTTTACTAAATGTCATTTTATTTTTCGACATAGTCACCTTTTAGCATAAAACACTTAGTATATCTTTTTTCTAAACTTAAAATTCCATTTTTAAAAAAGGTCTCATCTTGAGTACTTAAAAAATCTTGTACTGCAGCGACTACCGCGTCGTCGTCTTCAAATTTCTGGCCTCTCAGGTATTGTTTCAATCTCGGAGATAGGTAGAAATCACTGGGAGCGAGATCTGGTGAATACGGAGGATGCTTAAGGATATCGAACCCAGCATCACGAATTGCAGCCATTGCAACGGCGGACTTGTGTGCCGGGGCATTGTATGTATGCATGTATGTAAAACTCTTTATTGTACATAAAACATGAAAATAACTAGTTAACAAGAGATACAGATGTACAAAGGCGAACTTATTCCTTAAAGGGATCTCTTCCAGTTAACCTTAGAACGATTGACAGGACATTAGAGACAAGAGTAGGCATACAATGCTGAGTAAAAAAAAAAAAGAGCCGAAATCAAAAATAAACCCAAACTAACAAAACATAAACAATACCCATACTTACAAAGAATACACACAAGTACACACATATATTATATGATGAATACAATAGACTAATACATATCATACCAACATAAATAGACTACATAAAAACTACAAATACTTACATTAATATACGCATATACACTAAACAAAGAACACAACAGAGGTAGTCTCAATTTAAGAGGAACTGTCAAGCCAGTACGCCCCTAAGCGATTCCGGAAGATGGCTATTGACTGCGACCGCCTGATGTCACTCGGCAACCGATTCCACAGACTAACAGCGTGCACGGAGAAGGATTTGGAATAGGATTTGGATTTAGATATAGGAAAGGCTAGCAAAAGATTATCACTTGACCGCAACCGGTTCCCAGACCCAGCAGCCAAGTAATTAAATCTTTCGGAGAGGTAGGAAGGGGACTGTGGTCATTGTCCTGGTGGAACAGCACAACTTTCGAGAGTTTACCTCGCCGTTTTTCGCGGATCTCATTACGCAATGTTGCTATTTGTTTGGCGTATAAAGTGCCCGTAATAGTGGCTCCATGCTCGAGATACTCAATCATTAATACCCCTTTACCATCCCAAAAAACAGAGCCCATGACCTTACCGGCAGATGGGCTCACCTTGAATTTCTTCGGAGTTGGAGATGATGGCCTTTTCCATGTCATAGACTGCAGTTTCGTTTCAGGGTCGTATATGATGGAGCCATGTTTCGTCCATTGTTATAAATCGCGCCAAAAAAAGTTCCCGGTCTTGCTGTATCAGGTTCAAAGCTTCTTGACAAATCTCGAATCTAGTTTGTTTTTGCGTGTCAGTAAACATTCTTGGTACCCAACGCGCAGATACCTTTTTCATACCCAAGCGTTCATGTAAAATATTATGCACGCTCCCCGTTGAAATCTTTACATTTTCAGCAATAAAACGAACTGTGACACGACGATCCGCCAAAACTGAGTTTTCGACTTTTTTCACAATTTCTTCAGTTACTGCTGTAGTAGGGCGTCCGGAGCGGGGGTCGTCCATTGTCGATGTTCTTCCACGTCTAAATTCGGCGCACCAACGTGCGACTGTCGAATACGTAGGAGCATTAGACCCTAAAGTGTCCCGCAAATTCAAATTGACTTGGTCCGTAGAAAAATTTTTCAAATACAAGTATTTGATAACGGCGCGCAGTTCAATTTTCTCCATTTTCGCTAACGTACTCAATAGCATTGCAAAGAAATTACCGTATATTTTTTTAAACAAAAGACAGTTAGTTTTTTTTTTCATAGCAATCAGCTAGATAGATTAGCTTTACCGGCCATTATTTAATTTCGTAATATTAAAAGAGTTTGCATCTCATTCTCACTTTATATTGAACGCCCCTCGTATAACGACCGCTTTAGCCTAGTTGGTAGTGACCCTGCCTACGAAGCAAGAGGTCCTGGGTTCAAATCCCGGTAAGGGCATTTATTTGTGTGATGAGCACGAATATTTGTTCCTGAGTTATGGATGTTTTCTATATATTTAAGTATTTATTTATCTATATAAGTATGTTTATCGTCGTCTAGTACCCATAGTACAAGCTTTGCTTAGTTTGGGACTAGGTCGATTTGTGTAAGGGCCTACGCTAGCTGATGCGGATTGCCCGGAACGGACGCCCGTCGTGCGCGCGTCTAATAAGAAATTGTATGAACAGCGCTAAGTGGCGCGGGCGCGTGCGACGGATTTTCGGTACATTTTAGACCCGCGAGCGGGCGCACGCGGCGGACGTCCGCATCAGCTAGCGTAGGCCCAGGGGGGGCACACTTACATATATCACACTTTTCATGCGACTACAGCGATCTCTGGTTGTTTGGTAAAGAACTAAATTAGCGGCCAGCTTGGTTGACTTGTCAAACTTGTCAGTTGTCATTCATCGGCCATGGCCATGGCGTACCAAATTGTACGGTCAAGGACTTTAATTGATAGGCCACTTGCCAATGTTCGTATTTTAGCCGTATAGTGCAAACCGGGTTTAGCCGCTTATACTTCGTATATGCTGATTTGAATTAGACGGCTAAAATACGAATAGTGGCAATTAGCCTATCAATTAAAATTACGCGTAATTATAGCTGTACATCACTACCAACATATACATATAGATAGGTATACATCTATAGATACGTCAGATTAGTTCTTCACCAGGGCGTAGGGCAGCAGCACCTTCCATACATGCAAATTTGACCATAGAGTTGCCACTCTTGTTCATATAATATTACAATACTCTTTGCGTAGGCCCTAAGATTGTCCCCTAATATTTATTTATTTATTTATTTATTTATACACCGTGAAATTTTAGTGGTTGTTTTCCCGAAACGAGGTGAGTTAGTATCGATTTTACAATCGATTTATAATTACTATTTTGACTATAGTCAAAAATCCAATCGTGAAAAACGAAAGTCGAAAATGACCGCAAACCAATAGTAACGCTTCGTTGGTACCTAACCTATCGCACGATCGTACGCTACTTGTACCAACGAAGCGTTACTATTGGTTTGCGGACTTTGCGGTCATTTTCGACTTTCGTTTTTCACAATTGGATTTTTGACTCTAGTCAAAATAGTAATTATAAATCGATTGTACAATCGAAACTAAATCACCTCGTTTCGGGAAAACAACCATTAATATTTCACGGTGTATACGGTGACACTCCGGCAGCGCGGCACACCGAATTTGATTCAGTGTTATTGACCGCGCTGGGCACGCTCCGTCGGCGCCCCGCGCTCCCGGTTTGTTGTAGCCTTTAGAACGTCGGAGTAGCGCCCACTACGAAATTCAAAGTTCGTATCGTGCTCTCCCTCTCACTCTTCAGTTTATGCTATAAGCGTAAATGATACAGCACGATTCGAAGTTCGAATTTCGTAGTAAGTATAAGTAAGACTGTACGGCGAGCGTCTCGGCTCCGCAATGTATATAAAAACTCGCCGCGCCGCCGATGGGCGTGTGATCGAGCTGTAAGTTCAATGTTTTCATTCTTTTTCCATTTAATTACCAAAAAATGTTTACAGGACGAGCCATAGCGACTTGAAGAATGTCCGGATCCGACTTCAGTTAACAACATTCCGTTACCTTTTATAAAGTTAAATAAATTATTTTGAATTAAAAAATAAAGTTTTCTTTTCATCGGTACCTTTACCCTAAGAACATTTAAATAATTTAACCTAAAATCGTGTAATAAATAGAATATATCAAGGAATATTCTTACAAATAATTAGCTAATTTATGAGATTAAAAAAACTGTCAATAGAGTAGTGAACTTTCAAGTCCAAAGTTTCAATCATCAATACAAAACAAACAGCCATACCCAATAATACCCAATACGTCAACTCATTTAATCTTTAATTACTGTTAAGAAACTACAAAAACAAAGCGAGTTAATTGTCTATTAAACTTAATTTTCGCAATTATTTTACGAAACACCAGTCCCGCCATTTTTACATTCAGCCAGCGTTCACGAAAATGTATCTCACCACAATTGCAATCTGACAAGCTGCATTGATGAATAGGGTCCTGGCTGTCAGTTGGAAAACATCGATAAATTATTCGCAGAGGGCAGCACTCTTATTCAGTAGCCGCCCGTCGCCCGGGCAGAACGGTCGTGTCTCCCACTTTATATCGATTAGATTCAAACACACCTCGAAATCGGTGCAAAAAAACACGCGGCGGCCTTTCGCGGCGCTTATTTTCGACAACATGTATAAAAACACAAGAAAATGGGGAAATAGACCGTAGTTTTTAACTGTATACCGTTTTATTTTATCTAAGGACGACGCAAGGATCTGTCAGTTTGGTTATCAATGAAATGAGTGGGTCTTTGTAAAAGTGTTGGTATTTTAATGTACGTTCACGAGTGAGACGTTTTGTGGACGCTCTGGCAGTCATTTCGATGTTTTTTGTCAAATTTGGAAGATAGCTACTTGATATTAGTGAGTATTTGTTCGAGGTTATTCTTTGACGTGTATTTAATTGAAATAAAAATAAAATTACGCTTCGCTTTCAATTGTAAGCTTCTTATTTTGCATTTAATTGGGCATGTTTGCTTGCTTGCTACAATTTGTAAGTTATCTTTATTTGCTAAATTCTTTTTCCAGTTGATTGGTTGCATGTTTACCTAATAAGTAATTAATATGACATTTATTTTGTGTTTTATAATAATTTGTGATACCTACCTACCTTGATGTTGTTAATAATTTTTAATAAAGCATTTTTGCATCGTGTTGTTTTTTGTTTTCAAAGCATTTTATTTTTTCTAACTAGTATTTTTTTTATTTTAAACTGTTGTTGTTTTCCATTTATGGCACGTACATAACATTTTTAAACGTTTCTAATGATGAGTTAGTACGTAACTAGTTCTAAAAATAATGAGAAAACTATGTCAATGACCGCTGCTCTTCGCTTTTAGTGTAAACGTTAAAATATCGTGTTGACTGTGATTAATTATTGGTAGTTTAAATTGACCATGTGGTGGCCTAGTGGTTTGACTTTTGCCTCTCAAGCAGAGGGTCTTGGGAGGGTCTTAGAGGGTCTTGGGTTCGAATCCGTGATCGCACCTCTGATTTTTTCGGAATTTATGTGCGAAATTATATTTGAAATTTATCATGAGCTTTACGGTAAAGGAAAACATTGTGAGGAAACCAGCACACACCTGAGAAAGAATTCAATGGTGTGTGTGAAGTTCCCAATCCGCACTGGTACTCGAGGCCGACAACAGATCGGTGACTCTCTTTAAGTTGTTGATATTCATGGGCGGTGGTGATCGTATCTCATCAGATGACAGGCTTTTGCTCATTGGCCTCCCTCTCATGGTAAAAACAAAAAGCGCATGATCACAACACAATGTAGTCAGTATCGTTGATTTTAAATAGTTTTTTTTTATTTGTTACGTCGTGTGTTACATGTATATATGTATATGTATGTTGTATGTGTTACTTATTGTCGGTCCCTTGCTAAATACTCCTTTCATCCACTCAAAGGTTGACTGGTAGAGATCCCTTAAAGGGATAAGTTCGCCTTTGTACATATATCTCAACGATAGTCAAGTGTTTTTTTTTTGTAAAATAAAGAGTTTACTTATATACATGTCAGGACAATTTCGTGATAATTTGTTTCTTTCGATTTTTTTTGTAACTACGAGGGGCGTTCAATATAAAGTGAGAATGAGATGCAAACTCTTTTAATATTACGAAATTAAATACTGGCCGGTAAAGCTAATCTATCTAGCTGATTGCTATGAAAAAAAAAACTAACTGTCTTTTGTTTAAAAAAATATACGGTAATTTCTTTGCAATGCTATTGAGTACGTTAGCGAAAATGGAGAAAATTGAACTGCGCGCCGTTATCAAATACTTGTATTTGAAAAATTTTTCTACGGACCAAGTCAATTTGGATTTGCGGGACACTTTAGGGTCTAATGCTCCTCCGTATTCGACAGTCGCACGTTGGTGCGCCGAATTTAGACGTGGAAGAACATCGACAATGGACGACCCCGCTCCGGACGCCCTACTACAGCAGTAACTGAAGAAATTGTGAAAAAAGTCGAAAACTCAGTTTTGGCGGATCGTCGTGTCACAGTTCGTTTTATTGCTGAAAATGTAAAGATTTCAACGGGGATCGTGCATAATATTTTACATGAACGCTTGGGTATGAAAAAGGTATCTGCGCGTTGGGTACCAAGAATGCTTACTGACACGCAAAAACAAACTAGACTAGAGATTTGTCAAGAAGCTTTGAACCTGATGCAGCAAGACCGGGAACTTTTTTTGGCGCGATTTATAACAATGGACGAAACATGGCTCCATCATTACGACCCTGAAACGAAACTGCAGTCTATGACATGGAAAAGGCCATCATCTCCAACTCCGAAGAAATTCAAGGTGAGCCCATCTGCCGGTAAGGTCCCGGGCTCTGTTTTTTGGGATGGTAAAGGGGTATTAATGATTGAGTATCTCGAGCATGGAGCCACTATTACGGGCACTTTATACGCCAAACAAATAGCAACATTGCGCAATGAGATCCGCGAAAAACGGCGAGGTAAACTCTCGAAAGTTGTGCTGTTCCACCAGAACAATGCCCCGGCACACAAGTCCGCCGTTGCAATGGCTGCAATTCGTGATGCTGGGTTCGATATCCTTAAGCATCCTCCGTATTCACCAGATCTCGCTCCCAGTGATTTCTACCTATTTCCGAGATTGAAACAATACCTGAGAGGCCAGAAATTTGAAGACGACGACGCGGTACTCGCTGCAGTACAAGATTTTTTAAGTACTCAAGATGAGACCTTTTTTAAAAATGGAATTTTAAGTTTAGAAAAAAAGATATACTAAGTGTATTATGCTAAAAGGTGACTATGTCGAAAAATAAAATGACATTTAGTAAAAGTTGTTTATAACATACTCATTCTCACTTTTTATTGAACGCCCCTAGTATTATCTAATTGTAACTTCACAAAAGGTTTTGTTCTTCAAATAAACCCGAAATTTTCAAAAATCAAAAAAAGTCCCTACCAATCGCTCGCTCGCGCCCTTTTGCTGCCCTAAACACGCTCTAAATTAAAAAGATAGCCTGTTAAGTATTATACCATAAACAAAATGTTAATTTTTCGGCTCACGGGACGCAAGGTGGCAGAAGCGCGTCGGATTTATTTTATTAGACGGCAAATATTGGGGCTGCTATGAAATCGAAATCTGAACTTCGAAGCGTGCCGTCCCTTTCACTCCACGTTTAATAAGTTACCGTACGTTTAGTAAATAGGTAGGTAGGTATCTCCCCCAAAGATGGCCCAGTTCCTAAAATAGCCCACTTTCAAAAAAAAATTTATAACCGTTCTAATGATTTCAAATTTCGTACTATGTTCGGTTGTGCCATAGACATAACTGCAATTTCAAATCAAATGGTGGAAGCCGCCTTCTTTGTATAGTGGTGGACAGTTTGTCAGTCACGCACGTTGCAAATTGGCTTACGATTTCTACGTTATAATCACAAACTTTAAAAAAAAAACTGTTTTCGTATTTTTAAAAATACAGAGTTACTTACTTAGTTTCTATGAAGGTAAGTTGTTTTTTATATTTTTTTAATATTTTTACTTACAATTAGCGTGAATGAAATGACAGGATACGATCATACGACGTTAGAAAATCGAATTTCGTAGTAAATATGAGGTTTGGGCAGGGGGGTTTCACTCCGCAGTTTAGGTATGTTCGGCCGGCGCTCCGCCCGGGCGGAGTATGGCAGTACTGGCAGTAGGTTGTCAATTGGCCTTCAGTTCGCACGCTAGCCGCGTCGCGCGTAATTAAGAATCTTTTTTTTTGTGATTTTTGCAACAAACAATGACTTCTAAACGATCTTATAAATAACTTACTAACTTACTAAAGGTGGTTTACTGAATTAATACACACTGTTATCTTTCTTGATTTGTATACCTACCAAACATCGGCGAGTCGGAACCCTGTGCCCTTGGTTTCGGATCAGCGGTACCCAACGGAATATGAACGCTCGGATCACACGATAAGTTTCAATTTCGCATGCAAGCAGTAAGAATAGACAAGTTTTTATACCTAAAGTTGACTTTTGTTCGAGAGTGATCCTTCTGTACGTTAGTACTATTACTTATTCTGTGGTTTGGGCTCGCGCTTCGCAGGCTTAGTGCAAGCCTGTGGATTTTCATGTATACCTACCGGACTTAACGTGGAATCCTAGTGAATATCGGTTTCCGTGGGTTTATTCGCATTCACAGCTTTTTTGCCAGATGATACTTTACAAAGGATTCCGACGGTTCAACGTTTGGCAAATGTATTTGACTAGCTTTTGAACGCGATTTCGTCTGCGCACAAATAAAACTTATGAGGGTTTATACCTGCTGAGCTGGCAACGTTGCATTTTTGTTAGTTTTTCTCGATTATTCCATAAAAATTGAATGAAAATTAAAAATGTTTTGACTCTATCCCGCGGCAATTCCAAAAATCCCGTTTTACTGCACCTCTGTTATCGTAAAGGAATGGTTACGGAGATAATTACGTACACGTATGCTAAATTTCAAGTCTTTTTTTCAGTGGTTTGGGCTGTGCGTTGATACTTATATCAGTCAGTCAGTCAGACAGGATTTTGAATTGTATATAAATACCTATGAATTAAATTCAATGCTGCTTTAGTTTCAAATTGGGGAGATAGACACTTAATTTTAGAGCACTTTTTTTCTGCTAATAATCCGTAAACTTTTTAAAAACAAGTTTGTTTTGATTAATCTAAAAAAAGGAAATTAAGTTTTTGTTAAGTAATTTAATTTTTATGTTTGAAAGCATTGAATTTAGTTATTCCAGTTTTTCTATAACTTATTTACACTTGAATCACCAGGTATGCTTTCTATTTCACACAAATAGGGATTTTAATTAATTAAATCTATAAGCATGCATATTATTCTTTTATTTATTTTTGACTAACTTTTTCCGCAAGTGTATCCACACTAAGGAAGCATGGATTTACGATACGATTCGATCTTTGCTAGATCGATTCAAAACCATGCGATCCAGATCGTAGATCGATTCAATGCAAAATATTGGGCACAAAATTATTTAGTTATTAAAAATATACTTATTTATTAGTTACTAAAAAGAATGTCCCGGTATACAAAAACCTACCTGTCAGCAATAAAGCCAGTAAAAAATTATTACATAGATTTATTTCCTTTCTGGCTTTCTTTCTTAAACAACGTTATATACTTAATAGCAAACGCAACTCCGAGCTTAACAGCATCTCTAAATTATATTTATCTTGGTGTTCTCACCCGGCGCATCTAATAAATTCACCCGCGCTCCACTTTAAAATACTTAACGTTTCCAGAGATATAATGAAAATTACGCATCGGGACTCTTAATCTAGTGTAGCTTTGAAGTAATAAGATAACTTTCATATTGTAAAATGTAAAATTGCAGCTAAATATCGCGTCGTACGTCGAAAAAAGACGTAGGTAGGTACTTTATGCTATCTTACATCCTCTCAAATCTCAAATCGCTGAATGTAGGAAAAGCGATCGCCAAGCTTAAAGGTATAAGTTGGCAGCCGACTCCACGCAGCAGCAGCAGACGACGTGTCGCTAGCTATGCGAACTTATATCTTATTTCTATGAAATTCCCTCCGTACCTAGCGTAGCCAGCGACATGTCGTCTGCAGCCGCTGCGTGGAGTCGGCTGCCAACTTACACCTTAAATGGGACTGGGCCGGGCATGCCTGCCGGATGCACCCACAAAAATGAGTGCACTCAGCTAATGGTGGGTGCCGCGCGACTGCCACCGACGGCAAGGCAGGCCGAGGCGGAGATGGCCGGACGACCTAGACGCGGAAACGAGAGAGTGGCCCAGTTTAGCTCTAGAAAGGGACATGTGGAAGTCAAGAGGAGAGGCCTTTGCCCAGCAGTGGGACACAAACGGGTACGTATTAAAATGTGTAAAGTTTAAAAATAATAATGGACGAAATACGTAATGGTCATTTGATTTAAGGCATATTCTATTCATAAAATAAACAACCTAACCTAAACCAATTTGTAGATTAGACGATTAAAAAAGTTCGTTTAATCAATAGTTTCATAACTACACAATTTTAGTATATAAATATTATGACCATTACGTATTTCGTCCATTATTCGTTTTAAGCTTTATATATTTTGTTTGATA
This sequence comes from Archips crataeganus, assembly GCA_947859365.1. Taxonomy (NCBI): domain Eukaryota; kingdom Metazoa; phylum Arthropoda; class Insecta; order Lepidoptera; family Tortricidae; genus Archips; species Archips crataeganus. The sequence goes on along the minus strand of OX402073.1, from coordinate 8,503,924 downwards.
CGTATCCGACACAAACATAGGCTACGTAAAAAAAAAGTCCTTCTACAAATGGTGCTACTTTTAATTTTAAGTTTGGTCTGCGGATTTTTTAAAATACATTTAACGAATCGCAAAATATTATAAAATTTTGCACAAAAAAGTACATTTTGACGTTATCTTAACACTATAGTGCCATCTACTGCCATCTATGTACCTACTCAATGAAGAAACTAAATAGAGATGTCGCTGGGTCCATATCGGGTTGCGTAATAATAAAATAATTGTTGAAGGTCACAATGTAATTTTTTTTTGAATATATTGTTATTCATAACTCTTTTTACTTTGAATCCATTAATACTTAGTAAGTATAGAATTGTTATAAAATAAACCTAACTTAAACTATAGAGTTCTACAGGTGACCATATAAAAAATTCTGAAAATGTACGTTTTCGACGGGAAAAAAATTATGATTAACAAAAAGTATGACAAAAAAAATTAACCCCCAGATACGCACCGAGATAAACTAGCTATAAATAAAAGACTTCATATTATAAAAGGAAGGCGACATTGTGCTGCATTAGCAGACCCCTTTTTATTATCCCTTTATGATAGTAGGTACACAGTATGACTTCGCAAATACAATTGCAGCTACTGATAGCCATCTCGCTATGCATTATCTAACGAGTTAGGGCTTCGGAAATAGGCCCGTCACGAACGTGTCCATTGCCAGTCGCAAAACTCGCAAACTACGGCGCTCGCGTGATAGCCAATTACGCTGTTTGATTGTGCACAATAACAGACTAGGTAATATATGTACCTACCTAATGCACATAGAAAATGTGCTTAAAATCCCATCTTTCGACAATTTAATACACTGCTTTAAAATAACAGCTCCAACCTACTATCATTCAGTGCTTGATGCAGTATAAGTACGTAAAGACAAGTTAGCTATGAAGTATCTTTTTTTGTACTTATTTTTTCAACTTCATTTTTTTATTACTTTTACGGTCATCCCGTGAAATCATACATTTCGTACTAAATACAAACTGAAATATAGATGCACAGAAAAAACCCCAGAAAAAAGACCAATGCTGGGAATCGAACCCAGGTCCTCAGCATTCCGTGCCGCGTGCCATACCCCTACACCACCACTGGTCTAGAGATTAGACACGAATCTTTCCTATACATCATACATTTCAATCTGCTAAATCATCACCTTATGCAGTGACAAGCGCACATCTATGTTACACCCTCATCGAGAGATTTTAACACTCCTTCGGAACTAACCGCTCACCTGGACAAGAGATGGCGCTACTGTGCAACTTTAAACAAGTTAGCTATGAAGTATCTTTTTTTGTACTTATTTTTTCAACTTCATTTTTTTATTACTTTTACGGTCATCCCGTGAAATCATACATTTCGTACTAAATACAAACTGAAATATAGATGCACAGAAAAAACCCCAGAAAAAAGACCAATGCTGGGAATCGAACCCAGGTCCTCAGCATTCCGTGCCGCGTGCCATACCCCTACACCACCACTGGTCTAGAGATTAGACACGAATCTTTCCTATACATCATACATTTCAATCTGCTAAATCATCACCTTATGCAGTGACAAGCGCACATCTATGTTACACCCTCATCGAGAGATTTTAACACTCCTTCGGAACTAACCGCTCACCTGGACAAGAGATGGCGCTACTGTGCAACTTTAAACAAGTTAGCTATGAAGTATCTTTTTTTGTACTTATTTTTTCAACTTCATTTTTTTATTACTTTTACGGTCATCCCGTGAAATCATACATTTCGTACTAAATACAAACTGAAATATAGATGCACAGAAAAAACCCCAGAAAAAAGACAGCTGATTTGATCAAAGAACGAACGCAATATTTTATGAATGATACCTACTCACCTATATCATTCATAGCTAAGTAAGTATATTCATAATTTTGTTTGTAATGTTTGATAAAACTAGCTGTTGCCCGCGACTCCGTCCGCGAATAATAGGGGTAGGTATAAAAATAGCCTACGACCTATTCTCAGACCTACCGAGCTAAGCTACCGAGTATAGAGAAAATAGTTTCATAAAAATCGGTCAAGCCGTCTCGGAGGAGATAACAAAACACCGTGACACGACATTTTTATATATTAGATTTAATTCAGTTGTTAACGTTGTTTGCGTTGTTATTTAGTTTAGTTTAGTAGATTTTGGTGAGTGTGCGCAGGAATTGAGTAGGTAAGTACATACGAGGGGCGTTCAATATAAAGTGAGAATGAGATGCAAACTCTTTCAATATTAGGAAATTAAATACTGGCCGGTAAAGCTAATCTATCTAGCTGATTGCTATGAAAAAAAAACTAACTGTCTTTTGTTTAAAAAAAAATACGGTAATTTCTTTGCAATGCTATTGAGTACGTTAGCGAAAATGGAGAAAATTGAACTGCGCGCCGTTATCAAATACTTGTGTTTGAAAAATTTTTCTACGGACCACGTCAATTTAGATTTGCGGGACACTTTAGGGTCTAATGCTCCTCCGTATTCGACAGTCGCACGTTGGTGCGCCTTATTTAGACATGGAAGAACATCGACTATGGACGACCCCCGCTCCGGACGTAACTACAGCAATAACTGAAGAAATTATGAAAAAAGTTGAAAACTCAGTTTTGGCGGATCGTCGTGTCACGGTTCGTTTTATTGCTGAAAATGTCAAGATTTCAACGGGGAGCGTGCATAATATTTTACATGAACGCTTGGGTATGAAAAAGGTATCTGCGCGTTGGGTACCAAGAATGCTTACTGACACGCAAAAACAAACTAGATTCGAGATTTGTCAAGAAGCTTTGGATCTGATACAGCAAGACCGGGAACTTTTTTTGGCGCGATTTATAACAATGGACGAAACATGGCTCCATCATATACGACCCTGAAACGAAACTGCAGTCTATGACATGGAAAAGGCCATCATCTCCAACTCCGAAGAAATTCAAGGTGGGCCCATCTGCCGGTAAGGTCATGGGCTCTGTTTTTTGGGATGGTAAAGGGGTATTAATGATTGAGTATCTCAAACATGGAGCCACTATTACGGGCACTTTATACGCCAAACAAATAGCAACATTGCGCAATGAGATCCGCGAAAAACGGCGAGGTAAACTCTCGAAAGTTGTGCTGTTCCACCAGGACAATGCCCCGGCACAGAAGTCCATCGTTGCAATGGCTGCAATTCGTGATGCTGGGTTCAATATCCTTAAGCATCCTCTGTATTCACCAGATCTCGCTCCCAGTGATTTCTACCTATTTCCGAGATTGAAACAATACCCGAGAGGCCAGAAATTTGAAGACGACGACGCGGTAGTCGCTGCAGTACAAGATTTTTTAAGTACTCAAGATGAGACCTTTTTTAAAAATGAAATTTTAAGTTTAGAAAAAAGATTTAGTAAGTTAAGTATGAAGTATGTTTTTCTATTTATTTTTTCAACTTCATTTTTTTTATTACTTTTACGGTCATCCCGTGAAACCATATATTTCAAACTAAATACAAACTGAAATATAGATGCACAGAAAAAACCCCCAGAAAAAACGTCGCTAACTTCTAGACCAGTGATGGTGTAGGGGTAAGCACGCAGCACGGAACGCTGAGGACCTGGGTTCGATTCCCAGCATTGGTCTTTTTTCTGGGGGTTTTTTCTGTGCATCTATATTTCAGTTTGTATTTAGTTTGAAATAGATTTAATAAGTGTATTATGCTAAAAGGTGACTATGTCGAAAAATAAAATTACATTTAGTAAAAGTTGTTTATAACATACTCATTCTCACTTTTTATTGAACGCCCCTAGTAATTTAATTCCTCCATCTCCATTTCACCAACGGACATCCAGGTGTGGGGAGCGTCTTCACCCTTATGTGGTTAGTAGTCCACTGGCCCGCATGAAGCGGTTCGCATCATCTTTCATAATACGAAGTGCTAAGCAATGGATTCGCTCCTAATCATCTGTATTTCCAGACAAATAGAACCTAGGGCTCTTCAAGACGCGCTAATTCTTTTATAACAGTGAAAGTGGAGCATTAAATAGTTTAAATTCACAGAAATTTACACAATAAACGCCTTTGGTCTTATGCGGCTGTTGTATCACGCTCCCAGAGTTTAAGGCGCTAGACCAAAGGCCTAAAAAAAAACGATCGCGCCAAAACATCTATGGCAGTGCAATTCATAGTCAGCAGCTTTTGCTTACTGCGAATGTTGTATCACGTTCTTAGAGCTATGGGTACTAGACCTAAAAGGCCTAAAAACCGATCGTGCTGACAGTCTCATGATAGAGTACTTAAATAGAACAATAAACAGTTTAAATTCACTGCATTTTACATTATAAACACTGCGGCTGTTGTATCACGCTCACAAGGCTTCAGGCACTAGCACTAAAAGACCTAAAAAAAACGATCACGTAGGACAGACAGGCCGAAGTTTTAATACTAGATTTAAAGAGCATGTTTCGGCATATAGGAATGAGCATCCAGATAGATCGAATTTTGCAAAACATTTGTTGGAATCAAATCATTCATTGTTAGATTCAGATTCTTATGAAGTGTTACATTATTGCGGCAAGGGGTTGCGTCTGGATGCTCTGGAATGCATGGAAATAATTAGGTACAACACTATGGGGTCTATTATTATAGAACAGGTAAATTTAGTATCTTCTCCTTTACTGCGGCTTGGGTCGAATTTGAACAGTTAGTATTAATTAAATATGCCTTATAAATAAATAAACAAAAAAATTCAAGGTAGTTTTATAATATGTCAATAAAAGTTAATTTTTGTGGGGTAGTTTGAGAATAAGAAAAATAAAGTGGGTACTTGAGAAGTTACAGTGACAAGTTAAAACATTTGTTTTGGTTTGTTAGTTTAACATTTGGTAGCATAGCATACGGTTGTGGTAACTCTGAAGATGAGCTCTGGTTGAGTTCGAACGCGTCAGTGTAGCTTGGTGGTGGTGATGGTTGTGTTTATGTGATTTGTGTGTGTTCGTACAGTGTGGAGGTGGAGGAACTGCATGAACGCACATTTCTTGCATAAACGTAACTATTGTAAGGTCGCGGGTGAGCAAAGTAATTGTTTTAGTTCATTAAAAACGATCATGCCATCAGTTACATAACAGTGTAATTGCAGCATCAAACTATTTAAATTAAGAGCATTTTACATAGCAAACAGCTTTGGCCTACTGCGGTGGTTGTATAATGCTCTCACAGTTTTAGGCACTAGACCTAAAAAGGCCTGAAAAGCGATAACACTAACACTTTCATGACTGTGTAATTGGAGCATTAAACAGTTTAAATTCACACCATTTTACATAATAAACAGCTTTGGTCTACAGCGGTTGGAAATCTGAGGGTAGATGTGAACCGGGCCATTTGTCATGGCGCTGGCGCGCCGCCAAACCTAAGGGCGCTATCTGTTGAGTCTATCTATCCCCCCGCTTAGGTACGTGATCGAGTAAGGCTGCCTGTCCATTGGAGCGAAGCGAGGAAGCGGAGCGGAACGAGGAGGTAATGCGGAGCAGAGTCGCGGACTATATGAAATGAAATGAAATGTTTATTATATCACCAGGAGATTACAAGCACTCACACAGTGGATCCACTAGGCTGAGCCTGTATCTTGGGACCCGAAGTCTATCTGTCCTAGTATATCTGATCTGTCCATAGACGCGGAGCTAAAGTGGAAGCATCGAGTGATGGTACTTTTGACAGTTGACAACAGTGCTGTGAAACAAGCTAATTTACTATGTTGAGTAATCAATGGAGTAATCTAAGTATAAACATCTGTAGCTCTCAACCATGACGCTGGCAAAATTGTCCAATTGGACAGACGTCATTAAATAAGAAAAAAAAATACTATGCAGCATTACGCTAATTATTAGTGCTTAAAAATAAAAGGCCATATTCCATGAATAAATGGAATACACAAGACATGTTGGAAATTTCAGCATTTCAGCTTGGAAATGAAGAGCACTATGTATTTTTGCGAATTCCCACGGTTTTTTTTTGGGGAATCCCGGAATTCCAATTGGGGATGTCTATTTTTTTGCAATGTATAGTAATTCGAAAACCATTTCGAGATAAACGCTTTTAAACTCGTTTTCTGTAGTTATTTAATTTTAATATTATGTAATGAATTTATTACATAATAAATAAGCAATGACCTTCATTTGACATTGGTGTAAATTGCGTGACCGGTCCAAGTCGTACTTTATTATGTGTGGTTAGAATTACTCACAATTTACGCGTGGATTATACTACGGAGTTTGATTTGGACCCGCTGTCTGGCATCTAACACTTTGACAGCGCCAGTAAAGTGACACCAGTTACAGTGTACCACTACGCAAAAAATAATTAAAAGGGGTCGCCTTATCGTACGCATTTAGATAGATTTAGAAATTTGGCGGTGTGGGAGCCCTCAATTATAATCTGACGTCATCAACCAAAATAGTTTCAATAATTAATTATGAAAAAAGTAGTGAACTAAATGACAAAATATTGAAATTAGTTTCTTATAATTGACTTTTCTCTACAAAAAAAATATAAAAACCACTGTTAATTTTTTTTAGACATTCCCAATTCAGCTGCCAGACCTTTGGTAGGTGTAGGTAGATAGTTGGAATAACACCTACCGGTATAGGCTAATTTTTATCTTGATTGGCGGGATTAGAATCTCAATCACTGGGGTTAAAGGTACGGAATTTGGCACAGGTGTTTTTTATGAAACATTAGTGAAGTACGATGTGATTTTTGGGAATTCCCACGGATTTTTTGGCTTTTCCGGAATCCCGGAATTTTATGATTAATAAGTATCAATAATTTTTTTTTATGATTATTATCGATAATTCGCGGGATTGGAATAAAATCCCTAAATCTCAACCGCTGTGTATAAAGATATGAAATTCGGCACGAGTGTTTTGTACGATTAAATTTTCGGGAATTCACGCGAGATTTTTTGAGAATCCCGGAATATTCATTTGACTTGACTGCCAGACCTAAAGTTTTCGCGTGCGAATCCACGGGTTAAGAGTATCTGTATCTGTAGAAACAGTTGTCCCTTATCGATTGAAGTCCCCGTTTCGTGGGAAACAGTGCAGGCTGCTGCACTGCAATGTGGCCATAGAGGCAGGGGGGCTACTACGAAATCCGAAGTTCGTATCGTCCTTTTCACTCTCCTGTTTAAAATACACCTACTATTAGCGTCAATGGAACGGCACGATACCAAGTTCGAAAATCGAACTTCGTAGTACAAGGGTATGTTACCAGTAGCGTGATGCCTTAACAACTCTATTCCCGCTTGATTAATCTATTCCTGCTTGAACTAAGTGGTTAAGAACTATGGATTGGTTCGAAACATGGCCGGCATAGGTACCTCAACAACTAATACGTGAGTGTACTTATGTTATGTCTTTTTGTTCAGAAAATAAGTACCTATATTTCTTACCTAAAGTAATTAAATTAATTATGCATAAATTAAATATCCTAAACTAAAAATAGCTACATTAAGAATAAAAATAAATTACTTATAAATTTTAAAAACTCCCAACGCAATTTGGTCACACATATGTTTAAAAATAAAGTAAATCCCATCATGCATCTAATATCCCTTACGCAGCTAACAAAAGAGCTGAAAACTTTGAAACGGCTGAACCAATTTTTATGAAACATGTCTAAGATTTTGCCGAAAACTAAATAATTCTGTAATCTGGCTGTTTTTAGCAATATACTGCCATTCGTCGAAATAAACGGAAATCAAAGAACACGGCGTGTATCCGTGTTGAACTGAAAGTTTGAACCAGTTGCCCTTGAGGCTAAACTACGCATGAATTATAATGAACTAATAAAAACCGCAAAATTTTAATATGTGAGTGCGTGTTGCACGCTAGAAAACGGGCCCATTCTCACACGGCAGTACCTACACCGCACACGACATGGAACTGCTGAAGAAAACTGTTAACAATATCATTGAGGGCGATTTTAAAAAATTAAAAAAGAAAAAATTTAACAGACTCCAAAAAAAACGAAAACTTTCTAAAGATCTGTTTGAAGGCGGTGCATCAGCATGAGCTTATAATTCAAAAAATACTAGGTAATTCCAAAAAGCCATGAATAGAAATAAGATAAAAAGTTACAAAAAAACTTAAAAATACTTACACTTTTTCGTAAAATTTAAGATTTTCCATAAAAATTTGAATTTAGGTTAGCATGATTAATATAAATATTTAAATTAAATAATTCACTCTTTAATTTATTGAGACAAAGATGTTTTGTCTCTCTCGTTAGTTTATTAATATTTTTCAGCACATAATACAGGATGGTTTGCTTGTTTGTTTGAGGCAAGTTCTAGGTACAAATAATAGATGGCGCCATGGAGACAGGCCGGCTGTTGTTCGAGTAATACACCACACCTTCATTTCTCATTCAAAATAAACAAAAACAGAATCTTCGAAAAGTAAAAGTACCTACCCAGCGCTCGTACACATTACATGAACACCCTTCTTTGCCTTGAAAAATGCACGAACAATCAAGACGAGCAACTTTAGAAGGAAAAAACAGCTAGATACACTTAAAAAGGTTTCCAATTCGTGCGATCTCATACAGAATTCATTGTTGTTACCCCGTGCCTCACGAACGGAGTATTGCACATTCAAAATTACTCACTTGCTTATTTAGCAGACCCTTTTGTACAGTTGGAATGTGTTTAATGATGGAAACAACACAAGCGCAGACAGTGGGCTCTGCTACAGTTATTTTCAATAGAATCTGACTTATCTCTTAGATACTGTAATATTGGGCTTAATCAATTAAAACTTGTTTGAGAATAAGAGAGCGGTAATTTATTTGACAACAATAGACAAGAGTATTTGGCGGCCTGCATGCCAGGATTAGTTCACAATAGCGACACTAGATGTCCTACGTTACAGATTACCTATAGGGAATGTGCACATAGACGGTGCTGCCATAAATTTGAATGTTTTACCCTGATAAGTTCCTTTTACTGTCCGCATAGTGTCTCTTCTGTCGCATTAGTGCTGCCGCCTATAGTTTCTGCACGTTCCCTGTTAGGAATAAATGTCTTTAAACCTAAACCTAAACGTCATGAATTCATGATGCTGTGTCACATGAAACCATAGAAAATCGCTTTCCCGGCCCAGGCCTGCAATTCTGTATAAAAATCCATTACATAGCACTATTAACCGCGCCGCCCGCCTATTATTTGGAACATAAGGTTAGCATTTCATTGCATCTTTGAGAAAAAGAATTTAATCATGATTAACTAGGCACCTAGACAATTTGGCGTCCATGTCAGTTGGCCATATACCTATATAATCATCAGCATTTCAGCCGAAAGACGTCCACTGCTGAACATAGGCCTCCCCCAAGGCTCGCCAAACAGATCGGATCATATACATATACTTATGTATTAGTAAACAATAATAGCTTATAGATAACGTTAGCAATAGTAACAATATTAAAATAAATCTTAAGTAATAAAATAATAACCACACAAAACACCGAACAATATGTTATGAGCCCTTCTATTTTGTAGAGTGTGTGTTTGGGTGTTGTTAATTTTGTGGCACCCTATATTATTGAACTGTTATGATTATAAGGACCATGACTTATGACCAAAACACGGTTCCAAGCACTATTTAAATAAATAAACACACCCACCAGTTCCCATATTATCTGCAACCACAATCGGTTGAATGCTCGCACTTGGCACTTCGCCATAACATTCACAAATTTCAGTTACACCATTATATTTCAAAATCTCACGTTTTCGTACGAGTTCCAAGTTCATTGTAATTGTAGAGGTTGCTTCGATTACTAAATATTACTACACCACACAAGATTTCTTATCTGAAACTTAACTACTACCTATATAGCCAGGTGTGCTCCATCGTAGGCCTCATCTGTGCTTTCCAACAGGCGTGATTGTGGTCAAACGTAAGCCTATATTGTATAAAAGCAAAATAATAATAATAATAATAATTGATAATATTACCACTCTTACCGATTATGTTTTGAATTGTTGCATGCCTAACTTGTATTTTTTTATGCTATTGTTAGGGGCTGTTTCACCACTTTTCTTAAAGTTCGGATTAGCTTAATCATAACCTTATTTGACAGATGGAATTAAAATTTCTGTTTCACCAGTCTCGATTAGCGCTAAGTGACGGACAAACTGTTTCTTAATTTGACCATCAGATCAGGAGGCATTTAGCATTTTTATCCTTCACATAAAGTTAGTTTATTTTTTTGTGGCCATGGTTGGAGAGCCCTTCAGCCGGTTTCAGAAAAATAAGTCATAGTATTTTTTATTTTTAAAGAAAGAGGTCATGCTAAATTGCATAAAATAATTTAAATATCAAGATTTGAATAAAAAAATGTAGGTACACTTTTAGTATGTAAAAATAAATCCAAAATTTCGTAATATTTTTTGATAACAAACTTTTTTTCAGTGGCTCAATCGTTTGTTCCACCTGAACTTGTATGTCGCCATTAAAAAAAAGTTTATCTGTCAAATGGTTTGGCGCCACTTTTCGATTCGTTTTACGTGATTTTATTTTTCTTTGTTATTGTTAACAAAGTATCGTAAACAAATACCGTTTTTGGATCAATTATAATGTAACACATTTGTTTATGCAAAAAAAAAGATGTATTTAAAAATTATATAGTTAACGATTTCTTTTGCTTTAATAATGAGTGACTCTTTGAACAAAAGCGTGCGAACAGGAACGCGTGGTTGTGAAATGCGACGTTGCCATTCCGACTTTTTGTTAAACCCACGATTAGTTAAGTGGTACTTAATTTGCACAGGACCGGCGTGGTGAAACTGAAAAAACACTAGCTGACAGATTTGTCCAGTACTTAGTTTATTCATTGGTTACCACCTTACTGTCAAACTACTGGTCACGTAACCAATGAATAAACTAAGTACTGGACAAATCTGTCGGCTAGTTTTTTTTCAGTTTCACCACTCCGGTCCTGTGCAAACTAAGTACCACTTAAGTAATCGTCGGTTTAACATAGAGGGGGAATGGCAACGTCACATTTCACGATCACGCGTTCCTGTTCGCACACTTTCGTTCAAAGAGTCGCTCATTGTTAAAGCACAAGAAATCGTAAACTATGTAATTTTTAAATACATCTTTTTTTTTGCATAAACAAATGTGTTACATTATAATTGATCCAAAAACGGTATTTGTTTACGATACTTTGTTAACAATAACAAAGAAAAATAAAATCACGTAAAACGAATCGAAAAGTGGCGCCAAACCATTTGACAGATAAACTTTTTTTTAATGGCGACATACAAGTTCAGGTGGAACAAACGATTGAGCGACTGAAAAAAAGTTTGTTATCAAAAAATATTACGAAATTTTGGATTTATTTTTACATACTAAAAGTGTACCTACATTTTTTTATTCAAATCTTGATATTTAAATTATTTTATGCAATTTAGCATGACCTCTTTCTTTAAAAATAAAAAATACTATGACTTATTTTTCTGAAACCGGCTGAAGGGCTCTCCAACCATGGCCACAAAAAAATAAACTAACTTTATGTGAAGGATAAAAATGCTAAATGCCTCCTGATCTGATGGTCAAATTAAGAAACAGTTTGTCCGTCACTTAGCGCTAATCGAGACTGGTGAAACAGAAATTTTAATTCCATCTGTCAAATAAGGTTATGATTAAGCTAATCCGAACTTTAAGAAAAGTGGTGAAACAGCCCCTTAGTCTTATATAATACCGGATCTAATATTTAATTTAATTAATATGCCCTTTAATTTAATTGTACTACATAAATCTAAACATATAATAAATCTGTAACAAGTCGGTGTCTGTACATTGAAGATATTTGAGAAAAACTGTCACTAGGGCTATTTATTAGCACAATAGAACCCAAAACAACGATTTTTAGAATTATTGTCTGTTTGTCTGTTTGTCTGTTTGTCTGTGCGTTTGTGCGCGCTAATCTCAGAAACGGCTTAACCTAGAAGGATGCGGTTTTCACTGATATGTTGGTATTTTCTTGGATTAACATTTAGTGTTTGTTTCATTTGAATCGGTTCACAAATAAGAAAGATACGTCTATTTTAAGAATTTGTCGAACAGGTTTTTTTGTTCGAACGCGCTAATCTCAGGAACTACTGCTCCGATTTGAAAAATTATTTTAGTGTTAGATAGCACATTTATCGAGGAAGGCTATAGGCTATATATATCATCACGCTAACACCAATAGGAGCGGAGCGGAGCGGAAGAATGTTTCAAAATCGGGGGTTTTTGAAGTAAAACTTCTATAGGCACGCTTGACTTGGGAGTACGGTGCACGGTGTTGAATGTGAACGCGGGTGTGCGGGGGGGTGCGGGGGCGGGTATTTTTTTTATATCGAGGAACTAAGGAGAGCCATAATTGATGAAAAAGCAAATTGGATAAAAAAATAAGCTGCCCAAATTACTAATTCCACGCGGACGGAGTCGCGGGCAAAAGCTAGTACTTAATAAATTGCTGTGCCCTTGCAGGGTTCATGTTCCTGGAATTGTAAAATGATGTAAGACCTTATGTAGTTATGTACAACATGAAATGCAATAAATGATTGAATTGAATTGAATAAATAGCAGTTACTTACAAGAGAAGGTTTTTAAGGATCGTCCGCCATCATCCCAGGCTATACAGGGTGTTTCAAAAATCCCGTACGATCCGAAAACCAGTGACAGTAGGTACTCATGAAACTGAACAACTTTCCCCAAGGAACAGGGGCCGAAATAAAAAAAAATGGGATTGTCCATACAAAACAACCGATCAGCTGACAGAGTTAGTGTATGCCACAACTAATGGCACAGTGTTAATTTTAGTTTAGTTTTTTTAAATATTAATTAATTATGTTTTAGACGAACATCTTCATCATCGTCGCAGCCTATACACGAAGTAGGTACCTGAAGATAAATCTCAAATTAATTAGACGACCAGATGGCCTAGTGGTTAGAGAACCTGGACCTCTACCATGAGTTTACACTAGTTTACGTGACCGTACTCGCTAGCGACGGCGTAAATTATTGGTATGGAGAATTGTGCAGCGTCTCTAGCGGTCAGTTACGGAAGTACAATTCTTCATACAAATCATTTACGCCGTCGCTAGCGAGTACGGCCACGGTACCTCTACCATGAGTTTACACTAGTTCACAGTGACCGTACTCGCTAGCGACGGCGTAAATGATTTGTATGGAGAATTGTACTTCCGTAAGTGACCACTAGAGGCGCTGTACAATTCTCCATACAAATAATTTACGCCGTCGCTAGCGAGTACGGTCACGTAAACTAGTGTAAACTCATGGTAGAGGTACTGTGAACTGAGCCTCTACCATGAGTTTACACTAGTTTACGTGACCGTACTCGCTAGCGACGGCGTAAATGATTTGTATGGAGTATTGTACTTCCGTAAGTGACCGCTAGAGGCGCTGTACAATTCTCCATACAAATAATTTACGCCGTCGCTAGCGAGTACGGTCACGTAAACTAGTGTAAACTCATGGTAGAGGTACTGACTACGAAGCTTGAGGTCCCGGGTTCGATTCCCGCGTCGGGGCAGATATTTGTATGAATAATACGAATATTTGTTCTCGGGTCTTGGGTGTTTAATATGTATTTAAGTATGTATCTATCTATATAAGTATGTTTATCCGTTGCCTAGTACCCATAACACAAGCTATGCTTAGCTTACTTTGGGACTAGGTCAATTGGTGTGAATTATTTATTTTATTTTTATTTATTAATAAGTTTTCTGTATTTTACTTTATGTTGTGGCAATAAATGAAATTCTATTCTATTCTATTCTATTGCATAGATGAGAGAGAATGATTGTATTGAATCATTGCATGTTCCTTGGGGAATGTTGTTCAGTTTCATGAGTACTGTCACTGGGTTTCGGATCGTACGGGATTTTTGAAGCACCCTGTAAATTTATGTTATGTCCCACGCGGGCCCAGTACAAACTGAGAACGTCACACGTACCATTGATTTTTTTTCAGGTGTGTGCAGGTTCCCTCACGATGTTTTCCTTCGCTGTAAAGCTCATGGTAAATTTCAGATGTAATTTCGCACTTAAACTGCGATAAACTCTGAGGTGCGAGTCCAGGCTCGAACTCACGACTCTCTGCTTGAGGGGACATAGGTCAAACCACTAGGCTGCCACGGCTTATAATATATATTACTTACTTACTTTATTTTAATGATTAACACACAAATAGTCATCACCAGGGCCCGTACTTTTCATGCCGATGACATAAATTTGTCGTCACGCCGCTTACAGGATGATTGCAATTTGAGTAGATGAGATAATCAATCATTAAAAAGTAACCAAATGTGCGACCCAACAAACAAAAATACGATTACATATTTTTGTGAATATTGCTTTACGTATATATGCACACGAAGATGACTTAGTAGATTTTCTCTGCGTAGGGATTAATGTAAGAAGGTCGTACTTCAAGTTAGATAGGAATTCTATTTTCTAAGTAATTATTGAAATGTAACAATACCATTTAATAAAATGAATGTATAAAAACAAAACAAATAGTTTCATTTACGTTTCACGTATTAAGTAGGTACTAGGGTGAGGGGGGTTAAGATGAAAATAAGATGAAAGGCAGTGTAAGATGAAAAACTACTCTTAGTACCGGGTGCTACGAGTGGTTTTTCATCTTACCCCCACTCACCCTATGTATTTATTATGTGAATACATATTTGGTGGAAAGATTCCTGTGCTGCACATTTCTAAAGTGACCCCTGTTTCGACGTTTCTAAATGTTACTCGTGATGATGCATTACCGTATCGCAAACTCGCTCGCCAAAAATAATCAAACGTAACATTTAAATCCTCTCGTGCGCATCGTGCGGATATAGGTCTGACGTCATCGCCGACATTGTTCGGTTTACAATTCGCTACGTGTTATGATTGTAACTGGACGCGAGCTTTGTCTTCATTTTAGATCCCAGTTTATTATTTCCAGTTCGTAAATACAGGGTTATTTTTAATTCACTGACATCCTCTTAACCCTGAATTCCTATCACTCAAACAAACGTTTCTTGTTTTACGACTTTTTAAAATGAAGCACTTTTTTTCCCATACAAATACACAGAGTATCGTAAAAATAAGAGGTAATCTCAAATTTTCAAAACGTTATTACACCAAAAATATTATGTTATGACAAAAGCCGTAGAACAAAAAACATTTGGATAAGTGGTTGGAGTTTAGGGTTAAAAGGATGCTAGTGAATTACAAATAACCCTGTATACAGTAACCGGCCATAAAGATTGCACACGCGGTCTTTGAAAAAAGACTCGGCAAATGTCGGACATTTGCAGTCTTTTTCCAAAGCAGGGGGGGGCACACTTACATATATCACACTTTTCATGCGACTACAGCGATCTCTGGTTGTTTGGTAAAGAACTAAATTAGCGGCCGTCTTGGTTGACTTGTCAAACTTGTCAGTTGTCATTCATCGGCCATGGCCATGGCGTACCAAATTGTACGGTCAAGGACTTTAATTGATAGGCCACTTGGCAATGTTCGTATTTTAGCCGTATAGTGCAAATCGGGTTTAGCCGCTTATACTTCGTATATGCTGATTTGAATTAGACGGCTAAAATACGAATAGTGGCAATTAGCCTATCAATTAAAATTACGCGTAATTATAGCTGTACATCACTACCAACATATACATATAGATAGGTATACATCTATAGATACGTCACATTAGTTCTCCACCAGGGCGTAGGGCAGCAGCACCTTCCATACATGCAAATTTGACCATAGAGTTGCCACTCTTGTTCATATAATATTACAATACTCTTTGTTCCAAAGACCGATGTGTTATTTGTGAAAAAGACTGCAAATGTCCGACATTTTTTTTTTATCATTGTTTGAGTTTTTTTATTAATTAATTATCTTTTATTTTAAGAATGAATAAAACTTAACAATTAAACTAAATACACATCTACTTAACTTAAAAACTACTTGATTATAGGTAAGTCTAAAAAGCCCCCGTGGCATCGTTCCCAAAAGGCTCGCAGCATTCCCTCGTTGAATGGCGATGGCATTCGTTGAGAGAGATAACTGCCAGCCCTTTGGTCTCCAGTGGTGTTGACAAGACGCTATGCGCTATGCGCTATGCGCCGGAACCCCAAGGACCCAGGGTCCCAAAACCGACAGCAACAAAATTGTAACCTGAACCGAGACCCTGGTACCTATTTTAATACTTTAAATAATTACTTTTGTTTTAGTTAGTTTTTACAGGGATGTATGGGGTCCCTTAGTTACTTAATTCAAAACATTTCAGAGCTGTTTTATATCTGTGACGCTACCATTGCTTTCGTTTACATTTTTTCTTAAAACATTTACTTACACATCTATTTACACTATTCAGACAGTCTGTCAAGTTAACGAGTGCGAGAAATGTAAGCGGTAATGAAAAGGAACATCGGCAGTCATTTGTAAACGTTGGCGCGCGATGCGACGCTTATTGTCTCTGGTTTGTTAGATTTGAATTTGAACGCTTTTTTTTTTAATATACCGTTTGGCATCGAGAAATTTAAGCAATATTTTGTTCCCGGAAAAGAATGACTGAATGCAACTGCAAATTAAGTATAGAGAGTTCGTCATCTGTATCCCATATACGTCCCACAGCTGGGCACTGGGCTCCTCTCATTATGAGAAGGTTTACACTAGAGATGCGGACTGGGTGCTTCACACCATTGCGTGGTTTTCTAGGTGTGTGCCACCTCTGGTTTGTGTGAAGTTCCCAATTCCCAATCCGCACTGTGCCCGCGTGGGAACTACGACCTAATCTCTCTCATTCTGGGAGGACATCTGTGCCCTTTAGTGGGATATATATAAGCTGGGATGATGATGATGATGATGACGACATTATTGTCATTCATTCTGGGTAAACAATTGTTAGGTATAGTATGTTCCAGTTAAAATGACGAAAATGCACTTAACATGGGATTTTACAACTTCCTTTGTTGCTGAATATGAAAGGAAAAGATAACAAAGAGACATAATAAAACTGACCGAAGTATGGCCTACCGACCGATACACCTGCATAATTGTTTTACAACCCCACTTGAAGATAACAATTAAACATTAGATGTTGGTTTTAAGTACTTTTCGTCATTTTAACTGGAACCTACTATACAGGTCGTGTTTTAACCGTATCCCATTATGTTGTTCTTTATTCATACAATCTTGATAAAAAAACAAAGAGATCGAGTTAATTTATGTGATCAATTTTATTCGGAGAAGATTTAATGAGTCATTTCCTTGTAACATAAAAAAATTTTTCTAACAAACTATAAAATCCGTCAAGAAGGTTGTTCTAAATGTAAACAGGAACTTCTATTTGCTTTAAAATCGCCACGAAAGATTTATTCGATACTTCAATCGAATGGAGTCTTAAAAATATATCGAGCTGTCGTTAATACTCGATAATATGATGTACACGTCGAATTATTATTGGCACTAAAAATATCGTAAGGAACAGAATACTTCGCTTTTTTTACCTGCTGTAACGTTGGAGAACATGCATGTAGCTGGACATAAAAGGAGGTTGAAAAGCAGTGCTTTGTAACTCGATACAATGGGAGGACTTAAGTACTTACTTCCCTATAGTTATTGGTGACATGCAGTCTATTCTCATCAGCAGTTGTCACTCGAAAATGTATTTCGTATTTCTTAAATAAATAATTAAAATCTGTAAAAGTCTCCTCCACCATAAAACACCTAATACAACAAAAAAGTTTGAAATGTTAAATGTCACATTGACAGCTGCTTTCCCGCGCTTGACTTATGTTTGGCGGTAAATTAATACGGAACGAAACTCGAGTACGCATTAAACTATTTAATAGTTTCGTCTATGGTTTTAAAAATAAACGCTTTTGAGTGCCAGAAAACATCTGTGTTTATTTAAATACTTCCTACATATTTTATTGCTCGCGAGAATAAAGTTGTGGATTTAAAAAGGTAATCAAAAGAAGTAGTTTCATGCAGTAGCGTGTAGAAAACATTTTCGTTAGGCAACTGGGAAAGTAAAGCGTGAGTTAAGTATGTTTTTGGAAACACCTTGCAGTTAGTGTACACGACCTTTGCGATATTTATAGTAATAAATATACCTTAGATGTGTAATCGAAATATTAAGGGATAAGATAAGAAGATCGCCTTTATACATCTGTTTCTATTGTTACAGAGTTCTTTAGTAACCCTAGTGCAGGCACACGTGTTATATAGCCTTTTTTGTATGAAATTGTATTTATTATTAACTTGTACTACAAAATTATTGAATAAATTATCTTATGTTATCTTATCTTATTTTATGTTTTATTAATATCTAATGTATAAAAATCTCGTGTCACGGTGTTTGTTATCGAACTCCTCCGAAACGGTTCGACCGATTTTTATAAAAAAAAAATCTCCGTACTCGGTAGGTCTGAGAGAAGGTCGTAGGCTATTTTTAATACCTACCCCAACTCTTCGCGGACGGAGTCGCGGGCAACAGCTATCTAATATATAAAAATCTCGTATCACAGTGTTTGTTATCGAACTCCTCCGAAACGGCGCGAACGATTCTTATGAAACTTCGATGTTCGATAGGTCTGAGAATAGGTCATAAAATACGTTTACTATTAGTTTACCACTGACAGATGGCTTGCCTTCATTTAATTTCCAACTTTAACACCATACAAATAAAGTAGCTATTACAAAATCTGCAAACGTGGGTAACAGTATTCTAAAATTGGCTTTATTTGTAGGTCGTTAAAGTTGAATATGAAATGAAGGCAAACCATCTGTCAGTGGTAAACTTTATGTAATTTTACTGTAGGCTATTTTTTATACCCCTATTCTTCGCGAACGGAGTCGCGGGCAACAGCTAGTAATATATAATAAAGAGTATTACATACATACACTTGTATTAATAGTAGGGTAGTAGACATAATTTGCTTCTGTGACATTCAAATTGTCTTTTTTCGCCCCAAAAAAGGCAAAGGAAAAGTTGCCATACTAAAGAGTCGAATAAAAGGCGATTTCGCCGCAAAACGTTACATCAAGATAGAGATCTCACCGTTTCACGTCAGTTATTTGGTCACGAATACGTATAGAGGTTTATTTAACGCCTGCGTGACACGAAAAGGGAAACATAGTTTTTCTTCTGTGAATTCGAGTTTCCCAATTAGAATGATATCCATATCCACGGAACGGCTATTCTACATCGTCGGTAAGTGCGTCCTATTTCTACTGTGTCAGACTGACAAGGACGCATTGAGCGATATTAAACGACTTTCAGTCACTTTTCTGCCGCTTTCACATTTATTTTCTACTTGTTTTTACACGCTGATGAACGTTTACATATGGCAGATGGATTTAAAATGCTGGTGTTTTTAGATTTCCGCGGGAATTCCCTAAAACCACATTATAAATTAGTTTAAATTAAAAAAAATCAGTACCTAATTCTACGTCTGTCTTTTCTAACTCTAGACTCTGTCTGGACTCGTAATTTGTGCTTGTCAGTTGCCCTTCGTCGTTTAAGAAGAAAATCAAAAGCGACAAAAACAGCCAGTATTAAATTATCCAAATAATATGCAATTGAATTCTACCAAAAGGATGGAATTAATAAAGAGGTGTGTCAACTCAAAGATTCATTTTTACTCAAGCATTATTCCATAATAACTTAAGTTTGTTAAAGTGTTGTTAACTTCTTAGTTCATAGGAAGCTGCCGAAATATTTATAGCTTAGTAAACAACTTGTTTGCCCAATATTTTTATCCAGCGCGCAATAAAAATATCCTCGACTCGTCGTCGTAATAAATAGCTCCTACCAAAACTAATTTAATTGGCAAATTCACCACGATTCCAGAGTATTGGCGGCGCGCCATTTTTTTTAATTTCCCGCCTAAAGTTATAAGAGTTATGCAGTGTTACCATTGTAATAAAAAGTTTGATTTTTTTATTCGATATTCGGTCTGAATTTTGTTAAGTGGGGAAAAGTTAGTAGTTTACTCGTTTTCTATCGGTTTTATTATTATTATTATATTATGTTACGTGGATATATTAACCGTTTGTATATTTACAAAATATAGATTCTAGGTAGTAGGAAGTAGGTATTCCTAGTTATACTACCTACTTAATACCTAAGTAATAATTATTACAGTTATGGCGATAAACAAATTGTTCTATATGTGTCCCACTGCTGTCAAGAGTGTCCTGATGTCCTCCTGTGACTCGATTTCATCTTCTTACCGATGATGATGATAAAACTTCTAACACCAAAGTATAAACCGAACAAACAGGGAAAATCCAAAAATCCTTTGTACCCATTCTTTATTACTCTTGTGAATGTTTAACGACGATCCAAACTCCATACTTGCTACAATGTTATAATAAACGTAAATATAACTTTATTTTACAGCAATAACCATCGCTCGTAAAATGTTTACGTCTTGGCCACGACCACGCGCGTGTCGCGGCGCTGCGAGCGTTTTCACTGTAGTCTGTCTGTAGTGTAGACCGCGTGTACCGCCTGTTAACCACTGTGCGACGAGCGTCTCTGCTCGACACATCCGCTACTCCGAAATTGCGAAGTTCGTAGAGTGTCGTACGGTCCTACCCTACTCACTCTCCTATTAAATACTATTAGTGTGCGGGACGCCACGACACGAAGTTCGTAGGATAAGACCAGGCTGTTTAAGTGCATATGCTGACGAACCGACGGTGTCGCTGTCCGATTTTCGTTACTATTTTTTTAATTTAATAGCTTTATTGTTCTTTTGTTAGAAATTAAGATTTTATAATAAACTTGGGTATGACAGCTCACGTAATGAACAGAAAACAAGCTCGCCGCACCGCTGCCTACTGGCGTCTCCGGCCTTAAGGCCACAACAAACCGGGAGCGCGGGGCGCCGACGGAGCGTGCCCAGCGCGGTCAATAACACTGAATCAAATACGGTGTGTCTCACCGTATATTTGATCCAGTCTTATAGAGCGCGCTGGGCACGCTTCATCAGCGCCCCGCGCTTCCGGTTTGTGGTGGCCTTTATACTACGGAATTTGATTTTCGAACTTCGTATTGTGCCTTTAGCGACATCTAGTGCCATCTAGTCGTCAATTAGAGAAACCGCTACGTTCTGCATCCCGATATCGAAGTTTCTCAACTGTGATGCATAAATTTATGAACGAATGAAATCAACCAAGTTTTCAACTCATTATCATCATCGACATCCGAATCACGTCCACTGCAGGATCTCTGCTTTCCGGTATGTCTACCAGTCGACCTTCGTGTGGACGAGAGGATCTAGTTACGAAATATCAGGGCGGGCATTATTAGGTCATATATTCCAGGACGTACATTATCGCGCTCATTTGCTCTCTCTCTATTTCAGTGGGAATGTACAGACAGCAGCAGAGAAAAGGTAACGGCGGCAACCAGACGGAGGTACGCTAGTACTATTAGTTATTCTGTGACGGGGGGTACCTTTTCTCTGCAGCTGACCGTACCGTACGAGGTGGTGTTGACAGCGTAATCTAATTTACTCCAGTACTTACATAAATAGTTATCTTATTCGCTGCATGTTTCTTACTCAGCAACTTTATTAAATTCGCTGAACCTATAAATTTCTTCGCAAAGTGACAGTTTAGCTTCTCGCCCTAAATACCCCGACTTACTGCGACAAGGTCTCATGTAACGTCAGTATCACTCAAGACTCAACCTTGTTTTGAAGGCAACAGAATTTAATTTGGATTAGCTTATACTATTACATAGAATGTTGTTAGTTTTGCAAAGAGATGCAACGGAATGCGGTATTTATTTACTTTGCTAAGTAAAGCACTTAATTTATGAGATTAGCTTTATGTTGGTACTTGGACCACAGATTACATAATAGTGTTGGGACTAGCGTAGACTGTAGATGAAAATTCTGGTTCTTGATTAATTGGCATATTGGAGAAATTAATTAGAGGCCAAGACCGGCCAAGAGCGTGTCGGACACGCCTACGATAGGGTTCTGTAGCCGTTACGAAAAAATCATTGCATGTATGTATAGGCTATATTATTATGTATCGTAATCGCCTTCACCAAGCGCCGTACACTTCAATATGTTGTTATTTGAACGTAAATTTTGTTTTAGAATTGCTGCTATTTTATTTTCCCATGATTTGACTATGAATTTGGTATAGGTAGGTACTTTCCGCATTAAACAAGTAATATTTTTCCAAGAGTTTTGTTATTTTTCACACAAATAATGTCAAAATTCGTCTCACAGATAAAATCGTGATAAGTGTGTTCACTGTAACTAAACCATCAATCTTAGCATTCTCCCATTCGAAGAGAAGCGATGGCAAAACTTCCAAACGCTTATTTTATTTTCCCCAGCTTCATGCCAAGTATTTTTCTAATAAATTTAAGGGGAACTAAATGTCAAGGCCGAACGCAAACCATAAAAGAGAAAACTTCTAACATACAATTCGGTCCCATTTTGGGCGCCAACGAAAACATAAATCTCGAACCAATAGAAAACTAATCTATAAATAAGAAATTGTAATAGATAACTGCCGTTTCGTTTTTTGAACTACAGATAGAATACAATTTAATGGTTGGGATGCTCGGATTGAGGGGGGCTATGAAAAACAAATCCAGAAGCCGTATTGTCTAACGCACAGGCGCTTGCTTTGGCTTTCACCATCTCTTTCTGTCACCATCTTTTTTTTTTTTTTTTTTTTTTTTTTATCTTGGCTTTCACCCTTGCTATTTTAGCAAGGCGTATTTTGCCAATGTCGAAGTAGAGACATAACACACATGAGGAGACTGTTCGGTTTAAGAAATTTTGATTTTGGGGAAGGAATAGACAGGAGACCTAAAACAAATAACACATGTTATGGACGGTACACAGACAACATAAGACGTTTTTACATTACAAGTTTTTTTTTTTTTTTTTTTAGTTGGAGGGAAATTACTGGTAGTAAAGCATGCTAACACGAAAGGAATGTAAAATTTTGGAAGCATAATATATGAAAGAGATGCATGCAACAGTTACTACAACTTGATGTTGTGGCACTGTATGAATTTAATTAAAACTTTTAGCAATGTAGAGTCCAAGAGAGAAAGAAGTGAGAGGAAGTCGATAGGACGCGGAACTTCCTTAGGTAACACATCATACAAGGAGTATGTTAGTTTACTGCAGTTGAAAAAAATGTGATCCAGGGTACCTTCGTCAAGACCGCATTCGCATAGGGAGTTATCCCGCACCCTAATTTTTAACAGGAATACCGGAGTGCAGACATGACCCAGACGGAGACGACAAATAGTAGAAGTGACCCATTTATTAGCTGAGCGGAAACGGTAGAACCAAGGTTTGCGAGGGATCAGAGGTTGAATGTTTCCATAGTGTCGACCCTTCTGATGTCTGGAGAGGCTCCACTGGTTTTGCCAGGATTCTCTCAAGTAAGTTCGAGCGCACATCATTATGTCTGATGGAAAGATAATGTTATGGTCCTGGGAACCGATTTCGATGGCCTCTTTTGCCCACGTGTCCGCTTTTTCGTTGCCCGCTATGCCACAATGGCCTGGGATCCATGCAAGAGTAACTTCTAGACCCTTCATTTCACAGTGCATTAAAGCCTCTTTGATCTTTAATATTATTGGGAATTTAGTTTTCATTTTAAAATGGTTGCCTACAATTGCTTGTAGGCAGCTTTTAGCATCAGAAAAAATTATAATTTTTGGGATATTATGTGATTCCGAAAATTTAATGGCCTCTAGTATTGCTATAGATTCCCCAGTGAAAACTGATGATTGAGCTGGGATTTTTTGAGTCAAAGCGATTTGGTATTTGGGGATCCATACCGCTGCTCCCACGCAACCATTGGAATTTATTTTGGAAGCATCTGTGAAAATGGACAGCCAGTCTTGCCATTTTTCTATTTTTTTGTTGAATTGAGTGTTAGCCGATGGACTATCTTTGTAAATGCCAAAATCAATGATGACGTTAGGGGAATAAATTAGGGACTCAAAGCTGGCCTCGAATATAGGATTGGTGGCAGTGGAGTATAAGGGAGATGGAAGGTTTTTTAATTTGGAATAGGAGGTAATATACCTTGGAGTTTCCTTGTGTGCCCAATATATATTATTAGAAACTTCCTGGGAAAGGGCTTCCAAACGGGGGAGAAGTGGGTGGTTGGAATTGGAACAAGCCTTAAAAATGAAACGGTCCGCCAGATACTGCCTGCGGAGGGAGAGGGGGGGGTCTAAGCATTCGACTTGCATGGCGTTTTTTGGCGATGATTTCATCGCTCCAAGAGTAATACGTAGGCACTTAGCTTGGATAAGGTCTAGTTTTTTAAGGGCGGTTTTATTACAGGGTTCTAGAGCGAGCGAGCCATAGTCCATCTGGCTACGAACTACCGCATTATATACGAGCTTTTGGCAGTATGGGTGAGCGCCCCACCAAACCCCAGTTAGAGCCCGGAGGACATGAACACCCCTTTCGCATTTCCCAGATATATACTCTAAATGAGGGACTCCAGTCATTTTAGAGTCCAAAAAGACTCCAAGGAATTTCACAGAGTCTTTGAAAGGAATGATCTCACTCTCATAATGGATGTCTATGTTAGGGATGACTCTACTACGCGTGAAGGTCACTGTACAACTTTTAGATGGAGATAAAGACAGACCATGCTCGTCCAGCCAAACCTTAAGATAGCTGAACGCTTCATTCAGTCTTGAGGTTGCCTCGTTAGTTGACTGTGTAGCGGTGTAGAGCACCAAGTCATCTGCGTACTGTAGAATGTCACAAAAGGGTGAGACAGACTGTTCCACATCCAGAGTATAAAGGTTGTAGAGGAGGGGGGAAAGTACCGAGCCTTGGGGAAGACCCCGCCATAGGGTACGAGGAGGGTGGAAGGTATTGCCAGTTCGGATCTTAATGGTCCTTCCCATGAACAGCTTACATACAAAATGAACTATCCTCGCAGGAATACTCAGCTGAAGCATTTTAGCTCTGAGCACCGGAAGGAGCACATTGTCGTACGCAGCGGAGATATCCAGGAAGCATCCTATAAGATGTTGTTTTTTTGAAAGGGCCAATCTAATGTCTGAGGTCAGTATGCTTAAATTGTCCATAGTACTTTTACCCTTACGAAATCCGAACTGAGTATTAGCGAGCAGGTTATCCTTCTCTATGAACCATTCCAACCTATTCTTAATTAAATGTTCAAATATTTTACATATTGAAGAGGAGAGGGCTATTGGGCGATAGGAGTTTGCATCCAGGGGGTTTTTTCCTGGTTTAAGGATTGGGATTATAATTTGTGACTTCCATTCCTCGGGGACTTCACCAGACACAAAAAAAAGATTGAGCAGGCTCAGAAGATATTCCTTTGAAAAGCGATTAAGTTTGCGGATAAAAATATATGGAATACCATCTTCACCAGGTGAGCTGTTACGAAGGTTGTCTAGTGCCAACTCAAGTTCTGTGTATGTGAAGGGCAGATCAAGAGGACTTAGCCTGACGGAAGGAGCAGAGGGGTTTATGCAAGACTCTTCAGGAACTGATGGGGGAGCCAATTTATCCGCAAATTCCATCAGCCAGGAAGGGGGATTATGAGGGGCTGAGCAGTCAGGTTCAAAAGATCCTCTGAATTTTTTAATGCTTTTCCAGACAATTGAAGGCAGGGTTCTCGGGTTCAAGCTTTCGCAGAATCCCTTCCATCCCTTCCTTTTTTTTTTATTCAAAAGACGCTTGGTGCGGGCACATATTTTTTGGAAGTTTAAGAAATCTTCAGAGAGGCCGGATGCATTGAAAGTGTGTTCAGAGTTGTTCCTTTCCTTTATCGCCGCCGTACATTCTGCATCCCACCAAGGAGGCGAAGGGATTTTGTTACAAAGATATTTTTTTTTAGGGATGAATGCATCGGCGGCTTCTATTAGTACGGATTGGAAGTGTTGGTATTGCTCGAAGGGGTTTAAGTGGTGACGGTCAACGTTCTTTAAACCTTTTTCAACATGAAAAGAAAAATTAGGCCAATCCGCCTTATCTACTCTATATTTGAGGAGGGGTTGAGGGGCAGGAGAAGGGAGAATTGAGGTTGGGTGGGACATGATGATGGGGAAATGATCACTTCCAAATGCCTGGCTCAGCACCCGATAGGATAGCGAACACGAGAGGTTGGGAGAGCAGGCTGACAAGTCCAGCACTGAGTTGGGGTTTTGCCCCGGGTATACCCGGTGAGTGGGGGATCCGTCGTTGATGACTACGACGTTAATATCATCAAACAAGTCCAGGAGGAAAGCGGAAAAAGCGTCAGAATGTGATGAGCCCCAGGAAGTGTTGTGGCTGTTAAAATCCCCTAGAATGAGAAGAGGAGGAGGAACCGAGAACAAGATGGTGGAAAGATCTGGGATTAAGTTAATATTTGGGTGTGGGATATAGATGGATAGAAAATTTATTCCCATGACATTAGCCGCAACTGCGTTAATTTCATGAGAATGCGGTGGGAGGGGGATATGGGAAATAGAGAAGCCTCTTTTAATCAATAACGCACAACCTGCGCGTCCATCGTCGCGGTCCTCCCGGAGGCATGTGAAGCCAGGTATCCTGAAGCGGGAGCCCGGTCTCAGCCATGTCTCCGAGATGGCCGCCACTGCGATGGAGTGATCATTAACGAGATTGATTAAATCAGGTTTTTTAGGGGTAATGCTACGGATATTCCATTGCAGGATGTTGGTCTGGTGGGCCATTGGAGAAGGACAATTTCTCGGCTAGTGTAAGCATTAAAGGGGCAACGTCGTGCGGTAAACAATCGCTCCATTTGGCGATTATATTAGTAAGCAGCTTGAATAAAAGTTCCAAGAGGTCGTCATTCGGAGTCTCAGCTGGCTTGCGCCAGGACGACAACAAATGACCATTTGGAACCTCGGATCGGGGGGTTGAGACGATGTCTTCGTGGGCCTGGCGATCATAACCGGGAGTCAGGGGGGTCCTAGCTCTGGGTTTGCGGGTTATCGTTTTGCGGTATGAGGCCGGAGGGGGCGGTTGGGTGGGGGGGAGGGAGTGGGCGGAAGAGGGAGATTGCCAAGGGGAGCTAGCTACTGGTTCAAACAAAACCTTAGCGACGTCGGCATAAGGTCGGCGAACGGTTGGGAAACGAGAAGAGGCTTCTTGATAGGAGATGTTATGCTCCGACATTGCCACTTTAATTGACTTTTGTCTACAGTACTCAGGGCAGCGTTGGTCTGTCGCGTAATGATGGCCTGAGCAGTAGATACAGGTTACTTGCTCAGCTGCAATATTGCATCCCTCGCCGGGGTGTTTATGGGCGCATTTGAAGCATCGGGCATCAGAACGGCATTGGGCCTGGATATGGCCGAACCTCAAGCATTTACGGCACTGGATTGTAGGGAGTACGTATATTTCAACCTTCAACGACGTGTAAAACGCGAATACTTTTTCTGGGAGTTTTTGACCTTCGAAAGTTACTACAACCGTCTGTGTTGGGACCCAAGATGGAGGACCTCCCTCCTGAGTTACTTTGCGCTGAAGACGTCGGGCTTTAAGTATTTTCCCTTGTCCTTCTTTGAGGTCCGTAGCATCTACAAATTCATCCATTGACCAGTCAACTGGAACGCCACGGATTAAACCCATCCTGGAAACGTTGTAAGAAGGAATGGAAGCTACGAATTTGTGTCGTGTTAGGCAAGGGTTCTGAATTATATTGTTTGCATCTAAAGCGGTTAAAAATTCCACCGAGACGCGGTTCCTACCCACTGATTTTATACCATCTTTTTTGATGTTTTTAATATTGTCCCTAAAAAAAGCGAGGCCAACCTTAATAGGTTGAAGTGAGATGCCAGAATTACTAGACTCTGCGTCTCGGGAGATATGAACAATAAACGGGCCACTGTCTTCTGTCCCGTACCTGCGGTGTCCGCCGTCTAGATCAGGATGTTTATAAATGCCGGCGGCCGATGCGTTATCGATATCAGTACCCTGCGTCACTCTTTTCTCTCTTGGTTCAACCACCTTTTCGGTCGATGTCAGCTCCAAGAAACTAAGGTTACGCTTTCGCCCCTTGTTATGCGAAACCGTATCCTCTCCCATAGGGCTGTCACCGCCCGGATCCGGGGGCTCCTCGTTTCCCTCCATAATATTGGCCTTTGGCTCTCAGCCAAACGGCCAAATGTGACGTTATCTTAACAATATATTATAATTAGTATTAGTACACCACTACCAGATATTGATAATAAGAGGATTAATATTTAGAATGGGAATATAACCTAAAAATGAACTGACTCACTGCACGGCGCTTCTGTCCTCTGAGACGTTAAACTCTGAGTTTAACGTTTGGTAGCATAGCATACGGTTGTGGTAACTCTGAAGATGAGCTCTGGTTGAGTTCGAAACACGTCAGTGTAGCTTGGTGGTGGTGATGGTTGGGTTTATGTGATTTGTGTGTGTTCGTACAGTGTGGAGGTGGAGGAACTGCATGAACGCACATTTCTTGCATAAACGTAACTATTGTAAGGTCGCGGATGAGCAAAGTAATTGTTTTAGTTCACTATATATTTAGCATTTAAAGTGTTTTATGCTGTCTGGGATTTTATGACTTCTTGTCCCACCGTGCATAATGTGCTAATACAATTACACCAAAAGTGCTTCAGACCATGCCTCCGAATAACTCGACCGTTTAAATACGTTGGTGTGCCTTTAACCCTTATAAACCTTATACTTATTTCAAACACAAACTTTCTGCTAAATTATATTTCTGCCCGCTCTAATTTTCTACGTGTTCAAAAATAATAACTTGTATTTTGTTGTTCCAGATTCCTGCCCTACAGCCATCCAACGACATAACCTCAAAACTGTCAATTTACCGCCAAAATGTATTTAAACTTTACCTTATAAAACCTAACACGGTACTACTGGTTCTCGAACGTTTCTCTTTTCGGCCCGATCATAATTTTTAAGACTATTTAAGGAAACAAAAACAGTGTTGTAAAGCTATTCCTCTTAGTTTTCTACCCTGGTCCATTGAATTCAAGTTCGATATTCCGGCTTGTGATCCTCAGTATTAATTTTGAGTTTAAAAGTAAACAGACTAAGCTAATTTCACTTTTCAATTAATCAAACGTCAAAACCTTCCCGCCAAAACTATTAAAAAAAATATTGCGTGGAATCTAGCATATTAGCCAACTGCCTTTATAAAGATTGTTCGAGAAACCGATTGATCGGTCTTTATTCAGCCAAAAGCCAACCACATATGTGATTAAAGAAATAAAAACAAAATGGCAACCCCCCCTGAGTCACCAGTGGAGGAGCATGCGTACGAATTGGAGCCGACGAGGACGCCAAAGCCGATACCAGTTGCGTTGGAGGAGCTGTGCCGGCAGACCAAGTTTTCTAAGCAAGAGATCAGAGTCATGTACCGAGGGTTTAAAACGGTGAGTAGGTACCTATCTTAAGTTTTTTTTAATTTAATTTGTCGCGAAGGCTGTTACTACGAGCGAATCATATTCACAAAATTCAAACGATATTGTGTTTGGGACATCAACATTTTAGCTCTGGATGGCGCTCCACATCAGAGTTGTTTTGCAGAAATTTGCATCCACAGCAGAAGGTTATATGCATGAAATTTAACATCTACATCCGCATAAATCAATGCGGAGCTTATGCGGAGGCGGATGTTGAACAAGTCGGTACAGGAACTACTTAGCGGCGGAGCGTACAGTGCACCTTTACCTTTAACCTTTGACAATAGTTCCTAGTGAACAATTTTTAGTAGTGCTGGGCTAATTTACGACCCTTTTCAAAACCACCTAGAGTCTAGACCCAGAAAAGGAAGCCTATAACGCACCCATTTTCATTCATTCATAGAAATAAGTAAAACTACTCATAGCCAGGTTCTTAACTACTAGGCTATCCGGTCGTCAATTGACTGGTGTCATTTTACGTACATCAAAAAGGTCATTCATCTTACACAAGTCGTACGTAAAAAAAATATGTATTTGTATCTGTATTTCGTATTTGTAAAACCCGGTCTCGTGGAAGAATAAATATCACGGGACACTTCACACCAATTGTCCTAGTCCCAAACTAAGCAAAGCTTGTACTATGGGTACTATACAACGGATAAACATACTTATATAATATATATATAAATACGTACTTAAATACATATTAAACATCCAAGACTCGAGCACAAACATTCGTATTTTTCATACAAATATCTGCCCCGACCGGGAATCGAACCGGGACCTCAAGCTTCGTAGTCAGGTTCTCGAACAACTAGGCTATCCGGCCGTCTAAAATAATAATATAATAATAGCCCTTAAATTTCACTTCCCTAAAAAGGTTTTTGGAAATATCGTGGTAGCGCCCTCGACTACCAATGGTACAGTTTCCGGTCCCCAGCGGAAGCGCGTCAGCCGTCGACACCCTGTCGTGTAAAAGGTTCTTTATAACGTTTGACGTGAGCTTTAACGGCTTTGATCAGGTTTTGAATATCGAACCAATTTTTTTAAATTGCATTGACGTTGGAAATCGATGTTTTCAAAACACAAAGTGCTTATGTTGGTGTTGCCATTACCATGGAGGAATCACGCATTTAATAATACGCTATTTGACACAACCAGTCAATTAATACATTTTGTATGGATTCGCAGAACGTGGTTTCCCATATATTATTTTGCTATAGATTATTGGTTATAATATTACATAAGGCAAGTACGCGCGGAAATTATATGATTTAATTCCTCCATCTCCATTTTACTAACAAACATCCAGGCGAGGGAAGCGTCTTCACTCTTATATGGATAGTATTCCATTGGCCAGCACGAAGCGGTTCACTTCATCTTTCCTCATACGAACTGCTAAGGAATGAAATTCGCCCCCATCGTCTGTATTTCCAGATAGATACAACTTAGGGCTCTTCAAAGAGTATTGTAATATTATATGAACAAGAGTGGCAACTCTATGGTCAAATATGCATGTATGGAAGGTGCTGCTGCCCTACGCCCTGGTGAAGAACTAATGTTACGTATCTATAGATGTATACCTATCTATATGTATATGTTGAAGGTTGGTAGTGATGTACAGCTATAATTACGCGTAATTTTAATTGATAGGCTAATTGCCACTATTCGTATTTTAGCCGTCTAATTCAAATCAGCATATACGAAGTATAAGCGGCTAAACCCGATTTGCACTATACGGCTAAAATACGAACATTGGCAAGTGGCCTATCAATTAAAGTCCTTGACCGTACAATTTGGTACGCCATGGCCATGGCCGATGAATGACAACTGACAAGTTTGACAAGTCAACCAAGATGGCCGCTAATTTAGTTCTTTACCAAACAACCAGAGATCGCTGTAGTCGCATGAAAAGTGTGATATATGTAAGTGTGCCCCCCCTGGGGCTCTTCAAGGCTAGAGTGAATAGGCTGTTACTGAACCAGTGAGATACATCATCCCCGTCCTCCCCCATCTGCACTTTTCATCAGTTGAGATAGTGGTAGATCACGGGTCAGTAAAAAAAAATTAGTATGGTTATATACCGACCGCTTTAGCCTAGTTGGTAGTGACGCTGCCTACGAAGCAAGAGGTCCTGGGTTCAAATCCCGGTAAGGGCATTTATTTGTGTGATGAGCACGAATATTTGTTCCTGAGTTATGGATGTTTTCTATGTATTTAAGTATTTATTTATCTATATAAGTATGTTTATCCGTTGCTTAGTACCCATAACACAAGCTTTGCTAAGCTTACTTTGGGACTAGGTCAATTGGTGTGAATTGTCCCATGATATTTATTTATTTATTTATTTATACTGAACTGTGACGTCACTTAAAACTCAAGTCAAACTCAAACACTTTATTTATTTCAAAACTACATAAAATCTATGATAGTTCGTTTGTTTGTATTAGAAAAAGGTTTTAAATAAAAAGCACGTCAAGATCGCCTAGGTACCCTCTTTCTAATGCTAAAAAAACGAATTAAAGTTTCCTCACTGAGGGGGGAGGGGTACCTTTTCTCTGCAGCTAACCGCACGTGTTTTGTAGTAGGTAAGGTACATCAAGCTATCTTAACTTGTCTTCAGTTTCTAAGCTAAAACTTATATCTTTTTGTCAACAAAACAGTATTTTTCACTGATATAAAAGTTATTCTACAATCTAAAATGTAGCGGATGCGACCGAGTTAGCTTCCGCCCCCCTTTTACCCCGTTTGACCTCATTCTAAACGGGCAACACTAAGCTAGGGTTATTTTAAGGTCATCAAACTGCCACTCGTAAATAAATATAGAGCCACAAAGGTTCAATTCCATTATTTTTTTAATATCTATTACTAAACGAATATTGAAGATGGGCGCATATGATTGATTGAAATAAAACCACTTCACTATTTCAATAATCCATGAACATTAAATAAACCGAATACGTGTGTATTCCGTATATTTTTGGACTCCGTAAATACGATCACGTTTCACAGTTTCGCACGCAACTTAAATGGTTACCTATCAGGGATCGCAGAAACGTCCACATTCTGTCACTGCTCTTCAATATTCTTTTTAATCCTTCGGCTCCTTTATACCTTTCCGAGCGATTCAGCTACTTAGCTGAAGGCAGCCAACATCGTTTGCGGTCAAGCGCCAACCTCCTTCATCCATCTCCTACCTCATCCAAATTCTACTCCAAATCCTTTTCTGTGCATGCGGCGAGGCTGTGGAATCGGTTGCCGATCACCGTCCGACAATCTTCCTCCGTATACTCGTTCAGGGAGACATTGAAGAAGATGTGGCTTACACTATAGTTCCTTGATTATTTATTTAGTAAGTAATTGTCCTTTATACTTGTGTTTTTTATGTATTGTATGTAAATGTGTGTATTTATGTATTTTGTATTTATGTATTAATGTTTTATTTATTTATGTATAATAACTTATAAGTATATTGTATAGGTATAGTTAGGTATTTGAGATTTACATATGCATTTATATTTATTCAAATGTTTTGCTCTATTTGTCGATCCTTGTTTTTTGATTGCTCTTCTCTACCACTTAAAGGTTTGTGGGTACGCGCTAGCCAGAGAGAAAGGAAACTAACACGTTCCACATATACTAATTATATTGTCAATAGAAATAAGACGGAAGATTTACAGAAGAAATAAGCGTTAAGAACACAAATTGAAGGTACAGATGAAGAATAAGCACAGTTCTAGAAAAGCTTAGAAAAGCAACTAAAGTCTAACTAAAAACACTCAAACTAATATTACTACTAAGGCGGCGCTAAAGCAAAACAAAATAAAGCGTTCGTAGCGTAGCGAGTAAACCGTTAGATCGAGCGGCGCGCGAGCGCGGCGTCCTGCATCGACAGTGGTAAAAACGCAACTCACTGGCCAAACCGAAAACACACGAAGGCGCGCTCGGCGCCTGCGCAGTGCGCACGGCAGACGCCGATGTTTGCCGAACGTAAGGACCGGTCGAAATGGCTGCGCGAGCGCATCGCACCGAACGGCTTACTTAATACAATACAATACAATGACTCTTTATTGTACACCACAAAAAATACAATACAGAAAAACAAGTACATGACAAAAAAGAAATAAGGTAAGCAATGGGCGGCCTTATCGCTTCGAAGCGATCTCTTCCAGGCAACCTTTAAAAAAAGAAAGAAAGAAAGCAAGGAATGCATTACAGCAGGTGGTGCAATATAAAATTTAATAAATAATAATAAAAACAAACATTTACTTATTTAAATATTATAAATAATAAACATTACAGCAGAGGGCTCGAACTACGATTGCACTACGTTAAGAAAAAACAATAAATATTTAAGTACAATCTACATAATAAATGTTAGGTCGCCACAGGTTGACTGGCAGAGATCCTTTCAGGGATAAGTCCGCCTTTGTACTTATCATTTTTTTTTCTGTAACCTTTTTGCTTTCCTTTTGTACTTACAATAAAGAGTATAAACAAACAAACAAACAAATAAACCCTTACCTACCCACAATATTTATAAATATTCCACCTGGCAGAAAACTTCAATAATTGAATTGTGCCTTTTTACAGTGTTTACCTGTGGCTGGTATGAAGAGTTGATTCACCCTTATAACTAAACGAGCCAATCGCAAGTAAGACTGTAACGTCAAACCTCACGATTCTAACGCCATCTAGCGATATTTTACCTGTGCAAACCCTCGTTCAGTGTTACCATACAAAAAAATTAGGGAAATTCAAATTTTACTAATTTTGTCAAATAATTGAAAATTTAATTTGAGAATAATAAAAACCACATTTATTACATTATATATATTTTTATACTCAGTTTCTTTGGGCTGTACTTATTACGGTTTTTCTGTGTCCCTGTCTAACCGTTGTCAATCGATGTTAACAAATGAGCTGGTCAACCAATTTCGTGTACTTCGTATCGTGGCGTCCCTCTTGCGCTAATAGTATTTAGCAGGAGAATAAAAGGGACGGTATGATACTGACTTCGAATTCCTTTATTCGGAGTAGCCCCTCTTCGTGTAATCAAGTCTCGACAGTTTCTGCGCTGCCTCACCCATTACCAACTTAATGATTCCAGTCTTGCCAATATATCATGATCAAGATTAAAGAGCTTGACAAGGGTAATCGGTGCATGAAGCGATTACTAGACTAGGCTAAAGTTTGGCATCGTCAATGAACCAAAAAAAATGGAATATTTATTTTGCTCCTCCACGGAGCAGTGAAGCCAAGTCATGCGAAATAGCAACGTTTGTTCGAAAAAATGGTTTTTGATACTAGTTTCTTGCCCGCGCTCCGCATAAAAATAAAATCAACCGACGCAAACGTAACTAAACCTACAACCAAGAGAACCACCACCACCACTAACAAAAATCCGGACATGGTTTCGCTTCTCTCCGAAGCATCATTAGCGGTTTTTGGTCCTACGAACGGTCGAACGAAGAACGGTTCTTCGGGGGCGGGATAATTGCATAAAATAGATAGTAGTCGTACAACAAGAGCATAAAACGAGCCATTTTACCCGAGACGTTCATATGCTACCCGAGCCGGTACGGCGAGTTATCCCTTAACTAAGTGTTATGGATTTTTCTGTTATTTTTCAGAACTGTTATTACTTGACCTCTTGCCCGTTGCCAGGTTAGTTTAGGGGCACCCGTCTATTAACCTCATCACACAAAGTAATGAAAATAACTTTAAAAAAAAAAAACATTTTTCTTATGGTTAATGTGTTGGGGAGACATGTAAAGTGGGAATATTTTTTCATCTGAAGTCATAGTGTGAGATATCGTTGGATAGGTCATTCAAAAACATAATAATAAGTACCTATGTTTGCTAAGATCACTTTCCGATATAGGTATCCGTTAGCAAAATATTAAGCTTTAATGTGCTAATTGGCACAATTGGCAAATTAATCATTTGGGAAAATTATAGTTGCGAAACATTAGTAAACCATGTCGCTTACTTGTTTCTGTCTCTAATGTAGTGTCAAGTTTCTCATTCTTTCCTCTCCTCAAGATTTGATGACGTAATCCAGGAACCATATCAAAAATCACATCGAATGTTATTTTGTAGAGATTTTTTAACGGTTTACGTTCCCGTTTGCACGCGAGTGTTGCCAGCCTAACCTTAACTCCACTATAAAGTGGCAACTGGCCTGACAGATACAAAGTGTTGCCATGAATCAACCGTATATCATCTCATTGATCGGACCGGGCAGGTGTAATTTTTCAATCTTTTACACGTTCGGCTAGCTATTTTTATTTTATAGTATTTTACAAAGCAAAGGCTTTATATAAAAAGTGTAAAAACAGGCCAAGTAGATAGATAGAGTAGAGATCCGTACTAACATGTACCTAACAAATATTCAATAATTAAGTTTTGACCGTTTTTATTTAGGGTTCCATGCCCAAAGGGTGAAGCCGTGGTGGCCTAGCGGTTTGACCTACGGCCTCTCAAGCAGAGGGTCGTGGGTTCAAATCCCGGCTCGCACCTCTGAGTTTTTCGGAATTTACGTGCGAAATTACATTTGAAATTTACCATGAGCTTTACGGTGAAGGAAAACGTCATGAGGAAAGCCTGCATACACCGATGAAGACTTTCAATGGTGTGTGTGAAGTTCCCAATCCGCACTGGGCCTGCGTGGGAACTACGGCCCAAGCCCTCTCATTCTGCAGTGGGACTTATATAGGCTGGGATGATGAGGATGACCCAAAGGGTAAAAATGGGACCCTATTACTGAGACTCCGCTGTCCGTCCGTCTGTCTGTCTGCCTGTCCGTCTGTCACCAGGCTGTATCTCATGAACCGTGATAGCTAGACGGTTGAAATCTTCACAGATGATGTATTTCGGTTGCCGTTATAACAACAAATACTATAAAAAACAGAATAAAATAAATATTTAACGGGGTTCCCATACAGGGTTATTTGTAATTCACTGACATCCTCTTAACCCTGAATTCCTATCACTCAAACAAATGTTTTTTTGTTTTACGACTTTTTAAAATGAAGCACTTTTTATCCCATACAAATACACAGAGTATCGTAAAAATAAGAGGTAATCTCAAATTTTCACAACGTTATTACACCAAAAATATTAAGTTATGACAAAAGCCGTAAAACAAAAAACATTTGTTTAAGTGGTAGGAGTTTAGGGTTAAATAACTCTGTACAACAAACGTGATATTTTTTGCACGTTTTTGCTCGATATTGATAACGACAATAGGCAAACGCTTGAAATATTCACAGAATATATCTACTTTAAAAATAAATAATTGAATTAATTCTCATAAAAAAGAAATGATTTTTTCAATACAGTTGCTCAAAAAGTGCCCTTTTTTGGCTGTATTGCGTTCGCAAAGTTCGTTTTTGCGAATTAGTGCGATTTACTTTTCTATTTTTTTAAATTTGTACTTGCTCCAATTCACGACTACTTACCGAAGAGTTATTATAATGTCAGTTTGTACCAAGACGTAATAAAACTAAAAATCTATTATGAATGTAAGAATATCAAAATATTGAGATGTTATATTTTATAACTAGCCTCTTCATCATTATATTTTATATATTGAATTCCTAAAAACAGTTTTTTTACTAATGGTGTCTGAATGGAACGGAATATAGCGTGGGAATAGCTGCCGAAACGCCTGTCAAAGTGGAGGCGTTTTTCCAACTGCAAGCATGGTTTTTGAGGTTTTAAAGGCAACTGCAGTTTTCGTGTTCATACAATTTAAATATTTCTATACACAAATAATTGAACATAATGATACTAAGGTAATAATAGTAAAGTGTTATATATTATAAAATTGTCTCCTCCTTATAACAAACTTATTAAAAAAAAAACATTGAGTTGGCTGAATAGCAAAACAAATTCGCAAATTATTCTGTTGTATTTTTTTTCGCAACTGTATTAAAAAACGTCGTTCGATACACGCGCGGAAATGTCATTCTTCACTCGTCCCGAGTCTTGCCACTCGCCTTCGGCTCGTGGCAAGATATCTCCGAACTCGTAAAGTGATGACATACTTTCCGCACTAGCATCGAAATGTACTATTTTGCTGTCTATACAACGTGCCCACCAGGTTTTCGCGAGGGTCTAACCACGCATTCCATTTTTTTCTATGCTTTTTAACCTTTGAGTATTTAGACTGAAGGGAGGCGCCTTGAAGCGCATTTCCCCTCTGCCAAAGGTACGAACCCGCCGGGTATAACCGTTATACAAAACTGTTTCGCTCGCCTCTTGTGACATTTCAAAACGGCACGCGTCAGTGAATGAGCTCCCACAAAAATGACCAAAATGCAAAGAATTCGGGCGTGAAAAAATGTCTGACACGTCGAGTCTACAAAAAGACAACGTAACTTTTCATCTGGAAGTATTTCGTAAAGTAATTATTGTTGATTAATAGTAAAAATACGTGAAGTTTATAATATTATTATTGTCAGTTAGTGTGGTCAGCTTTTTGTAAAAATAGCCACATTGGCTATTTTTAATTTTTATAAATCAATTAATTATTAACGAGGTAAAATATAAATTATTTAATATTTTGATTGATGTTATACATTCATTACATTGTTTGATTGACTTCATCCATGTAGACTTTAAGGCCAGGCGCTGACTGCAACTGTTTATCACCTCGTTTGAGTGCTATTGATTTTTGCGCTGGAATTATATGAAAGCGACCTCACCATTCAAAATGCCACCGCTGCTACCATCAATGGACAAAAAACAAGTTTTAATCTCTCAATTAAAAATTCCTAACAATTCTATAGCACTCGACTCGAACGAAGCGACAAAAAAGTGCAGTCGGCGCCTGGTCTAATAATCTAAGATCCGTACTAGAACTAGCTCAGTTTTGTTTTGTATGCGGTTATACCTATAAGATATAAGTGATTGTGTGACACTCAGCTCAAAATGTTTATACAAGCAACAATTGGCTAAGTAAAGTTTTTTGAAGAGGTGCTAAATATATTTTTTTTCGACAGTAGTCTTCTTCTAGACCGAGAAACTGCAGCTGTTTTATTTTTTCTCCTATTGTTTACTGGAAATATTTTTTTAAGTGTTCGAGATGACATTTGTGAGATTTAATGGCTGACAAGCGGTTCGTGCTCAGTACTTAGCAGAAATAGAAAAAAAAACGAATTCAACTGTCGCGTCTGTCAATGTCAAATGAAATCTAACCGTTTGCGTTTCGTTTACTTTGCTTTGTCCAAAAAGCAGTTCCAAAATATTGATCAAAAATATTCAATCGTGATTCAATTATCGTGCATAAGTCGTGGAGAAATGCGGTAAAATTGTAAAATTTTATATCAAATTTAATACAGTAAAAAATATATATCAAGTGGTTTGGCAAAAATCTACTGGCCAGACAATTATTAAATAAAAACCGGTTGTCTGTAAAGTCGGCTTACGGACGATGGTTTAACGTGACAACGTCATAACAAAACATTCAAAATACAAAAATGAAACCAGGCGGTCAGCCATCCCCGCGCCCGACGTTGCTTAACCTCGCTGATCGGACGAGAACCGGTGTTTTGTCAAATATCTTGAAAACGGTGCATCCTACGGCAAAATCAATGAAATTTTCATCCCCCCTTTGAAACTCCCGCACCTCCTCCCCCCCCCCCACTCCCCCTCACTCGTAAATTAAATATTGGACTAATGAGATTAACAAATAAGTGAAAACCACATCCTTATAGCTTAAGCCGCTTCGGTGATTACCACGAACAAACGCACAGATAAACAGACAGTAATTCTAAGAATCGTTACTATTTTAATTGCTATTTTTATTTAACTATGAACGAAGCTTAGTTCTCTTTTTTATTTTTCTAAATAGATTTAACTATTTTTTTATTTAAGTGGTATTTCACGGACCACTAGTAATATTGGCTATTTTACTTACTATATAATTGGCCACACCGATAACCGGACTAGTATCGACTAGAGAGGGACACACATATTTCCACAATCGATAAACTATTGAGAGAATGAATCAGTGAATGATTTGTCTTATCATGGTTTCATATTTTAAAGGTTACTAATAAAATGGAAATGTATGGTTAGTAATAAATGTATGTTTAAAGTATCGATCTCGTTAAAAAAATTGACGTGAAAGTATTAACAAATACTTTTTAATGATTCAATACAAGTAACAGGCAGTGATTCGACTTCATACTAGAGCACCCGAATCGACGCACGCACACAGCCAAGCGTCTAACACGGCCGCTAACCAATCTTCGCCAGACAAAACTACGCAGTTCCATGCCGCACGCCGCGCAGTTCGGTCGCTGGTTGAGTGAGTGCTGTGACGCGCCGCCCGCTCTATTCGCCCCCGTTTCGATTCCGTAACGTGGCTATAAGCGCTCGGTACAAAGTAACTAGGTACATACTATAATATTGTATTTAATAATGGCGGCGTCACGAGAACGTGTGTATGGCAGTGTTTACGGGTGCCTAAATTCAACGGTGATAAAATCAACATTGTAATTTTTTCAACTTCCTGCTGATGCTGAAAGGTTAAATTAGTACTAACATGGGGATTGATTGAACGACTGAATGTATGAACGAGTGAATGCTTATCGACATTCTTATCGACATGGCCCTAACACTAGTTGTTTCTAGATTGTTGTCTATGTGTGACGTACGTGTGACATGTATAGACGAGATGTTTTCACTGTGTGCATGGCGATCATTGTTGTGTTGACGAATTCGGTTTGTGTGCGTGTGTACAAACATTGCTCTGTTTTCATTTGTAGTTAAATTGCTTGTGTGTGAGTGCATTGCCCCCCCCGCGAGTTTTGGCAGAAAAATTTCTTAGCAACCTACGGGCGATAACATCTCCTTTCAGTCTAAATACTCAAAGTTTTTAACTTTATTATTTTTTCATACATAATAAATACGCAATCCCAGCACCTCCACCACTTTCATATTAAAATTTAAACATTAAAATAGAAATATCATAAAACGAAGCATATTTCGACCTAGGTTCAGATACCACTTATTACTCCATATGGCCTCAGGAATGCGTGGTTAGACTCTCACGGAAACCTGGTGGGCACGTTGTACAGTCGACTACAAAAAAATCGATACGGCCAAAGTTACAAAAATATGTATACACGACCTTAATGTTAAGTCAATAAAGGTGTGTATACATATCTTTGTAACTTTGGCGGTATCGATCTTTTTGTAGTCGACTGTACATATAGATAATGGTACGCGCAGTATCCAGAGCCGTGAATATATTCCTTTTTGTATTTTTTCTAGGTAATAAATAAACATTCATTTTATTTTCATAGCCAAACGTGTATTGATATATCTTTTATGGTCAGTTTTATCTGGCTACATAACGATGTCTTTTGATTTTGGCAACATTTATATTTGCAGCGAAGTTAACTCTAATTACGCACCGTTGTAAGTCACGGCCATTTTGTCTGCCGCCGCCATTTTGCGTTGCGATTGCGCTAATTAAAACAACACCCTGACACGGATGCTCTGATTGACGCGGGCGGAGGCCGAATTATTAATACGCAAAACATTTCATTTTGAGTAGGTACAAAGGGCAGTAAAAATACAAATAAGCTGCGGCGTTGTAATAAAAGTAGGTATTTACTGTCGAGTTAAATCAGCGAAAAGAGTGTATTACGATTAGAACATCATTAAGTATATCAGCTGAAAGACGTCCACTGTTGGAGAAATGCGTCCCCCAAAG
Source organism: Archips crataeganus (assembly GCA_947859365.1). Taxonomy (NCBI): domain Eukaryota; kingdom Metazoa; phylum Arthropoda; class Insecta; order Lepidoptera; family Tortricidae; genus Archips; species Archips crataeganus. The sequence goes on along the minus strand of OX402073.1, from coordinate 8,462,659 downwards.
AGTGCCTCAATGATTGGTCCTTTTTTTATGGTGCTGAAAATGCGCTTTATGCATTCGTCTCTGTTCGCGGAAGCAGAGGGTATAGGGGCTCTTTCACAGGGGGCCTACCCACTAAAAACCGCATGGATTCCCTCGTTGCCATTGTGAACGTAAACGGGAGCATGAACAGACACCGCGACACCTACGGGCCGCCACGGGATGGCTCCTCTGTCGCCACCGTGCAATGCGGGCTTGGCTTAAAATGATTAATCCTGCGATACCCACTTCCAAGTGGTTCTTGGAACTTTTACCAGATCGTCGGTACCCCTTGTTGGGGAATAAGAGTAGATACTTAACAACCTTTCTTATCATCATTATCATCAAAAATAGCCTCTAGACCAGCTATACTCAACCTGCGGCCCGCGGTCCACATGTAACCCGTCGAGCTTCTATGAGTAGCACGCCTGCCTGGCATAAAATTTATGTTGATTTTCGGCAATTTGACCTTTAATACTGATGACAATCAAAACTGCGGCCCGCTGCACCAATGCTACACCACTTTGTGTGGCCCATACCAAGAACTTTTATCACACTTTGTAGTTTCTTCCCAAGTTTCCTACCGCAATTTAAAAGTCCGTAACGTTTAAGCAAAATCCAAACACAAAAGTAACAAACGAAAATATAAAAGGAAACACGAAAACGTCAACTCAAAACAACCCTTACACAATGTCGACAAGCGCCTCATTTGCGAAAAGAGCTCTTTAAAAATTTCAAACAAGACGAAAATACACGTTGCATAAGTCAGACTTTCTTTTGAATCCAACATGGCGGGCAACTGTCAAGATGACACAACTACACCTATTTTTGGCGCGAACGGTCGACGACACCCTCACCTAGTGACCTTTTACTTGAAGTAGAAACACGGAAACATAGCTGTCTCATTCTAATCTACTGCTTAACTGTACCTTTGTCTCTCTTCAATTCATTACCCTAGAAGCTTTGGTATATTTTGAGATTTCGTGTTTCGTTCAAATAATAGATTATTTTATTTTGGCGTAAACACGTTTATTGTTTTGCGAATCCACGGGAGTTATTGTCGTTTAAACTGAAACGGGAAATTGCATGTTGGGGACGGAAATTACTCTTTTAATGATCGCTCTGCGTTATTAAGTTTTGATGAGTACTTAGAGCATCTAGAATTCCTTATTAGTAAATGTTCTGTTCAATTACTTTGGTAAAATGGTACGTTATAACTTTTAAAGTTTTAAGAGTGTTTTAAGACGAGTAATTTGTTCATTGCGATATTTGTGATGCTGTTTTCTTACGTAAGATTTAGTAGAACATACGCAAAGTACCTATGCTAGCGTGCGCTCAAGTTTTTTTTTAAATATCATGAGTAGGCAAAGGGAAGAAGTCTGTACAACTTCAGGTGGACTCTATAATTAAGTCAAAACAGAACTTAATTGCGTGCTTGAATCGAAGTAAGATTTTTGTTTTCTAAATTGAAAGGACTCCATAGAAGAAGTAAAACTGTGTTATGAGTTTTGTCCGATCCGATAAGATAACCTAGTGGTTAAATTAGAGATTGTATTGATTATTAAGTTGATAGTATTGATATCTGAAACACTACTTGAGAGTAAAGTTAAGTATTTATTCAGCCAGAAGCGGAACAAAAATGACCACAATGTTAATATTAATACTACTTATGCAAAAGATTATTTATTAGTAAAAGTATGTGCGTGCCTGCGTGCATGTGTGCGTGTGTATTTATTAGTGCTTCACGCAAAAATGTCTTGACGGGTTTGGATGAGATTTGGTATGTGGACAGCTGGACATCTGGAATAACACAAAGGCTTACTTTTATATACGGATCCATATAAAATCCCAAATTCTTAACCGGTAGTTTCATGTTCAAATGCCAAGAGATGAATTGTGCGTAAAAAAATTATGCCAGCAGATTGGATCCCGACTTGTATTACCACGTCGTTATTATCATGTCCGAGATCTCTCTAGTGTAGCCTACCCCCCTTTGAGTATTCAGCTGAATAATCAAAGCTACCCCCAAATTGGGGACCCACGACTTTGGACAATAACGCAACCTTCGAAGACACGACTAAGACGCAGTCTCACAGCAAGCCAGACTCACCGCACTGTGCACCATAATCATAATGGATATTGCAAGTCTTACAAGTAGCAAGTTAAGTAGTTACAACCGATTACTATGTCATGCCGTTCTAATTGGCTCGGGAAGCCCCTTGGTGATTGCGACTCGTTTATTGATTCAAATCGGTTTCTGTTTACCCTAATTGTATAGCTATGAACAGCATGAAAACGCTCGGGGCTTAACGCGATTAAGTGCTTTTAAATTAATTTAATTGAATAAATCTTATTAACCACCAAAAACTTTTACTACAAAGAAAATTCCGAAAATCATAAAAATTACTTATGTAGTTTTTTTACTTCATTTTTTGAATCAAGCGTTACTTTGCGGAGGTCCATGTTAATGAACTGAAACAATTAAACTTTGCTAACCCGCGAAATTATGATAGTTACGTTTATGTAAGAAAAGCGTGTTCATGCAGTCCCTCCACTTCCACACTGTACAAACACATTCAAATCACACAAACCCAACTATCACCACCACCAAACTACACTGACGCGTTTTGAACTCAACCAGAGCTCATCTTCAGAGTAGGTACCACAATCGTACCCTATGCTACCAAATTTTAGACGACTTTGCAGTGATTTTTTGAGTGGACATAATTGAAGGGCTGGAGAGTGACATAGGCTATTTTTTACCACAGGAAAAAACTTATTCCCACGGGAAAATACTTACGTTTTAATCTACTTCAGTGGGGACGAAGCTGCGGGCATCAGCTAGTAGATAAACTAGAGGGTACTGAAGCTTTATCGAAAGACAAACAGACAGATATACTATGCTGTGCTAGAAGTCTTTAGCCGGGCCTGTGACGGCGGTGTCATCGCATGGCCGTCCACACGCGATGTCGTGCCTGACCGTCTAATAATGTTATTTAGTGACTTACGTATTACTATTGGTTCTAGATTCGAGACTATTTAGTCTCTATAATAGCCGGTTGTGATACTTGATATTTGGGTAAATATTCAGCGTCATTGTGGCGTTTTCTTTTCGCCATTACCATGCGTCGGTGATACTTCAATACCGCGTAACTAACTTTACCCGTAAGGTCTATTTTATCTAATTTTTCCTGTTTAAGTTGAGCCTTATGGAAAAAGCTAGTTACGCGGTATTGCAGTATCACCGACGCATGCTGAGAGTTTCTCTGAAGATTCACATTAGAAATGATGTGATGAGGACGACATCCGTTTGTAGCTACAACTAGCGCCATCTAGTCATCACATGAAAAACTAATTACTTTACATTCTGCATTGCATTGTTTCTCAACTCGGCTGCATAAAAATAAAACTTCCAACTTTCATCGTTGGGGCCCAAAATATCTCGAATGGAGACCACGGACTGGCAAGCGCAGCGTGGGACGTCCACCAACGAGATGGACGGACGATTTGGTAAAGGCCGCAGGTCTATGTCCAGCAGTGGACGTCCTACGGTTGAAATGATGATGACGATGATGCATCTTAAACAGTTAACGGTTTCATAGGACTACAATTGATAAATTAACTAGTAATCCTAAGAACATTAAAAACATAATTAAGAATTTATTTATTAAGGGCATAGCCTAGCAATTAGAAATCTTTAAAAATAAAGATTGGCTAGGTATGTCATTATTGTATAATTGTTATGAAATAAACAGATTTAATTTTTTTTTTTATAAAAAGACTTGTCGGTTTTTTGACCCACTCAATATTTTAATACATTGGTCTTTCGTACTTCGATATTATGATAAGTACATACCTAACATACCCTTGGGCCTTGTCATACGGTGAAATAGGGAAAAATCTGATTTTTGTTTTGTGTTCGACAACCATTCCATTAGTACAGGTCGTGTTATGACTTAGTCATATTTTAGTTCTAATGAACTGGCTAAGGTCGTTGATGGCAGTTCACGTTTGTTAACCCCCAATAAATAGAGTCACATTTGAAGAAAATCTTTTGCTGGTCGGTCTGTTCCTAAAGTGAGCGGTCAACTAAGGGTCAACTCTTAAAATAGATACCGGCAGTATATTTTCCGTCAAACAGAAATGAAAGCCGATTAAAATTAGCAACATTTACCGTCCAAAATCGAATGTCTTGACAGGGTTGTCAAATGGTTTAAGGGTTAATTCCTATACAATACACACCGAAGTTACCGAACAACGGCCAACCGATAGTGTCTTTATCGTCTCGATATGTATCGATGGAGCTAAATTTTAAAAAAACCGGCCAAGAGCGTGTCGGACACGCCCAGGATAGGGTTCCGCAGCCGTAACGAAAAAATCCTTGCATATCTTAGTAATTTTACTATTAATTATACTGTGCGTGTTAAACAAGCAATATTTTATAGGCTGTCTGTCTGTTTGTTCACTTCGTTCATATCGCAACTCACGTAACTCGTCTTTTAAGACCTCACCTTATACAACCGTTGCATAAAATACTATTAATGAACTCATTATTATTTATTGAGTTCATTAATATGGGCCTCCGCAAAGTAACGCCTGATTCTATAAGCTATTTAAAATATTATTACTTAACCGGAAATGTGACCGCTAATTGTTATTGTATGTATCTTGATGCTACACAGTTAAACACGCTTACTAATAGGGGCGTTCAATAAAAAGTGAGAATGAGTATGTTATAAACAACTTTAACTAAATGTCATTTTATTTTTCGACATAGTCACCTTTTAGCATAATACACTTAGTATATCTTTTTTCTAAACTTAAAATTCCATTTTTAAAAAAGGTCTCATCTTGAGTACTTAAAAAATCTTGTACTGCAGCGACTACCGCGTCGTCGTCTTCAAATTTCTGGCCTCTCAGGTATTGTTTCAATCTCGGAAATAGGTAGAAATCACTGGGAGCGAGATCTGGTGAATACAGAGGATGCTTAAAGATATTCAACCTAGCATCACGAATTGCAGCCATTGCAATGGCGAACTTGTGTGCCGGGGCATTGTCCTGGTGGAACAGCACAACTTTCGAGAGTTTACCTCGCCGTTTTTCGCGGATCTCATTGCGCAATGTTGCTATTTGTTTGGCGTATAATGTGCCCGTAATAGTGGCTTCATGCTCGAGATACTCAATCATTAATACCCCTTTACCATCCCAAAAAACAGAGCCCATGACCTTACCGGCAGATGGGCTCACCTTGAATTTCTTCGGAGTTGGAGATAATGGCCTTTTCCATGTCATAGACTGCAGTTTCGTTTCTGGGTCGTAATGATGGAGCCATGTTTCGTCCATTGTTATAAATCGCGCCAAAAAAAGTTCCCGGACTTGCTGCATCAGGTTCAAAGCTTCTTGACAAATCTCTAGTCTAGTTTGTTTTTGCGTGTCAGTAAGCATTCTTGGTACCCAACGCGCAGATACCTTTTTCATACCCAAGCGTTCATGTAAAATATTATGCACGCTCCCCGTTGAAATCTTTACATTTTCAGCAATAAAACGAACCGTGACACGACGATCCGCCAAAACTGAGTTTTCGACTTTTTTCACAATTTCTTCAGTTACTGCTGTAGTAGGGCGTCCGGAGCGGGGGTTGTCCATTGTCGATGTTCTTCCACGTCTAAATTCGGCGCACCAACGTGCGACTGTCGAATACGGAGGAGCATTAGACCCTAAAGTGTCCCGCAAATCCAAATTGACTTGGTCCGTAGAAAAAATTTTCAAACACAAGTATTTGATAACGGCGCGCAGTTCAATTTTCTCCATTTTCGCTAACGTACTCAATAGCATTGCAAAGAAATTACCGTATATTTTTTTAGACAAAAGACAGTTAGTTTTTTTTTTCATAGCAATCAGCTGGATAGATTAGCTTTACCGTCCAGTATTTAATTTCGTAATATTAAAAGAGTTTGCATCTCATTCTCACTTTATATTGAACGCCCCTCGTAAGTAATTAAAAATTATAATTCCCTTCGATTTTTCAATGTTTTTTCTTCTCATGCTCGTATACTTTTTATTCATGCTGGCTGTGGACTGCATAAAATGACTTTTATATGGTCTAGTGCATAAAGCAAAATCTTCGTTTAAGACCAAGGCAATCAGGCGCAGTGCCAACAGCCACAACAATAAAAGTTTATCAAATAAAGTTTTTATTTTTTCGGTACTTACATCTTTCAAAGACTGGGAATATTAAGTAGTTCAGAGTTAGTGCAGCCAGTGTCTAGGGTTCAATGGCTGTATCAGAAAATCTCGTCGACGTTTTTCTTTATAGTTTTAGTTTAGTTCCTGTCGCGGCTCAATTTCCTTGCAATCGAACTGATAGTGTAGTGTATAACTCTTCCTCTTTTACCCTCAACTTAATCTGCCCTCGCCTACAGCTCGGGTGGATACAAACACGGCGCGTTTTATGCACTCGTTGCACAAACTATTATTGAAGCACGTTCTGATTTCAATGGAATATTATTGGTAACTGAAAATAAATACACTAAATAAAAAAATACAAGTAAGAAAAGCTGGCAAAATATATTTTTATAAATGACTTTTCAACTTTTTTTTACTTGTTTCAGGAATGTCCCGAAGGTGTGGTGTTGGAGGATTCATTTAAAGATATATACGCGAAGTTCTTCCCACATGGCAGTAAGTTGCTATATTATGCATAAGTATATGTTTTACTACCTGGGTGGGATAACCGCCGTATCCGATGTATTACGAAAATCTAAGGAATTAAATTAAACTTTAGCTGACGGACGTACTATTAGTCGATTTTGGTGACATACGGGAAACGGCGGTTGAAACGATTCGCGGTTCCACCCGGCTACTGGTTCGATTCCGGACTTGAACCAGTAAACCGGTTTTATGCACTCGTTGCACAAACTATTATTGAAGCACGTTCTGATTTACAATACATTAAATAAAAAATAAAAGTACAGTAAGTAAGAAAAGCTGGCATTCAAAATATCTGGGGGCACGGTAGTGCCCCCTCCAAGACTAGCCAAGGGAAACGTTAGGGCGCTACTACCTTTTCTCGAAGCGCTTCTTCTTTTTTTCGAACCCTTCATAACTTGAGTTTGGATTATACTGGACTAGCTGCTGCCCGCGACTCCGTCTGCGAAGCGTTCGTTTATCGCTATCCCGCGGGAACTATGCAATTTTCCGGGATAAAAAGTATTCTATATGTTAATCCGGATTATAAACTATCTGTGTGCCAAATTTCATTAGAATCCGTCAAACCGTTTTAGCGTGAAAGAGTAACAAACATCCATCCATCCATACTTACAAACTTTCGCGTTTATAATATTAGTAGGATAAACAAAATTCACAGGATATGATGACAATAGTAAACTCATTAAAAGTATAAAGTTTCAATTGTATAGCTCTTATACTTTTATTGATATCTAAAAAAAACCCTGATTTCGTCACTGACTGATGATTATTAAAATTCGTGGGTCTCAAGAGCTTTTTTGTGTTGTCATTGACTGTTATTTACGACACTAGCACGTTAGTTTGACATGAACGATAGAAAAAAAAATATCTATGGTCCTTGGAATCGATTGGATTCCGATTATTACGTCGTACAATAACAGGTCGTGCATTACTGGCCGAGCAACTCATCCCTGATATTGTACGACGTGATAATCAGAATCCAAAATGGATCTGTGCATTCCGGGTCGTACATTATTGGTTCCCAAATTTTTTTACAGATTCTGCGCTGTACGCGCACTACGTGTTCAAAGCATTCGACGTCAACTGCAGCGGCGCCATCAGCTTTAGAGTGAGAATCCATAATTATTATCCACTATTATGAAGTTTTTCTCATAAAAACTTTGTCCTGACAATCAAGAACACAACAAAAAGACCAGTGACCAGTACCTCTACCACGAGTCCACACTAGTTCACAGTGACCGTACTCGCTAGCGACGGCGTAAATGATTTGTATGGAGAATTGTACTTCCGTAAGTGACCGCTAGAGGCGCTGTACAATTCTCCATACAAATAACCCACGCCGTCGCTAGCGAGTACGGTCACGGAAACCAGTGCAAACTCATGGTAGAGGCACAGTGGTGGTGTAGGGGTAAGCACGCGGCACGGAATGCCGAGGACCTGGGTTCGATTCCCAGCATTGGTCTTTTTTCTGGGGTTTTTTCTGTGCATCTGTGTTTCAGTTTGTATTTACTATGAAATATAATAAAAAGAGAATTATCCAATTAGGTGTAGTGTAGGTTCATGAGTTATTTATACTTATAGAAAAAAACTAAATTCAAAATCTTTCCTAAAAGTCGTTATGAAGTATGACCTCTGAAGCAGACGGTCGTAGGTCCGAGTCCGGGCTCGCACCTGTGAGTTTTTCGAAATGTATGTGGGAAATTACATCTGAAATTTACCATGACCTTCAAGCTGAAGGAAAAGATGTGGTGGATTCGTTTTCTACACCTAGTCAGTCATATAAACTTTATATGTCAGTTTATTCTCCTTTTGTAACGCTTTGTTATGTTCTAAGGAAGCAGTATGAATAAAATACATAATATATCACACGTTCGTCCCCCTATCATCTGATACGGTTCACCACACACACATTTCCGTACAACAACGCACCCAAATCCATTAATATAGGGCTCATTTTTCAACATATTTGTACCACGTTATATAGGTTAATACCTATGTTTTGATCGTTACGATAGTGTGTTCCCGAATTTAAGTTTGCCGAGGTGGTGTTTTGGGAAGGTTATTGCTGTCTTGATTTGATCTTAAATCTGGCTTGTTCAAAGGTTTTTGAGACCGACTAAGTAATTATAATAAACCGGTCAAGTACGAGACGGATTCCTACATGAAAGTTTCCGTAGCTCCGTATGTCTTCAAAATAGTTTAGTAGAAAAATTATAAAGATCGAGTTAAAAACGCTGAATTAAATTCCCAGTCGGGGCAGATATTTGTGTGAATGAATTAAAAATTTTAAAAACCCTCGATGCAATTATGTCACACATATTATTTACAATATTGTAGCGACTACTAGCGCCATCTAGTCATCACATAAGAAACTAATTACTACATCCTGCATCGCACTATCGAAGTTTCTCAACTCGGCTGCATAAATACGGCTGCGGCTCCACTGAGGCGGAGACGAGCGGAGCTGAGAGGAGACGTGTGGGGATCGACCAATCATATTACATGAACGGAGACGAGATGTGGATTTCATGTAATATGATTGGTCGATCCCCACACGTCTCCTCTCAGCTCCGCTCGTCTCCGCCTCAGTGGAGCCGCAGCCTACAACTTCCAACTGTCATCCATCGGACTTCGGTCCCCAGGCATAACATCCTGCCTGGAGAGAGATCTCTATTGTAACCTACCCCCAAAATATTATTAAGATTAACATTGACTTTGACTCTATTGTCATAAAGAAATTAACTTCATTTGACCTGTTGAATGTTCTTTAAAATGAAAGGCAAATAAGACAATCAAAAATAACGCGATGTCTAACTCCAACACGATTGGAATGGAAACTCAGACATTGGCAACAGTTCAAGTAGAAACTCGAAATCTGAGAGCAACGAAACCGCGGTTAGGAAACGAGCCAGGAATCGAAAAGTTTATTACGGAAGTGCTTTCGTTTTATGATTATCAATTACACTAAAAAATAATATTTGGGATTAGGTACCCGTGGCTATCATGGCTATGTGCGAAGCGGGTGGTGGGGTACAGAAAACGATCGCAGCGCACAACACGACAAAAATTGGAAGTAAATGGGGAGGAAATGTTGTCAACGCTACGCGGCGCCACCGTCGTGCACGGTCCGGTAGGACTGGTACATTTCTTGCCCAACGTACTGGCATCACAATCCAGCGCGGAAATGCTGCCAGTCTTAGGCACTAGTCCCACCAAGGGAGAGAAAGCGACTAGTTATCTACTATTTTCTCGCTCAAGAAACGAACAAAAGATAAAGATACCGTGTCGGTAAAAGAGAAAGACATAGGGCAGATGCCCCGGTTCTGGCCACTGGGCCGGTTTTGGCCATTTTCAACTTCAAGTTGAGTTTACTAAGGTACAGACATTTAAATAGACAATCAGTCTTAAAGTGGCCAGAACTGGGGCATCTGCCCTATTTATAGTTGATCGCTGGCTGTTCACACAGCCGGCTAGGACTCTCTCTTCACTAGATGATCGCAGCTATAAGAGCTATCAACGATAAAACTCGCTCAGCGATGCTCGCATGGCGGTCGGAATTCACGCCGAGAGACCAACCAGCGATCATTTTACTGTAGGTACAGCGTGGAGCCCCGCCCGAGCGAATGGTGCAAGTAAAACTGTCCAAACTACACACTCGCTTCTCGCTGCTCGCCAACTCGTTTTTAGAGTCTAGCTCTAATCGCTTCGGCCCATCGTCGGCGGTGGGACCAGTGCCTTAAGGTGCCTTTCCAACAGAGATGTGCTATGCTACGTTGCTAGCTAAGCTTAGCATTAGTGGAAACGGTCACATAGTTTCGTGGCGTAGCTTTCACATCCTCGCGTATACCTGTATAGCACTTCTCTGGTGGAAAATCACCCTTAGGGCACTCTTCTGCAGTACTAAGCGTTTGCCCGCGACTTCATTCGCGAACAATATCTTATGGTAAAGCTTCTTCAGCTATTTATTTCATTGAATAAAACAAATTTCAAATAACTTTCGTACGTAAATTCCGAAAAATTCAGAGTTGCAAACCCGAGTTCGAACCCACGACCCTCTGCTTGAAAGGTAATAGGTCAAACCTCTAGGCTACCACAGCAAATATTAAGTATCGACATGAAAGTACCTATGGAGCCATGCGGCCTGGCATTTGTAACGAAATTCGCGTGATATAGGGGAGAGTAACCTATATTGAACCGGCTTAAATTGGACCACTTCCGTATTTCTACCAAATTACACTATTTATTTACATTGGCAACAAAAAATTAAGCGATGATGCAAAATGGCGGACTTTTTGTGGCGCTGTCATCGCTTCATTTTTGTTGCCATTGTAAATAAATAAGCGCCGGTTCAATATAGGTTACTTTCCCTTAAGTAATTACTCAAGAAAACAAAAAGGTGGGCGCATTCAGCCACGTGGTGGATCCCGCACGACGGTTACCGTCGGCAAGGCAGGCCCAGGCGCAGATGGCTAGACGACTATTGGACGCGTAATTAAACAATTGGCCAGATTTGGCTCAAAACAGGGAGCTGTGGAGGACCAGAGAAGAGGCCTTTGCCCAAAGGCTACTAAAAAAAAAAACTTATTCCGTCTACATGAAGCTTAACCGGAATTAAAAATACAGCATAACTTTGTATTCTATTAAAAATTCAACAATGGGTAATTGCTAGCGCTCCCAGTTAACTGGCGAGGAAGTTTGAAACTATATAAACTGCCGACTGCGGTGAAACTACTACGGCTGAACAGCATATCCATGGCAACTCCGGAATTCAAAGTTCCTATCGTGCCACCCCTGTCACACTTCAGTATAATACTATTAGTGTGAACGGAACGGTACGATAAGAAGATCGAAATTCGGAATACGTAATAAGGCCTGGGGGGCTACTCCGAAATTCGAAAATCGAAGTTCGTATCGCATCGTCTTGCTCGCTCTTGTATTAAATACTATTAGCGTGAGAGGAATGACATGATACGAAGTTCGAATTTTGAACTTTGTAGTATAGGCCCTGGTATAGTCGATCGAAAAATTCCTTCACCATCATAAGGTTCAATGTCAGTTATACATACATCTTAAAACATCAAAGGCTATTTTCACTTTCGAGTCAATGTGACAATCAGCCTTAATGTTTTTATTAAAGTGAAACTGTTTCCTTCGCCTCAAATTTTATCGTCCATCTATCGCATGTCGCATTACAGCTGACCGTGTAGCATTTACATTCTCACTTATTCGTGCAAGTGCGCCGGCAAGCGTGCGCAGCGCGCTTTATAACACCTGAATCAAATATACGGTGACACACAACGGCATCGCGGCACATCGTATTTGATACAGTCTCTCGGTGGTTGTGGCATTTAAGGCCACCACAGACACTCAGTGCTTGCGATGCCGATGGAACGGGCCCAGCGCGCTGCAACTGAATCATATACGCTGATACACACTGGCGACAGGCCGCGCTGCCAGTATGTATGTCAGCGTATACGATTCAGTGTTATACAACGCCCCGTGCACGCCCCGCGCTTTGGTTGTGCTGGCCAAAGAGTATTGTAATATTATATGAACAAGAGTGGCAACTCTATGGTCAAATATGCATGTATGGAAGGTGCTGCTGCCTTACGCCCTGGTGAAGAACTAATGTGACGTATCTATAGATGTATACCTATCTATATGTATATGTTGGTAGTGATGTACAGCTATAATTACGCGTAATTTTAATTGATAGGCTAATTGCCACTATTCGTATTTTAGCCGTCTAATTCAAATCAGCATATACGAAGTATAAGCGGCTAAACCCGATTTGCACTATACGGCTAAAATACGAACATTGGCAAGTGGCCTATTAATTAAAGTCCTTGACCGTACAATTTGGTACGCCATGGCCATGGCCGATGAATGACAACTGACAAGTTTGACAAGTCAACCAAGATGGCCGCTAATTTAGTTCTATACCAAACAACCAGAGATCGCTGTAGTCGCATGAAAAGTGTGATATATGTAAGTGTGCCCCCCCTGGTGCTGGCCTTTGGTCTGCTTTTTTGACATTTATTTATTTATTTATTCTTCTATACATACAATTATCATTACAGGTTAAATACCCAATGTGATAATTTATACAACAAAAAAACAGCGACTTTAAATAGGTACACTCGGCGTCAAAAATATCGCCCCTCCAATTTGTGCACTTTTTTTCCGAATCCACAAGCCATTGTGTTTCGTTTAAATTACACATTGTTAATTTAAAACACATTAAACGTGCTTTTAATTTATACTACATAATAATATTAATTTTGACGACCAGATGGCCTAGTGGTTAGAGAACCTGACTACGAAGCTTGAGGTCCCGGGTTCGATTCCCGTGTCGGGGCAGATATTTGTATGAAAAATACGAATGTTTGTTCTCGGGTCTTGGGTGTTTAATATGTATTTAAGCATGTATCTATGTATATAAGTATGTTTATCTGTTGCCTTGTACCCATAACACAAGCGATGCTTAGCTTACTTTGGGACTAGGTCAATTGGTGTGAATTGTCCCGTGATATTTATTTTATTTATTTATTTAATTAGGTAACATAATTTCGCTTTTTAAATTTAATGAAACTAAGAATATAAAATAACAATGAACAAAACTTAACTAAGTATAAACACTAACAAACTATAAAAATTAAAACTAACTAACTAATTTTATTTAGTTTTAGTTAGTTTTATTTTATTTATAGTTATAGTATTAATTTGTTATTGTTATTGTTTCTTAATATTTGTATGTGTTTAATAATAATAAATACTTTTGTAGTATTTTAGGATATGTAGGTAGTTTGTAAAGAGAGTTAGTTTAGTTTGCTGCCAACGATTAAACCGTGTTGAGTGTACTTGCGTGTTTTACTGGAAGTAATACCCAAAAATACTACAACTGGCGACGAATACGTATCTAACACGTGTACAATTATAAAAGGAAACAGTTTTATTATTGGGATCGCAATGGGAGATAGCTCAAAAGTTGTTTTCGGTGGCAACCTCAGTTTCGACCACAGCACGCAAGAATGGAGTATTTTTAAGGAGCGATTTGAATCGATGTGTTATGCGAATGAGCTCACGGATGACACCGATAAAGCTGGTACGAAGCGACGCTCAATACTTCTTACGACGCTAGTGGAAAACACCTACCGCGTCGCACGAGACCTGGTGTCACCTAAGACATTGAACACCGTCGAATATAAAAGTCTCTTAGGAAAACTAGACGATCACTTCCAGTCACCGAAATGCTCTTTTGCTGAGCGGTATACATTTTATAAAGCAGAGCAGCGACCGGGTGAGGATCTAGCCGAATGGGCGGCGCGAGTGCGACGACTAGCACAGTTTTGTGGATTTACTCAGGAGTTGGAAACGGCGTTACGAGACCGTTTCGTTCCCGGACTGGAGAACGCTCGTGAAAGGGAAAAACTATTCGCAGAAAGTGTTGATAAGCTAACGTTCACCAAAGCGTTACACTTAGCTCAAGCCACCCGCAGTGCACGTCTGGCCATGCAAGCGGCTGGCCCGGCCGCGCGGACAGCGGGAGCGGGCGCACCCGCGGCCGAGGTGTTCGCGCTGCATGCGCGGCGCCCGACGCCACCGCCGCGCGCTGCCCACTACGCGCCGAATAAGTGCTGTACGGTGTGCGGATTTAAGAACCATTCGAAAGACAAATGCCGATATGCTAATTATACGTGTAAACAGTGCAATACTAAGGGTCATTTGAGTCGTGTGTGCAAAGTTAATGAAAAGTGCAACAACTTCATAGCTCAGGAATCCGATGACATCCATGAAGGTATTAAAGATTTGTTTATTTATAGTATCAGATGTGATAACGGTAAACCTATGCAGCAAGTCGTGTCGGTAGGTAGCGAGCGAATATTATGCGAAGTAGACAGCGGCAGCGCGGTTTCCGTGCTACCCGCTAAGATTTTCAACGAATCGTTCAAAGGAAAATATACCTTAAAAGAATGTAACATAAGACTCAATTGTTATAACGGGAGTAAAATATTGCCTTCAGGCTGCGTAACGTTACCTATTTCTTTTGATGGGAAAACAAAACCTTTAAAGTTATTTATTATTGAAGTTACAATAGGTCAGCCGCCGTTATTAGGACGCGATTTCATTAGCGCTTTTGATTTGCATTTTTGCGCATTGAACTGCAATAATTTAAGTAATGAGGCGGACGTTGTTAAATCATTAAAAAAAGTAAATACTCTGACGTATTTTCTAGCGAGCTGGGCAAGTTTAACAAATACAAAATACATTTAAAAGAAAGAAGAAAGATCTATCGATTCGATTTGTGGCATTCGAACATGGCGGATGTAGACAGTATATAATTTTGGTATTTCTGTTTCTTTGGCTAGTTGTGGTATAATTCTGATAGTGTTTTATGCGGCGATTAACCTTAACTGTTACAGTGATCTCAAAATTCTATATTGCTCTCGTGTCTGACATTTTTTAATGCGCAAGTTGTCTCCACGTGGTTTTTGGAATTTTACTATCAAGTTGCAAAAACTACAATTACCGTACAACGTGAGTCGCTCTCAGAGCAATTAACTGATATTGGCACAAGCCTAGTGGCCGCCATTAAGGAAGAAAAGAAAGAAAGAAAGATCTATCAACTTGACACAACAGCTTCGTATTTTGGAGTGGATTTTCCCACTTTCTTCGATCTCTTCGCCCCTATAATCACAATTTTCTCGTGGCCGGCATTCCTCTTTAAACACACGCATGTGGGCAACGACCATGAGATAATACTTTGGGAATTCTCGAATACTTTTTCTGTTTTGTGGAGTGAAAGAGTTGTGTCAACAAGAAGATAAAGTGTTGCTAAGCAACGGGTCTTACTGAACTTGCTCATCCCGAGAGTTCGCTTTGCGCCGACTCCAGCCGTCACTGCCTGCTGACTGCCACTGTCACCGCCACAGTCAACGATGTTTACTAATTTATGTTTCTAGTTTGCCTCTGTGTTTTTACTATATTATTTTACTTATTTATATTATTTTTAAGATTGGATATGAATTATGATAGGTCACTTCCAGGCGTTAATGCACCATCGACCTCCAACAACGACGGTAATACCAGTGTAGTTATAGAAGAACCATCTCAAAATTTGATCCAATGCTCTCTGTGTTCCCAAACCAGGTACTTTAAAAATCAACACGGGCTTAAAGTACACTTGGGCAAAAAACACAAAGCCTCGAACAAGCAAGTTCAGTAAGACCCGTTGCTTAGCAACACTTTATCTTCTTGTTGACACAACTCTTTCACTCCACAAAACAGAAAAAGTATTCGAGAATTCCCAAAGTATTATCTCATGGTCGTTGCCCACATGCGTGTGTTTAAAGAGGAATGCCGGCCACGAGAAAATTGTGATTATAGGGGCGAAGAGATCGAAGAAAGTGGGAAAATCCACTCCAAAATACGAAGCTGTTGTGTCAAGTTGATAGATCTTTCTTTCTTTCTTTTCTTCCTTAATGGCGGCCACTAGGCTTGTGCCAATATCAGTTAATTGCTCTGAGAGCGACTCACGTTGTACGGTAATTGTAGTTTTTGCAACTTGATAGTAAAATTCCAAAAACCACGTGGAGACAACTTGCGCATTAAAAAATGTCAGACACGAGAGCAATATAGAATTTTGAGATCACTGTAACAGTTAAGGTTAATCGCCGCATAAAACACTATCAGAATTATACCACAACTAGCCAAAGAAACAGAAATACCAAAATTATATACTGTCTACATCCGCCATGTTCGAATGCCACAAATCGAATCGATAGATCTTTCTTCTTTCTTTTAAATGTATTTTGTATTTGTTAAACTTGCCCAGCTCGCTAGAAAATACGTCAGAGTATTTACTTTTTTTAATGATTTAACAACGTCCGCCTCATTACTTAAATTATTGCAGTTCAATGCGCAAAAATGCAAATCAAAAGCGCTAATGAAATCGCGTCCTAATAACGGCGGCTGACCTATTGTAACTTCAATAATAAATAACTTTAAAGGTTTTGTTTTCCCATCAAAAGAAATAGGTAACGTTACGCAGCCTGAAGGCAATATTTTACTCCCGTTATAACAATTGAGTCTTATGTTACATTCTTTTAAGGTATATTTTCCTTTGAACGATTCGTTGAAAATCTTAGCGGGTAGCACGGAAACCGCGCTGCCGCTGTCTACTTCGCATAATATTCGCTCGCTACCTACCGACACGACTTGCTGCATAGGTTTACCGTTATCACATCTGATACTATAAATAAACAAATCTTTAATACCTTCATGGATGTCATCGGATTCCTGAGCTATGAAGTTGTTGCACTTTTCATTAACTTTGCACACACGACTCAAATGACCCTTAGTATTGCACTGTTTACACGTATAATTAGCATATCGGCATTTGTCTTTCGAATGGTTCTTAAATCCGCACACCGTACAGCACTTATTCGGCGCGTAGTGGGCAGCGCGCGGCGGTGGCGTCGGGCGCCGCGCATGCAGCGCGAACACCTCGGCCGCGGGTGCGCCCGCTCCCGCTGTCCGCGCGGCCGGGCCAGCCGCTTGCATGGCCAGACGTGCACTGCGGGTGGCTTGAGCTAAGTGTAACGCTTTGGTGAACGTTAGCTTATCAACACTTTCTGCGAATAGTTTTTCCCTTTCACGAGCGTTCTCCAGTCCGGGAACGAAACGGTCTCGTAACGCCGTTTCCAACTCCTGAGTAAATCCACAAAACTGTGCTAGTCGTCGCACTCGCGCCGCCCATTCGGCTAGATCCTCACCCGGTCGCTGCTCTGCTTTATAAAATGTATACCGCTCAGCAAAAGAGCATTTCGGTGACTGGAAGTGATCGTCTAGTTTTCCTAAGAGACTTTTATATTCGACGGTGTTCAATGTCTTAGGTGACACCAGGTCTCGTGCGACGCGGTAGGTGTTTTCCACTAGCGTCGTAAGAAGTATTGAGCGTCGCTTCGTACCAGCTTTATCGGTGTCATCCGTGAGCTCATTCGCATAACACATCGATTCAAATCGCTCCTTAAAAATACTCCATTCTTGCGTGCTGTGGTCGAAACTGAGGTTGCCACCGAAAACAACTTTTGAGCTATCTCCCATTGCGATCCCAATAATAAAACTGTTTCCTTTTATAATTGTACACGTGTTAGATACGTATTCGTCGCCAGTTGTAGTATTTTTGGGTATTACTTCCAGTAAAACACGCAAGTACACTCAACACGGTTTAATCGTTGGCAGCAAACTAAACTAACTCTCTTTACAAACTACCTACATATCCTAAAATACTACAAAAGTATTTATTATTATTAAACACATACAAATATTAAGAAACAATAACAATAACAAATTAATACTATAACTATAAATAAAATAAAACTAACTAAAACTAAATAAAATTAGTTAGTTAGTTTTAATTTTTATAGTTTGTTAGTGTTTATACTTAGTTAAGTTTTGTTCATTGTTATTTTATATTCTTAGTTTCATTAAATTTAAAAAGCGAAATTATGTTACCTAATTAAATAAATAAATAAAATAAATATCACGGGACAATTCACACCAATTGACCTAGTCCCAAAGTAAGCTAAGCATCGCTTGTGTTATGGGTACAAGGCAACAGATAAACATACTTATATACATAGATACATGCTTAAATACATATTAAACACCCAAGACCCGAGAACAAACATTCGTATTTTTCATACAAATATCTGCCCCGACACGGGAATCGAACCCGGGACCTCAAGCTTCGTAGTCAGGTTCTCTAACCACTAGGCCATCTGGTCGTCAAAATTAATATTATTATGTAGTATAAATTAAAAGCACGTTTAATGTGTTTTAAATTAACAATGTGTAATTTAAACGAAACACAATGGCTTGTGGATTCGGAAAAAAAGTGCACAAATTGGAGGGGCGATATTTTTGACGCCGAGTGTACCTATTTAAAGTCGCTGTTTTTTTGTTGTATAAATTATCACATTGGGTATTTAACCTGTAATGATAATTGTATGTATAGAAGAATAAATAAATAAATAAATGTCAAAAAAGCAGACCAAAGGCCAGCACCAGGGGGGGCACACTTACATATATCACACTTTTCATGCGACTACAGCGATCTCTGGTTGTTTGGTATAGAACTAAATTAGCGGCCATCTTGGTTGACTTGTCAAACTTGTCAGTTGTCATTCATCGGCCATGGCCATGGCGTACCAAATTGTACGGTCAAGGACTTTAATTAATAGGCCACTTGCCAATGTTCGTATTTTAGCCGTATAGTGCAAATCGGGTTTAGCCGCTTATACTTCGTATATGCTGATTTGAATTAGACGGCTAAAATACGAATAGTGGCAATTAGCCTATCAATTAAAATTACGCGTAATTATAGCTGTACATCACTACCAACATATACATATAGATAGGTATACATCTATAGATACGTCACATTAGTTCTTCACCAGGGCGTAAGGCAGCAGCACCTTCCATACATGCATATTTGACCATAGAGTTGCCACTCTTGTTCATATAATATTACAATACTCTTTGGCCAGCACAAACCAAAGCGCGGGGCGTGCACGGGGCGTTGTATAACACTGAATCGTATACGCTGACATACATACTGGCAGCGCGGCCTGTCGCCAGTGTGTATCAGCGTATATGATTCAGTTGCAGCGCGCTGGGCCCGTTCCATCGGCATCGCAAGCACTGAGTGTCTGTGGTGGCCTTAAATGCCACAACCACCGAGAGACTGTATCAAATACGATGTGCCGCGATGCCGTTGTGTGTCACCGTATATTTGATTCAGTGTTATAAAGCGCGCTGCGCACGCTTGCCGGCGCACTTGCACGAATAAGTGAGAATGTAAATGCTACACGGTCAGCTGTAATGCGACATGCGATAGATGGACGATAAAATTTGAGGCGAAGGAAACAGTTTCACTTTAATAAAAACATTAAGGCTGATTGTCACATTGACTCGAAAGTGAAAATAGCCTTTGATGTTTTAAGATGTATGTATAACTGACATTGAACCTTATGATGGTGAAGGAATTTTTCGATCGACTATACCAGGGCCTATACTACAAAGTTCAAAATTCGAACTTCGTATCATGTCATTCCTCTCACGCTAATAGTATTTAATACAAGAGCGAGCAAGACGATGCGATACGAACTTCGATTTTCGAATTTCGGAGTAGCCCCCCAGGCCTTATTACGTATTCCGAATTTCGATCTTCTTATCGTACCGTTCCGTTCACACTAATAGTATTATACTGAAGTGTGACAGGGGTGGCACGATAGGAACTTTGAATTCCGGAGTTGCCATGGATATGCTGTTCAGCCGTAGTAGTTTCACCGCAGTCGGCAGTTTATATAGTTTCAAACTTCCTCGCCAGTTAACTGGGAGCGCTAGCAATTACCCATTGTTGAATTTTTAATAGAATACAAAGTTATGCTGTATTTTTAATTCCGGTTAAGCTTCATGTAGACGGAATAAGTTTTTTTTTTTAGTAGCCTTTGGGCAAAGGCCTCTTCTCTGGTCCTCCACAGCTCCCTGTTTTGAGCCAAATCTGGCCAATTGTTTAATTACGCGTCCAATAGTCGTCTAGCCATCTGCGCCTGGGCCTGCCTTGCCGACGGTAACCGTCGTGCGGGATCCACCACGTGGCTGAATGCGCCCACCTTTTTGTTTTCTTGAGTAATTACTTAAGGGAAAGTAACCTATATTGAACCGGCGCTTATTTATTTACAATGGCAACAAAAATGAAGCGATGACAGCGCCACAAAAAGTCCGCCATTTTGCATCATCGCTTAATTTTTTGTTGCCAATGTAAATAAATAGTGTAATTTGGTAGAAATACGGAAGTGGTCCAATTTAAGCCGGTTCAATATAGGTTACTCTCCCCTATATCACGCGAATTTCGTTACAAATGCCAGGCCGCATGGCTCCATAGGTACTTTCATGTCGATACTTAATATTTGCTGTGGTAGCCTTTGTGTTGGTATTGAGGGAATTTGTATTTTTCTTGACGACGTATTGGTTACAGGCCCAACCCGGGAAATACATATCGAACGATTAGAACAGGTTTTAAGCAGATTACAAGACGAAGGTTTACGGTTAAAACAAGATAAGTGTGAACTATTTAAAAAATCAGTCGAATATTTAGGATTCGTTATAGATAAGCACGGCCTTCATAAATCAAAAAGTAAGGTAGACTCGATACTTAAAGCTAAAAGCCCTAAGAATGTGTCAGAACTTCAGTCTTTTTTAGGTATGCTGAATTATTACCGGTCTTTCGTGCCTAATGCCTCGGGCATTTTAAACCCATTATATGAGCTTTTAAAAAAGATTGTAAGTGGAACTGGCGGGAGGAACACGATGTGGCATTCAATCGAATAAAAGAGGAGCTTGCGAGCGAGCGCGCGCTCGCGCATTACTAGGGGCGTTCAATAAAAAGTGAGAATGAGTATGTTATATAAACAGCTTTTACTAAATGTCATTTTATTTTTCGACATAGTCACCTTTTAGCATAATACACTTAGTATATTTTTTTTCTAAACTTAAAATTCCATTTTTAAAAAAGGTCTCATCTTGAGTACTTAAAAAATCTTGTACTGCAGCGACTACCGCGTCGTCGTCTTCAAATTTCTGGCCTCTCAGGTATTGTTTCAATCTCGGAAATAGGTAGAAATCACTAGGAGCGAGATCTGGTGAATACGGAGGATGCTTAAGGATATCGAACCCAGCGTCACGAATTGCAGCCATTGCAACGGCGGACTTGTGTGTCGGGGCATTGTCCTGGTGGAACAGCACAACTTTCGAGAGTTTACCTCGCCGTTTTTCGCGGATCTCATTGCGCAATGTTGCTATTTGTTTGGCGTATAAAGTGCCCGTAATAGTGGCTCCATGCTCGAGATACTCAATCATTAATACCCCTTTACCATCCCAAAAAACAGAGCCCATGACCTTACCGGCAGATGGGCTCACCTTGAATTTCTTCGGAGTTGGAGATGATGGCCTTTTCCATGTCATAGACTGCAGTTTCGTTTCAGGGTCGTAATGATGGAGCCATGTTTCGTCCATTATTATAAATCGCGCCAAAAAAAGTTCCCGGTCTTGCTGCATCAGGTTCAAAGCTTCTTGACAAATCTCTAGTCTAGTTTGTTTTTGCGTGTCAGTAAGCATTCTTGGTACCCAACGCGCAGATACCTTTTTCGTACCCAAGCGTTCATGTAAAATATTATGCACGCTCCCCGTTGAAATCTTTACATTTTCAGCAATAAAACGAACTGTGACACGACGATCCGCCAAAACTGAGTTTTCGAATTTTTTCACAATTTCTTCAGTTACTGCTGTAGTAGGGCGTCCGGAGCGGTGGTCGTCCATAGTCGATGTTCTTCCACGTCAAAATTCGCCGCACCAACGTGCGACTGTCGAATACGGAGGAGCATTAGACCCTAAAGTGTCCCGCAAATCCAAATTGACTTGGTCCGTAGAAAAAATTTTCAAATACAAGTATTTGATAACGGCGCGCAGTTCAATTTTCTCCATTTTCGCTAACGTACTCAATAGCATTGCAAAGAAATTAGCGTATATTTTTTTAAACAAAAGACAGTTAGTTTTTTTTTCATAGCAATCAGCTAGATAGATTAGCTTTACCGGCCAGTATTTAATTTCGTAATATTAAAAGAGTTTGCATCTCATTCTCACTTTATATTGAACGCCCCTCGTACAACCCCGCGTACCCCACTATCCTCACGACGGATGCGGGCCCAGCGCTGGGCGCCGTGCTCGCGCAGGCGCAGCCAGACGGCCAGGAGCGCGTCATCGCCTACGCTTCCCGTTCGCTTACTGCCAGTGAAAAAAATTACGCTCAGATTCAGAGAGGCAACAGCAATTATTTTCGGAATTAAAAAATTTCATTATTATCTATATGGTAGATCGATACCGTTCACGCTTAGGACAGACCATAAACCGCTAGTTTCGATTTTCGGTAGTAAGAAAGGTATTCCTGAATTAGCAGCAAATAGACTGCAACGTTATGCAATTTTCATGTCCGCATATAACTATAAAATCGAATATATAAAAAGCGAACATAACGTTGCAGACTACCTATCGCGCGCGACTGCGGACGAGCCGGACCGGCCGCAAGGCTGCCCGGAGTGTGACTTGGTGGATAGGGCCACTTATATTAATTTTATTTCTGAATCGTTAAAACCTATCACAGTAAGCGATATTTGTTCAGAAACAAATAAAGATAGTGTTTTAATTAAGGTTAAATCATACGTGGAAAAAGGGTGGCCACGAAAAGTGAGGGAGAGCGAACTTAAACCTTATTTCAATTGCCGAGTCGAATTGACCGTAGAACAAGGTTGTATCTTAAGGGGCCATAAAGTGGTAGTACCGGACGTGTTCCGGGAACAACTTTTGAACGAGCTGCACGACTCACATCAAGGCGTAGTCAAAACTAAATCGGAAGCTAGGAAACGTATGTGGTGGCCTAAAATAGACCAACAAATTGAAGAAAAAATCGGTTCTTGCAGCGTATGTATAAGTATGAGAAGCGCTCCGCCGCGCTGCCCGCTCGCGGTGTGGCCGCGCCCGGCCGGGCCTTGGCGGCGCGTGCATCTCGACATGTGCACGGTGCAGGGCAAACAATTTTTAATCGCTGTCGACGCGCACTCTAAGTGGGTGGAGTGTTATACGATGCCTCAAACGGATAGTAACAGTATAATAAATAAATTAACAGACATGTTTGGTAGATTTGGTCTTGCTCGCACTCTAGTTACTGATAACGCCCCTAATTTTTATTCTACTCAGATAGCGGATTTTTGTCGGATAAACGGTATTAACCACGTCACTACTGCGCCGTGTCATCCAGCCTCGAATGGCCAGGCAGAAAATAGTGTCAAAAATATTAAAAAAGGTATAAAGGCAATACTTTCTCAGAATCCATCTCAATCCATTTTTACAATAAAATTAAACAAGTTCCTATTCGACTATAGGAACACTGTTCACTGCACAACCGGGTTATCACCGGCCCAGTTATTGATGGGCCGCTCATTACACTGTCGACACGACTTGTTGAGCGTCGTCGGCGCGACGAGCGCGGCGCCGGCGCAGGACCAGTCGTCGAAGTCCTTAGCAAATCAAAATGTCAATCGTAAACAGATCAGAAACAGAAACAGACAATGTAATTTAAAAAAGGAATGAATGTATTAGTAAAATCATTTTATTTAAATGGCACTAAAAATACATGGAAACAAGGCGTAATCCAACGAAAAATTGGTTCACGAATGTTTATTGTATATATACCAGAACTAGACGCGACAGTAAAAAAACACGTGGATCAGTTGTTACTGTATAAAGGTAGCCCCGTCACAGAGGAAGTGGAACATTATGAACAAAGTATCCCAACCTTGCAATGCGACATCCCTGAAGAAAATGTACATAACGACGTCATACCACTGCAAACATCACCGGACACTCGAGAGTACAACGTCACTAAATAGTCCACTTCCAGAATATTCAGCAGAAGGGGAAGAAGAGGTGGCAGAGCCGGAAATACCTGCTGAGATTTTCAGTGCTGACAATGTTTCGTCCGAGGTTGCCGAGACTGACCTTCAACCCGCGGGGCAGGAATTCACGGTCGATAGAAGCCGCCGTTACCCGTTAAGGAATACACGGAATACGGACATTAATTATAAGATTTAGTTTTAAGTTTTTATGGTTATAAGAACTGTAATTTTGGAACAAATTGTTCATGTTTACTGATTAGTTGTAATTTATGTTGTAATATTGGTGGAGGGAATGTAGTATTTTAGGATATGTAGGTAGTTTGTAAAGAGAGTTAGTTTAGTTTGCTGCCAACGATTAAACCGTGTTGAGTGTACTTGCGTGTTTTACTGGAAGTAATACCCAAAAATACTACAACTTTAAACTAACTTATTAAAATAAAATAAACTGAAACTAAATTAAATCTAAAAATTTATTTCGCTAAGGTCTAGATTAGCTTGAATCTGATTTTCGCCGGAGGGGCGACGACGCCGTGTATGGTAATAGATTTTATGCCGTAAACAACATAACCGTTCGCCTGCCCACAGGAGCTCCTAGTAACCCTATCGACGCTCCTCCGCGGCTCGGTGTACGAGCGCCTCCGCTGGGCCTTCCGGCTGTACGACGTGGACGGCGACGGCGCGATCACGCGCGGCGAGCTGGCCGAGGTCGTTGTGGCGGTGCACGAGCTGCTGGGGCGTCGCGCGCCGCCGGGCTCGCCGCTCGCCAAGCAGACTGACGCCAAGGCTAACGAACAGGTGAGGAGTGATTGCATTTCAGCCGTAGGACGTCCACTGCTGGACATAGGCCTCTCATTGACGCCCAATCATTACGGTTGGAAGCCACTTGCATCCACCCTGAACTCGCTTGCCAGGCCGTGGTCTCCATTCGAGAACTTTCGGGCCCCAACGGCCATCTGTTCTGCGTGCTATATAATAATAATAATAAATTAATAATAATAAATTTGTTTATTAAAATAAATCCAATTTACAAAAATTATGGCTTACCAAGCGGTCCCACACTAGGCAATGCCTGTCACGTGGTGACCGGATTCGGATTACAATTTTACAATACAGAATTAAAATAAACAAGTATTACGATTACATACAAAGTTGGTAGGTACTCTTAAACAACTACGAAAAAACAAAAATGGAAATAAAGTATGTATAGTATAAATTTAACATTTATGTATTTACTGTATGAAATTAGGGTAATTAACTTGAAATCTATATTGTCGATAATTAGTGAAACGGCAATAATACGCGGATTTGAGTGTGAATGGGCGTGTGAGTGAGTATATGTGTTTGATGCGTGTGCGAGTGTGTGTGTGTGTGTTTGTGTGTGTTTGTGTGTGTGTGTGTAGGCGCAAGTATGGCTAAAGCTTGCGAAAAGCATCTATTTAGGAAATAATCTTCAATAATCCTTCGGTTTTCTTGTAGTCAAGACTATTTAGCCAGCAGATAACCCTTTCTTTAGCTTCACGAACATTAGCTTCTGAGATGTTACAATATTTTAAAACTTTATTGTAAAGGAAAGGATGAAGAAAGTCTGGGAAACGTTTTGCGAAGGCAGTCTTTGTAGGGGGTGTTGGAACCCTGAAAACACGTTTTCTGATTAGGTCTGGGTAATGGTCTGAACAAATAGTTAATTTATGTACCTGGAGCGTAACGCGCAGGATCATTAACTGCCGCACACTTAAGACACTCGCCTCCTTGTAAAAAGCAGTCGTGGGAAATAGTCGAGGTTTCCTAAGCATAACCTTTAGCACAAAACGTTGCGCTCTCTCGAGAGGCAGGAGCACCGATCCCGCAGCACCACCCCACACGCTTATGCAATATGTTATAATAGATTCACAAATAGCGGTGTATACGAGCTTTAGTAAGTCCCCACTGGCCGAGTTCCTCAGAGTTTTCATAATGAAGACGATGCTCCTGACTCTAGCTGAAACTGTTTCGACGTGATTTTGGAAATTAAGTTTCTCGTCAAGCGTTATACCCAAATAGCTTATAGAGGAGCAACTACCGATCGACCGGCCGCTTGCAGAATCAATGACTGGAACCTGACAGTTAAATTTGAGAACTGGACGTTCCCGGGGGGCTGACGAGGCTGTCTTATGGGAACAAAGGTATTTGGTCTTCTGAGTGTTAAGGGTGAGCAGGTTATCGGCCAGCCAGTTTGCAATCACAGTCAGACCACTCTCCGCCACCGCGAAACATCTCTCCCAATTCACGTCGTGGAAAATTAGAGCAGTGTCGTCAGCATAGCAGATAATTTCTGTCTGTTTAATGGGTAAGGCAAACATGTCATTTAAATAGATGAGAAACAGGGTAGGGCCCAAGATGCTGCCCTGCGGGACACCAAAGGTTACAGGAACCTGAGCACTAACTACTTAAAGCGCCAAGTTTAACGCACTGTTTCCGATTTGTGAGATAGCTTTGAAACCAGTTCCAGGCAGTGCCTCTGATTCCTAAAAGTTCGAGCTTCCTCAACAATGTCGGAACAGTAACCGTGTCGAACGCCTTAGCCAGGTCCAGGAACACACCCATGCACGCGCTTCCCCTGTCCAGATGCGATGAAATCAACTTTACCAGCAGTGCAGCAGCCTGTTCCGTAGATCTGTGCCTCCGAAAACCAAACTGCCTGTCCGAGAGCAAGTTCTCACCCTCAAGGAACCCGACCAATCGATCACTAATGATCCTCTCCAAAATCTTCGAGAAACTGATAAGAAGGGAAATAGGGCGATAATTACCAGGATTATCCTTTGGACCCCCTTTGTAAATGGGTACAACCACCGCCACTTTCCATGCTTCCGGAAAAGAACCACTTTCCATGCTGAGATTGAAGATGTGTACAAGTGGCTCTACAATGTAATCTTTAACATTAACAATTACGCGATTTGTTATTTGGTCGATTCCGGGAGCACTGTCGATTTTCAAATTTTGTAAATGTTTTTTGACTTCGAATATATGGTCTGCCCATTGCCATTTCAACGAGCTAATCCGTTTGGCTATGTCGGTGACCCCGGTTCTACGGATCTCGTTGAGGAGTTTGATGACTTGATGAGGTGAGGTGTGGTGAGGAGTTGCTTGAAGATTTTTTTTATCGAGTGTAAACAACCCAATGACGATTAACCTTTAACGTAAAGCTACTTTGAACTTCATGCCATTTTCAACCGACGAAAACAAAAGGAGGAGGACAATTCGACGTGTTATATATTTTTTATGTATGATCACGCATAACTTATTACAGAGTAGTCGGATTTTGATGATTATTTTTTTATTGGAAAGCGTATACCCCAAGGGTGGTCCCATTTAAATTTGGAAATAATATTCCTACCCTAAGGGTAGGAAAACAGGGGATGATTGACTAACTTTTTACAGAGTAGTCTGATTTTCATAATTCTTTTTTATTGGATAGATAGGGTATACCTTGAAGTTGGTATTATAAATTTGGAAAAAAAATTACCCCAAGGATGGAAAAAAAGTATAAAATAAAAACTTTTTAACAAAAAATTAAACCGCCGAAAAAACTGAAAAGCAAAAAATAATACTTTTTTGTTTGACATTAATCTAGGTACCAGTTTGAAGTCGGTGCCTCAGCACGAGCCAGGAGGAGTGATATAAGCCAATCAGGTAGACGATTATAGGTGCACTCCTCCTGGCTAAGTGCTGAGGCACCGACTTCAAACTGGTACCTAGATTAAGGTCAAACAAAAAAGGTATTATTTCTTGCTTTTCAGTTTTTTCGGCGGTTTAATTTTTTGTTAAAAAGTTTTTATTTTACATAAAACTGACCCGTCGTTAACCTGATGAGAAGTGCAGACGAGGCTAAAGGTGTACCTCACTGGTTCAGTAACGGCCTATTCACTCTAGCCTTGAAGAGCCCTAGGTTGTATTTATCTGGAAATACAGACGACGGGAGCGAATTTCATCCCTTAGCAGTTCATTTTAGGAAAGATGAAGCGAACAGCTTCGTGCGGGCCAATGGAATACTAACCACATAACGGTGAATTCGTTGCGCCTCCGCGGCGAACACGGCGCGCGTTCGCTCTGCTTCTAAATACGTTCGCAAACCCCAGTGTGATACTCTTAAATAAACGACCTAACGTTACTATTACTATGATATCTAGATCTACCACGGAACCACCGCACTGGCGCAGTCAGCTAGAAACTTTAGACATTTTACAACCTGCTGCCCGCGGACAATAGGGCTGCAAGTTCAGAATTAGGTTATTCTCGAACGACTTCAAACAAAAGTTTGACTTTAAAGTTCCGAGGAACCGGCAAATTTTAAAGTTATGAGAATTCACAAGGACAGGTTATTAGTTATAGTCTTAATGCAACAATTTAGTTAATAACGGTGCGGTGAAGCGGTGATCCAAGTATTAGTTTGTCAAGCAAGTCGTGTCCTTTGAAAAAGGCGGCATTTTCAAAAACTTTTACATTGTCAACACTAATACGCTGATAACTATGATTGATACTCGAATTTATGTAGCAGTAAGTAGTTAAAAAGACAGCTACATAAATTCAAGTATCAATTATAGTTTTCAGCGTATTGTTAGTGTAACATGTAAAAGATTTTTGAAAAAACATAAATAAATAAATAAAAAAAATGCCGCCTTTTTCAAGAGACACGACTCGCTTGACAAACTTTCGGTACACAGTTAACAAGTTTATAAAATCACGCTATATATGCTGTCAAAAGATACCATTACGTTACGTTACGCAAAATAGGCGCATAGAGATGTCGAGTTGCGGAAAATAGCCCGTTAATACCTATACCTACCATTGGAAGATGTAGTTTAAACTAAAACCGTTGGAATCAAAGCCTTCGGGATGCTACCACCTGACTCAGAACTTTGAAATTTGGCAAGTACTTCAACCCTAAAAATTAGGACGCACTAAACTGCAAAATATACTTAATTTTCCATAGAAATACTATAAATTACAATAGCACATTACTGCAGAGGCCGGAACTTAAGGGGTTGCCGGCCGAGTATCTAAGTTGACGGCCGAGTGGTACACGAGGCCGGCAACCCCTGTTCCGGCCGAGGCTTGTATAGTGCTTTTCTCAAACATGCACCATCACCATCATCATCATCATCATCATCATCATCATCATCATCATCATCATCATCATCATCATCACCATCGTCGTCGTCATCATGGTGGTGATGGTGATGATGATGATGATGATGATGATGGTGGTGGTGATGATAATGATGGTGGTGATGGTGATGGCGATGATGATGATGATGGTGATGATGATGATGGTGATGATGATGGTGATGAATATGATGATAATGATAATGATGGTGATGATGATGATGATGGTGATGATGGTGATTATGATGGTGGTGATAATGATGATGATGATGATGATGATTATGATGATGATGATGATGATGATGATGATGATAATGATAATGGTGATGATGGTGATGATGATGATGATGATGGTGATGATGATGATGATGGTGGTGGTGATAATGATGATGATGATGATGGTGATGATGATGATGATGATGATAATGATGATGGTGATGATGATGGTGGTGGTGATAGTGATGATGATGATGGTGGTGATGATGATGGTGGTGGTGATGGATGATAATAATGATGATGATGATGATGATGATGATGATGATGATGATGATGATGATGATGATGATTATGACGATAACGATGATGATGATGATGATGATGGTGATGGTGATGATGATGACGATGATGATAGTGATGATGATGATGTTGATGGTGAAATATTTCTCTAGGCAGATCACCATTACCATCGCCATCACCATCTTACCTTACCTTAAATAAGCGTAGTGGCAGAATGTCATAATGAACCAAAACGGAAATATTGCTTATAGTTTTTTTTAAATGGCTAAATGCTATGATGCCATAGACCTATAAACATCATGGTGCTGTGTGACATGAAACAATACTTAGACGATCGCATTGCCGGCCTAGGCCTGCAACGGTGTATTTTGAAGCCTGTTTTAAGGAACACAACGTAAACATTACATAGCATGTTTGAGAAAACTTATTTTGTGGTTATTTTTTAAGTTATACCGAACGCTCAATGCGCATTTTTCGCTAAAAACATTTTTAGCCCTGCTAGACAAAAACAAACTAATAAAATCATATTGTTACCCGCTTCCCTTCCCAAACCGCAGACAAACCGGCTAAACTTTTAAATGGCAGTTCTTGTTACGGCCAATCCGCTCGATGCCGCGGCACATTCTGTGAAAGGCGCCATGTTTGTGTACTGTCGTTCATGAAAGTGTTACGACTTAATATTATTTCTTTAACGAGTTCATGTCAGATTTGTTTTCTTTATGTATTTTTGATAATTAAAGCGTGTAATGTGCACTGCTAACATGAATAAAAAGCACATGCCCCATCTGTGTCTTGTCTACCAAATCTTGCAAGTCAAATTTAACCCACCGTTTTGTGGTCAGATTGACTTGACATTTGGTATACATGTCAGCTAAAATGCTTGTATTTAAAATTATCTTTTTAGGGTATGTTATATAAAATTATTTATTTATTTGTTTATCCCACGTTTAAAATATAATATTCTTATTTTAAAAAAAATATATATATATTTTCCTTTTCCAGGTCGACAGAGTGTTCCACAAGCTAGACCTGAACCAGGACGGAGTGATCACAATCGAAGAGTTCCTCGAGTCGTGTCTGAAGGATGACGTTATTATGCGCTCACTGCAGATGTTTGACACGGCGCTATGACGGCAGAGTGACGCCGCGCACGCGCGCTCAGACCTCAGGTGAGATACCTACCACAGCTAATACTAACACTAGCTTACATCCAAGACTTTGGCCCTGTGGGAAATTAAAAAAATCTTTAGTGTATTATGATGCTCAAGAAATATATTATGTCTGCCAAATAAGACCGTAATCACAGCACTTTCAGCTGTTCGTTGTTTGTGAGTCAGTCATATATATATTACTTTTTTACAGATATTTTGATAGTAATGAGATAAACTTGGTTTAGTAGATTTGTATGTAGAAAGCAATCACTGAGATTTAAAGAGATATAATCATTGATTACTCCATTTAAGGGGACTGTAGCCTGCCCTTATTTAAAGATTCTTGGATTAACTGTATCGTCAACACATCTGGATAATAAATCAGACACGCGGCAGTTTAATTAATTTTGGTTTGGGTCACAAAGTCTATTTCGCCTACTCCATTTGTCAGATTAATTTCTTCAAACAGATTTGTGTGTGTAGTTTAAATGAAAATTAAATAATAAAATATCAACAAATAATTTAGGAGTGTACTAAATATCAAAAACTTTGTCGGAATTCAAGATCATGGGGGGTCGACGAGGAGTCGGCGACTATCAGGGACCACGCATGGTAACAGGCTATGACCCCATGCCCTAAGGACCCATATATGGTAACATACAAATATTTACAAGCACATATATAAGTGTATGGTTCGGAGATGCAAGCAGTTAAAATCTGCATTCCATGGCTCACCATACCATGCATGTTGCTATAAGTACACCTTCACCGAATGCCACTTACATATGCCTTAGAAAGCTTGCGAAGATTGAGTTGAATGGGTGAAGTTGTAGTACTATGCGTTTCATTTAGCGTTAGGATTGGATTTATAGACAGCTCGTTGCAAGAATTAAATGTTGCCAGTTGCAAGACTTATGCAAATTTCCACCTTTTTTAGCTAATTTTAATAATTTCAGGTGGAAATGAATTATCTCTGCCTACTCTTTTGCTGAAATGGAGGCGTGATTGTATGTGTGTAGCTAAGGATGGTTTTGTAAGGCGGTTGCCACACTACTCCGCAGATCACAGCGGCGTCCAGTGCTGCGGTTTTTAACTTTGTAGATTCTTATTTCGTATACATAAACTGCATGGTATAACCACATGAATAAATACGGAGCAGAAGAAAAGCTTCCGAACAGTGCTCGAAATTCTTACCTATTATCATAGGGTTGTCGCTCGGTAAAAACAAAAATTAAAAATCAAAATATTTTATTCAAACAAGTACCTAAGTATCTAATATCTGTATATCTACAAACACCGCAACAGGTAGGCAACTTTAAAAACAACCGAATACCCGAACGGTAGCTAAACGGTCGCGTCGTCGCTGGCGGCACACCTGAACTTTGTCTACTCACTGAGCTAGTTCAAACCGGTTTGTCTCCGAGCGGGCGCCGGTGCACGCCCCCCCCGTCTTGTCTGTGACAGGTCACGCACACATATGTTGTGCGTGTAGTAGTGTAATGCGTGCGCGACGTTGTTTGAACTTTTTATTCTGCTCCGTATTTATTCAGATGCGGTGCGACCGGAATTATGATTAATCGTTATGATAAATATGAAATGAACAGAAGACGGAACTAAATAAACGCGGTTCGTCGTGCACACCGCAGCTCTGGGCGGAGTTAAGGCCACCACAAACCGAAGCGTGGGGTGCCGACGGAGCGCGTACGCCCCACGCTGCGGTCTGTGGAAGGCTTAACAGAACAAATCGGTACGGTGGTGCGTACTCGCCGCACGGAAATCGTTGCTCCGCACGCCGCAACGGGATTAATTCTCACATATTGGGTATCTCAATTGAAAGGTCTGTTTATATGGTAATTTTGTCTGTGTGTGTGGTTAGCAAGTTGTGAATGTTTCAAATGACAATGTCTATAAGGGTTACTGATTTTTTGTTTATCTAATATCGTTATGTCTGGTTTGTTGTTTTGTCTGTTATTATGGTGTCTTTTTTTCACAGGCCGGTGGCGAAGCGGCCGCGCCCCGCGCCCCACTGCCACTGCGAGCATGGCGCGCTGCTGTGCGTGGCCGCGGCGTGGTGGACGCGTGCGCGGGCGCTCGCGCGCAGGCTCGCCGCACTCCAGCACGTGTACCACGAGTGGCGCCCGCGGCTCGACGCGAAGATGTTCGCGGGCTTCTAGAGTTTCCGATAGCACCAGCGATTCGCCACGTAGTTATGTCTGTAGCCTGTGCGAGCTGAGCGCGTGAGGCATTGGGTCCGCCAGTCAAAGTCAAAGTCACAATATTTTTATTCAGTTTAGGCTTCAATTTAAGCACTTCGGAACGCCGAAGAATCTACCAACAGTTCAGAAAAACCAGGCATAGGAATCAGACAAGAAACTCAACAAAGCAGTTGAATTTAAGTAGGTTTTACTTGCTTAAAACTCGTCATCGGCAACCGAAAGATGTCCACTGCTGGGCATAGGCCTCTCCCGACAACGCTACAGCGGGCGACCGAAGGTCGTATTGTCTAACGCGTGGATGCTCGCAATCGCATTCACCATCTCTTTCCATCGTCAACCTATGCCATTTGGCAGAAAGAAGTAGTGAAAGTGATTGTAATTACAAACGTGTTGGATTACATGACCGCAGGCCTTGTGGAAGGCCAACTAACTGCATTTTCCGGTACCTGGGCGCTCAAGAAGACATTGGCCCAACGGCCATCAGTTTTCCAAGCAAGCTCCGCCCGCTGGCACTGCTCGCACTCCTAGCTCTTAAGGGTGCGTTTCCACCAGAGCCGTGCGAGTTAGTGAAGCGGCGTGCGAGGAAATAATCCACCAATCAGAACACTTCATTTTAAAGTATTTCTACTGTGGATTTTTTCTTCGCACACCGTGTAGCGACTTCACGCAGCTCTGGTGGAAACGCACCCTAAAAGTCCTAGAACTAAGTTATGTTGTATCATAGCCTTTTCGTGTGTTGGAGTTCGCGTGATACGTCAGGCCCAACCGGTCCTTAGACAATATGCCGTGCGAGCCATTTTTAATTTCATTGTAGCATATTGCAGTTCAAACCCGTGGTGTTCACAGCAGTTCAAAGCAGTTCTTCTGTAACATTCTGAGAGGAGGCCTGTGCCCTGCAGTGGGACAAATAGAGGCTGGGATGATAATGATGATATTTTAGTTTTAATTTAGTTACTTAATTGAGGAAATTTAATTGAAATTTAACTGCCATGCCAAGCCTAAATGGTTTACGTGAACGAAGCCGCTTTTAAAGGCTAGTGGTACTGCACTTCAAGACGTGTCAAAGAACAAGTCCTTGGTTTCGGTTCCTCTCATTTAAATATCAGAAAATGTGTACAATACAATAATATAAACTGTTGCGATTTCACTACATATTATAAAACAATGTCCCTAGATGTACCTATGTTTAGATCTTTAAAACTACGCAAGGGATTTTGATGCGGTTTTTTTAATAGACAGAGTGATTCAAGAGGAAGGTTTATATGTATAATACATGCATAATTGCACCCGTGCGAAGCCGGGGCGGGTCGCTAGTTCACTCATAAATACCACACCTGCAAATTGATCGCGACGATATATTGATAAAATACAATACAAATTCTTTATTGAACACATGAGTTTATGAAAAAGACAAAGAGATGGGAAGACAATAGGTATACTGTGTAATCCTTTAATAGCGATCTCTTTCAGACAACCATTTAAACTGAATACAAACACGTCAAAGTAATAGCGGAAACGAATGGAGAGGAAAAAGGAAAATACAAGGTTATTTGTAAATCACTAGCATCCTTTTAACCCTAAACTCCTACCACTTAAACAAATGTTTTTTGTTTTACGGTTTTTGTCATAATTTAATATTTTTGGTGTAATAACGTTTTGAAAATTTGAGACTATCTCTTACTTTTACGATACTCTGTGCCTTGTAAGTCATTCATTCATTGCCCGCCACGACCGCGGTGCGTGGTCCCGCCCTCGAATTTCATAGAGTACGAAGTTGTGTTAGAAGTTATTATTTATTATTATTTATTTGTATGGAAAAAAAGAGCTCCATTTTAAAAAGTCGTAAATCAAAAAACATTTGTTTAAGTGATAGGAATTCAGGGTTAAGAGGATGTCAGTGAATTACAAATAACCCTGTATATAGAAATAAATACATCATTCACAGAAAAGCAAATTACAGTTGTATGTAATATACCAAAAAAATTCTTATGTCAAATACCTACATCACTACGCCACTAATTTCTACGTTTGTAGATCGGAAACTAAATTTTGAAGCCCTTTAGGGCCATTCTTAAATTACAATACACATTTGGGCCAGGCAGTTTGTGACAAAATCAAAATAACAGGGTTGGTGACACTACTAAACAATAATTTCATGACATGACTATTAAAAACATACATCCTTTTAGATCTAAAACCTAGATTAATTTTCAATAAGCAATTAAAATAAATAAATAGTAAGTCAATTGAGTGTGCGAATAAAGGCCACCACAAACCGCAGTGCGGGGCGTGCGCGCGACGCCTACGGAGCGTGCTCAGCGCGCTGTATAACACTGAATTATATACGCTGACACACACTGCAGAAGGTAGTTTTTGCCATACAGATCATATATATCAATTGGTTGGTGATGTTATCATCCCTATTGCGATTTCTATAGTAATAACATAAGTGTGACAAAGAGGGTTTGAAAATGGTCAAAATTGGTGTTATGTCATTTAAGAATGGAATCTAGCTAAAAACTCGATTTAAGTATTTTTCGTTTATCATTTTGTTATTCGATGGCAATATTGATTATTGAATTGAATAGTGAGTACATAGCAATACGAAGCATGCCGATAACGTATTATAACGTTAACTATAAGTTAAAAAGATTTTCCTAAATATACCGACAGGTACATAGACAGTATAGAACTCATATACAATAAATAACAATGTTATAGAATTTAGAAAATCCTAGTGTTTTAGTTCAAAACTTATGGCATGTTTTAAATAAGCATCTTTAGATTCTTTAGAAATTAATTTAGTAATTAATAGGAAAATTAGAAAATGTCAGGTCAGAATGTAGTAACCTTTTTTTTCTAAATTATATCTAAATAAGTACATAATATGATATAATTTTAAAATTGTAGCTGGAATTGATACTTAATTGACTCTCCATTCATGCTCCAGCTACAATTTTCAATACAATTTTTACTTTTGATGTAATTTAGAAAAAAACAACAATTACTGACGGGAAAAACGTAAAAATAAGGACAAAAATCGGAAAAAATCCGAGTTTGATAGTGACAAGCTTTTTTTAAATCTTAATAATAAGTTAAGCAATAAATAGTGTCCCAACATTTTAAGCTTGTTTTCTTGCGGCGGGAATTTAAAGTCAAATTTTATAAGAACATTGTTTGTTTTAAACATAAACTAAAGCAACAGGGTAAGTGCTCCTATGAGCGTATACTGGGTATCGCTTATTTTAATAAAATTTACTAAACAAAATTTTGGATATGCTTACCTCGAAAATATTTTTTGAAAAGTTAATAATTTTTAATATTTCATTTTAAGCTTTTGTCCAATTAAAATGAAACTTTTATGAGGCTAGATTCTTTCAAGCGTTTTCAATGAACTGCCTATTCTATAGATAACATTTGTACACTGGCGAGCATAAGTAACGGGATAGTTTAAACAAAAAAATGTGTGAAGAATTAATCGTTATTGTTGCTTACGAGTATAATTTAAATTATCATTTTTAAATATTCTTTTGGAATTATAACGTCCTTTATATTATGGAAATAAGGTTCGCAATTTCAATTTAATTTAATTTTAACTATACTTAAGTGCCTAAGGAGGGTTTCGAAACTATGACGTAGTACTTAAATTATGCAAATATGCATTGAGGCACCTTTTACAGAGGGGTTCTGCAGTCATTTTTTTTGGATTCCATAATTAAAAAAAGGAAAACTTGTAGCATCATTTCGTTGCCTATCTGTCAGACAAGCTTCTTTTTCTCCAGAACGCGTTCAGGAGTTAGGTCAAAACAAATATGCAATAGGTACTTAAATTTGTAATCCCTTGGAGCGGTGTCAAAAGTGAAGAAGGTAGAAGGGAAGAAGAAACTTCTAAAATCACGTGACCAAAAGAGAACCTTTTGAAAGGATGTTGTCATATAAAAATTGTATGAATCAAAGCCTATTAACTTATAAAGTACTACTCGTTGATATAGAAGTATGATAATTTCTGTGACCTTTAAATTAAACAGACGAACAAACCAAAAAATACATAGATTTTTAAGACTTGTTAGACTGGACTGCAGAATCCATTTTAAAACAAGTACTTCATTTTATCCCTTCCTAATAAAAATTTGACTAAACAATAAAATATGATCTTTTTTGTAACATTACGTTAAGGAAAAAAACAATAATGTGCTTGTTTGAACTCCGTGTTACACAAAGACTACGATTTTTTACTAAAAATATCAACGTGTTATTAAAATAAGTTCATATTTCATATTTTCAAGCAATCTTAAGTAAAATATGCAATTTTTTAAGCATATCAATCGTATGGTTGGCTTTTTAGAATAAAACGCCATCATTAAAAATTACTAATAAGTTAATAGAAAATAATTTGCATTTATAGAACTAAAACTAATCACTGATGCGTAGGAATTACATTTTTGATTAAGGAATTGGAATGGATATCAGTGCAATACAAAATATAAGATTCCGTAACTACTCACTTGAATTGAATTTTTAGATAACTTTTGAACTTTTTCGGAAATGTTTTGCTTATGTTTTGTGTTGCACTTAATTAATTTTAATTATTTAGTACAGAAGTTCCTAAGTTACAAAAATATTTATTGTTTCAATGAGAAATTATTGAACGTTTAAAATGTATTTTACAACTTTCAAATAATTTAATTTGAAAGTTATAGAATGTTAAATATTATGTTTTAAGCATTTCTGATGTTTTAATATAGTAGAATTACAAAGTATCTTATGAATAGTTGAAGTTTATTGATATTAAATAATGAATCAAAAATTGTTGACTGAATTGACAATTTGTAGATGTGGACAGTTTCTTCGTAGGTCAGTCATGTTTTATGTTTATTAAATATTTTCGGTAACTTTGTCATTTCATTGGGAGAATGAGTGAGTAATAGTTAAGCTTAAAGATCGGGCCAGTGCCACTTTTGGAGTTCTAATATTCGCATTTTTATCAACTTATTTAAATAGTGTTTTCTGCAGCTTAATTCTCTAACCAATCATGTGCGCGATTTCATCGCTGGGGAGATAATAAGAAAGCCTTCCCCACCCCTCAACAAAACGCGGTACCTGCGCGCGATGTAGATGGAGCGGGCGCAACGCGTTGTATACACTGAATGATATACGGTGACACACACTGCCGGCGGGCCCGTGCGCAAAACACGCCGCGCCGTTGGTGTGTTAACGTATTTGATTCAGTGTTATACAACGCGCTGCGCCCGCTCAGTCAGCGTCTCGAGCACGCCCCGCGCTTCGGTGTGGGGAAGGCTTCACTTCACTTGACTAGTTCGCATGGGGAGCGTTGAGCGGGCACGTGTGCGTAACACGGGTGGACTGTCCAACAAAAGCTAATAAATTTTGATCGAAAATAACAAAGTTACCGAGAAAACGTAGAAATAATATTTGCTAAGTACTTCTAGAAGACAGTTTAATTATATCAGTGTTAAACATGGGAAATAGGGTAGTTGTGTAAAAATGTGTAAAATATGTATTGGAGCCATTTTTTATATTTATTTGTATTTTGTGCTATTAGGTTTGGATTTGAAAAGAATATCATAATTTTAAGTTACAGTATGTAATTAAATTACGAACTACCTATACCTTCACACATCGACATGCTTAACGGAACGTAATGGCAAACAATATCTAGTAAAGTCTGATCAGTAATATATGATCATGAGCCATGTTGCGGATTTTGTTGGAACTAATTTCAAGGTCTGAATTTGAAGCGGCTTGGACACC
Organism: Archips crataeganus; assembly: GCA_947859365.1. Taxonomy (NCBI): domain Eukaryota; kingdom Metazoa; phylum Arthropoda; class Insecta; order Lepidoptera; family Tortricidae; genus Archips; species Archips crataeganus. The sequence goes on along the minus strand of OX402073.1, from coordinate 8,423,623 downwards.
GAATTTGATCCTGATTTTGATAACAGTGAATAAAAGTAGGTACCTAAGTCAAAATAACAAGTTGCCAATCCACATTCTTCAGACTATACTGAAATGTTCACTCAAATGATAACAGTACTCTGTTTTTTGTACTCTGTTAAATATGCCAATTTGTATAATAAGATATGTAAAACCACTATTCTGCTAAATTATATACTCATTCTATCAGTGTAGCTTGTGTCCCACTGTGGGGCAAAAGTCTCTCTTCCTTTACTCCATTATAATTATATTTAGTTATTATTATTTATGGAGTCATTACATATTTTACACATTTTATAATTAAATAGTGTAGATTGAGGCATTGATCTGTAATTTCCATTAGAGAACGAATATTATTATTTTAAAAGTAGTTGACGTAATTTAGAAAATACTTCAGATTTATTTTGTTTCAAAATAGTTACTTGATATTTTGACAGTAGATACATTCAGTTGTCTTCATAAAATGCTAAAAGTTTATTATTTTTCACAAACAGGGAAAAATTCACATGATTAAGTCTTTATCGACAAGTCTATACCTAACTACGAAAATATTTAATATACATTTTAACTTGTTGCTACGTATATATATATATTTTATCTATACCGAAAATGTATGAAAACCTATGAGACTTACTTTGTAAAATAATTTTATCTTACTCAAACTGGTTGTACCTGTTTTTGTATGGGATTGTATGTAAGAAAGAATTCACTGTCAAAAGACGTGAAATATTTGATGATATTTTCGAGTGAAATTTGGTAATTATAAAAAGGTTTTACAAAGGCCTTGTGGCTGTTTTAAAGTGAGAATCGAATGAAATTGTACCGTGTCCCAAAATTGTGCGTGAATAAATACCTACTTATTGTAAATAATTATAAATTTGTCACTGTGTCAAGACGTCCACGTTACTCTGATAGTAAAAAGTTCTTCATGTTTTACATGTGTTTTATTTTACAATTAACCTTTCGCATGATGTTTTAAGTAAAAAAACTACATTCAAGCCTCGTTGGTTTCATAATTATAAAATGAACTGATTACAATGAAAAATACAATAAACTACAAATTTGGGGCCAATTATTGCTTACAACATTCAAAGTTGCTTATGCATATCGAAGGTTAACGTTTAAATTTAAAAAGATCTATTAAAGCCGGTGCTCTCGACTGTACTGTCTGTCACTTTAGCGAGGAACACGAACGCTTTAAAAAAAAGCTTTGAACCTTTAATTTACGGTATCTTTTCTATTGATTTTTTAGCTGTCAAATAGAGGCGTTTATCACCGTTTCTCTAATAAATCTGTGAGTACCACAGAAATTGGGTCATTATCAAATTAGCCCACTTTTGCTAAAATGTAACTTCTTTTACCAATAAACTTTATAATAAATTGTAATAAAAATCAAGTAAGAAAGTTTAGCAAATACTGAAACGCATTATTTTCAGTTCAGACACGTCATATCAAACTTTACGCTTTCTTTACGCACACTGGACTGGACACAGGCTTGTATTTAAGCTTAGAATGGAAAACGTCTCAGTGCCCTCCTACGATACGTAATGTAATGTAAACATTTTCGGATTAGAGTTCATGTTATTAATGTTTCTGTTTATTTAAAATCGTTTAACAATAAAATAATGTCGAAAGTCGTGCACGTTGTAGACGGTGAGGCTTCAGAATCTGATTCTGAGGTCGAAATTGGCAAATCTCCGGTAAGAAATCGAAGTTACTTTCGTAACGATACATGTAGGGAATGCAATCCCGATCTCGCGGGATCCCGATCTCGCGAGATCTCGTGTAATTTTTCGGGATCAATCCCGAAGCATAATATGACGAGATCCCGTTCGAGATTGCCGGGATTGGGCGGCAGCAACGCTACACACATCTACTCGGGGCGCGAGCGGTGCGCGATAAACGAGCTTAGATAAATTAGAGTCAGTCATAAAAAAAGAAATGAATTTATTTGAGTGTGGAGGAACAAGGGGGAGATTTTTGCAGTTTGCATATAATTGTTTAGTCACGCTGTTGCCAACCAGTGTTGAGTCGGAGAGGGCACTCTCAGCAGCTGGGTACATTGCAACGGACATTAGATGCCGTTTAGCAGTTAGCACTCTTAATACACTTTGATTTTTAAGAAGCTACTTTCAAAATCACCCGTAACTACTTTCTAATCTCCTTGAGTTACTACTTTTTGTTTTGATTATGCTAATTTCCAAAAAAAAACTTCAATTATTTCGTTAGTAATATTGAAGAATAAAGGTTTTTGTTTTCTTTCAAATAATATTTTATTTTAAATAACCTCACTATCACAAACAAGCAGTTTTCATCGTTTTCAGTCATTTACATTTTTTTTAAACTAGACGAGATCCCGAAAATTCCGGGATCTCGCAGGATTGATATTTCTAATCCCGCGGGATCTCGAATTTGCGATCTCGAGTCGGGATTGCATTCCCTAGATACATGTCATTGGTTTTTGAAGTTTAGTGACCGAACTTTTGGTAAATAATGGCAAAAACCGTGAACAATATTTATTTCAATAGTATATTATACAGACTAAGGCATTTCACAATGAGTTTTAAAGTTTTTGAGGCTTTAATTCATATGTTTAAACCTCATATTTTTACTTGAAAGTGCATGGAATATTGCATAGAATTTGTGTAAAATGAGAACTCATAGAACTGAATAGAGACCCAATAACTCGAATTTTATTTGAAAGAAACCTATTAAGATTTTCCTTTTCTTATATTAGTAAATAAAGATGTAGTGGCCTAGTGGTTTGACCAACGGCCTCTCAAGCAGAGGGCTGTGGGCTCAAAACCCCGGCTCGCAGCTCTGAATTTTTATATTTGATATTTGCCATGAGCTTTATGGTGAAGGAAAACACTGAAGAAACCTGCATACACCTGCAAAGAAATTCAATGATATGTGTGAAGTTCGCAATCCACACTGGGCCCGCGTGGGAACTACGGCCTAAACCGTCTCATTCTGAGAGGAGGCCTGTGCCCTTCAGTGGGACATATATAAGCTGGGATGATGATGATGATTATGTAATGATTGTCAGAAGTGTGATGACTTGACCCATGTGTTTATTTTTTTTGAATGAGTCGCCAGAGGGGCCAAAGACGCGAAGTCTTTGCTATTTTTTACTTTAGGGTAGGAAGAGTGACTTGTGCTCGGGAAAAATCCCTTCGGACGAACTGGGAATGGAGGGCCCAGACAGTGTCCGACTTGCACGGACTAAAAAACCCGGTCACAAGTCCCCTTCTCTATTGATTATTAATACAAAAAACGTGTGCTTTATATTTTGAGGAGGGGAGGGGTAGGGAGGGGACTTAATCTACCCACAGTGTCCTGCCTCAGCCATTTGCTGGAAGGTCGGGAGAGGAGCATGCATTCTCCCGCTGGGCACTGGGGGTGCTTAGGTCGGTCTTTTATGTTTTTACCCGTTGGTTTATTCCTTGACCGACCCTCGCCCGTTTCTGTACAATTACTTAGAGCTGACCCATGTGTTGTTGGACTGCATCTGGAATGTAGAGTTGAGAAGAAGAGTTCTTGGGGGCCTAGATTCATGCACAATGGCCAGCTCAATAGGGATGTTGACTGGGTTAAAAATATGTCATTCTATACCAACTGGACTAAACCTCTACAAAACTTAAAAAAAAAAAAAACTTTCTACAAGCAGGTATATCTATACTAACATCATAACCAATATTTATGTTTGCATTCCGGATGCACTCCAACAACACATTGTTGTAAATGAGTGGTGTAGCGTGCCTTGGAGGGACCCTGTATCAAAATTAGTTGGGGGGCTTTCCAGGGAAGCACAAAATTAAGTGACATTGTGGATAACATTTTACTAATTTTTAGGGTTCCGTACCCTATAGGGAATTACTGAGACTTTGCTGTCCGTCCGTCTGTCACCAGGCTGTATCTCATGAACTGTCATCAGCTATTGCTAGACAGTTGAAATTTTCACAGATGATGTATTTTGGTTGCCTCTACATAACAACAAATACTAAAAAAACAGAATAAAATAAATATTTAGGGGGCTCCCATACAACAAACGTGACTTTTATGCTGGTTTTTGCACAATATTGATAACGGCAACAGGTAGACCCTTGAAATATTCACAGAATATTTAGTTATATGTATATAAATGGAGTTTATTGTTATGGAATAAATAATTTAACAAAATTTAGAATGTTCAATATAACAATCAATGAAAACAGTAGATAAAGCCATAATATTAAACAACATAAATATTTTACAATTATTTTAACAAAATTCCATTCACATAATTATATTCACTTTAAAAATAAATAGTTAAATTAAAATAAAAAAAAATTTAAGGGCTGCTCCCATACAACAAACGTGATTTTTCTGCCGTTTTTATAGATAATGGTACGGAACCTTTGTGCGCGAGTCCGATTCGCACTTGGCCGGTTTTTGCTTACACACGTTAGGGGCCTCTGTAGCCCGGGGCCCTGGTATCATTGATACGTCTGATACGGCGGAAGCTACGCCCCATAAATATAAAAAATATTTTTTGAGTAAAATGTATACATATAATAATAATAATAATAATAATGCTTTATTTCGACCAACGTAGGATCATAGTCATATATGTAATAGTTTTTTTACCTTTTAGACTGTGGATGTACCATCTACGGATATCTTCGTTGTTGCTGGTGAAGCCCCAGAATCTGATGATGGTAATTTTTTGTTTTCCCACTAGTATTTAGTTGTACAAGATGGAGCGACGTGGGGGGTCGCGTTAGATGCGGATGGCGCGGGACCGAGCTGTTTGGCGAGCCTTGGGGGCGGCCTATGTTCAGCAGTGGACGTCTTTCGGCTGAAGTGATGATGACCACTGAGGATACAAATTGTCACTGTATGAAACATTTTGTTGATTTTGGCTTCTCAAGCAGAGGGTCGTGGGTTTAAATCCCGGCTCGCGCCTTGAAATTTACCATGAGCTTTGCGGTGAAGGAAAACATTGTGAGGAAACCTGCATACACCTGCCAAGAAATTCAATGGTGTGTGTGAAGTTTCCAATCCGCACTGGGCCCTGCAGTGGGATGATGATGATGATGAAATTTATAAAGGTTGTTAAATCTAGTGTACCTTTCCAGAGAGCAAGCTGCCAGCGCCGAGGCTGTCAGACCTGGATGCTCCTCTGCACGTCCCGTTCCAGGGTCCCACTGCAAACAGCAGGCTACCAAACTCACTGCTGCATCAGAAACTATGTAAGACTGTATAATGTCTCGGATTTTAAGGCCTCACCAGGGGGGGTTTCACTCCGCAGTATAGGTATGTTCGGCCGGCGCTCCTCCCGGGGAGGAGTATAGCAGTAGGTAGGTTGTCGCTCGGCCTTCAGTTCACATGCTAGCCGCGTCGCGCGTAATTATAATATTGCAACAAACAATGACTTCTAAACGATCTTATAAATAATTTACTTACTTACTAAAGGTAGTTTACTGAATTAATTACACACTGTTATCTTTCTTGATTTGTATACCTACCAAATATCGGCGAGTGGGAACCCTGTGCCCTTGGTTTCGGATCAGCGGTGCCCAACGGAATATGAACGCTCGTATCACACGATAAATTTCAATTTCGCGTGCAAGCAGTAAGAGTAGGCAAGTTTTTATACCTAAAAAAGACTTTTGTTCGAGAGTGATCCTTCTGTACGTTAGTACTATTACTTATTCTGTGGCCGCACCGAGCTTTTGGCGCATTTATTGCATTCATTTAATCCTTTGCTGCCGAATTGAGCCGAGCCGATCGACGTCTGTTTCGCTCTTATTGCGTTGTCATAAAGGTTTTTCCGATCAGCTGAAGCAGATTCCGCGTCGATAGATATAGAGAGACCCTTATTCTAGGAGCCTAAAACCTCTTTGACAAGTCAGTTTCTTAAACAAACTTTGACAATAGGGATGTTTCCTAGGTAAAAAAATAATAATTCTTATTAGTCCGTATTTTACATTATCAAAAAATATTAGACACGTAATTTTTCTTTTGACAATTAAACAAAAAATGACGAAGATATGGCGCGTTGAAGTTCCGCGTGACGATGCGTGACGTCACTTGTTCCTAAAACACTCATACAAAGTGTAGGAACAAGTGACGTCACGCGAAACTTCAACGCCCCATATCTTCGTAATTTTTTGTTTAATTGACAAAATAAAAAATACGTGTCCAATATTTTTTGATAATCTAAAAGACTGACTAGTTAGGAAAGTAGCCAATTCCCCGCCAGTGTAATGAATGATACTTGACGAAACTTCTTAACCCTTAATAATGACCCAATTAGTATATGTACAGTTTACCGCAGTATGGAGTGTAAAAACAAAAAATAAATTAAACGTTATTATTCAAATATTCGAATGTATTTATTTATTTTGCTACCCTTACCGAGTGCCATGATATTCGAACGTTAATACCGATATTTACTGATCACCGATCAAAAATCATGTAAATAATTATTGTTGTAATTATTGTCACTGTACTGTTTTTGGTGATCAATAAAGAATATTTGTATTGTATTGTATTGTATTGTTGTTAAAAAATCCTCACAACTTCATTATTTTTCACAGGGGAATGTAACGTATCCCTGCGAGCCACTCTAGAAGGCCTAGTAAAGCACACAACGGATATAGCGGTCGAGAAACTTACGAGAGCCGACAAGATATTGCTCCATGGTCAGGTAAATCCGTTTCCCATATCCATTTTAGGGTTCCGTACCTCAAAAGGAAAAAACGGAACCCTTATTTCATCTAGAGACACCGGCCTCTGGCCGCCCCGGGATGGGGCTCCTCTGTTCGACACCGTGCAACGCGGGTTCCTTTCCGCGATTCAGCAACCTTAGCCAGGTCATCGCTCCATCTTCTTGGAGGCCTACCTACACTGCGTTTTCCTGTTCGCGGTCGCCATTCTAGAAGAGTACTTTTTTTTAACCTCCGACACAAAAAGAGGGGTGTTATAATTTTGACCGCTATGTGTGTGTGTCTGTCTGTCTGTGGCATTTGGTTGCGGTTTTTTTGTTCGAAAGCAGGTTTCTTGGCGATGGTTCTTAGATGTTTTATCAAAATTGGTTGAGTCGTTCTCTTTTGTTAGCTGCGGAAGGGATCTGATCTTAGACGCCTAATGGGCATCTACTTTATTTTCAAACATAATGTGTGACCAATTTGCGTTGGGGGGTTTTAAAATTTTTAATTTATATTTATTACTAGCTTTTGCCCGCGACTCCGTCCGCGTGGAATTAGTAATTTGGGCAGCTTATTTTTTTTTTATCCAATTTGCTTTTTCATCAATTATGTCCTTAGTTCCTTGATATAAAAAAATTACCCGCCCCCGCACCCCCCGCACACCCGCGTTCACATTCAACACCGTGCACCGTACTCCCAAGTCAAGCGTGCCTATAGAAGTTTTACTTCAAAAACCCCCGATTTTGAAACATTCTTCCGCTCCGCTCCGCTCCTATTGGTGTTAGCGTGATGATATATATAGCCTATAGCCTTCCTCGATAAATGTGCTATCTAACACTGAAAGAATTTTTCAAATCGGAGCAGCAGTTCCTGAGATTAGCGCGTTCAAACAAAAAAACCTGTTCGATATTCTTAAAATAGACGTATCTTTCTTATTTGTGAACCGATTCAAATGAAACAAACACTAAATGTTAATCCAAGAAAATACCAACATATCAGTGAAAACCGCATCCTTCTAGGTTAAGCCGTTTCTGAGATTAGCGCGCACAAACAAACAGACGAACAGTCAAACAGACAATAATTCTAAAAATCATTGTTTTGGGTTCTATTGTGCTAATAAATAGCCCTAGTGACAGTTTTTCTCAAATATCTTCAATGTACAGACACCGACTTGTTACAGATTTATTATATGTATAGCATAGATAATTATAGATTTATTAAATCTCATTGCAGGAAAACATGCGGGCTGCAAACGCGAATTTGACGCTGGCTCGAGCTCGCCTCAAACAGATCCATACAGAGCTGGAAAATGCCAACTGTAGCAGCGCCCTGCCGACTGTCAAGATTAAGTAGATTTCCCTTAAGGGCCTACCGTGTTTTTGGCGCATTTATTACATTAATTTAATCACGTGCTGTATATTACAAGTAAAGCTATAGTCTTGAAATTCATGTCTAAGATATTTGAGGATTCACTCTAATGACAAGTGTTTATCAAAACACGATTACTTGTAGTTCGCTCGATAGAAAAAAAACCAAAGTCATCTCTAAAAAAATAAAATAAACTCGTAGTACGACGCCTAATACTGCACGGTCAGGTCACTTTTTGAATGTTAGTAAAATAAGATGTTTTCTAGGGCGTAGTGTTGCTACATTTTTAAAAAATGTATTTGTCTTAGTAATAAGATGAAAATACCCAAAAACACGCGCAGTCCAACCAACCTATCTTGAGCCATCGTGCGTCCCCCACGCCCGAAATCGCCCACCCAAAATCGATTAGCGCGTAAAGCTCGGTAGGCCCGGCCCTTATATGAACGCAATGAATGCGCCAAGAGCTCGGTGCGGCCTTGACGTAAGAACTGAAATAGTAACAGTCGCAAGTCTCGAAGGCAAGCACGCTTTACTCGAGATTGAACGTGTATATAAAATTGGCCCATGCCTTAACTACCACATTCCTCAAATAGTAGATTTTTCAAGCACTTATTTATTGTTATTTACCGGCAGCCTAATTGTCTAACTCCCTCGCAATCGCCATCGCGTTCTTTTTGACAGTTCTTGTATGGGCTGACAATTGGTATCTGAAACAGCCAGATGTCACAGCCATACAAAAACTGTCATTTCAATCCGATGCCGAATGTCAAAAAGTTACACAATTACCCTGCCGATGTCCAAAATAAGACATTCCACCAAAAAATCACTTGCGCAATCTTCGATTTTGTAATGTGGTTCAGCGAGTATCTGGTAAACTAGAAATGTGGTCAAGGAATAAACCAACGGGTAAAAACATAAAAGACCGACCTAAGCACCCCCCAGTGCCCAGCGGGAGAATGCATGCTCCTCTCCCGGCCTTCCAGCAAATGGCTGAGGCAGGACACTGTGGGTAGATTAAGTCCCCTCCCTACCCCTCCCCTCCTCAAAATATAAAGCACACGTTTTTTGTATTAATAATCAATAGAGAAGGGGACTTGTGACCGGGTTTTTTAGTCCGTGCAAGTCGGACACTGTCTGGGCCCTCCATTCCCAGTTCGTCCGAAGGGATTTTTCCCGAGCACAAGTCACTCTTCCTACCCTAAAGTAAAAAATAGCAAAGACTTCGCGTCTTTGGCCCCTCTGGCGACACATTCAAAAAAAAAAAAAAAAAACTAGAAATGTGGTACTTTACAGTTCGGCCACGAATCACGCGATCGGCGGCAGCGGCGAGCGTATTATCAGTTCATTGCGTGTGCCGCTAGGTAAGCACTATGCGGCGAGCGTTTCGGCCGCGCATAGAACGGGGAAAACGCTCGCCGCTGCCGCCGGCCGCGAAGTCGTGGCTGGGCCATGAGGCTCGAGCGATGAAACCACCACAAACCGGGAGCGCGGGGCGCCGACGGAGCGTGCCCAGCGCGGTCAACAACACTGAATCATTCACGGTGTTCCGCACTGCCGGTGTGTCACCGTATATTTGATTCAGTGTTATAGAGCGCTCCTGGCTTGTGGTGGCCTTAAGATTGAATGGTAAAATGTTTGTAAGATTTGTGTTGCACGATGAATTTGTTGAACATTTAAATTGTAAATAACTTGCAATAAAGGTTTATAAATTGTTGAATTGTTTTTTAACTTTATTCATTTTGCTTTTTACGTCTCCAAGATTGTCTAAATTAAGATTTTTAAAGTAAGATAAGTATGGTAGGGAATTTTCTATAAAAAGTGTATCATTTACTTTTTGAAATGAGAAAATTTTAGGGTTTTCTTATTCGAAAATTTCTTTGTTTTCTTGCGAAATTACGAGTAAGTACATTTCATTTTCATAAAGAAAAAGGCGTCAGTTTTGTGAATTTTTCATACAGTTAATATGGATCGTCACAAAACTGAGAAAAAAAATCTATGGAAAATTAAGGAACCTTTTTCTAATGATAAGTTTTTATTTGTATGCTTTTTACTAGCAAAGTGGAAGTAATTGTCTGATAAAATGAATAAAATATATATGAAAATGAAAATGATATAATCATCAGAATCGACAACCCTTTTGAATCTGAGTAAGAAAACCCCAAAATTTCCTCAATTAAAAAAAAGTAAAAGTACACTTTTTATTGAAAACGTCTGGTAGCACCTTAAAGTAGGATTTTAAACAAAACTCCAAATTCAAATAATACTTGTTTAATATTTAAAACAATAGGACAATACTTGTTCTTACAATCGATTCATTTATAGAAAAACATATAACATTATAATTATTTTTGTTTATCAGCTACTAATACTACATACAAACATTACAAACGTTTAAAATCAAACGATTAACACGTTTTTGAACTCTTGCTTAAAAAAGAGCAAAAAAATGTTACAAAAAAGATTCAAACCAGCGTAATTGGTCATTACAAACTACTTTTTAACCCCCGACACAAAAAGAGGGGTGTTATAAGTTTGACCGTTGTGTGTCTGTCTTGTGACATCATAGCTCTGAAACGGGTGAACCGATTTGAATGCGTTTTTTTTTATTTGAAAGCCGGTTTCTTGGCGATGGTAAGAACCATTTGACATGTATCAAAATTGGTTCAGCCGTTTCAAAGTTATCCGCTCTTTTGTTAGCTGCGGAAGGTATCTTGGACGCATAATGGGCAGTTACTTTATTTTCAAACATATACGTGACCTAATTTCGTTGCGGTTTTTTTTATGGTTTAAAACATTTTAATCGCTTGTTTTAACACCAAACAGCTAAATATCAGATCTATTGTATCACAATGTACGCAATATTCCTTATTTTTATATTTAATTTCTAGCCGAGACAATACTTTCGCTTTTTAAATGGCACAATTAAATCCAACAAATAATATTAGAAAAATAGAAGTGGTACACATTTCTTACGACTTTCCAATACAATTTGGAACGTAGGAGTGGTCACTAATGGTAGTTGTGTTATATGGCACCGCACGTATGCAAGCAATCAAAATTATCGGGTAGGTTGGTCGGGAGCCCCGTGGTGCAGTTGGTAGCGCGCTTGGCGCGTATAGCCGGGATATGGGGGTTCGAATCCCGTCCGACGCACCCGAAAAATTATTTCGGTTTTACAAAATCTTTGACTCTAGAGACTTAAAAAGTTAATGTACTCGTTTATCGGATATTTGTTGAACAGTTTCTGATCTATCGGAGATGCTTACTCGTGAAGTGTGAATGTTACTCGCGCCACACTGTTTTTTATTTAAATTATATGTATTACACCAATTTTTAGCAATGAACATTTTTACATTACATTCCATGACAAAGGATCGCTGATAGGTCTGAAACTGTCTGAAACAAAACCCTAAACCACACACACACTGCTATAAATCCCAAAAGCGACAAGTGTCAGTTGCCAAATGCACCTCACGATCTCGCCTGTCATAGAAACTTTAATTGATTTTGTACCATATTGAAAAGAGCGCAAGGTCGAATTTTAATGTACATTTATGTGGTCGAATGAAGCACTATGCCTGAAAAAGAGTTTAAATACAGAAGTTGTATTTAAAATTGTATAATCCCTATTATTCTTTGAATATAATACTGTACGTTATTGAATACAAATTCAACATTGGTTTCAATTTTTTTATTTTATTTATTTATTTTTATTTTTACACACAAATATACGTACAAATTAGTACAACAATAATAATTTTCTGCTTATTCGAAAAAAATTGCCATAAGTACCTACATATGATAAAAATTAAGATAATACGTGTCCAATATTTTTCGATAATCTGACGGACTAATAATAATATGTTAATATGTATATTTGTTTAACAGGATACTTTAAAAAATGCATTTATTGTCGTTGTACATTTTTACGTAAAAGGTTTTTTTTACTACAATATACCAAAAACATTAAGGCCTGACCGCGACCGCGCACGATGTGGCGCGGGCGAGCGTGATCCCTGTTCATTGCTCGGAGACGCTCACCGCACAGTGGTTATAGTTGGAATTTTATAAGCTGGGAGTTTAGGACTGCAGACCTCATATGGTAAAGATAACATTGTTCTCGTTTGTTCTATTATGGACGCACTAAAACGCGGACGCGTCACCTGAGTACCGTTTACAATGACGAAAGGCCTTTCTTAATGAGTTAAGCTTTTGCAATTTCAACCTTAGAGAAGACGGTAGCTATTTGTTTGCATTTAATAAATAATAATAATAAATATTAGGGGACAATCTTACACAAATCGACCTAGTCCCAAACTAAGCAAAGCTTGTATTATGGGACGACGATAAACATACTTATATAGACAAATAAATACTTAAATACATAGAAAACATCCATAACTCAGGAACAAATATTCGTAAAAAAAAAAAAAAAAAAAAAAAAAAAAAAAGATACTTCATAGCTAACTTGTACAAATATTCGTGTTCATCACACAAATAAATGCCCTTACCGGGATTTGAACCCAGGACCTCTTGCTTCGTAGGCAGGGTCACTACCAACTAGGCTAAGGCGGTCGCTTTTGTTACTTGTTCTGATTTGTTATTAGCGGTAGGCTTCAACAAACGAGAACAATGTTATCTTTGCCAGATGAGTTCTGCAATCCTAAACCCCCAGCTTATAAAATTCCAACTATACCCGGCAGCACACTCAATGAACAGAGAAAACCACAATGATATTTATAATACTCATCAATACTAATTTAAGTTTAAGTACATATTACTAGGCCGTAGTGCCTTACTATAGCTAAACCGTTTAAATGAGTACTCGCCCGCGCGGTATAGGGGCTGGGGGGTATGACGACAAAGGGGGCCGGGGAGGTGCGGGCGGCAGGCACACGAGGCGCGCTCGCCGCCCGCACCTCCCCGGCCCCCTTTGTCGTCATACTCTCAGCCCCTGTACCGCGCGGGCAAGGATTTTAAACAGCCTAGTATAGTCAACTTTGCATGTCGATTTGTATGCAAAATAGCGAGAGCTAATTGTCCAAAAATGGTGATGATCTGGTCGGAATTTTCAGGGCAATACAAAAGACTGCCGCAATCTAGCTAGCTGGTGTTAGACACGTGTCTTTATCGATATAGAATAGAGTATTATTAGGCATATATAAAAAATTCGTCGCACGTTCCAACTTCCTCGACTACCCCTCGTTCCCCTCAGTGATATTTTACTAAACTACTTATTGCATCCTTTCGCTCGCTTTTTTTTTGTTTTTTTTTTTTATTTTTATTTAGCCTATTTTCGTGTCCCACTTTTGCTCCACTCCTGCCTATCAAAGGCAGTAAGGCTCGCTTAAAAAACTAAAATAAACAGTTTGTTCAGGACGGGTTGGAAGTCCAGGGGAGAGGTCTGCGATATGGGCTAATTAAAAAAATAAAAAATAAAAAAATATCACGGGACAATTCACACCAATTGAACTAGTCCCAAAGTAAGCTAAGCAAAGCTTTTGTTATGGGTACTAGACAACGGATAAACATGCTTATATAGATAGATACATACCTAAATACATATTAAACACCCAAGACTCGAGAACAAACATTCGTATTTTTCATACAAATATCTGCCCCGACACGGGAATCGAACACGGGACCTCAAGCTTCGTAGTCAGGTCCTCTAACCACTAGGCCATCTGGTCGTCCTAAAATATCGACATGCAAAGTTGAATGTTAGGCTAAAAAAAACATTGGTTTCATACCAAACCTTGATTTCTGAACGAATAATGTTCATCAAAAACGACAGCGTTTTTCGCCTAGAAGTTTCTAGGTAACATCGAAACAATTTAAATATAACTTAGAAGTAAAAACTTATGCCAATGCGGTGGGAAACTAAAAATATAGGTAGCTATATAATGAATCGTTAAAACTAATGCGGCGCCCACAGACCAGACAAACCCATGTAGAATTGTAGACTGAACATTTCAATCAAATGTTATATCTGGTTTTTTAAGCAGATCATTAGGGCTGCGTAATAGTCACAGTACACCCTTAAACCCAGAGTTAAGTAGTGTCAATTGGAAACGTCATCCATAACCCAGGTTTAAAAAATAAAACGATTTTCTAGGACTGTGCAAGCGTCCGTCATCGTCAGAGGCGTATACAGGGTGATCAATCCAAATCCAAAAGGAGAGGAGGAGAAGTCAAAAACGAAGTATGCACCGTTTACTAATTTCTTATAGTTTTAGACTTACTCATACTGATCGATCTAAATGCAGGCCTTCAAGTACCGTTAAAAAGTTGGTAACGTTACCACTGCCAAACAGATTTAACGTTACATCGTAATTAACGTTAAACAACGTATCGTTACTTATTACCGGTTTAAAAATGGTAACGTTATAAGCTGTACATAAAATTAACGTTAATTCAAATTTTATCAAGTTCAACCTCGGCTTCTGTGCGTCTGTCGTTAGTAATTGGTAAATTATACTGTACCACACTAGCTTTTGCCCGCAACTCCGTCTGCGAAGAATTCGTTTAACGCTATCCCGCGGGAACTACGCAATTTTACGGGAAAAAAACTATCCTATGTCCTTTCCCGGGAATCAAACTATCTCTATACAAAATTTTATCTAAATCGGTTCAGTGGTTTAAGCGTGAAGGGGTAACAGACAGACAGACACACTTTCGCATTTATAATATTAGTATGGATTTACATACGTCGATATGGTTGTGTGTGTCTTTAAAGTTCCAAATGCACAGACAGCGGAGGCGTGGCGGTGACGGCTGTAATATTCTAACTTGTATGAACGGTTGCGCGGTACCATACCGCGAACTCGTTCATACAAGTCAGAATATTACAACCGTCACCGCCACCGTACCGCCACGCGTCCGCTCTGTCTGAGCTTCAGTGCTTTGTCGTAAATCTAAATTTTGGACATATAGTTTGATCAAATTGTCCCTGGCCTTTCTCTGTTGATCTTGTTTTAAAATCGAACCAGCAGCGCTGTGTAGCAATGTACCAAACATTACCGATTAAAATAAAGTTACTTTGGTAACGTTATAATAATGTGAATTGGGTAACGTTAACAAGCCCTACGATGTAAAGTAAAATTACCGATAAAAGTGTAACGTTAATTGGGTATCGTTACCATAACGTTAAGTTATCAAGTGGATGCTATTTTGCAATAGTGTGTTAACCCTGATTAATTCTGCAATACAATGCCAACCCATAGAAAAAAAAATTACAGTTGACGTTGTATTGCAAAATTACAGTCAGTTGACTCAGTATAGCAAAACAGCATCCAAGTAACGTTATAATTTAATACCGGTACTGAGATATTTCCTCGAAAAACTCAGTTCCGAATATTAAAATCCCGAAAACTTAATTTGTCCGAATGCATTTTTTTCTGAAACTAAGTATTTCAGGATTTTTATAAAACAACCCTAACCAAACCTAAAGGGTTCTCTACACGATCGATGGTCCTGAAATAAATCCTGAAATATTTACATTTTTAGAAAAAAATGCATTCGGACAAATGAAGTTTTCGATATTTTAATATTCGGAAATACGTTTTTCGAGGTTGTGATAGGTTCCCGATTTTACCGTTAAATAACGTTACTTATAATGTAAATTTGGTAACGTTAACAAGTCCAGTCTAAATGTGCCACACTCTATAGGTCCTTGCCCACCCCAGAATAGACTGCCCACTCTAGGATTCGGGTATCGACTCTGAATCCCCCCAACGGCCGTACCTTCTCAGCCACCCCTCCCCTTTTAAAATAACCCTAGATACGCCACTGGTAATCTTCAACAGTGCAACCTAATTACAATATAAGTAACAGTGCACACCTAAATATAATTCCTTGTATAATGTACTTCAGTACTCTTCCTACGCTATGTAATTTATTTACTACATATTATTATGTATTTCTTATTAGGGGCTGTTTCACCACTTTTCTTAAAGTTCGGAGTAGCTTAATCATAACCTTATTTGACAGATGGAATTAAAATATCTGTTTCACCAGTCTCGATTAGCGCTAAGTGACGGACAAACTGTTTCTTAATTTGACCATCAGATCAGGAGGCATTTAGCATTTTTATCCGTCACATAAAGTTAGTTTATTTTTTTGTGGCCATGGTTGGAGAGCCCTTCAGCCGGTTTCAGAAAAATAAATCAAAGTATTTTTTATTTTTTAAAGAAAGAGGTCATGCTAAATTGCATAAAATAATTTAAATATCAAGATTTGAATAAAAAAATGTAGGTACACTTTTAGTATGTAAATTAAATCCAAAATTTCGTAATATTTTTTAATAACAAACTTTTTTTCAGTGGCTCAATCGTTTGTTCTACCTGAACATGTATGTCGCCATTAAAAAAAAAGTTTATCTGTCAAATGGTTTGGCGCCACTTTTCGATTCGTTTTACGTGATTTTATTTTTCTTTGTTATTGTTAACAAAGTATCGTAAATAAATACCGTTTTTGGATCAATTATAATGTTACATATTTGTTTATGCAAAAAAAAATAGATGTATCAAAAATTATATAGTTAACCATTTCTTTTGCTTTAATAATGAGTGACTCTTTGAACGAAAGTGTGTGAACAGGAACGCGTGGTCGTGAAATGCGACGTTGCCATTCCGACTTTTTGTTAAACCCACGATTAGTTAAGTGGTACTTAGTTTGCACAGGACCGGAGTGGTGAAACTGAAAAAACACTAGCTGACAGATTTGTCCAGTACTTAGTTTATTCATTGGTTACGTAACCAGCAGTTTGACAATAAGGTGGTGAAACACCCCCTTAATGTAGCTGTCGCCATAGGTGACGATTAAGTTTATATTTTAAATGACGACGTTTCCGCCCAGTGGTATCTATTAAAGGCCACTACAAACCGGGAGCGCGGGGCTCCGACGGAGCGTGCCCAGCGCGGTCAATAAAACTGAATCATATACGGTGTGCCGCGATGCCGGTGTGTCACCGTATATATGATTCAGTGTTATTGACCGCCTCGCGCTACCGTAAATTGTAAAAATGGTGGCCTTAAATTGTAAAAATTCGTTTGAATCAGATTGCTGACAATTTCGTTCGCTGCCTGTTTGTGGTCGGACTCCTCTGAAACGGCTTGACCGATTTATGTGATTTTTTGTACATTTGGTAGATATGAGTGTCGTAAGGTATTTTTCACTCTCTTACCTCCTTTTTTTAGTCGCAGTTTTTATTTGGCTGTACTACGTTTGCCAGTCGGCTAGTCATGTTTATTTTACTTTTCTTGAGACACAGTCCTGTGACACACTGACATTGTAGCGACATGAATAAGGTTCTGTTTCTCACCTTTCGGGTACGAAACCCTAGAAACATTGAAAGTTACTAAAGTGTTACAAACTAGGCACATAACACAAGTAGCGAGCGAGTGACGTTGTCAGCAAATCTAATCTTAATGTACTTCGAGTCGTATAGTAAATATCGTTAAGGAGAAAACATAGAAGCATTTCTAGCGGCTCATAATACGCGTAGAGCACATAGCACTTACGACCGGAGATGTCTTTAGCTTATATTTGCATTGCATTCTTTCTGCCACTTTTCGCAGGGAGCGAGATTATACGCGAGAATTTCTCAAAAACTCTGTACATTTAACTTTGGACTTTGACTTGTTGCTGTAATCAAAATGTTTTTTACATTAACTTTTCGTATGCCGAAAGTAAAAAAAACTGTATTCGAGTTTCGTGTGTCTCAAATAGTACCAATATTACTGATTAAAATTAAAATACAAAAAGATAGCCTTCAATCCGCGTTCCGGCGTACCAAGGATGATATAGACTGGATTGGCAGTCGCCATAGTACGGATCGGCCGCGGTTTTTGTAGTTCGATTATTAAATCTAGATGGCGCTGAAATATAGCCAGAGGCTTTGAAGGCAAAACAATAAGACTACAGATATTTCATATCACAACATATGTATTATTATGCAATATTTTTGAAAAATAATATATTTATTTGTCGTAATATGAAACATCTGTAGTCTTATTGTTTTGCCTTCAAAGCCTCTGGCTATATTTCAGCGCCATCTAGATTTAATAATCGAAGTACAAAAACCGCGGCCGATCCGTACTATGGCGACTGCCAATCCAGTCTATATCATCCTTGGGCATACGAAAGGTTAAACCAAGTTCTTCACACGAATACAAACCACACATTTAAAGATTATGCATGACCAATACGGTCGATGCCTGCATTTTTTTGACAAAAACAGCGAGCGCAGGCATCTCCTGTCATAGGTACTTTGTGGTAAAATGACAAGGTAAAAGGTTATGTTCATATTTATCAGTACTATGCGATTCAATGATCAATCTGTCAATTTTACAGTTTCCATGTATGTGAATGTGTACTTTTTTTAAGTAAAAATGTAGGATAAATCGCCAATAACTGACCAACCTTCAATAACTGGCCCCCTCATACTGAAAATGAACTCTATTCCCCTACAAACGGAATTCAATTTAGTATAACGTGGCCAGTTATTGAAGGGTGGCCAGTATTTAACACCTTATACTAAAAATGAATTCTATTATGGCTGAATAGAGTTCATTTTTAGTATGAAGTGGCCAGTTATTGAACGGTGGCCAGTTATTGGCGATTTACCCTGAGTATTTTCATTTGTGTGAGCATTTCAGTGTAGTCTGAACAATGTGGATTGACAACTCGTTATTTTGACGTGGGTACCTACTTTTATTCAACGTAATCAAAATCAAAATCCCAATTCGGTGTCCATAGGATAAGTGGCTTCAAATTCACCAGAAATTCCAATAAATTCCGCAACATGGTGAATGATCATATATTACTGGTCAGGCTTTATAATGCTGGTGATAACTGATAGGGCTGGGTTCCAGGTATATCTGCCCATTCTTTAGGTCCAATGCAATCATTGAATCGCATAGTGAAATGATACTTACCATTATCAGATTTTAGAAAACTCCTTATTGGAGTAAAAAAACTACAGACAGGAGACATTAATTAATTAGATTGAATATGAACAATTGGGGATGTCTATTTTTTTGCAATGTATAGAAAATCGAAAACCATTTCGAGATAAATGCTTTTTAAATCGTTTTCTGTAGTTATTTAATTTTAATATTATGTAATGAATTTATTATATAACAAATAAGCAATGACCTTCATTTGACATTGGTGTAAATTGCGTGACCGGTTCAAGTCGTACTTTATTCTGTGTGGTTAGAATTCTTCACAATTTACGCGTGGATTATACTATGGAGTTTGATTTGGACCCGCTGTCTGACATCTAGCACTTTGTCAGTGACAATAAAGTGACACAGTGTATAGTGTACCACTACGCAAAAAATAATTAAAGGGGTTGCCTTATCGTACGCATTTAGATAGATTTAGAAATTTGGCATTGTGGGAGCCCTCAATTATAATCTGACGTCATCATCTAAAATAGTTTCAATAGTTAATATTTAAAAAAGTAGAGAACTAAATGACAAAATATTGAAATTAGTTTCTTATAATTGACTTTTCTATACAA
This sequence comes from Archips crataeganus, assembly GCA_947859365.1. Lineage (NCBI taxonomy): Eukaryota > Metazoa > Arthropoda > Insecta > Lepidoptera > Tortricidae > Archips > Archips crataeganus. The sequence continues at coordinate 8,404,015 of OX402073.1, read as the reverse complement.
ACAAAATATAAAAACCACTGGTAATTTTTTTAGACATTCCCAATTGTTCTACGGATAACAATTATAGTCAACATGGGGAGTGGTCAAACAAGACCAGCAGGCTTATTGTCTAACGCTTCTGCCGCTTGCCTTCGCAACCACTATTTCATTCTGTCAAACGGCATAAAAGAATGACAGAAAGAGACGGTGAAAGCGAAAGGCAAGCGTCAGAAGCGTTAGACAACACGGCCTCTGTATTAGGGTCATAATCATCATAATCGTGACCCATTTATCATCCCGGAATGAACATCAATAAATTATTTCCACTGGCGTTGTTTTAACCTACTAAATGTTTTTTCCTGTTTATGTGAATATTATTCTCTCTCTCTCTCTCTCTCTCAATAGAGGACGACCTGGTAATTCAAATCCTTATAATAATATCATTAAAATGTTAGTTTGAATTGGCGACCTGACAATTATTGTCAAATAAGAAATTAACATGAGCTTTACGGTAAGAAATACATCGTTTGTTGCACACTGCGAAGGAATTCAATGGTGTATGTGAAGTTCCTAATCCGCACTGTGCCCGCGTGAGAACTACGGCCCAAGCCCTCTCATTCTGAGCTGAGAGGACGCCTGTGCCCTGCGCTGGGACGTATAAAGACGATGTTTTTCGTTTTAGTCCGCGCAGGGTTGTATACTTGGCAAGTGAGATATACTAATTATGTTCAAGAAATTTTGTTATTATTATTTGCTTTTACAATTTACAAATTATTTATTTACGCATGTACCTAGTCTTATGTATGTAGCTATTAGTGTGCAGTTTATTTATTTATTTATCTATCTAAACAGCGATCCGGGTGTCACCAACGGTACTGGCTGAAAATCAGCGCTGGGGTGCTTTAAACGCCTCAGCATTATGCTGAGCCAGTGTCCGATTTGCAACCGCAATGACACATTCTATCTTTAGCTTTAGTATTGCCTTTTTGTTTTGTAAAATATTGTGTCTTGTGATGTTGTAAATAAATGTATTTTCTTTCTTTCTTTCTTTCTTATGTTATTCATTCCGGGTCGACAGATATTGGGTTGTGTTTTAACTCACCCGCCAACCTGTACTATTAGTGGGGAGAAGATTGGGCACTTAAAGATAGCGGAAGATATTTGGATGGGGGTTGAGGTTACATTGTGTTTTGGGACACTGGGGGTAGGGGTTAACAAAATATCCTTGGTCGATAGTAACCTTTAACCGCATTACTAATAGGGAGATGAATAGAAATGCGAGGTAGGTGACTGTGCATATGGAGATCGTGATAATTGGGGGATGTTTGGGGATAGCTAACCATCACTGGGAGACAACTGGGAGACAAAAAAATATACTTTGTGGAGGTTCTTGTCGCATTCGAAACAGGGTTTTTCCGAACCGTTTGATAGGTTCTTCGACATTCATAAGGCTTGTCCACGAAAAAAAGTAGCCATCATAAACTAAGTCTCTACTGTCTCCCAGTAGGTCTAGGTAGTTCAAACCGCAATGAGATTGCCAACTGAGTATTCTTTTTTATGTGTAAGAATCTAAAATCCATACATTTATCCTTACAAGTTATGAAATCCTACATAATGCCACTTAAGGCTTAGAGCTAAAATGATTGCATACAAATGTGTGTACTTCTGGCATGGTTTAAAAACAATTTATGACCTGCATACGGTAACTATGAGTCTGGAAAGATAACCGCGGAACATTATAGCGTCGATAATCTATTTGAATAAAGAAAAAAAAAAGAACCTCTGTGACCCAAATATGAAAAATACAAAATCTAAGACTAAAATCCAGAGATTTCGAAAGTAAGCCCAAAAATGGATAGCATCCGATACAAATATCCATATTTAGCACTCAAAACGAAAGGTGAAGAGTCCTTGAGTCCTTCTTTCTAATTAAATTCTTTTAAAAATGACATTTCATATTAAGTACCTGAATTATACAATAGTGGCTACTTTGTTTCCTGAACAAGCCTTAATATAACCTTGCGGGGGTTTAGGGATGTCTGTGAGGGGATACCTGGGGGGAGGCAGGAGATACTAAGGTAGCTTTTAACCTAGCGGTTCGTCGTCATCGCTGGTGACAACAATGCTCAAGCCGCGTTGTCATTTCAGCAGCTTCTCTTGTTCGTCGCGACCGACGTAGTCGCCATTCCGTTCGGGGGACCGCACGTCCGCGCGGGAGACGAACGACGAGCGCGTGTGGGGAGAGGCCGACACGGGGAGAGGGTTGGGCGATACCTGGGGGGAGATTGAAATATTAGTTATATTATATATTATGAAGCAAGTCGCTTAAGTTTGCTAGTTTATCTCGCCTAGCCTTTTTTTTCAATCAATTCGACCCACTTATGCGTTTTTGTTTTTATTTTATTCCATCTGAGATGAGAACATATATCAACAAGACAACCCTAATAATAATAATGATACATTCATAGTGTTAGTGTCAGTAACAATAAACTTTTTTTTTTTTTTTTTTTTTTTTTTTTTTTTTTTTTTTTTTTTTTTTTTTTTTTTTATGATATAGGGGGCAAACGAGCAGACGGATCGCCTGATGGTAAACGATTACCGTCGCCCATGGACACCTGCGACACCAAAAGAGTCACAAGTGCGTTGCCGGCCTTTTAGGCCTTTATACTTAGAAGCTATGTTAGCAGGTGTTAGTAGTTTAATATGTCTGCCGATCGACAACAATCGGTCAGTGAACCTTAAACATGACGCTATTCATGTTGTTGCCAGAACAATTTGCAAAGTCTAAAATTAGGTGCCCAGGGGTTGTCTTGTCGATGATACACACCACGAAAAAATGGGCTGGGAATCGAACCCATCGTCCTCGTCATTCCGTCACCGATAATTTCCAACGTGAGAATCTTAGAAAGAATAGAATAACAAAATAAATTTACGAAGTCACGATTTACTTCAATATTTAGTAAATGTATGTAACATCTGCCTGGAAAGAGATTTCGCAATGGCGAAATTTTAAACCTGATACTAAATACGTGCGAATATATATACACCGTGAAATTTTAGTGGTTGTTTTCCCGAAACGAGGTGATTTAGTTTCGATTGTACAATCGATTTATAATTACTATTTTGACTAGAGACAAAAATCCAATTGTGAAAAACGAAAGTCGAAAATGACCGCAAACCAATAGTAACGCTTCATTGGTACAAGTAGCGTACGATCGTACGATAGGTTAGGTACCAACGCAGCGTTACTATTGGTTTGCGGTCATTTTCGACTTTCGTTTTTCACAATTGGATTTTTGACTCTAGTCAAAATAGTAATTATAAATCGATTGTACAATCGATACTAAATCACCTCGTTTCGGGAAAACAACCACTAAAATTTCACGGTGTATATGCTTGTCACTGCATAAGGTGATGATTTAGCAGACTGAAATGTATGATGTATAGGAAAGATTCGTGTCTATTGGTCTTTTTTCTGGGGTTTTTTCTGTGCATCTCTATTTCAGTTTGTATTTAGTACGAAATATATGATTTCACGGGATGACCGTAAAAGTAATAAAAAAAAAATACAAAAAGATACTTCATAGCTAACTTGTTTAAATGTATTTAGTTTTACAGATTTTTTTTTGTATTTACCTGGCGGGACGGTGTCTTGTGCTCACCACTGATGCTAATGTCTTCATCTACTGACTGCAACAACTGAAAACAAAAGTAATTTAAACAATACTTTCGTAAACTGGCCGTCCGGTCGTCGTTTCTCATCTTTTTCACTCGTATTGCGTTGACATAAAGGTGTAGACGGTACGCGTTAAAAACGTGACGCAAGTGACATACTCGCTGCGTCAGTGTATTTTGAGCAGTGGTGTAGACGGTACGCGTTAAAAACGTGACGCAAGTGACATACTCGCTGCGTCAGTGTATTTTGAGCAGTGGTGTAGACCGTACGCGTTAAAAACGTGACGCAAGTGACATACTCGCTGCGTCAGTGTATTTTGAGCAGCGGTGTGGACGGCTCGCGTTAAAAACGTGACGCAAGTGACATACTCGCTGCGTCAGTGTATTTTGAGCAGTGGTGTAGACGGTACGCGTTAAAAACGTGACGCAAGTGACGTACTCGCTGCGTCAGTGTATTTTGAACAGCGGTGTGGACGGCTCGCGTTAAAAACGTGACGCAAGTGACATACTCGCTGCGTCAGTGTATTTTGAGCAGCGGTGTGGACGGCTCGCGTTAAAAACGTGACGCAAGTGACATACTCGCTGCGTCAGTGTATTTTGAACAGCGGTGTGGACGGCTCGCGTTAAAAACGTGACGCAAGTGACATACTCGCTGCGTCAGTGTATTTTGAGCAGCGGTGTGGACGGCTCGCGTTAAAAACGTGACGCAAGTGACATACTCGCTGCGTCAGTGTATTTTGAACAGCGGTGTGGACGGCTCGCGTTAAAAACGTGACGCAAGTGACATACTCGCTGCGTCAGTGTATTTTGAGCAGTGGTGTGGACGGTACGCGTAAAAAACGTGACGCAAGTGACATACTCGCTGCGTCAGTGTATTTTGAGCAGTGGTGTGGACGGTACGCGTAAAAAAGTGACGCATGAGACACGTCTTTGCGTTTCATCTGCGTCAGTGAGTTTTGAGCAGCAGTATAAGTAAATCTCACAATCAAGTTTGATCCTTTTCCAGTATTTTTAAAATCCTAGACAGTTTCTTTAGGACTTGCTCCTCCATGTTAATCAGTTTTCTTTCTAGAAGTTCCTTTTCCGTCTCCGGGTTCATGTCTTGGTTGGATGACAGGTTGTGAACGGTAAGGAGGGAGGAGTCTGTATGGAAGGTAGTCTTTTTCTTCTTATGCTCTGTAATGTCGGGGAGGGGATTATAGCTAGACCGTTAAATGAGCCCTCGCGGTACAGGGGCGGGGGGTATGACGACAAAAGGGGGCGGGGAGAGGTGCGGGCGGCGAGCGCACCTCGTGTGCCTGCCGGCCGCACCTCTCCCGGCCCCCTTTGTCGTCGTTCCCCCCAGCCCCTGTACCGCGAGGGCGAGGACTCGTTTAAACGGTTTGGCTATAGGTTAGGTTAGTCAACGTTGGCAGCAATAGTTTTTTTAAAAGAAGTCGAATTCGACCCACTTCCTGTGGTCTAATTGCCTTGAAATGTGGTGTGCAGACGCAAAAAATTCATCGTTTCGCATACCTCTTTTTTCTCAGAAACCATTATATTCAGAATTGGGAATGTCTAAAAAAAATTACCAGTGGTTTTTATATTTTTTTTGTATAGAAAAGTCAATTATAAGAAACTAATTTCAATATTTTGTCATTTAGTTCTCTACTTTTTTCAAAATTAATTATTGAAACTATTTTAGTTGATGACGTCAGATTATAATTGAGGGCTCCCACACTGTCAAATTTCTAAATCTATCTAAATGCGTACGATAAGGCAACCCCTTTAATTATTTTTTGCGTAGTGGTACACTGTATCTAGTGTCACTTTACTGGCGCTGTCAAAGTGCTAGATGTCAGACAGCGGGTCCAAATCAAACTCCGTAGTATAATCCACGCGTAAATTGTGAAGAATTCTAACCACACAGAATAAAGTACGACTTGGACCGGTCACGCAATTTACGCCAATGTCAAATGAAGGTTATTATTTATTTGTTATGTAATAAATTCATTACATAATATTAAAATTAAATAACTACAGGAAAAGAGTTAAAAAGCGTTTATCTCGAAACGGTTTTCGATTTACTATACTTTGCAAAAAAATAGACATCCCCAATTGTTGTAAACCTAACCTAATCTATAGATATATGTACCTACACCGTGTTTTTTTTTATTTCCGTTAATTTCAAGGGTAAATTATTCAGGTCAAATAGTGTTAATTTCTGAAAGAAACTAGTGTCTTAACTCTTACTATTTTTGAGATATTCAATAATTAAATTTATTAGCTGAACCAGTGTAAAAGGTCCTTCATTACGTCCTATTATTATTTATCTTTTAAATTTCGTGAGTTGAATTTAGGACTACACTCCATAAGCAAACTATCTAGCGCTAAGCTATGAAGTTTGTTATAATTGACACTAACCTTTGTGTAATTTTAAGGGACCTTTTGCACTGTAGATAATATTGATTGATGAAAATAATTTTTTTTTTTACGATTTTTACAAAAATCAATAAAACTACCAGGTATAGGTAACGCCATCAGAGTTGAGGCGAATGATTACACACACAGCTACATAAAATACTGATATCAAAAAAGATAGTGAAGGAATGAAATGACTGAGTGAATGAAAATGTAAGTTATATACATATAATACTATGCATATTACAATTTTTCTTTTTTCATATAACCTATTTTTGAAACAAAACAATTTGAAACTGATAAGAAATATTCGCTAGAAAAAAATCGGTATTTTATAAATAGCGAAAAAATGCTTATCTGATTTATATAAAATAGAAGGAATGAAATGACTGAGTGAATGAAAATGTAAGTTATATACATATAATACTATGCATATTACAATTTTTCTTTTTTCATATAACCTATTTTTGAAACAAAACAATTTGAAACTGATAAGAAATATTCGCTAGAAAAAAATCGGTATTTTATAAATAGCGAAAAAATGCTTATCTGATTTATATAAAATAGATCAAAATATTTTATTTTTTGTTTTGTTTGAACTAGATGTATTTTCCTAAATTATTCTTAATGAAATAAGTTGAAGAAATTTTTAGTCAATCTTGTAATTCTATCTCGAGTCTGTTGAACTTGCTATCGCTACGAATAAATGTCAAAATCCCGCTGTCATTACATGACGTGTTGTTCATTGTGTGCGTGACCTCAACTCTGATGGCGTTACCTATAGGTTCTGTTAATGTACCGAGCAACGTGTCGAATTTAACGGAAATAAAAAAAATCCGGAATAAGTTCATGTCGATCGTGATGAAGTGAAGTCCCGAAGAATATTAGTTATGATGATGAGAAAGATAGTGACGAAAGTTTAAAACACAATACCTAAATTATCAACGCTTTTGTTCAAAATGCTCTTGTTCATCCAGAAGTGATTCTTCACGCACTCCGCGCAACTATTGGCGTCGACGTTTGGCAAACATTTGCCTTCTGAATTGCAAGCGCTACCGTGCTCGCTGGCAAACGAGGACGTATTGGCCCAACTGTTGGACACGTCCTCGCAAACATAGGCCAAAGACCTCGTGATTACTTCGTGGAAATCCTCGGAGTTGGCGGACTTCGTGGCGATGTTTGGCAAACATTTTTGTTCATAGTTGTTGAGTGACTTGGTCATGTTTGGCAAATATTTGGAGCCGCTGGCGTTGGCTAGATAGGTGAGGTTGGCGTATTTGTCGTGTTGGACGTCCAACTTTTCTGAAGACGCGTAATTCTGGTTAGGACTGACTTGCATTAGTTCTATTATGTTATTTCTTTGAGGGTTCTGGAAGAAAATAAACCTTAACATCATCATCACCATCATCGTCAACCGAAAGACGTCCACTGCTGTGATAATAATTAATAATCCAGACATCGAACTATCTACATTCAAAATTTTATCTAACTTTTTGTGCTCTTGCTATGTGTTAATTACATGGTTTTTTAACAATAAAGGGCTATCATCATCATTATCCCAGCCTATATACGTGCCACTGCAGGGCACAGGCCTCCTCTCAGAATGAGAGGGCTTGAGCCGCAGTTTCCACGCGGGCCCAGTGCGGATTGGGAACTTCACACAAGCACCATTGAATTTCTTCGCAGGTGTGTGCAGGTTCCCTCACGATGTTTTCCTTCACCGCAAAGCTCATGGTAAAAATTTCAAACGTTATTTCGCACATAAATTCAGAATAACTCAGAGGTGCGATTCGGGATTTGAACCCACGACCCTCTGCTTGAGAGGCCATAGGTCGAACCGCTAGGCCACCACGGCTTCCAGCTGTTTTAGAGGGAAGGAGTAACAAAGTCACAAAGGGTCACATTTATTATTAAACCAGGTTAGTTTGAAAGATCCCTTTTAGGGATAAGGTCGCCTATGTACTCTTTTTTTGATGTTTTTTGTATTATTTTTGTTTTATAAATGTACAATAAAGTATTTACATACAAGCAACGCGAATAAAAAAAAATGGTGAATTATTGTTTATTCTAATAATGATTCATACGATATTTCTTCTATATATCGTATATGATGAGATTGATGAGGCTTTGGTATAGTTCTGTTTTAAATAATAAAACCTTATTAATGTTAGCCGCAGTTTCCGCGCATTCTTCTTTATTGGACACCGTGCTTGCGGATATTTCTAATTTCTTTGATATCAGGAATATTGGGTTAGCGCTTGACGAGTCTGGTGGCTGGAAAAAGGAATGGAATTAGGAACAGGAAGTTAAAGGAACATTTTGTAAATAACAAGGACAATTAAATCCAGAGTTACTTTAAAATAATAAGCATGCTGTAAAAAATGACTGCCTTGAGTAACGAATGACTATCTAAAGTAACAAAGTGGCGCTTTGGGGAACAAACGTCTTCCCAGAGTAACAAACTGCCGCTTTAAGTAAAAAATGACTGCCTAGAGTAACAAATGACTATACAAAGTAACAAACTGAGTAATAAATGACTGTCTAAACTAACAAAGTCAGCCCAGCTATACCTTAACAATTTCGTGCATGACTCTCGGTAGAACCCTGTCGCAGACAGCATTTGCCGCACTTATCAAAAACCATCTTGATAAGGACAGCAGAGGCTCCCTGCGACAGGGTTCAACTGAATGTCACACTTGAACTTGTCAAGCAAGGTATAGAATTTATTATTGTGTTTGTAAATTAGTATACTAAAGGTTCGTACCGAGCTGGTCCCTTGCTGAGCGCGCCCTGCTCCATGATCATAGCTCTCTTGGCGGCCAGGTACAGCGCGCGCTTCACCGTCAGGTAGAATAGCTCCGCCGTCGCTACCACAGAGTAGTCTAGCACTATTTAACTGACTGTCGACGCTTAAGGTAACTAACAAATAACTGTTCCGCCTACCAAGTGAATGCTCAAGCGAACAACTGACTGCCTATAGTAACAAATGATTATACAAAGTTGCAAACTACCACTTTGAGTAAAAAATGATTCCTTAGAGTAACAAATGATTATCCAAAGCAACAAAACTGTCGCCTTGTGTAAAAAATGACTGTGTAGAGTAACAAACTAACGCCTTGAGTAATAAATGACTGTCTCGAGTAACATACTGCCGCCGTGAGTAATAAATGACTGTCTCGAGTAACGAACTGCCGCCTTTAGAAATAAATGACTGCCTAGAGTAACAAACGACTATCTAAAGTAAATGAACTAAACTAACAAAGTCAGTCTAGGCAGAGTTTATTATTGTCTGTAAGTTAGTACACTAACCTTGTCTAGCTCTGTATCGAGCTGGTCCCGCCCCTGGCCCTTGCTGAGCGCGCCCTGCTCCATGAGCGTGGCCCTCTTGGCGGCCAGGTACAGCGCGCGCTTCACCGTCAGGTAGAACAGCTCCGCCGTCGCCACCACGGAGTAGTCCGGCACGAAACTGTGCCGCAGCATGCTGTCCATGTTTATGTTCTGGAGGCTGCCCATCGCCGATGGCGTCGGGGATTCCGCTGTTGGAAATGAATGGCATTTAATTTAAAATTAATATTGGGTTCGGCTCGTAAAAGACACTTTCCCGAAATGTGCACTTTCTCTAAAGGTGCACTTTCCGCAAAATGCACATTGTACACTCTCGAAATGTACACTTGCCCATTAAGGGCACTTTCCCCGTAAGTGCATTTTCCCAAAAAGTACATTTTCTCAAAACGCACGCTTTCCCAAAATGTACACTAGTCAAAAATGTCATCTTCACCACAATGTTTTCCCTAGATGAAGATCCTAAGCTATGATGGCGATGTCAACATTTTTACCCATGTACCTACCTAATAAAATAATAAATTCTTCGTGCTCGTGCATTTTTACCGTTTATCGAATAGTCTATAAATAGGTATATAGTACGTACTTTTCCAAATCTAGTGTTCTATTTGAGAAAGTGCACCTTCTGAGAATGTGCTCTATCTGAGAAAGTGTACCAATTGGGAAGTGCACTTTTTGAGACAGTGCACCTTCCGAGAAAGTGATCCATCTAAACAAGTGTACCTTTAGGGAAAGTGTGTTTTACGAGCCTAACCCTTAATATTGATATGGATTTTTTTTTGTGTTTGGTGCCGAAACATGAGACACTCACTGTAGGCCTGGTCCACTAAAGTCGCTCAACGTGCTATGGAAAGGCCTATGCTCGGAGTTTCTCTGAAACATCGAATTCGTAACGAAGTGATCCGGCAGAGAACCAATCGACATAGCCCACCGCATTAGCACGCTGAAGTGGCAATGGGCCGGCTATATAACCCGAAGAACCGATAACAGTTAGGGTAGACAAGTTCTTGAGTGGAGACCACGGATCGGCAAACGTAACGTAGGACGTCCTCAGACTCGGTGGAGCGATGATCTTCGCAAGGCGGCTGGCAACAACTGGATGAGAGTGGCCGAGGATCGTGCTCAGTGGTGTGCCATGGGAGAGGCCTATGTCAATGTGATGATGATGATTGATATGGATTTCAGAATACGTGCTCGGGACACGGTCATTTGAAACGTACCCATGGGACCAAAGTCAATATAAAGGTCCTTTTGGCCTGATGCCTTACGCTGTTTCTGTGTAATTCGCGCCTGAGGTTTTAAAACCGTCCAACCGCCTTGTCGATGCGCGGAATAGAAGCTCCGCCAAGTGGAGCTCGTTCGGTTGACACGTACCGACGCCGATGTTCTGCGTGAGCGACTGCACGCTGAAGTAAGTGAACGGGCCGGTCTCGAGTGAGCGGGTCTAGTATGGGCCCGGCGGAGCCCTGTGGGCGCGGGGCTCCGGCCTGGTACGTACCGACGCCGATGTTCTGCGTGAGCGACTGCACGCCGAAGGAAGTGAACGGGCCGGTCTCGAGTGAGCGGGTCTAGTATGGGCCCGGCGGAGCCCTGTGGGCGCGGGGCTCCGGCCTGGTACGTACCGACGCCGATGTTCTGCGTGAGCGACTGCACGCCGAAGGAAGTGAACGGGCCGGTCTCGAGTGAGCGGGTCTAGTATGGGCCCGGCGGAGCCCTGTGGGCGCGGGGCTCCGGCCTGGTACGTACCGACGCCGATGTTCTGCGTGAGCGACTGCACGCCGAAGGAAGTGAACGGGCCGGTCTCGAGTGAGCGGGTCTAGTATGGGCCCGGCGGAGCCCTGTGGGCGCGGGGCTCCGGCCTGGTACGTACCGACGCCGATGTTCTGCGTGAGCGACTGCACGCCGAAGGAAGTGAACGGGCCGGTCTCGAGTGAGCGGGTCTAGTATGGGCCCGGCGGAGCCCTGTGGGCGCGGGGCTCCGGCCTGGTACGTACCGACGCCGATGTTCTGCGTGAGCGACTGCACGCCGAAGGAAGTGAACGGGCCGGTCTCGAGTGAGCGGGTCTAGTATGGGCCCGGCGGAGCCCTGTGGGCGCGGGGCTCCGGCCTGGTACGTACCGACGCCGATGTTCTGCGTGAGCGACTGCACGCCGAAGGAAGTGAACGGGCCGGTCTCGAGTGAGCGGGTCTAGTATGGGCCCGGCGGAGCCCTGTGGGCGCGGGGCTCCGGCCTGGTACGTACCGACGCCGATGTTCTGCGTGAGCGACTGCACGCCGAAGGAAGTGAACGGGCCGGTCTCGAGTGAGCGGGTCTAGTATGGGCCCGGCGGAGCCCTGTGGGCGCGGGGCTCCGGCCTGGTACGTACCGACGCCGATGTTCTGCGTGAGCGACTGCACGCCGAAGGAAGTGAACGGGCCGGTCTCGAGTGAGCGGGTCTAGTATGGGCCCGGCGGAGCCCTGTGGGCGCGGGGCTCCGGCCTGGTACGTACCGACGCCGATGTTCTGCGTGAGCGACTGCACGCCGAAGGAAGTGAACGGGCCGGTCTCGAGTGAGCGGGTCTAGTATGGGCCCGGCGGAGCCCTGTGGGCGCGGGGCTCCGGCCTGGTACGTACCGACGCCGATGTTCTGCGTGAGCGACTGCACGCCGAAGGAAGTGAACGGGCCGGTCTCGAGTGAGCGGGTCTAGTATGGGCCCGGCGGAGCCCTGTGGGCGCGGGGCTCCGGCCTGGTACGTACCGACGCCGATGTTCTGCGTGAGCGACTGCACGCCGAAGGAAGTGAACGGGCCGGTCTCGAGTGAGCGGGTCTAGTATGGGCCCGGCGGAGCCCTGTGGGCGCGGGGCTCCGGCCTGGTACGTACCGACGCCGATGTTCTGCGTGAGCGACTGCACGCCGAAGGAAGTGAACGGGCCGGTCTCGAGTGAGCGGGTCTAGTATGGGCCCGGCGGAGCCCTGTGGGCGCGGGGCTCCGGCCTGGTACGTACCGACGCCGATGTTCTGCGTGAGCGACTGCACGCCGAAGGAAGTGAACGGGCCGGTCTCGAGTGAGCGGGTCTAGTATGGGCCCGGCGGAGCCCTGTGGGCGCGGGGCTCCGGCCTGGTACGTACCGACGCCGATGTTCTGCGTGAGCGACTGCACGCCGAAGGAAGTGAACGGGCCGGTCTCGAGTGAGCGGGTCTAGTATGGGCCCGGCGGAGCCCTGTGGGCGCGGGGCTCCGGCCTGGTACGTACCGACGCCGATGTTCTGCGTGAGCGACTGCACGCCGAAGGAAGTGAACGGGCCGGTCTCGAGTGAGCGGGTCTAGTATGGGCCCGGCGGAGCCCTGTGGGCGCGGGGCTCCGGCCTGGTACGTACCGACGCCGATGTTCTGCGTGAGCGACTGCACGCCGAAGGAAGTGAACGGGCCGGTCTCGAGTGAGCGGGTCTAGTATGGGCCCGGCGGAGCCCTGTGGGCGCGGGGCTCCGGCCTGGTACGTACCGACGCCGATGTTCTGCGTGAGCGACTGCACGCCGAAGGAAGTGAACGGGCCGGTCTCGAGTGAGCGGGTCTAGTATGGGCCCGGCGGAGCCCTGTGGGCGCGGGGCTCCGGCCTGGTACGTACCGACGCCGATGTTCTGCGTGAGCGACTGCACGCCGAAGGAAGTGAACGGGCCGGTCTCGAGTGAGCGGGTCTAGTATGGGCCCGGCGGAGCCCTGTGGGCGCGGGGCTCCGGCCTGGTACGTACCGACGCCGATGTTCTGCGTGAGCGACTGCACGCCGAAGGAAGTGAACGGGCCGGTCTCGAGTGAGCGGGTCTAGTATGGGCCCGGCGGAGCCCTGTGGGCGCGGGGCTCCGGCCTGGTACGTACCGACGCCGATGTTCTGCGTGAGCGACTGCACGCCGAAGGAAGTGAACGGGCCGGTCTCGAGTGAGCGGGTCTAGTATGGGCCCGGCGGAGCCCTGTGGGCGCGGGGCTCCGGCCTGGTACGTACCGACGCCGATGTTCTGCGTGAGCGACTGCACGCCGAAGGAAGTGAACGGGCCGGTCTCGAGTGAGCGGGTCTAGTATGGGCCCGGCGGAGCCCTGTGGGCGCGGGGCTCCGGCCTGGTACGTACCGACGCCGATGTTCTGCGTGAGCGACTGCACGCCGAAGGAAGTGAACGGGCCGGTCTCGAGTGAGCGGGTCTAGTATGGGCCCGGCGGAGCCCTGTGGGCGCGGGGCTCCGGCCTGGTACGTACCGACGCCGATGTTCTGCGTGAGCGACTGCACGCCGAAGGAAGTGAACGGGCCGGTCTCGAGTGAGCGGGTCTAGTATGGGCCCGGCGGAGCCCTGTGGGCGCGGGGCTCCGGCCTGGTACGTACCGACGCCGATGTTCTGCGTGAGCGACTGCACGCCGAAGGAAGTGAACGGGCCGGTCTCGAGTGAGCGGGTCTAGTATGGGCCCGGCGGAGCCCTGTGGGCGCGGGGCTCCGGCCTGGTACGTACCGACGCCGATGTTCTGCGTGAGCGACTGCACGCCGAAGGAAGTGAACGGGCCGGTCTCGAGTGAGCGGGTCTAGTATGGGCCCGGCGGAGCCCTGTGGGCGCGGGGCTCCGGCCTGGTACGTACCGACGCCGATGTTCTGCGTGAGCGACTGCACGCCGAAGGAAGTGAACGGGCCGGTCTCGAGTGAGCGGGTCTAGTATGGGCCCGGCGGAGCCCTGTGGGCGCGGGGCTCCGGCCTGGTACGTACCGACGCCGATGTTCTGCGTGAGCGACTGCACGCCGAAGGAAGTGAACGGGCCGGTCTCGAGTGAGCGGGTCTAGTATGGGCCCGGCGGAGCCCTGTGGGCGCGGGGCTCCGGCCTGGTACGTACCGACGCCGATGTTCTGCGTGAGCGACTGCACGCCGAAGGAAGTGAACGGGCCGGTCTCGAGTGAGCGGGTCTAGTATGGGCCCGGCGGAGCCCTGTGGGCGCGGGGCTCCGGCCTGGTACGTACCGACGCCGATGTTCTGCGTGAGCGCCTGCACGCCGAAGTAAGTGAACGGGCCGGCCTCGAACACCAGGTTCTCGCGCCCCACCGTCACCTCCACACGCCCCTCCAGGATCAGCACGAAGTAGTCCACCTGAAAATGACGTTACTTTAATCAAAAACCGGCCAAGTGCGAGTCGGACTCGCGCACGAAGAGTTCCGTACCATTATCTATAAAAACGGCAAAAAAATCACATTTTTGTATGGCAATTAAATATTTGTTCTATTTTAATTTAATTATTTATTTTTAAAATGAATATATAACTATGTAAATAATCGGTGAATATTTCAAGCGTCTACCTGTTGCCGTTATCAATATCGAGCAAAAACGAGCAAAAAAAACAAGTTTGTTGTATGGGAGCCCCCTTAAATATTTATTTTATTCTGATTTATAGTATTTTTTGTTATAGCGGCAACCGAAATACGTCATCTGTGAAAATTTCAACTGTCTAGCTATCACGGCTCATGAGATACAGCCTGGTGACAGACGGACGGACAGCCGAGCCTCAGTAATAGGGTCCCGTATTTACCCTTTGGGTACGGAACCCTAAAACTCAGAGTCTAAAAAGTCAACGGGCCAAAAGTCAAGTTATACCAGTTGTAAAAAAAAAGAAAAAAAAATCGGTTGTCTGTAAAGTCGGTCTACGGACGATAGTTTACGTGACATGAAACCAGGCGGCCACCCATCCAAGTACTGACCGCGCCCGACGTTGCTTAACCTCGGTGATCGGACGAGAACCGGTGTTTTGTCAAATATCTTCAAAACGGTGCATCCTACGGCAAAATCAATGAAATTTTCACCCCCCCTTTCTCCCTATTACTTACCGGCTTTCCTTGCTGATACACGTAGATGCTGGGATCTTTCTTGCTCTTCCCTTTCACCTTTATGTGGTGGATGACGTCCTGTCTCAGCAGACGACGGAGCACCGTTTCTGATACGATCTCCGGACGGAAGGCGTCCACACCTGCAATTAATATAAACATACAGAATGGCCTATTTAACCCTTAATAAGGCCCCATTTGCTGGAGCATACCACCACAGAATCAAAAGCAGCTATCGAATACATACCTGACGAAGGATAATTTTAAATAATTACAATGGATATTGTAACTTATTACTAAAACAATAAGGCTGAATTTCCAAGTCAATGCATGTGGTCGCTAAATCGCCTCTACCTTATAAAGGATTAAATGGGTCAGTATGGGCAGTTAAAAATATCTGTTCCAAAGAACTGTCATCAATTTTGGTTACAAGGAAAACTGCATGAATTATAGTTTCAGAGATACCCATACACCCACTTATGTAAATGGGCCACCCAGTATACAAGTTTTTGTAAAAAAAAAACTTAATAATACAAGCTTTTTGCCGACTGTACTTCCATTTCATCCAAACTGTTTGACGAAGATCTGGTAGCTAAGGGATCGTCTTTTGTCTCATTTGATCATTCAAAACCGAGAATATTTGAGAACATTCTAGAAGCTCGTGGAACGTTTCATACTCACTCTCGTGTTAAGATATTAAAAAGTGACGGCCGTCCAAAGCTGAGAAACGTTCGAGAACTTTCCAGAGCAGTCTAGCAGGTCGCGGAACGTTTCATACTCACTCGAATTAAGATACTAAGGGGGTGTTTCACCACCTTACTGTCAAACTACTGGTCACGTAACCAATGAATAAACTAAGTACTGGACAAATCTGTCGGCTAGTTTTTTTTCAGTTTCACCACTCCGGTCCTGTGCAAACTAAGTACCACTTAACTAATCGTCGGTTTAACATAGAGGGGTATGACAACGTCACATTTCACGATCACGCGTTCCTGTTCGCACACTTTCGTTCAAAGAGTCGCTCATTATTAAAGCAAAAGAAATCGTAAACTATGTAATTTTTAAATACATCTATTTTTTTGCATAAACAAATGTGTAACATTATAATTAATCCAAAAACGGTATTTATTTACGATACTTTGTTAACAATAACAAAGAAAAATAAAATCACGTAAAACGAATCGAAAAGTGGCGCCAAACCATTTGACAGATTAACTTTTTTTTGTAATGGCGATGTACAAGTTCACGTAGAACAAACGATTGTGCCACTGAAAAAAAGTCTGTAATTAAAAAATATTACAAAATTTTGGATTTATTTTTACATACTAAAAGCGTACCTATATTTTTTTATTCAAATCTTGATATTTGAATCCTCGTTTGCAATTTAGCATGACTTCTTTCTTTAAAAAATAAAAAATACTTCGATTTATTTTTCTGAAACCGGCTGAAGTGCTCTCCAACCATGACCACAAAAAAATTACCTGACTAATTAAAAAGTTATGTGACGGATAAAAATGCTAAATGCCACCTGATCTGATGGTCAAATTAAATAACACTTTGTCCGTCACTTAGCGCTAATCAAGACTGGTGAAACAGAAATTTTAAGTTCATCTGTCAAATAAGGTTATAATTAAGCTAATCCGAACTTTAAGAAAAGTGGTGAAACAGCCCCTAAAAGTGTCTGATGGTCTTTTGTCTCAATCGCCCGTCTAAAGCCGAGAGACGTTCGAGAACATTGCAGAGCATTCTACAAGGTCGTGAAACGTTTCATTCTCGTATTAAAACAGACTAAAAGGTGACGATCGTCATTTGTTTCAATCGAACGGCCAGATCCGCGACTCTTTTGAAACCAAATCTAGAACGTTCGAGAATACTGTGGAACGTTTGATACTGACTGGATACTGGAAGGCGACGATCGTCATTTGTCTCAGCCGACCATCCGCAACCTGGAGTCATTTGAAAACATTCTAGAAAATTCTAGAAGGTCGTGGAACGTTCGACACTCACTCGAGTTGAGGTACTGGAAGGTGGCGAGCGTGAGTTGGGGCGATATATGGGTCCGTTGGTTCTCGTGCCGCTCGGCGAACGCGGCGAAGTCTTGCAGCTTGTTCGTGGGCTTGTTGCGGCGACGCTTCGTCCTGTTGTCCACTGTTGGGCAGAATACGTGATTATTGTTAAGTACTTTGAGCCAACGGACCAACTTTGGGTCACGTGAAAACGTCGGGTTAGATCAATTTACCAGAATCGTTATTTTCATCACACTTGCTCGTCAAATTGTTCTTAAGGGAGTTATGGATTTACGTACAGTTTTTCCTCCCAAGGGAGTTCTAACTTTAGTTTTAAAATTTGCAAACAAGTTAGTTGGTACGTCATTTCAGACTAAGGAGGTTTCAAGTCAGCCAACGTTTTATTTATTTAAAATTTAGCTATAACCCAATTTTATAACACAAAACATATCTACGCTTCATGAAACTTCGTTATTTTAAATTTTAAATTTGAATCACATAGTTTCGTAATAATTTTAGTAAGTATTTTTTTAACATGTTGGCAGAATCTGGCCGAATGGCCATTCGAATTCTAAACACAGTTTACATTATCTATGGTCGATCACTTGAAAAAAGTGACAATCTGTATTGGCGGGTAGCCAATATTTGTTCAATTTGTGTTTAGAGACAAAATAATTTTATTTTTGGATTTTTTTCCTCGCAGTGTGATGAAAATCATTGTGTAAATAAACAAACAAACAAACAAACAAAATCATTGTGTGTAAGTATCAAGCGCAGTAAAGGGATTACAAACTCGAGTCATTAACTCCTAATTACGGCCCTTGATGCACAATCTACTATTCCTAGTAGCAAAATTTCCATTCGCATTTTTTCCGAGATGCTTATTTTGTCACTATGGTTTTTTACTGAAACTTATTTTCGCGATCGCGTTTTGTTCCCAATTTTAATCGACATCTCACGACTATTACTACTAGTGTTGCACCGAATGTGGGTCCTGCCGAATGTCGAATTCGGCCGAATGTTCGGTTTAAATATGTGCCGAAGCCGAAGTTCGGCCGAAATTCGGTTAAATTTCGCGCGCTTTTGCTCAATGAACAGGTCAGATCTTGTTCATTTCGTCGCTTGTAATTTCACTCACCCGCCTCCCGCCTGCCACCCGCGTTCACCCCGCGGCCTCTTGTGTTAACGAAAACGCGTGCAATTGTTTATTTACTCAGTATTTTTTTAGTTTTTTTGGTTGTATAAGCGGAATAACGTAGCTGAGACACTAACTTTCCTCCACCACAACCTGCCACTGATTAGAAATATTAAGAGAAAATAATGTTTTTGTCTAAAAATTATTAAGCGTAATTGCTAATTAAATTATGAATATTTGAATAACCTGTTTTGAAATTAAGTGTTTTTAAAAATAATAATAAATAAAAAATATTGTTTTGTTACATAAAAAAAATTAGAAGACTGAAATTCAAAGTAAAAGGAAATAAAAGCAAACACAAGCATTCACGTTAAGTACCTATTTACTTACAAATCATCGTTTTGGTGTGGATTTCATTTTAAAATAAATTTCTTTTCACTATTCCATTTCTTACTAGGGGCGTTCAATAAAAAGTGAGAATGAGTATGTTATAAACAACTTTTACTAAATGTCATTTTATTTTTCGACATAGTCACCTTTTAGCATAATACACTTAGTATATCTTTTTTCTAAACTTAAAATTCCATTTTTAAAAAAGGTCTCATCTTGAGTACTTAAAAAATCTTGTACTGCAGCGACTACCGCGTCGTCGTCTTCAAATTTCTGGCCTCTCAGGTATTGTTTCAATCTCGGAAATAGGTAGAAATCACTGGGAGCGAGATCTGGTGAATACGGAGGATGCTTAAGGATATCGAACCCAGCATCACGAATTGCAGCCATTGCAACGGCGGACTTGTGTGCCGGGGCGTTGTCCTGGTGGAACAGCACAACTTTCGAGAGTTTACCTCGCCGTTTTTCGCGGATCTCATTGCGCAATGTTGCTATTTGTTTGGCGTATAAAGTGCCCGTAATAGTGGCTCCATGCTCGAGATACTCAATCATTAATACCCCTTTACTATCCCAAAAAACAGAGCCCATGACCTTACCGGCAGATGGGCTCACCTTGAATTTCTTCGGAGTTGGAGATGATGGCCTTTTCCATGTCATAGACTGCAGTTTCGTTTCAGGGTCGTAATGATGGAGCCATGTTTCGTTCATTGTTATAAATCGCGCCAAAAAAAGTTCCCGGTCTTGCTGCATCAGGTTCAAAGCTTCTTGACAAATCTCTAGTCTAGTTTGTTTTTGCGTGTCAGTAAGCATTCTTGGTACCCAACGCGCAGATACCTTTTTCATACCCAAGCGTTCATGTAAAATATTATGCACGCTCCCCGTTGAAATCTTTACATTTTCAGCAATAAAACGAACTGTGACACGACGATCCGCCAAAACTGAGTTTTCGACTTTTTTCACAATTTCTTCAGTTACTGCTGTAGTAGGGCGTCCGGAGCGGGGGTCGTCCATTGTCGATGTTCTTCCACGTCTAAATTCGGCGCACCAACGTGCGACTGTCGAATACGGAGGAGCATTAGACCCTAAAGTGTCCCGCAAATCCAAATTGACTTGGTCCGTAGAAAAAATTTTCAAATACAAGTATTTGATAACGGCGCGCAGTTCAATTTTCTCCATTTTCGCTAACGTACTCAATAGCATTGCAAAGAAATTACCGTATATTTTTTTAAACGAAAGATAGTTAGTTTTTTTTTTTCATAGCAATCAGCTAGATAGATTAGCTTTACCGGCCAGTATTTAATTTCGTAATATTAAAAGAGTTTGCATCTCATTCTCACTTTATATTGAACGCCCCTCGTATGTAAGTTAATTTAAGCTACCGAATTTCGGCCGACATTCGGCAGATCTAACCGAAATTCGGCCGGAGACGAAGTTCGGTAAAAGCTGCCGAACTTCGGTAATACCGAATGTGATACGAATTTCGGTGCATCTCTAATTACTACTGCTACTCACTGAACACGTCAGTTTCGTCAACGATCTCTGCTTGTATCATCTCTTCGATGACATCCTCTAAAGTGACCAGACCGATGGTCTCGTAGAACGGATCGCCCTCGCCCTCGTTGTTGATGCGATGGACAAAAGCCATGTGTCCTTTGTGGCCTGAGAAAAAAAAATCCATTTGCAGGAGAATCCTTCTGATATTATGAGAAGTTTGTGAATGCGTGTGTGTGGGTGAGAAAGTGAATGTGAGAGGGTGAGTGGGCTAGAGTGTGTGCGTGAGTGTGAGTATTTTGGAGGGCATTTAAAAAAAAGTGTACCTGCTTTACAATACGTTTACTTTTAGTTTACCACTGATAGATGGCTTGCCTTCATTTCATTTCCAACTTTAACACCATACAAATAAAGTAGCTATTACAAAATCCGCAAACGTAGGTAACAGTATTCTAAAATTGGCTTTATTTGTAGGTCGTTAAAGTTGAATATGAAATGAAGGCAAACCATCTGTCAGTGGTAAACTTTATGTAATTTTACTGTAATTTTTTATGAGGAAATTTTGGTGTTTTCTTATTCAAATATACGAGAATTCATTTTGAATAAGAAAAAAGTGGCCTTATTTTTCGAGTCAGTTTTGTGACGTTCCTTTCTTTGTTTTTATTAGCCTGACATAGTGCCCCACTGCCGGTGTCTGGTGTCTCCTCTTGACCTCCACAACTCCCGTTCTGGCGCAATGTCAGGCCAGTCTTTTGCATACACGTCCAAGTCGTTCTTTTCATGCTTACATTTAATATGACTCGTCCCAAAACTGACATCAAAAAACAGTATGGAGAATTAGGAGCATTTTTTTAATCGTCAAAATCAAAAACCGTAAAATTTCCTCATAAAAAAAGTAAAAGGTACACTTTTTATTGAAAATGCCCTTGAGTGTCGAATAGTGAATGTGTATATGTGTTTGAGTGTGCGAGTGAGAATGTGAGTGGGCGAGTGTCCGTGGGTGAGTGTTTGAGAAAATGAAAGAATGAGTATGAGTATGCGAGTGTGAATATGTGAGAGTGTGAATGGTGAGTGAGAATGTGAGCGTATGTGAGTGAGCGAGAGTGTGAGTGTGTTTAAAGTGTGACTGTGTGTTATGGTGCTAAGATAACTTTTTCAATTGATGTGATAATGAACTCTTAGAGTGCAAAGTTTCAGTCAATCACTTACCATCTATTTCAAACTAAATACAAACTGAAATATAGATGCACAGAAAAAACCCCAGAAAAAAGACCAATGCTGGGAATCGAACCCAGGTCCTCAGCGTTCCGTGCTGCGTGCTTACCCCTACACCATCACTGGTCTAGAAGTTAGCGACGAATCTTTCCCATACATCGTACACTTCAGTCTGTTATAATCACATTTAGGCAGTGATAAAGCGCATCTATGTTATGCCCTCTACCGAGAGACTTCAACACTCTTTCGTCGCTAACTTCTAGACCAGTGATGGTGTAGGGGTAAGCACGCAGCACGGAACGCTGAGGACCTGGGTTCGATTCCCAGCATTGGTCTTTTTTCTGGGGTTTTTTCTGTGCATCTATATTTCAGTTTGTATTTAGTTTGAAATATATGGTTTCACGGGATGACCGTAAAAGTAATAAAAAAAATGAAGTTGAAGAAAATAAAAAAATAAATAGAAAAAGATACTTCATACTTAACTTTCACTTACCATCTTTGAACTGCTTGAACATGACGTCGAGAGTGACGTCCTCGAAGACGAAATTGCAAGAGTTCTGGTAATACTGCGCGAGAGTGCGAAGCGGCGTGTTGTCGTCTGGGTCAACGAACGCGAGGTCCTTTATGAACAGGACCGTCACTATGTTCCCGCGGCTGCCTTCGTACACCGGGATACGGGAGTAGCCTGTAGAACAGAATATCGATACCTTAGCGCACAATCGTACTAATTACAATTCATTTTAGAGTCCCCAATAGACGTCAGCGCAAGTGTCGGAAAAAAAATTGTTTTCAATCCCCCAGTATAGAACGCGTTATGCACAAAACACTTTCTTGAGGCGCGCGTGTAAGCTATTCAATGACAATGAAAAACTTATAAATATTGACCTGTTCAATTGCAATATTTCCGCTATAAAAAAAGTTTTCTGGTAGCCACTATCATATTTCTGCTTTCATGTTTGGTTTTCTTGTTTTTGGAATATTTACAACTATTTATGTTCAAAATTATTCTTTTACATTGTAATTTTGTTAGTACACATACCGTATGTACTTTAAGGAAACTCCAGGTCTATTTATAAGCAATAGATATTAAGAAAATTTTTGTAAACGACTTGTTTGTTTCTTGAATAAATAAATAAATAAAATATAAATTAGCACTGTATGTCCCCCCCGTCGCACAATGACCTATTTTACGAACGCAAAATGCCCTAAACGCAAAATGCCCTAAGCATATCATACGCGGTATTACAGTAGTACCACGTTTATAAGTTACGCCGATGTGCCTGCGCAGAAAACTTATTTTGATGTGGCGCGAAAATTTTTCAGCCAATCATAGCACACCACGCGTACGTACGCCACGCGACTGTCCACTATTGGTTGTTTCGTACTGCCCTGTCATCTATGGTTTTCTAGTGGTTAGCAACCAAGCTTGTTTATGCTGTCATAACAAATATTGAGTAAATTCGGTAAAGGTTCCATTGATATTTTATTGTGCTATTTTATACAATAAATTCGATGCCTCACGTTAGAAAAACCTCACATGTACTTATATTAAGAGCGAGATAGCATGAGGCCGTGTTGTTCTTGTATTTGAAGCCATAAGGTAAAATAATGTGTTAATTTCATTGGTATTCACGTTCGGTTTCAGTCGGTGTTAGGTTGCACTATTCTGCGCAAACGATTATTGCCGATGTAACTTATATACCTAAGTGGTAATACTGTACTCGTAACTTATGAGTCATATTCATAAGTACTATCTCCATACCAAATTTCATGTAAATCGGCTCAGCAATTTAAGTATGAAGAGCTAACAGACAGACGCACTTTAGCATTTATAATATTAGTATGGATTATGAGAATTTATATTTTGAGAACCACATTTGTTGTATGGGAGCCCCCTTAAATGTTTATTTTATTCTGGTTTTTAGTATTTGTTGTTATAGCGGTAACTGAAATACATCATCTGTGAAAATTTCAGCTGTCTAGCTATCACGGTTCCTGAGATACAACCTGGTGACAGACGGACAGACGGATGGATAGCGGAGCCTCAGTAATCCCTATTACCGTCCCGTTTTTACCCTTTGGTTACGGAACCCTAAAAAACGAAGTATATTAGATATATATGTACGTCGAAGCAAATGCCAAGTTTTCTTGTTTCCAATTATATTACAATTGAAGTGGGCTTTACGAGGTGAACGTTTTCGCGATACACACGATAACGCCATGTCTGAGGGAAGGCGGTGGCGCGTCAATTTACATAACTACCCCGTCTAAGATTGATTGTCCAGTCTCGAGGCCAAGTGAGCAATATGGGAGCTATGGAGGACATAGCGGTAGGTATACGACGACGTACGAACTAACCGTAATAATCCTACAATTACTAGCTGATGCCTGCGACTCCGTCTGCGAAGAATAGGGTCATAAAAAATAGCCTACGACCTATTCTCAGACCTATCAAATATGGAGAAAAATTTAATAAAAATCGGTGAAGCCGTTTTAGAGAAGTTTTTTTATATACTTCCGCGAAGAATGGGGGAGGGGGTGAAAAATAGCCTACGACCTATTCTCAGACCTACTTACCGAGTGTAGAGAAAAAAAGTTTCATAAAAATCGGCCAAGCCGTTTCGGAGGAGTTCGGTAACAAACACCGTGACACGAGATTTTTATATATTAGATTAGACTAGCTGACCCGGCAAACTTGGTATTGCAATATATCACCTAAGGGTATAAAAAATTGCCTACGACCTATTCTCAGACCTACTTACCGAGTGTAGAGAAAAAAAGTTTCATAAAAATCGGCCAAGCCGTTTCGGAGGAGTTCGGTAACAAACACCGTGACACGAAATTTTTATACATTAGAATGGTATGTTACCGGTACTTGTGACCGGGTTTTTTAGTCCGTGCAAGTCGGACACTGTCTGGGCCCTCCATTCTCAGTTCGTCCGAAGGGATTTATCCCGAGCACAAGTCACCCTTCCTACTCTAAAGTAAAAAACTGCAAGGAGTTCTTTCTTCTTGTCTTTGGCCCCTCTGGCGACTCATTCCAAAAAAAATGGTATGTTATATTATTTCGCGAGCGGTAGTAAGTTTGTAGCTGAATTTAAATATATAAAAGAAGATACTGACTGACTGACATATCAACGCACAGCCCAAACGGCTAGGTCTAGAGATTCCAAATTTGGCACATGGGTTCCTTATAAGGTCTAAGGGTGCACTAAAAAGGATTTTTCAAAATTCACAACTTAAGGGGGTGAGACGGGGGTCCAAAGTTTGTATGGGGAAACAAGATTGGTTAGACAATTTTTTTCGAAACTCCTAACAATAAATGAGTAAACATGTGTTTCAGCTTTTTTGGGAATTCAACCCCTAAAAGGGGGGTGGGGGGGGTATGGGGTGACAGGTCTGGAAATCACCACGGGTATTGTTTCTATGGTTTCTTGGGTCGCTGGTTACGAAAACAACAACGATTTTAAAATCCAACGTGGCGGACGTGAAATACCATCTCCCCGGTGGGGTGCGATGGGGTTGAAATGTCTGAATATCAATATGGGTGTCGTTTTTATGGTTTTTTGGGACGTTAATTATTTTACGAAAATGGCATCGATTTTGAAATTTAATATTGTGGACATGAGAATTATTAATAGTATGTGCACAGATTACTTAATAGTTACTTCGTAACAGATACTGCATCCCGTACAAAATCTTGGTACTTACCACGATTGTAGCCACAGATTATACTACTCAGTCTCCTTAAGAATGTGTGCGTGCCGACAGTGACAAGGGCTGGCAGTTTGGATTAAAAAATTTTTCTCTACATGTTGTTTTACCATTTTGTCGGGATAATTGCTATATATTATATCCATGCAAACTTTCTAGCACTAATATTCCCTAAGCTAAGCCACGGACGGACAAAGGGACAGACGGTCATGGCGAAACTATAAAGGTTCCGTTTTTGCCATTTTAGCTCTGGAATCCTAACAAAAAAGGATATTTATTGTAATGCGCAGAACACATTGCCATGCTCACAGTGCCCTAACTAATATACTAGATACGACGGTCAACTTTTGAACTTCGCATCGTGCCATCCCGCTCACGCTTATAGCTTTTTATAGAAGAGTAAGAGGGACAGCACGATACGAACTTCCAAATTGTTATATTAGCTATTAATTCTAGCATAGTCATATTAAAGTTTGCCCCTGTTTCACCATTTTCACTTATAAAAGTCCAGGCGGCATATTTTTTCCGTGGAACACGAATGAACGTGCGTCGGCGCGCGCTTGTGACAACCTACTGAAATTTCGATCGTAGCAGATCGTCCCCGCGGTAGGTAAACATCGCGCGTAAGTACATGGCATGCATGAGGCCTGGTATGTGTGTCAAATTGCGTTTCAATCGGTCCAATAGTTTCGGAGCAAAACGGCTGTAACAGACGGAGTGACAGAAAGCCACACAGTGGCGTAACTATAGGGCGGCAGGGCTGGCAAAATGCCACGGGCCCCCGACCCTAGAGGGCCCCGGCCCATGAGGCCGCGAGCTTTGAAATAAAAATTAAATTAAATAATCAAAATTAAATTGCAAGGTGACGATTTTTACTGCGAGGGTCCCATCTTATGTATTTGCCACGGGCCTCAGACGGTATAGTTACGCCACTTTCCACGGTTACCTATCAAAATTTAGAATTATTTTTTTCCGAATATTTAAAATCCCGAATGCTTCATTTATCCGAATGAATTTTTTTCTGAAACTGTAAATATTTCAGGATTTTTATAAAACAACCCTAACCTAACCTAAAGGGTTCTACACGATGGTCCTGAAATAAATCCTGAAATATTTACAGTTTCAGATAAAAATGCTTTCGGACAAATGAAGTTTGCGGGATTCTAAACCTTCGGAAGTAAAATTTTCTAAACATCGATAGGATCCCACTTTCCACACGTGATCCTAAAAGGGTTCTATTTTTGCTTTTGAGGTATGGAACGAGACCACAGTTATCGGTATGTCGTCAATCGGTACCTAGGCGAGTGCGGGCGGCGCGGTGGGACGGGAGGAGTAGTCATCGGGAAACTTCCTGCAGCCGGTGCTGCAGGAAGCAACGCACAACTCAGACTGATGAAGCTAAAGACTTAAAGTTTGGCACACATACAAGGTGACCTTAGCCTCTGGACAAATAATGAAACCATGGATAACACTGATACTTAGCAATATCGAAAAATAGTTATTTGCTTAAATTAGACAAGAAAACAAAAAAAAATTCTATGAAATCATATCATCCAAATAAACAGGCTCCTCCAAAGTGATACATTGAAAACCGTTAATTTTTCGGTAAATATTGGACTGATTGTTGTGATACTTTGCAGTTTTTTAAATATCTTGCTAAACCAGTAGTATTAGTATTTGTCCAGAGGCTAAGGTCACCTAGTATACCTTGAGTGTCATAAAGGTACCTACACTAAGAAGGGAATTTTAGATACTCCCACGGGATAAGGTATAAATGGGATTTATATTTTCGCTTCGAAGTGGCCCTATCTCCGTAACTATAATTACTTAAGACTTCAAATTTGTCATGCAAAAGTAAAAAAAAAAAAAAAAAATTTTCGGAAAGTCCCACGGCATAAGGAAAAAACGAACTTTACATATTGAATTCAATGGGACCCTATCTCCGTAGGTAAACATTTTTTTTGGAATTGTCCAAAAAAAAATGTTTACCTACGGAGATAGGGTGCAGTAAAAATCGATTTTTGGAACTTCCCGCGGGACCTCTATAGGAAGTTGATTTTAAAACTTTTTGAGCGCGGACGTAGTCGCGGGAAAAAGCTAGTTTAAAATAAATTGCATCTAACGCTGTTCAATATTGTTTATATATCGTACCAAATTTTATTAAAACCTGAAGTGTTACAAGTGCAATAACAGTTTCGCTACCAAAAATCGTCAATAGTCAATTATTTAACAGGGCATCTCGTATTTGTAACTTGTAAGTAACTTGAATTAGCTCGTTTATTTACACCAGGCTACAATAACTTTTGTGAGGGGTGCTGTTTGAGCGAATTGTGATATGCATGTTTGTGAAACTCTTTATTGTATATCCATGAAAGTGTTGGTTAATAAGAGATACAGATATATTTATAATCATATTGGGAGAGTTTGTGGGAGCCCGTGTGCCGTGCGGCTCTGTATCGGATGCTAACCAGGATCCACATAATATCAGCGTCGAGCCACCTTCAGTGACCCGACGAGTGCTGAGTGGACTCCTTTTTCGCATATGTAGCTTATTTCTATTTTCAATTATTGTTTTTGCTTTTCTCTTAGCATGCACATGTTACTTATGCGAAATAAAGATTTCTTATTCTTATTCTTATTCTTATTCTTATTCTTATTCTTATTCTTATTCTTATTCTAAATGGAAGGTATAAAACTACCATTACCTTTATCTTTCTTCTTCTTCTTTCTTTTTTTTTTTTTTGGTTTTTTGTACCTTTATTTATGTATTCTGGCAAATAAAGTACTCTTAGGGGCTGTTTCACCACTTTTCTTAAAGTTCGGATTAGCTTAATCATAACCTTATTTGACAGATGGAATTAAAATTTCCGTTTCACCAGTCTCGATTAGCGCTAAGTGACGGACAAACTGTTTCTTAATTTGACCATCAGATCAGGAGGCATTTAGCATTTTTATCCGTCACATAAAGTTAGTTTATTTCTTTGTGGCCATGGTTGGAGAGCCCTTCAGCCGGTTTCAGAAAAAGAAATCAAAGTATTTTTTATTTTTTAAAGAAAGAGGTCATGTGAAATTGCATATAATAATTTAAATATCAAGATTTGAATAAAAAAATGTAGGTACACTTTTAGTATGTAAAAATAAATCCAAAATTTCGTAATATTTTTTAATAACAAACTTTTTTTCAGCGGCTCAATCGTTTGTTCTACCTGAACTTGTATGTCGCCATTAAAAAAAAAGTTTATCTGTCAAATGGTTTGGCGCCACTTTTCGATTCGTTTTACGTGATTTTATTTTTCTTTGTTATTGTTAACAAAGTATCGTAAATAAATACCGTTTTTGGATCAACTATAATGTTACATATTTGTTTAGCAAAAAAAAATAGATGTATTCAAAAATTATATAGTTAACCATTTCTTTTGCTTTAATAATGAGTGACTCTCTGAACGAAAGTGTGCGAACAGGAACGCGTGGTCGTGAAATGCGACGTTGCCATTCCGACTTTTTGTTAAACCCACGATTAGTTAAGTGGTACTTAGTTTGCACAGGACCGGAGTGGTGAAACTGGAAAAACACTAGCTGACAGATTTGTACAGTACTTAGTTTATTCATTGGTTACGTAACGAGCAGTTTGACAATAAGGTGGTGAAACACCCCCTTACTCTTACTCTTAGGGGCTGTTTCACCACTTTTCTTAAAGTTCGGATTAGCTTAATCATAACCTTATTTGACAGATGGAATTAAAATTTCCGTTTCACCAGTCTCGATTAGCGCTAAGTGACGGACAAACTGTTTCTTAATTTGACCATCAGATCAGGAGGCATTTAGCATTTTTATCCGACACATAAAGTTAGTTTATTTTTTTGTGGCCATGGTTGGAGAGCCCTTCAGCCGGTTTCAGAAAAATAAATCAAAGTATTTTTTATTTTTTAAAGAAAGAGGTCATGCTAAATTGCATAAAATAATTTAAATATCAAGATTTGATTGAAAAAATGTAGGTACACTTTTAGTATGTAAAAATAAATCCAAAATTTCGTAATATTTTTTAATAACAAACTTTTATTCAGTGGCTCAATCGTTTGTTCTACGTGAACTTGTATGTCGCCATTAAAAAAAAGTTAATCTGTCAAATGGTTTGGCGCCACTTTTCGATTCGTTTTACGTGATTTTATTTTTCTTTGTTATTGTTAACAAAGTATCGTAAATAAATACCGTTTTTGGATTAATTATAATGTTACACATTTGTTTATGCAAAAAAATAGATGTATTTAAAAATTACATAGTTTACGATTTCTTGTGCTTTAACAATGAGCGACTCTTTGAACGAAAGTGTGCGAATAGGAACGCGTGATCGTGAAATGTGACGTTGCCATTCCCCCTCTATGTTAAACCGACGATTAGTTAAGTGGTACTTAGTTTGCACAGGACCGGAGTGGTGAAACTGAAAAAAAACTAGCCGACAGATTTGTCCAGTACTTAGTTTATTCATTGGTTACGTGACCAGTAGTTTGACAGTAAGGTGGTGAAACACCCCCTTACTCTTTTATTAAATAAATATTCTTAGTACGGACTTTTAAAAAGTGGAAATATACTAGGGTGTATCAACTTTTTTGTGTTGTTTACTCTGTCCCCGGTTGTCCAAGTGACGTCTTCATACTGTTTCATAGAAAAATGCTTAGGTTGTCCAAGGGATAAAATTTGTGTAACCATAGCAACGGGTGGCAAGAAAAATTTGATTCACCCACTAACGCAAACATATTTTGTTTTACTGGCAACCCATGTTGGTCTTGAATTAGATTTTTAACGACCGCTTTAGCCTAGTTGGTAGTGACCCTGCCTACGAAGCAAGAGGTCCTGGGTTTAAATCCCGGTAAGGGCATTTATTTGTGTGATGAGCACGAATATTTGTTCCTGATTATGGATGTTTTCTATGTATTTAAGTATTTATTTATGTATATAAGTATGTTTATCGTCGTCTAGTACCCATAGTACAAGCTTTGCTTAGTTTGGGACTAGGTCGATTTGTGTAAGATTGTCCCCTATACTTTGCGCGAGATAAACCTGGAAAAAAGTTCACTGACCCGACTTCTACCACGTTTCTCACAAAATGTACGTTCTCTGTCGCTCGCTATACAAACTGTCGCTAATCATGTCGCGACACGAGTTTCATAATACTCTGACCAAATGTGAAAAGAGTAACTTGGAAAGTAACACTTTTAAGGATTTTTTGTTGATATAATATGACATTATTACTATTTTCTTATTTATTATTGTAACATAAATTACGGTTGATGTGATTGCTAAATTTCACAATTTTTATAATTTTGGATACAACTGACTTTTTTCTTACTTTTATACACTTTAAAATAAATACTTTGTAAATTTAACCATCAATAATATATGCGTAGTTCATTATATTCTGTAATTACTTCATTACATAATATTAAACAACAATTATATTAAACACACTCAAAACTCGAAATTTTAAGTTACGCACTTACGTTTGCAAGCGTCGTTCGGGCAGGGGCGCGACACTCGGTTGCCATTTTGTCCGTCTTTTACTTTTGTTTCGTTTCCATTCCGCCTTCGGCAAGCGCTTGCGTTAGACTTACTTGGGAGAATTCCACTTTGTTGTTTATTTGCTAAAGGTGTTGTTATTTGTTTTTGTTACACACTTACCTACATTTCAACTCAATCAGAAACCGGGAAGTAGGTCAAATTCAACTTGCAAGATTTGACCTGTTGCCGGCGGTACATACAAAAAGCGCGCGCCGACACGATCGGGTAACGAGTGCGAGTGAGAGAGAAAATCGCGTGATGCGCGGCGCCCGCCATGGCGGCGCGCCGCGGGTATTTCACAGCGACGGCGCGCCATAGACTTAATACCTAACCCGGACTGAGTACTGCGACATAAAAGTGAGGCCGACAGAGAAACCAAACTAGTGCCTTGCATCTCGTTCTAATTAGGGTGACCAAGTACACCTGCGGATAATTATCAAGATTTTTCTTAAAAAAGTATAAAAAAGTCAATTCAGAATTAGAAAGAAATAATGTAAGCCTACACTGATCTTATATTTATATTACAATTATTTTATTTTTATTATTGTTTTACTTTTATTAATGTTATACAGGGGATTGATTTATATTTTTGTATGTTTGTAACGAATGAACTCCAAAACTACTAGACCGATTTCAAAAATTCTTTCACGAATAGAATGCTACATTATTTCTGAGTAATACAGGGTAATTTTTTAATCAGTGCACAAATTTTGATACGTGATTCAGATCATGATTATCTGTTCAAGATTTTTTTTAAATTTTGAAATTTGGGTTGTTCATGGTAATTCATCCAATAAT
The DNA here is from genome assembly GCA_947859365.1 of Archips crataeganus. Lineage (NCBI taxonomy): Eukaryota > Metazoa > Arthropoda > Insecta > Lepidoptera > Tortricidae > Archips > Archips crataeganus. The sequence continues at coordinate 8,372,489 of OX402073.1, read as the reverse complement.
TGGTCGAGTTACTATGAATAACAAAAAAAAGTGATTAATATTATAACGAAAAATACTGAAATTTGTTATTTTAACGACACTGAATCACATCTAAGGTTATACAAACGCGAAAAAGTTTTTCGGGTGCGCCGGTGGGATTCGAACCCACGTCTCCTGGGTATGCGCCCCAACGGGTGTTCTACCAATTGAACCACGTCGCATCCAACCGACACCCCCGAAATTCTTAATCGCTTACATACGCCAACAGTGGCGTGTGGTAACATCCATCGCAACTATTAGAAGCTACGACTCCTACGTTCCAAATTACATTGGAAATGCGTAAGAAATTATGTACCACATCTATTTATTCAACTTTTTCGCTTTTAAATAACCTTAGATTCGGTGAGCAGCCGCACTGCTAATAAAATAAATAATACTGAATCACATATTAAAATTTGTGCACTTATTAAAAAAAATAGGAATCCGGAATCCTTGATAAAACTTCAGTAGTGTAACCCAAGGTGTAAAAAAAAACTTTTATTCCACTGGCAAATGGTGCGAGTGGGACACAAGGCACTAGTTTGGGTTTCTCTCTCGGACCGCTGTCTCTAGTTGTCATTACTAAACTGTATTGCTTGGTAATATGGGCCACTATTGATTGACTAATAAAAGTTAGTACTCAGTCCGGGTTAGGTATTAAGTCCATGCGGCGCGCTAAACGAAACCGCGGCGACGACGGCGCGCCGGCGCGGCGCCCATATCAACTAGGTACTTACTTTGGTTATTTTATTAAGGTGTTTTATAAGTGTCTTGTATCTTGTTTTATAAGTGGCTTTACGGGTAATTTTGTAACACCCTGTGTATAATTATTGTAGCATTAAAAACTATTTGCTTGAAATACTCTTTTCTTTTTAATAAACATGTTTATTTGAATTATAACATCTTTCTTTTAATCTAAAGCTTTTAAAAAAATAACTAGCATGAAAATGTTTGTTACGTCTGGCAAGGTCAAGCGCTCACCCTGCCTTCTACCACGTTACGCAAGGTAAGGCGTATTAGCGATAATTGTCATATATTTATTTTGTATCGTATCGTTTGTAAAAATGACGTACATTGGTAGACAGGCGTCAATGAATTTTTGTCCATGGGGGTTACTACGAAATTCGAAGTTCGAAGTTCGGATCGTGCGGTCTCTCTCACTCTCGTAATAAATACCATTAGCGTGAGCGGGACGGCACGAAACGAAGTTCGAATTATGCACTTCGTGGTAGGGCCTCAGGTTTATCTCGCGCAAACTATAATATTTATTTTTTTATTTATTTGCGAGTGCAGTTTACAAAACTCACCAGACTTTACGATCTCGCTCATCGTCTCGAAGTCCAGCACCGAGGTTATCGGCAGCATGAAAACATCTTCAAGCTTCGTCATGACCTCGCTCACTTTCTTCTTGCGAAGCTCCAGGGCCCCGGATATTATGTTCACCTCGTCCTTGTCGAGGTCGTTGACGTCAGTCGTTACCTGCAACTTATACAGTCGCAGAAGCAACATATAACCACGCACAGTGTGAGATTTTCGCTCAGTTCTGACCTTTGCTGTAGGGCCCGTCTGTTAATCACGTGAGGTTCGAAAGGGGGGGAGGGGGTTTCGATAAAATCACGAAACATCATCGGAGGGGAGTGTAGTGAGAATAATCACGTGTATTTATTTTTTTCGTGTCGAACGCACCGGCGCAATGGACCCGCTGCACAACATTATACACCGTGAAATTTTAGTGGTTGTTTCCCCGAAACGAGGTGATTTAGTTTCGATTGTACAATCGATTTATAATTACTATTTTGACTAGAGTCAAAAATCCAATTGTGAAAAACGAAGGTCGAAAATGACCGCAAACCAATAGTAACGCTTCGATGGTACCTAACCTATCGTACGATCGTACGCTACTTGTACCAACTAAGCGTTACTATTGGTTCGCGGTCATTTTCGACTTTCGTTTTTCACAATTGGATTTTTGACTCTAGTCAAAATAGTAATTATAACTCGATTGTACAATCGATACTAAATCACCTCGTTTCGGGAAAACAACCACTAAAATTTCACGGTGTATATACAATATTCAGATTTTTTTTAAAGATTTTTGTACTAAAAAAATACGCAAGATTTTAGGTAAATAGGGAGGGGGGGTTAGTTTTATCCCTCACCGCGGGCTTATATGTGGTTGTTAAAAAACATCACGTGATTAATGGACGGCCCGTTATGTAATTTTCAAATTTGTACACAAAGGATTTAATTAAAACAAAACTTAATTGGTTCCTCTGTGTAACGAAAGTTACCCATAATATAGTTTGTAATAACTTTTGTTACACAAAGGAAGCGATCGTGATTTTGTTTTGATTAAACTAAAATTAATGTAGCGCATAGAATAACGATGTAAATCGTCAACGTTGGTACTGAGCCCAAATCCCACACTGTGTCACGTTAAGACTGCCTGTTCACTGGGGCCGAGCGAAGCACGCTGGGCGAGGGTGTAATGCAGACCGAGCGGGGTTGCAGACTGTGTCTGTCCAGAATTAACAGACCAGGGCCTTGTACCACTACCATGAGTCTACACTAGTTTACGTGACCGTACTCGCTAGCGACGGCGTAAATTTTTTGTATGGAGAATTGTACAGCGCCTCTAGGGGTCACTTACGGAAGTACAATTCTCCATACAAATCATTTACGCCGTCGCTAGCGAGTACGGTCACTGTAAACTAGTGTAAACTCATGGTACCACAAAAGTTACAAGTGCTACAATTCAGCAAAATTGTCAAGTTTATCATAGTAACATGTTACAATTTAGTCGAATTGTAGCACTTGTAACTTTTGTGGTACATGGGGCAGACCAGACTGACCAGAATTAAAATTATGAATTTACTGTATAAACCACGAGCTCATAAAATGATCTACATATAAGAAAAATGTTTTCAATATGTGCATTGACATATACGAGTACAATAACTTACCTGAGGACATAAAATTACTCGAATGCAATAGCTTTAAGTATAAATTGACTACCTGGCTCTTGGACCGTTGTTTTTACACCATCAAGAATTATTTAAATCGTGACTGACATTTTAATTTTAATTTTAATTATTCAAATATTTGACTGTTATTCATATTATATATTTTTTTTTTACATAAAACTGACCCGTGATTGACCACTATCACTGGTTCAGTAACAGCCTATTCACTCTAGCCTTGAAGAGATCTAGGTTGTATTTATCAGGCAATACAGACGACGGGAGCGAATTCCATTCTTTAGCAGTTCGCATTAGGAAGGAGGATATTCATATTCATATTCATTTATTCATTCAGATTCATGTTCATTACATTAATAGATGGTAGTTTTACAAGATGGTAGGTACATGACACCCTGTCAGCACATGAATAAATACGGAGCAGAATAAAAAGTTCAAACAACGTCGCGCACGCATTACACTACTACACGCACAACATATGTGTGCGTGACCTGTACAGACAGGACGGGGGGGGGGCGTGCACCGGCGCCCGCTCGGAGACAAACCGGTTTGAACTAGCTCAGTGAGTAGACAAAGTTCAGGTGTGCCGCCAGCGACGACGCGACCGTTTAGCGTTTAGCTACATAGTTCGGGTGTTCGGTTGTTTTTAAAGATGCCTACCTGTTGTACTGTTTGTAGATATACAGATACGAGGGGCGTTCAATATAAAGTGAGAATGAGATGCAAACTCTTTTAATATTACGAAATTAAATACTGGCCGGTAAAGCTAATCTATCTAGCTGATTGCTATGAAAAAAAAAAACTAACTGTATTTTGTTTAAAAAAATATACGGTAATTTCTTTGCAATGCTATTGAGTACGTTAGCGAAAATGGAGAAAATTGAACTAAGCGCCGTTATCAAATACTTGTATTTGAAAAATTTTTCTACGGATCAAGTCAATTTGGATTTGCGGGACACTTTAGGGTCTAATGCTCCTCCGTATTCGACAGTCGCACGTTGGTGCGCCGAATTTAGACGTGGAAGAACATCGACAATGGACGACCCCCGCTCCGGACGCCCTACTACAGCAGTAACTGAAGAAATAGTGAAAAAAGTCGAAAACTCAGTTTTGGCGGATCGTCGTGTCACAGTTCGTTTTATTGCTGAAAATGTAAAGATTTCAACGGGGAGCGTGCATAATATTTTACATTAACGCTTGGGTATGAAAAAGGTATCTGCGCGTTGGGTACTAAGAATGCTTACTGACACGCAAAAACAAACTAGACTAGAGATTTGTCAAGAAGCTTTGAACCTGATGCAGCAAGACCGGGAACTTTTTTTGGCGCGATTTATAACAATGGACGAAACATGCCTCCATCATTACGACCCTGAAACGAAACTGCAGTCTATGACATGGAAAAGGCCATCATCTCCAACTCCGAAGAAATTCAAGGTGAGCCCATCTGCCGGTAAGGTCAGGGGCTCTGTTTTTTGGGATGGTAAAGGGGTATTAATGATTGAGTATCTCGAGCATGGAGCCACTGTTACGGGCACTTTATACGCCAAACAAATAGCAACATTACGCAATGAGATCCGCGAAAAACGGCGATGTAAACTCTCGAAAGTTGTTCTGTTCCACCAGGACAATGCCCCGGCACACAAGTCCGCCGTTGCAATGGCTGCAATTCGTGATGCTGGGTTCGATATCCTTAAGCATTCTCCGTATTCACCAGATCTCGCTCCCAGTGATTTCTACCTAATTCCGAGATTGAAACAATACCTGAGAGGCCAGAAATTTGAAGACGACGACGCGGTAGTCGCTGCAGTACAAGATTTTTTAAGTACTCAAGATGAGACCTTTTTTAAAAATGGAATTTTAAGTTTAGAAAAAAGATATACTAAGTGTATTATGCTAAAAGGTGACTATGTCGAAAAATAAAATGACATTTAGTAAAAGTTGTTTATAACATACTCATTCTCACTTTTTATTGAACGCCCCTAGTATTAGATACTTAGGTACTTGTTTGAATAAAATATTTTGATTTTTAATTTTTTTTTTTACCGAGCGACAACCCTATGATAATAGGTAAGAATTTCGAGCACTGTTCGGAAGCTTTTCTTCTGCTCCGTATTTATTCATGTGCTGTCAGTGTATAGAATGTCAATCTGTTATTGATTATGTTACTATTATTGTTTTGTAATTATTATTTTTTGGCATTTTTGAAATTATTTTATTTTCTATACACAATCACATCTACTCACGTAATGAACGCAAGCACAGGCACACACAATCCTACTGGTTTTTTTTCTGTCACCCCTGTGTAAAGGAAGAGCGGGACTTTCCGATACAAGCATTTATTTGGGCCATTCTACTTTTCGTTGACCAGTCATTTTTAGTAATGTGCTCTTCAAATATATTTTTTACGAAAACGGTAAAGTGCTCGGTTTTATCATTAAAGATTTAAATAGGCACATAATTAAGCTTATATTCAAAATTATCACTACGCATAAAAAGTAATCATTATTATCTATAAAGTAGGCAACGCAGTGGACATGCGTGTCCCCGCCATTTGTATGGAAATTGGTGTATTTTCCGCTGAGTTACCAATTTTTTCCACAAAATTTCTTTGAATTTAAAGTTTTTTTGCTTTAAAATATTAAATTTAGTTATTTCAGTTTTCATATAAGTTATTTACACTTGAAAAAAATCACCAGGTATGCCTTATATTTCACGAAAGATTAATTAATGGTTACTTAAAAGTAGAATGGCCCATTTGCTCAATGGAAGGCCCCAACCTTGTTTTACTAGGAACCACAATCTTGTAAAAACCAAATTTTATTTTTGATAGCTTTTGCCCGCGACTCCGTCCGCGTGGAATTAGTAATTTGGACAGCTTATTTTTTTTTATCCAATTTGCTTTTTCATCAATTATGGCTCTCCTTAGTTCCTCAATATAAAAAAAAAATTACCCCTCCTATTGGTGTTAGCGTGATGATATATAGCCTATAGCCTTCCTCGATAAATGTGCTATCTATCACTGAAAGAATTTTTCAAATCGGAGCAGTAGTTCCTGAGATTAGCGCGCTCAAACAAAAAAAACCTGTTCGATAAATTGTTAAAATAGACGTATCTTTCTTATTTGTGAACCGATTCAAATGAAACAAACACTAAATGTTAATCCAAGAAAATACCAACATATCAGTGAAAACCGCATCCTTCTAGGTTAAGCCGTTTCTGAGATTAGCGCGCACAAACGCACAGACAAACAGACAAACAGACAATAATTCTAAAAATCATTGTTTTGGGTTCTATTGTGCTAATAAATAGCCCTAGTGACAGTTTTTCTCAAATATCTTCAATGTACAGACACCGACTTGTTACAGATTTATTATATGTATAGATTTTTTTTTGATCGCTCCGACAAATGTTTGCCCGCCTGCATGCAGGGCCCTATTTAATAAAAATTACAAGTTGTAAATTGTAAATTGTATCAACAGGTTACAATTCTACAAGTTTCTGTTTAATAAAAATTTTAATTTACAAATTTGTTATGGTGGAAAATTTACAAAATTGTAAAATTGTACCTACAATTTCACATAATTCTGTTTAATAAAAATTTTCACTTTACAGGTGATTGTTTACAATTTTGTATGGAAATTTACTTTATTAAACAAGTAATTGTACTTACAAGTTTACATATTTTGTAAATTGTAGTATAATCCCTACAGGTAACCTAGGGATCTGTCAGAAATTAATGAAGTGTGCTCCGACGATCTGAATAATTAAAAATCATGGTTCTAACAACGAGTAGTGACATTAGCTTGAGGTCCCGGGTTCGATTTCCGCGTCAGGGCTGATATTTTAAAAAAATACGAATGTATGTTCTCGAGTCTTGGGTGTTTAATATGTATTTAAATATTTATTATTATCAAACACATACAAATATTAAGAAAAAATAACAATAATAAATTAATACTATAACTATAAATAAAATAAAATAAAACTAACTTAAACTAAAACTAAATAAAATTAACAAAAGGTTCCCCCCGCGGCATGGACCCAAAGACACTGGCAGCATTACCTCGCTGTATAGCAATGCTGATACGTTGTGCGAGGTAGCTGCCAGCTCTTTGGTCTCCTGTAGTGTCACAAAGACACTGGCAGCATTACCTCGCTGTATAGCAATGCTGATACGTTGTGCGAGGTAGCTGCCAGCTCTTTGGTCTCCTGTAGTGTCACAAAGACACTGGCAGCATTACCTCGCTGTATAGCAATGCTGATACGTTGTGCGAGGTAGCTGCCAGCTCTTTGGTCTCCTGTAGTGTCACAAAGACACTGGCAGCATTACCTCGCTGTATAGCAATGCTGATACGTTGTGCGAGGTAGCTGCCAGCTCTTTGGTCTCCTGTAGTGTCACAAAGACACTGGCAGCATTACCTCGCTGTATAGCAATGCTGATACGTTGTGCGAGGTAGCTGCCAGCTCTTTGGTCTCCTGTAGTGTCACAAAGACACTGGCAGCATTACCTCGCTGTATAGCAATGCTGATACGTTGTGCGAGGTAGCTGCCAGCTCTTTGGTCTCCTGTAGTGTCACAAAGACACTGGCAGCATTACCTCGCTGTATAGCAATGCTGATACGTTGTGCGAGGTAGCTGCCAGCTCTTTGGTCTCCTGTAGTGTCACAAAGACACTGGCAGCATTACCTCGCTGTATAGCAATGCTGATACGTTGTGCGAGGTAGCTGCCAGCTCTTTGGTCTCCTGTAGTGTCACAAAGACACTGGCAGCATTACCTCGCTGTATAGCAATGCTGATACGTTGTGCGAGGTAGCTGCCAGCTCTTTGGTCTCCTGTAGTGTCACAAAGACACTGGCAGCATTACCTCGCTGTATAGCAATGCTGATACGTTGTGCGAGGTAGCTGCCAGCTCTTTGGTCTCCTGTAGTGTCACAAAGACACTGGCAGCATTACCTCGCTGTATAGCAATGCTGATACGTTGTGCGAGGTAGCTGCCAGCTCTTTGGTCTCCTGTAGTGTCACAAAGACACTGGCAGCATTACCTCGCTGTATAGCAATGCTGATACGTTGTGCGAGGTAGCTGCCAGCTCTTTGGTCTCCTGTAGTGGCACAAAGCCGTTTACAAATATCTTTGTAAAGACTTTTTGCGCTGGAGCCCCACGGACCAAAGGTCTCAACCCCGAATGGAACAAAGTTGTATTCAGAGCCAAGACCTTTGTATTTATTTTTCTTAAGCTTTTCTGCCGCTTCTGCTGCTGCACCAGCTTGATTTGCTGTTCCGCGGATGTGGGACGGAGCCAGTGTGTCTACACAAGTAGCGTCCCACACTAGCACACGACCCAATTTCCACGGAATCAATGACATTCCGTCTGGTCTCTTGCCATCATCTCTGGCGATGCCCGATGGCTCCAGTAACGCAGGCACATTGACGGTGGTAAGAGAGCGACGGATAATGTCATTGAGAGCAGAGTGTCTAGAGAAGCGGCCCGCGCTCTTCTGGCACGAAAGGCCGTGGTGTCCCAGCGCGTCGACCTCAAAGCCGCAGGGGCATTTATGCGGTGCGCAAACTGCTACTCCAAGTCGCAGGCAGATGGAAATTCTGAGAGTGTCGGGCTCTAGAAAAGTACCAGTGTTGGCTGATGGAAAGGCGTGCAACCAGCAGCCGGCTTCCTTCGTACCTGAAGCCAAATAGTCTGGCACGATTAGAGCCCGTGCTGCGGCTCAGAAGGAATTCATAAGTAAAATTTGACTGAATGTCGTCCCAGGACCTTTGAAATTTTAAATTTTCTGGGAAATCCTTTCCCGGACAGGCAATAGACCAATCATTTTTAGCCTCCGTTAAACCCGCAGTCTCATAGTTTAAAGGGCAAGCCCTCAGGATTTTACCTATGAGATCTGCCGAGCTATGGGCGGAGGACAAAAAAGCTGGTGCGGAAATAGAAGAAATTTTGCGAATCCCTATCCCACCAAAGCGAATGGGAAGGGATGCTTGAGTCCAGGATTCTTCGCTTAGCTGAATGTTCAGAATTGATTCCAGGTTCGCTTTGATTAAGTCATCCATATGTGACAGTGAAATTTTGAATTTAGTGAATGGACAGCAGCGAAGTACATAAGTAAATTTTGGAACGAAAAGACAGAATTTTAAAATTGTCAATGCGAAATGAGGACTAATTTCAAGCAAACGACTTTCATACCTTTTGAATTTAGAAATAGAATCTAAAATGTAATTCGGAAAGGATTCTTCGAAAATAGGAGACCCAAGGAGGCTGAGAGAAAATCTGTCTACTATCTTAATGTCTGGCGTCAGTGCATCAAATTTTGTTTTTAAATCTAGTAAATTTAAGTCAGGATTTTGCACATAAAGTTCACACTTGCTAAAATTTAACTCAAGGCCAATTGCTTGGAATTTGGATCTGATTGTTGAAAGGTCAGACAGTAAGGTATCCAGATCACCTCCTAAGGTTCCGTCGTCTAGATACCAGACATTGAATTTGGATTTTAAATTTTGAATAACAGGGTTAATAGCCAAACTGAAGATTGCCGGCCCGAGAGGATCGCCTTGCTGACAGCCCACTTCTGAAGGTAAAACATTGTCACGGTATACAAGACTAGTGGGATCTGCATAACAATGGAGAAGGTAATTGTATAACTCAGGGACATTGTTTTTGACTTCTGTCAGCAAGGTGTCTCTATTTATAGAGTTGAAAGCATTTTTGACATCAATTTTGACCAGTGCATCACATGGTTCGTTGGAGAGATATGTACGCAAGGCGTGGACGGCTGCCTCGCATCCTCCTTTTATGCCGAAACCGAGTTGTATAGGTTCGAAAAGTGACTGTAATTTAGAGGTAATATATCTAACTGCAATTTTGGAGGCGAGACGTCTAAGTGTGGAACCAACGGCAATCGGTCTCACCCCTCCGTCCTTTTTGGTAAGGGCAATGAGGTTTGCGCCATATAAAATTGGAACAATGTTTGGGTTGATATTACCCGAGTACATATGGTTGATTAGTTTTACAATTGAATCAACTAGACGCTCGCCTGCATCGCCCACTAAATGACTGGTTAAGTCCTTCAAATGTTGGGGTGAGAGTCCGTCCAGGCCTGCAGCAGAACCAGTTTTGAATGATAAAATTGCATTTATGTATTTAAATATATATAAGTATATTTATCCGTTGCCAAGTACCCATAACACAAGCTTTGCTTACTTTGGAACTATGTGTATTTATTTATATACAATACATACAGCAAATATTGCTTATAGTTTTTTTTTAATGGCCGAACGCCATGATGCCGTATCACTCCGTGTGGAATGGAAACGAAAAAGATCACTTTGCCGGCCTAGGCCAGCAATGTTTATGAAAATCCATTATTGACCTCTCGTCTAGCTGCACCTGCAACGTGATACTTCGCGGCCATAAGGAACATAACATCAATAATTATCATTGCATGTTTGAGAACAATCTCTTTATTCTCGTAAATTAGAGACAAAATTGTAATTTTGTTGTTGTTCTCCGTGACTTCAATAGGTTAACCCAGGGTTTTTCAACCGGTGTGCCGCGGCACACCAGTGTGCCGCGTACATTTTCAAGTGTGCCGCGATGCTCAATTGCAGTCCAACCTAAAGGGTATCAATACAACCCCTACGTCCGTTACATATAAATCAAAGCCTCTAATATACCGAATTCTTTACTGGTGTGCCGTGAAAGTTTACTGAAACTAAAAGTGTGCCGTTGACAACAAAAGGTTGAAAAACCCTGGGTTAACCAATTCAATAATTTCTTATTTATTAATAAGTCTACCCTCGTTTAATTGTAGTGTAGCAAACTTGTAGCAAAAAATTACATTTTACGTAAATTGTACCTTACAATTATAATTTTGTAAATACAATATTGTCATTAAAGCAACAGTCATTTTTTAGATATGTGAACCTTTATTAAACGGCGTTTACAGTGGTGATAATCGTAAATTTTTAATTTGTAAGTTTCTTACTTATTTGTAGAATTTCTTAAACAGCACTTGTAGTACAATTTAATAAATATGTCAGTTTTTTACAAAATTGTTGGATTGTAATGTTTATTAAATAGGGCCCAGGCTGAATACACTGGACATATTTAAAATTAACAATGTAACATCTGCACAACTGTATTCTGAGCAAATAAATTCTTTGATTCTTCGTTTCCATAGACGCGGAGCGAGATAGCGCAGCGGAGTTGCAAAAAACGGACTAACATTTTTACCTTTGGTAGCAGTAGTTCGGTTGATTTGTCCGGGGCCGAACTACTGCACCACTTTTTGTCTCAGTAGTTCGGTTGTTACGTCAAAAGTACCTATACGCTTAAGGGTGAGGCCACACGAACGTAATTTTGTGAGTCGTGAGCTGCAGAATTTCGGTTCGCGCCATACAATACGCGGGGCATCACGTGACACTCACGTGGCACAATGTATGGCGCAACCGAAATTCTGCCGCTCACAACTCACAAAATTACGCTCGTGTGGCCTCACCCTAAAGATATAGCTAAATAAATATTAGATTGTACAACAAGAGCATAAAACGAGCCTGTTTACCCGAGACGTTCGAAGGGGAAACTGGGTTTAATGCTAGAGTTTTACACTCTTCTTTTTACTTCGAATGCAAGGAAATTAAATAGCAACATTGCAATGAGGGTTTTCTGACAGGTGGAATATCGCTAGATGGCGTTAGTATCGTAAGGTCTATTTGACGTTACACCCATACAACAAACGTCAAAGTTGACAAACGGACCTGACGATACTAGCGCCAAATAGCCTCTCGTAGAAAACCCTCATTAAAATTAACTAGCTCTTATTTTTCACGGATTGTGTATTTAGCTATATTCTTAACCGCGCTTTTATGAGTTTGATTTTTTGATTTGAGTTTGATTTTCTATAGGACCTTGCAACGACGACGCAAACAACATGTACCTCGATGTTTCAGCATTTACGCGGTACGTGCTAAGGCTAAAACAAACCTTGACAAGCTCCTTGAGCCGTTCCCGGTTATACACGTTGCCTATCTCCTCTCCGAGGAAGTAATCCAGGAGTTTGCTGACCGGGTAAGCCATTGGCGCCGTCAGCGCCATCACGCCCTAAGGAATACATAAGTCGGGGTTCAGAGTTTTCCGAGGCTTAGGCCTGAAATATCTGTTTTCCTAAAACGTACGAATTCTCAAAACGTCTGCGTTTTCACAATGGTAGCACTTCTATTTTGTCAGCTTTCTCAAAATGTCTGCTATTTAAAATGTGTACAATCTCAGGAAATCCTCTATTCAAACTAAACTAAACTTTCTAAACTTTCGAAGTTACCAAACGCTTCTCTTCCATTAGATACTTAAATAAATAAATAAATAAATATTAGGGGACAATCTTACACAAATCGACCTAGTCCCAAACTAAGCAAAGCTTGTACTATGGGTACTAGACGACGATAAACATACTTGTATAGATAAATAAATACTTAAATACATAGAAAACATCCATAACTCAGGTACAAATATTCGTGCTCATCACACAAATAAATGCCCTTACCGGGATTCGAACCCAGGACCTCTTGCTTCGTAGGCAGGGTCACTACCAAGTAGGCTAAAGCGGTCGTTAAACTGCACATTCAAGAAGAGCATAAATGGGATTTTTAGGTTTTTTCCTCCGGCTTTACTTACAAAAACTTTCACGCCCCGCCACTGCATTCCTATAAGCAAGCTATAAGCATTACCATAAATAAGTTTTGCTTATGTTCACTTTTTTATATAGGCTATCGTCTTATTATATTTGTTTTCCTAATGTCTGCCTTATTTTCAAATCAATGTTCTGAATGTAAAAGGCTTAATTGGTAGCTTAATAATTGTTTAGAAATGATTTAAGACCCTGGGAAAGATATTTAGATAAATGTGTTCATGATTGCTGACATTTTGGAAATAAGACTTTTCTGGAATGCCAAATTTGTGAGAAAGCGGATATTTTGAGGTTGCAGACATTTTGAGAATAAGCACTTTCTGAAAAACAAACATTATACGAAAACTGTTATTCTTGGAGGCAAACATTATGGAAAAGTAGACATTTTGGGAAAAATATATTTTAGGAAAACGGACATTTTCAGGCCTGAGCCTTTTCGGAACACACTAACAATCGAATTAATTAATCGTCGCTCCATCTCCAAAATCAAATCATCACTGGCAACCCACACTGGTCAAAGACTTTTGGCTTGAGACACTGCGGTACATTGGATGACGAGATATTACGGAGCTACCCGAACGCTGCCCAGCCGAGTTGGATTCGTCGATTAACATCTTTTTGTCGACTGATCATAGCTAGCGTGCTGTTTCCGAGCAGTTTTACTGACTGCAGTCGGCAGTTACGTTGCAGATGATATGTAGTCCATCTTAAACTGCTCTTAGCTCTTTTCTGCCCTTCTTATTGTTAATTCTATACGATAATATCACTAACCTTCTTCGTAGTAACAATGCTCTTAGCCCCAACCATCAACCCGTGCCTCAAGCACATCGCTTGCAGAGTTATTTCTCCAATCAGCACGATGGCCAGAGTGGAGAATATCACAGCGAACAGACCGAACGTCTCAGAATGAGACAGCTGGAGCTCTAATTCCCATGCGGGCACAGTGCGGATTGAGAACTTCACTCACACTATTCAATTGCTGCAGGTGTACAGGTCGCGTTTTTAGGGCCATTGCAGACGGACTGCATTCGAACTGCAACTACCGACTGATTATACATTTTAATCACAGCTAGCGTGCAGGGGCTAAATTCAGGAACGGGCCTTCACGGGTTTGGTAGCGGTAATGCAAATGTTTGGGTTGGGTTTGGTTTGAACTGCTATTCAGGAACGCCAAAAATCACTGGTTTGCGAGAAGTTTGGGCTGTTTGGGATGAGCCTTATTTATTTGTTTATTTATTTACAAAGCGAATTAACAGGAAAATAAGGCTCATCCCAAGCTCAACCCATTCCTATCCTCTCCCAAACGATTGAATTACCGCTCGCAAACCGTGTCGGGCCGTTCCTGAATTTAGCCTCAGTTTGCGAGCAGTATTGACGACTGCAATGTAAATGCAATGCAATGAAAAATGAATGAGCAGTCGTCGTCAGTCTGTAACAACTCTTAGCTCCACGTTACATTCCTCTATAGGTACATCTTATTATTAATTCTATGCCATATAATTACTCACCTTTGTGATAACAATGCTCTTAGCCCCAACCATCAACCCGTGCCGCGAGCATATCGCCTGCGGCGTTATTTCCCCAAGCAGCACGATGGCCAGGGTGGAGAATATCACGGCGAACAGGCCGGACGTGAGCTCGTCGAGAAGAATGGTGAACGTGGAGTTGACAGCCACGTTGCCAAGCAATATGGAGCAGAGGAGGTAGTTGCCGTGGTCCCGGACAGGCATTATGGCGCGAGCGTATTTTCTTTCCTGTTTTATTTAAAAAAATTGCAGACGGTACTTGCATTTCGATATTGAATTATAGACTTAACAGAATAATTACTTCGCATAAAATTTAATTGGCACGATTTTGTTTCGCCGAATATTTGTTTCCCCGAATATAATTTTTTGCATAATCTTATTTCATAGTACTTTTATAAAAAAAAAAAACCTAAAACAGCGAGCAGGCAAGATGGGTCGGAGCGCGACTCGGAAAGGTTAGTTAACTTTATTTCATATTCTTAAGTAAGATTAAGGCACTGGTCCCACCGCCGGCGAGTAAGCGATGAACTAAGTATCGGTGATTTTCTCGCCCAAGAAACGAACAAAAGATAATCGCTCCCGTGTAAATAAAAGAGAGAGATATATATTTATAGTTCATCGCTGGCTGATCACACTGCCGGCGAGGACTCTCTTGACTAGTTGATCGCAGCGATAAAACTATCAACGATAAAACTCGCTCAGCGGTACTCGGCGATGAACGCTTGGCGATCAGAGCGATCATTCTACCGTGCAGTGGTGCGGTGCGAGTAATCGCCCGTCGCACTCGAACACTCGCTTATAGCCGAGCGACAAAACTGTCGAAACTGCACACTCGCTTCTCGCCGCTCGCCCACTCGTTTCTAGTTTCTAGTTCTACTCGTCTATCGATCGTCGCCGGCGGTGGGACCAGTGCCTTACAGTGCCTGGGGCCTCCCTTTAGGCTACAAGGCTATGTTGAGACAAATGCATTAGCCTTTCGTGCTAGACTTTTTTGTGACCACCTGGAAAGTTTTCTATCTATCTAGAACATTATTCAGCCAAACAACATTATGCCATACCATCATTAGACCAAAAAAAAATATGCGATATGATAATTATGCGACACGCGACTATGTCAAAAAAGGTTCCCTTCATTCTCACCTGTTCAGTTCCAGTATTAGATATAATCTTCAACTCCGTCCTATCCAAAGACATAAGCCCCAAATTCAACCCCGAAAACAGAGCAGAGAACATCAGACATATCAGTATGAGGGTCATGGTTGCCCACAAGGGCAGCATCTTGTGGTGAGTCGCTATGACTTTCCAGTTCTCTGTGCCCTGATGGCGGTGCTTCTCTTCATCTTTGGACGGGTCAGTGACTCCGGGCGGCAGGTTCTTCGCGCATATGTATATCTTCGTGTCTTCGATTGGCTGGGGGGCGGTGACCTCGAAGAGGGCTGAGGTGGGGGTCACAGAGTCTGGGAGGACCTACAACAAATCATCGCAATTATAGACTAGCGTTCTGAAAAAAGGCGTGGGAGACTAGTGGGCCTATGACATATCAAGCAAAGGATCGTGGGTTCGATTCGAACACTGGTTCGCACCTCTGAGTTTTCCCTAATTTAAGTCCGAAATTACATTTGCAAATTACAATAAGCTTGACGGTGAAGGCAAACCTGCACACACCTGCGAAGAAATTCAACTACAGCCCAAGCCCTCTCATTCTGAGAGGAGGCCTGTGCCTACAGTGGGACGTATACAGGCTGGGATGATGATGATGATGGCACCCTTTGGGTACGGAACCCTAAAAACAAGGTGTGTTGACCGAGATGACGAGTATAGACTACGAGCGTTGGTCAACTTGGACGGCGCCTAAATAGGTTCATTAGGAGTAGGATTTGACCCCTCCGGGGTGTATTGGCCCAAGTGTCAAAATGTCCACAAGGGGTCTAGATGTCCAGATGCCATAAACACCACAGGTCAATTTGGCCAGTGTTAAATTGTCCAGGACGTCACAATGTCCAGACGCCACAACGGCCACTGGACAATCTGGCCCGAGTGTTGAATTGTCCGGGACGTCATAATGTCCAGATGCCATGAAGGCCACTGGTCAATTTAGCTTGAGTGTTAAATTTTCCGGGATGTCGTTAGATCCAGATGCCATAAAGACCATAATGACCTTGCTATAGTGGCTCAACAAATAAGATTTTGAGTACTGGACGTTTTGACACTTGGACATTTTGACTACTGGGGGTGTTGGCCATTCGGCATTTTGGTACCCTTCCTGGAAATTGGACGTTTCGGCAATTGGACGTGATATTCGCTAGACATTATGACAATTAGGCGATTCGGTAATTGGGAATTTTGACAACTGGAGGTTATGTTCAGTCAAGGGCAAAAATATGTATACACTTTAGTACCTTGTCACTTTAACCACTGTGACAGTTCATATATGGCAGTTCAAATATGACGAAAATAGACAAGGTACTAAAGTGTATACATATCTTTGCCCTTGACTGTTCACTGGACTTTTTGGCAACTGGGTATTGTATCCTTGGACGTTTTGACATTCGGACGTTCTAACACTTGGACATATTGACACTTGGGCCAATACACCTCGGAGGGGATTTGGCTTACCAGATACTCTCCAGGCACGAGGAACTTGCATGGCTTGTCATAATCCAGGGCGGCCTCCGTGAAAGCTATCACGGTCCTTTTCGTGAACCCCTGGCCGAAGAGTCTGTGGAACAAAGCTTCAGCTCACGCCTGATCATGTTATAGTAGCGGAATGACAAGGTTCGTCACTTTTCGACCTTAACCCGTCGACATAGAGTCGAAAAGTGTTGTGTGCGTTGTGTGCAAAATTATCGAGGCAGGTGCCATATAGTTCGTTACCTGATTTCCAATTTCAGATTATGATTTAGTAACGAATATTCAAATTGTAAAGTGTTATTACTTTTTCAACATGAAACTACCGTGAGACTCACTCATAGTGAAAATAAACGGATCACTCACGTCTCAAAACCAGTTTAACTCGACATGTTTCGGGCTAATCCGTAGCCCTTCCTCTCGGAGTCGCACGTCACGGCGGCTGCCAAACGTGCACTGCGTGCTAACGCCCTGGTCGCGCGGCTACTCGACGCAACTGACAGCGACACACAACTACCCCCGTTTTCATCATCACTTTTATTGTCATTGTCAAATGTAGGGTAGCACACAATACTAACCACATCACTTTGTAAAGGTTCGCTCACACTCACCGTTGACAATAAAAGTGATGATGAAAACGGGGGTAGTTGTGTGTCGCTGTCAGTTGCGTCGAGTAGCCGCGCGACCAGGGCGTTAGCACGCAGTGCACGTTTGGCAGCCGCCGTGACGTGCGACTCCGAGAGGAAGGGCTACGGATTAGCCCGAAACATGTCGAGTTAAACTCGTTTTGAGACGTGAGTGATCCGTTTATTTTCACTATGTTAATACTTTTCTTTAGAATGTTCAAATTAAAATCTCCGCACAATACTACCTCTTTATTGTTAGTGTAATCACACGTTTTGCGTAGAATCGTATCTAATTTATCAAAAAAACAACGGTAGGTTCGATTGGGGGTGTTCAGTGAAGACATATAATAACTATAAATTAAAAAATTTAAAAACCCCCAACGCAATTATGTCACTGTCAATGCCCGTTATGGTCTAAGATCTCTTCCGCAGCTAACAAAAGAGCTGATAACTTTGAAACAGCTGCACCTATTTTGATGAAACATATCTAAGAACCATCGCCAAGAAACCTGCTTTCTATTAAAAAAAACCGCATCCAAATCGGTGCACCCGTTTAAGAGCTATGATGCCACAGAGAGACACACAGACAGACAGACAGACAGACAGACACACACACACATAGCGGTCAAACTTATAACACCCCTCTTTTTATGTCGGGGGTTAATAATAATTCTGTGTCACAACAATTCAATCGACCAGCATTCAATTGAACATTTTATATTGGTTAATTCCTTATCTTCATGGTGTGACATTACTAATATACATGCATCCCCTCTGCGTTGCTCTCTAGAAAAACCAGTTACAAGCTTAAAGTTAGATAGTATAGATAATTATAATAATAATAATAAATCGTTTATTGGGTAAAACAAATTAGATAGATACATACTTAAATACATATTAAACACCCAAGACTCGAGAACAAACATTCGTATTTTTCATACAAATATCTGCCCCGACACGGGAATCGAACCCGGGACCTCAAGCTTCGTAGTCAGGTTCTCTAACTACTAGGCTATCCGGTCGTCACTAGTTATCCGTCGTCTTTAAGCACGGAACTCTAAAAAGACTTACCTGAGATTGAACTTGGTATTCTCCAGAACACTTGGTACACCACCTTCGATGGTCTTCGGCTCCTTCTCCGACTCCTCGACCCTCAACCCCTCTATCTTGACCAGAACCGGATCAGCCTTCACATTATGGAACTCGAACTCTAGATGTGACTTAGTGACGCCTCCGAGTAAACGATCTTTGATGTCGGTCCCATTGATGTTTCGTTTTTTTCTAACTCCAGCATTCGAGTTAGGGTCTTCCGCAAAGATTTCCACGTCTTGGTTACGCGTGGTTCGGAGGTTTGGTAGGTAGTTGACGTCGGTGTCGTGGGTGAGAGCCGCCCATTGGGCTTCTTGTAAGTCGCTCTTTTGGACGCCATCTGTCGTTCTGTTGAAGCAAATAACTTTATTACTTCGCAGTGTCACAGAATAACTAATAGTACTAGCGTACAGAAGGATCACTCACGGACAAAAGTTAGCTTTAGGTACAAAAATTTGCCTACTCTTACGACCGTTAACTGCTTGCACGCGAAATTGAAACTTATCGTGTGATAAGAGCGTACATATTCCGCTGGGTACCGCTGATCCGAAACCAAGAGCACAGGGTTCTCACTCGCCGATATTTAGGTAGGTTTATATAAATCAAGAAAGATAAGTGTGTATTAATTCAGTAAACTACCTACCTTTAGTAAGTAAGTAAGTTGATTATAAGATCGTTTAGAAGCCATTGTTTGTTGCAAAAATCACAGAAAAATAATTACGCGCGACGCGGCTAGCGTGGGAACCGAATGCCGAGCGACAACCTACTGCCATACGCCTGCCCGGGAGGCGTGCCAGCCGAACATACCTAAACTGCGGAGCGAAACCCCCCTGAAATTACCAAATGTAAAGCATGCGAAGTCGCGGACCAATGCTACCTTACACAATGACAACTTCAGCATGAAATATGAAACTAAAATATCACTTGGCTCCAGAGAAGGCATCTCAAAATAGACATCCATTTTTGGAGGACAGCTTCGATATTTTATACGGCATGTAATATAATGGTAGCATGTTTTATATTTAATCTAACGATTGGATCAAAACTAAGTATCGAATATCAGTGTAGTTGCTATGTTAAAATAAATGGAAAACTTTTGCTCTGATCTGAGAAGTATACTTCGTTTTTTTAGGGTTCCGTACCCAAAGGGTAAAAACGGAAACCCTATTACTGAGGCTCCGCTGTCCGTCCGTCTGTCCGTCTGTCCGTCTGTCACCAGGCTGTATCTCGGGAACCGTGATAGCTAGAGAGTTGAAATTTTCACAGATGATGTATTTCGGTTGCCGCTATAACAACAAATACTAAAAAATGGAATAAAATAAATATTTAAGGGGCTCCCAATCCCATACAACAAACGTGATTTTTTTGCACGTTTTTGCTCGATATTGATAACGGCAACAGGTAGACGCTTGAAATATTCACAGAACATTCAATTATAATCATTGACTTTAAAAATAAATCATTAAATTAAAATAAAATAAATATTTAAGGGGGGTCCCATACAACAAACGTGATTTTTATAGATAATTGTACGGAACCCTTCGTGCGAGAGTCCGACTCGCACTTGGCCGGTTTTTTTTTAGCATTAGAAAGAAGGTAGGTACGCGGTCTTGACGTGCCTTTTTATTGAAAAGCACTTTTGAAAAATAAGTCATAGCTAATATGTAACAATTTGAAAGGAAATATGGTCATTTACACTCTTTTGGCTTCATAAGTAATAGTTACTATTTTTTTTAAAGCGTTTTTCAATAAAAAGACTCGTCAAGATTGTTTACCTTGTTTCTAATGCTAAAACAACGAAGTATAGTGTGGTCATAACAAATAAGCCATGGTGGCCTAGTGGTTTGACCCTATGGCCTCTCAAGCAGAGAGTCGTGGGTTTAGAGCCCGAAATGCGATGCGAATGAGATGCAGACGGAGTCACAGACAAGAGCTAGTGACCAATAAATACGTCAATCAGTCTACTCGACTCGAGACATGAAATGTTTACAAACGTAGTCCACTTGGCACACTTTCAATTTTTCATCGTAAAATTACCATAAAAACAACGCAAAAACAGGCGAAGATTAGAGGGTGCTTGCGAAAAAAATGGATCAATAAATCCTTAAAATAGCACGCTTCAATATGTACATTTTATGACCAACGTTGCACGTTGGTATAGTTAGCATGTAAAAATAAATGGACTACCTACAACACAAAAAAAAATCGATTTGAACCTTTAGTTCCTGGGATTAGCGCTTTTAACCAACAACCGAACTCTTCAGTTTTATAAATTATAATCTTTTTCAATTTAAAAATCTCGTGTCACAGTGTTTGTTATCGAACTCTTTCGAAACTGTTTGACCGATTTTTAACTCCCGACACAAAAAGAGGGGTGTTATAAGTTTCACCGCTGAGTATGTGTCTGTCTGTGGCATCATAACTACTTAGCTCTTAAACGGGTGAACCGTATCTGGCTGGATGCGGTTTTTTTATTCGAAAGCAGGATTTTTGGCGATGGTTCTTAGACATAATTTCATCAAAATTGGTTCAGCCGTTTCAAAGTTATCAGCT
Organism: Archips crataeganus; assembly: GCA_947859365.1. Taxonomy (NCBI): domain Eukaryota; kingdom Metazoa; phylum Arthropoda; class Insecta; order Lepidoptera; family Tortricidae; genus Archips; species Archips crataeganus. Next base: position 8,351,381 of record OX402073.1, on the reverse strand, counting down.
CTTTCGCTAGCTGAGGCAGGGATCTTAGACGCATAAAGGCCATTTAGGTACTTTCTTTTCAAACATGTGGGACCAAATTGCGTTGGGGTTTTAATATTTTTATTTTATAGTTATTATCAATTTTCTATATATTTGGTATTTAGGCTATTTTTAGGGTTCCATACCCAAAGGGTAAAAACGGAAACCCTATTGCTGAGGCTCCTCTGTCCGTCCGTCCGTCTGTCCGTCTGTCCGTCTGTCACCAGGCTGTATCTCGGGAACCGTGATAGCTAGACAGTTGAAATTTTCACAGATAATGTATTTCGGTTGCCGCTATAACAACAAATACTAAAAATGGAATTAAATAAATATTTAAGGGGGCTCCCATACAACAAACGTGATTTTTATAGATAATTGTACGGAACCCTAAGTGCGCGAGTCCGACTCGCACTTGGCCGGTTTTTTATACCGCTATTCTTCGCAGACGGAGTCACGGGCAACAGCGAGTATTAGTATAGATGTACCCTAATTGTCACACTACAACAGTAATGAGAGTCATTAGTGGGCATTGGCACTCTATGTTACCCTTCATCGTTTAGGAATTATCTTATCTGTGCTTAGATAATGCGCTGTCCCTTCGCTTTATTTTAACTAGCTTCTACCCTGGCCATCGCACGCTTATTTTATTATCATTGAATTGGAATTTTACCAACTTAGTATATAATGTGCTATTATATTAACCATCTATGGACCCTTTAGGATCACAATGCCTACGCCGCAAAACGACTTTGAAGGATTACGCCTGAACAGCCATAAGTGTCAAAACAACCAACATTTAAAACGCCTACAAAGCAAAATGCCTCAAATCAAAACGACGTATTATTAATAACTAAATAAATAACGGACTTTATAGTAAAATTTCTAAACATCAGAAATTTAGAATGGCTACGAAAGCAATGTGACTTTAACGGCAAACCTCTCTGTAGTAAAAATAACTGTAAGTATGTAAAACTGGCTAGAATTGCAAAAAAACATCTCAGTAGTTCTATGACCTGGCCATTAAAATGCTCCAAAATACAAAAATCAAACAAAGGGAGGTGCAAGTATAGTGAATGGTCTGTCACGATATTGTCAAGTAACAATAATCTGCCACATAATTGCCTCATTTGAGGCATTTAGATTTATAGCCGTTTTGACGGCGATTAGTTATGATTCTCAGTCCTAAGGGCCTACGCTAGCTGACGCGGATTACCCGGAACGGACGCCCGTCGATCGCGCGTCTAATAAGAAATTGTATGAACAGCGCTAAGTGGCGCGGGCGCGTGCGACGGATTTTCGGTACATTTAAGGCCGTGGTCGCTTTCACCCGCCGCACGCGGCCGACAGCGGCCCGCCGCCCGCGGCGTCTGAATGGTGTGTTCGGGAATGCTCGGGAGTGGTCGTTTTCGCCCGCCGCGTGCGACGTCCCGAACGCGGCGGGCGAAAACGACCACTCCACCACCACGGCCTTAGACCCGCGAGCGGGCGCACGCGGCGGGCGTCCGCGTCAGCTAGCGTAGGTCCTAAAGCGTGTAAGGCTGCGTATCCACCGGAGCTGTGCGAGGATGCGTTGCGAGGGATGTGTCTGTCATGAACCAATAGAAACACTTCATTTAAAAGGTCCTAAGTGAAAATGAAGTGTTTCTATTGGTTCATGACAGACACATCCCTCGCAACGCATCCTCGCACATCTCTGGTGGAAACGCAGCCTTATGTATTATGCTCGGAAGGTCATTTCTATTCTATTCTGTTTTATTTTTTGAGACGTTATGCTGCCTAGACAAGAAAAAATTCAGACGTATGGCAAATTAGGCAAACCGCTTTAGAGATAATGATTTGAGGCATTTATTATAGTAATTTTTTGATTTGACACTTAGCTGTTCAGGCGTAATCCTTCAAAGTCGTTTTGCGGCGTAGGCATTGTGATCCTAAAGGCCGTGACACGAATGGGATAAAATCCCCAAATCTCAACCTTTATGTTTAGACACTTGATTTGGCACGGGTGTTTTTCATTCAAATTCATTTATTTCGTCAACATAGGTACATTTAGGTGATATTGATAACCAAGCAAGAGAACAAGCTATGATGTGGGTGCCGGCGTTTGAAATAGAGGATAGGTAAACACAATATCAGTTAACAGTAAATAAGATAGGATACATTAATTAAAATAATCAAAACAATAACAGAATGTCAAAACCAGATCAAATATCACATAACATTAGTTTTCTTTTTAAATTATAAAGTACTTCATCATAATTATTGGATGCAGCGTTAATGATTTGATGACCATTATGCAATTTATGGGAATTCCCACGGGATTTTCTGAAAATACCAGAATTTCCGACCTAATGGTTAACACGAGCGAACCCACGAGTAAAGGTTAGTACACATACATACTTAAAACATAAAATCACGCCTGTATTCCCAAAGGGGGTAGACAGAGCACAGAAAACGTTACATTTACGTTTCGATGCCACTTTTAGCAATTTTCAACCCCCAACACAAAAAGAGGGGTGTTATAAGTTTGACCGCTAAGTGTGTGTGTCTGTGTGTCTATCTGTGGCACATAGCTCTCAAACGGGTGAACCGGTTTGGATGCGGTTGTTTTTATTTGAAAGCGGGTTTCTTGGCGATGGTTCTTAGAAATGTTTCATCAAAATTGGTTCAGCGGTTTCAAAGTTAGCTTACCTGAGTTCAAACATAATGTATGACCAAATTGCGATAGATGTTTTTAATTTTTTTAATTTATAGTTATAGGACTTATAGGTTTAAAGGTTAGTTTCTAGACAAAATGTATTTTGTGGCTATATTTAGGATGGTGGCTATGCACATATGTTACGGATTATCGCATGAGACTCAAAACAGGTTATAAATAACTTTGGCATTACGCCATGGCGCTTCAGTCGGAGTATGGCATGGGGTTTGACTTGAGACTAATCATCAGCGTAAAGCAGGAAGCCGTCCATTATGGGACCACTTCGTTTCCCATAACTTCATTTGGCCTATATCACTCGCCATACCAAAGTTTGCCGTAAAATCTACAGAAGCGTTCATTTTCAGGAATGAATGTTAACCGGCGGTGATAGGCAGATGTGAGCGTTAGACCGGGGGATGGTGACACAAAATACAAGGTAATTTGTACCAGTATGGCGGTTCTTCAGGGGTCTAATTACGTAATGACAAAAAGGAAAATGATGGTCATAGCGCTGGTACCGGCGGCCCGACCGCGTGGGCGTTAATCGAACGTGTCGGGTAAATAACGAGAACCGAACGATTTGTTCCACAAAAATTCTTGTATTTTCCGATAGTCGATAAAAAAACAGAAGGCGGTAGCGTAATGCCATACTTCTCCGGTGTGGCTTACAGCCCGCCATACCGACGCGAACACGTTCATTTAAAAACAACAATTGAACCATTTGTACCAAGCTAATTTTTGCACAGCTAATAATCGTCGAGTAGCCATTCACGAAAATCACCATGCCACACTTTTCTGACGGTTCCAAATGGGCGCCATACCGCCGCAAAGAAGTAATTTTTATTTTTTATGCAAAACGATTTGTACCAGTATTGCATTTGGATTTTTGGAAAGTACTTGATAAAATGTGACCGTTATTATATTTGCCATACTTCTAGTAAGGGGAAAAAGTGTTGCCATACTTGTAAAACTTATTTATTCGACGAGTTTTAAAAATACGACTGTAAAATACGTGTAATAGTGTGAAACCTAAAGGCCTCTACAATTCGAGAAATCTTTCAAGCGGTGGTAACCGTACACTATTATACAACATAATATCTGGTTATAAGACAAGATTGCCGCCACCTAGATGTTTGAAATTTTGTATTTATATTTTTCAAACCTCAAACTTACAGGACACATTAGTGCCATACTGGTACAAATCGTTTGAATTACGAATAAAACTTAGAATTTTGAAAAAATACTGTACACATTCGCCACCTCCCAAAGGTATGGCAAATATAATAACGGTCACATTTTATCAAGTACTTTCCAAAAATCCAAATGCAATACAGTACCTCTACCATGAGTTTACACTAGTTCACAGTGACCGTACTCGCTAGCGACGGCGTAAATGATTTGTATGGAGAATTGTACTTCCGTAAGTGACCGCTAGAGGCGCTGTACAATTCTCCATACAAATAATTTACGCCGTCGCTAGCGAGTACGGTCACGTAAACTAGTGTAAACTCATGGTAGAGGTACTGGTACAAATCGTTTGCAAAAAAAATAAAAATTACTTCTCCCGTTTGGAACCGTCAGAAAAGTATGGCATGGTGATTTTCGTGAATGGCTACTCGACGATTATTAGCTGCGCAAAAATTAGCTTGGTACAAATGGTTCAATTGTTGTTTTTAAATGAACGTGTTCGCGTCGGTATGGCGGGCTGTAAGCCACACCGGAGAAGTATGGCATTACGCTACCGCCTTCTGTTTTTTTATCGACTATCGGAAAATACAAGAATTTTTGTGGAACAAATCGTTCGGTTCTCGTTATTTACCCGACACGTTCGATTAACGCCCACGCGGTCGGGCCGCCGGTACCAGCGCTATGACCATCATTTTCCTTTTTGTCTTTACGTAATTAGACCCCTGAAGAACCGCCATTACTGGTACAAATGATCTAGTAATTTGTGTCACCATCCCCCGGTCTACGTCTTCTCTACTCTGTTTGAACGAAAGATTAGATCAGATAGAAAGACATCAACAATATTGATAATGATAACATTAGGCTAACAGCGGCTACGGAACCCTAGAAAGTTCGGTGCCCACCTGTCCCCGCTGTCTCCCTATTGAAGGTCACCTCCCCAAGTGTCGACCTCGCGTATCCCCCCCGTTTTTAGGTCAACTAAGCTAATTGAGGATGCCTGCGTGTACATATTTGCGACGGAAGTTAAGTAGATTGTTTTTTTGGGCGAGTTGGTTCAATCACATTAAAAAAGGAGTGATATAGAAACTTGCTTATGGTGTGCAATTAAAGTATCTATAATCAAGGTATTTAATTTCCAACCCACCTAAGGGTCTCCCCAAATCTATCGCGGTGGAATCGGCTTTCGCCGAGTGATAGCCGATCAGCCATCTCAGCGGACGTAAACCTAAGTTCAGATGTCTCATCCTCCGCACGGCCGGTGAGACACACGATCGCCTGCGATTTGCTTTCGGGGCAGCTGTGAATTTACGGTCGGCTCTCGTGTGCCCTGTACTGCCGTCGAGACGTCAGATAGCCCGCGTACAGCCAAGTCATCGGCAGAACGCATGTAGCAGCGGCTGACGTCATATAGACACTTATATTTGCCGACTAATGTTCCTCCGTCATTGTGACTTCCCAGTTTACAGATCGATTGCTGTTTTTGATGTGATACTGATAATTGAAATAGACAAATACAAACGCATCAGTCGCTATTTCGGCCGTCGTCGGCTCTGTTCGGCCGCGTCGGCTACGTTCGGCCGTCGACGACGCTAAACGGCTGTCGCCAGCTCTAATCAGCCCTCATCGTAGGTACTCGGCCATGATCGGCCCTCGCCGGCGCCGATCGACGATACTCGGAGATTTATGAATGCGAACGTATGCGGTTGGCTGCTAACAGCGTCGTACGGATGCGAACAGTACATCTACCATGAGTATACACTAGTTTACAGTGACCGTACTCGCTAGCGACGGCGTAAATGATTTGTATGGAGAATTGTATTTCCGTAAGTGACCGCTAGAGGCGCTGTACAATTCTCCATACATATAATTTACGCCGTCGCTAGCGAGTACGGTCACGTAAACTAGTGTAAACTCATGGTAGAGGTCCAGCTTTACGGCTAAACGCCGTTTTCCCGTCGAAAGACGGTTTCGTGTCGGCCGAGCCGATTTTTCCGATCGGCTGAAGCAGATTCCGCGTCGGTAGATTTGGGGAGACCTTAGAGAAAACGGCGTTTAGCCATAAAGCTGTTCGCATCCGTACGACGCTGTTAGCAACCAACCGCACACGTTCGCATTCATAAATCTCCGAGTACCGCCGATCGGCGCCGGCGAGGGCCGATCATGGCCGAGTATCTACGATGAGGGCTGATTAGAGCTGGCGACAGCCGTTCAGCGTCGTCGACGGCCGAACGTAGCCGACGCGGCCGAACAGAGCCGACGACGGCCGAAATAGCGACTGTCTTAATAAAATATCCATCGTCTCAGTTCTAATAGAATAAGTAGTGACAATTATTTAGACGACCAGATGGCCTAGTGGTTAGAGCACCTGACTATGAAGCTTGAGGTCCCGGGTTCGATTCCCGTGTCGGGGCAGATATTTGTATGAAAAATACGAATGTTTGTTCTCGGGTCTTGGGTGTTTAATATGTATTTAAGTATGTATCTATCTATATAAGTATGTTTATCCGTTGCCTAGTACCCATAACACAAGCTTACTTTGGGACTGGGTCAATTGGTGTGAATTGTCCCGTGATATTTATTTATTTATTCGCACGTCCTGCTGGAATGCGCTAGTGTGGCGAACTACAGGGCACTACACCTCGACACCGAGGTCGCTCCAGGAAGTCGTCGGCAACGTGAAGTGTCTGCTAGGCTTCCTTAAGGAGCTGGGCTGGCACAAATAGTGCCTACAGCCAGTCACGCAAAGCAGGCGCACAGAGACGTCGAGTTGCGGAAAATAGCCCGTTACTATCTAAGTATCTGTCTATCTATATCAAGAAAAATAATTAAACACGTCTATCCGATCCCAAATTCACGTTCAAACAGTCTCCAAAAAACCGGCCAAGTGCGAGTCGGACTCGCGCACCGAGAGTTCCGTACAAATTTATAAGTATCTATTAACATCCAGTCTTAGCAGACCCCTGCTCCTAAGCAAAATGTGCGCAGTGTGGGATCATTGTAGATTGGTTACTGATATAGACAGACAGACAAACTAGATCTTGTTGAAACCAATTTTCGGTGGAAGTTTACATGGTAATGTACATCATATATTTTTTTTAGTTGAAACTAAAACATTCTCTTATTTTAGAAGTTACAGGGTTACACACATTTTACCACTTTGGAAGTGTCTCTCGCGCAAACTATTCAGTTTAGAAAAAAATGATATTAGAAACCGCAATATCATTCATTTTTGTTGACCTATCTGTAAGAAAATCAGTTTATATGTATACTTACAACATTTTATTTCATGTCTTATATGTGCTAATAGATAGTATCTGATTTGACTAAATAAACTGAAGGCACAGTTCCATTAAATAAATAACTGAGTGTGACGTCACGTCCGCACGGGGAGGTGGTGCTAAAAATGGCCGGTTGATAAAAGACCAGAGGCATTTGAGGACGGGCATTCTTGATAGCAACATCTACCTTAACGGTCGTAACGTCAGTTTGATAAAAATCTGTGAGGCACAATTGTTTTTAAGAAAATAAACCCATTCAGTGCAAATAATGTGATTTTAAACTTCTACCACCGCATTCCTTATATATCCATAGATACCCCACACGTATGGGTTTGATGAAAAAAAAATTTTGAGTTTCAGTTCTAAGTATGGGGAACCCTAAAATTTATTGGCTTTTGCCTATTTTTGTGTGAAAATCTTAATGCTGTTCACAGAATACATCTACTTACCAAGTTTCAACAGCATATATATTATAGTTTCGGAAAAAAGTGGCTGTGACATACGGACGGACAGACAGACAGACATGACGAATCCATAAGGGTTCCGTTTTTTGCCATTTGGCTACGGAACCCTAAAATGAGATTACGATTGCCGATCACCCGCTGCTACATGCATTCTAACGACGACTTGGCTGTACGCGGGCTATCTGACGTGGTGGTGTTTGTAATTCTTTCACATCGAAACTGAGTGACAGATTGCCCTGATTTTTGGTATAGACATAGTTGAAGGGCTGGAGAGTGAAATAGGCTACTTTTTACCATGGGAACACATCTCATTGCCACGGAAAAACGCGTTTTAATTTACTTTAGCAGGGGCGAAGCTGCGGGAATTAACTAGTCTTCTGTATATATAAAAGGCAACCATTACCGACTGATCTATCAACGCACAGCTCTAACCACTGAACAGGGCCCAATTGCATAACAAAGTACAACTAATATTACAAGCGGAACTCTCGCTTCAGTAATATTAACTAGAAAAGGAGTTCCACTTAAATAAAAATAAATAAATAAATAAATATCACGGGACAATTCACACCAATTGACCTAGTCCCAAAGTAAGCTAAGTAAAGCTTGTGTTATGGGTACTAGGCAACGGATAAACATACTTATATAGATAGATACATACTTATATACATATTAAACACCCAAGACCCGAGAAAAAACATTGGTATTTTCTGCCCCGACACGGGAATCGAACCCGGGACCTCAAGCTTCGTAGTCAGGTTCTCTAACCACTAGGTCATCTGGTCGTCTGGTCGTCTGGTCGTCTGGTCGTCTGGTCATCTGGTTGTCTGGTCGTCTGTCTAGGATTGACATATTCAATGCGACCCTATCTCCGTAACTATAATTACTATACTTTTCAAATTTGGTATTAAATGTTAGTGATTATGATTATAGCAGCAAAAAAACAATTTCAGGATTTATTGAAAATACCTACAGAAAAAACGAGATTTATATATTAACTAACTGATATCCATGAAGATGAAGATGGATTTTTAGGATTGTTGCTGAATGAGAGAGATAAAGAAGCTTTACCACAAATTTGAATTCTGCGTGGACAAAGTTGTGAGCAAAAGCTAGTTATGAATAAATGTTGGTTCCAGCAGAATTCAATACTTTAGACAAAACTTATACCTATTTCTACTAGCTGTTGCCCGCGACTCCGTCTGCGAAGAATAGGGGTATGAAAAATAGATGTTGACCGATTCTCAGACCTACCCGATATGCACTCAAAATTTCATGGGAATCAATAATCAGTCACTTTATTTGCTAGAACATAGGTAGGTACAATAGTGGATGGTGGTATTTTACATTTTCAGTCGAGCCATTTCGGAGGAGTTTGGTAACAAACACCGCAACATGAGAATTTTATATATTAGATTAGTTATTAGCCTTCACTGCCATTGAGCATTTATTTGTTCACACAAAACTCCCAGATTTTCCAGGTATTTCAAAACATTACAATGTGGTCTTCATTAATCCCTTGTCTGTTTAAGTTATGGATCTACACAAAATTTAACACCTTGTATGCTTAGACACGGATCTGTGTCAAATTAGAGGCATTATTTTAGTATTTTTGGCTTTATATGAAACAGTTGAGAGTGAAAAGAATGTTTTTTACAAGCTTTTATTTAGCTCACCCCGTTTGTTTTATTATTCTTGAGTCAAATCTTAGAAGTTGAATTTGACCCACTTCCAGTGGTTGGATTCACTTGAAATTTGGTATACTTATGTAGGTTGGATGACAATGCAAGTACAGTCAACAAAAAGTACAGGCAGCTAAAAAGCTTGCTTAAATAAAAACTTTTTGACAAAAAATTAAACCGCCGAAAAAACTGAAGAGCAAAAAATAATACCTTTTTTGTTTGACCTTAATCTAGGTACCAGTTTGAAGTCGGTGCCTCAGCACGAGCCAGGAGGAGTGATAGAAGCCAATCAGGTAGAAGATTATAGGTCGACTCCTCCTGGCTCGTGCTGAGGCACCGACTTCAAACTGGTACCTAGATTAAGGTCAAACAAAAAAGGTATTATTTTTTGCTTTTCAGTTTTTTCGGCGGTTTAATTTTTTGTTAAAAAGTTTTTATTTTATACTTTTTTCCATCCTTGGGGTAATTTTTTTTCCAAATTTATAATACCAACTTCAAGGTATACCCTATCTATCCAATAAAAAAGAATTATGAAAATCAGACTACTCTGTAAAAAGTTAGTCAATCATCCCCCGTTTTCCTACCCTTAGGGTAGGAATATTATTTCCATATTTAAATGGAACCACCCTTGGGGTATACGCTTTCCAATAAAAAAAGAATCATCAAAATCCGACTACTCTGTAATAAGTTATGCGTGGTCATATAGTACAATCAGTAACTGAACAATCAATCATCCCCTGTTTTTCTACCCTTAGGGTAGGAATATTGTTTTCAAATTTTAATGGGACCACCCTCGGGGTATACGCTTTCCAATAAAAAAAGAATAATCAAAATCGGACTACTCTGTAAAAAGTTATGCGTGATCATACATAAAAAAAAAAAAAACAAATATTTACGTTGAATTGAGAACCTCCTCCTTTTGTTTTCGTCGGTTGAAAATGAAATTTTTAACAAAACTTATTTTCACTGCATATGAGGGGTTAGTGCTTTCTTTTACTATATTTTTTCTGCAAAATTTGTGTTATATGAGACAGTTGAGACTAAACTCCAATTGCACTTCCCATATACAGAAGGTTAATATTCTATGATGAACTCCTGTGCAAAATTTTATGTCCCTACATTTAGCTTCATTTTGGGATTTTAGGTGTATATCCCACTCTCATGGGAATATTGGAGTAATAGTCACGTATCTGATATTCCTGATATCCAGCGATCTCTACAGCGAATTTCGTAAAAATCTGTAGAGACATTTTAGCGAAAAAGAGTAAGAAACACACGTAAACTCTCGCGTGAATATGAAACTCATTGTAAATTAAAATGTAATTACTTACACAACCAAATATCAGTTAAATTACTTAACAGTAACATCTTTATGATGCACAGTACTTGTCGCAACAGTATTCTCTATGACAAACGCTCATAATTTAATTTAATCGCTTGCTAATGTTGTGTTTTTTCCTTATAAACAAAGTACTTACATTTCATGATTATCCGACGACATCCCATCGTTCCTGGGATCCAAGAACAATTCTCCGCCTTGATGCACCCATTTTCCACCGAACGGATGTCTTTTTACATTACTATGATGAAGGCAAAAATATATTTTGCCCCCGAAACTAGGCACCGTTATTTCGATCTTTGATAACCATTCTTCAGTGTTAACTTCACGTAATTCGTAATTAGAAATAATTACATCACAGCTGCTACCACGCACGGCTTCCTTAGGCGTTAATCTCCAAGAATAATGGCCCAAAAACTCACCACCACGCACATTTAATAAATATTTACATTTATTCTCAACACACGATTTTTCGACCACTTTAAATGACACTATCCATGGTTTTGTTGCCCTATCCTCTGAAGCGTGCACGTTAAATAATAAACATACTATTAAACCACAAGTCCGTAACACTTTCGCTATTGAAACCATTTTTTCTGACGCGTAAATGCGGAAAAATAAGATAGACAACCGCATACAGCTATAACGACATGTTTTCTTCGCTTGACAGTTCGGCGGCAATTGTTGCCGGAACTGCAGTAAAACTTGAGTGCTACGCTACGACTATGTTGTCATATCCGGAAATCGAAAATATAATTTTTACAAGCCTAATTTAAAAAAAGTCTTTCTAGTAAATTATTTCCTTTTGTAGGAATATTTTGGTTTCGGTATTTTGAATAAAATCTATTAATACCTTATGATTATTTTTAGAAATGTAGGTATACATTTATAAACAGGGAGGTTACTACGAAATTCGAAGTTCGAAGTTCGGATCGTGCGGTCCCTCTCACTCTCGTAATAAATACCATTAGCGTGAGCGAAACGGCATGAAACGAAGTTCGAATTTAGCGCTTCGTAGTATAGGGTCAGGGATGATATCCAAAGTCCGTTCAGAGTACAATGCTGAAAAACCATAATAATTTTCTTCGCAAAAACATTTTCTCAAAATCCATTTTCCTATACATTATCTATGTGACAATAATTTAAGCTATTAAAACATTCAAATTATCCACAGGTGTAATTTTAAATATTTTTAACAACTTATTATAACAAAAGGTAATAAAATGTGAAATATGTTTAGTTTATGAACTTGAAAAAAAGGATTACCAGTACTACAAAAACCCAGAGTATTTGTGACTATTTGAAGTCTGATCATTTAACTAAATACTAAATAAATAAATCATGGACGTTTGACTAAAATTGACCTAGTCCCAAACTAAGCAAAGCTTGTACCTACTATGAGTACTAAGCAACGGATAAACATAGTTATGATGTTAAATACGTTCTTAAATACCTGTTAAATACATATTAAATATCCAAGGCTCGAGCGCACACAAGTATTTTTAAATAATTTATGGAATCAGGCGTTACTTTGTGGAGGTCCAAATTAATTAACAAAAACACTTACTTTGCTCACCCGCGACTTTACGATAGATACGTTTATATAAGAACCAAAGCTCATCTTCAGAGTACCGCAACCATTCACTGTGCTGTGTGTGTATTATGTAGTCTAACATTTGGTAGCACAGTGATCAGTTGCGGTACTCTGAAGATAAGCTCTGGTTGAGTTCGAAAGGCGCAAAGTAGTTGGCTGGTGCTGATAGTTGGGTTTGTGTGTGTGTTCGTACAGTGTGGAGGTGGAGGAACTGCATGAACAAGCATTTCTATCAAAGTAATTGTTTCAGTTCATTAGTATATTTCATACAAATATATCTGCCCCGACTAGGAATTGAACCCAGGATCTCGAACTTTGTAATCAGGTTCTCTAACCACTATGACTAGCTAATCTTCCAGCGAATAACATACTCAAGCGAATAATTTACATCAACTTGGAGTAATTTAAAAAAAAAACTTTTTTGAATAAAGTGGTTGAGTTCTTATTTGACAATAGTGTTTGTTAATAATGTATGTTTGTTTGTGTTTGTGTGTGTGTGTGTAAGTGTGTGTGTGTGTGTGAGTGTGTGTAAATTGTTTATTGCACTAAAATTATTATTTAATAATTATTCCCCAAATAAATAATTAATCCTCAAAATCATTGAAAAAATTGTCGACTTTAAAATATGATACTGGCAACTCCATTCTAATGTCAAATCGTCATAATGTTGGCTGCTTTGAATTGAAGACACCGGAAGATTTCGGCCGTCAAAAAACGAGTGTGTTGGCTCAATTTTTAGGCATATATTAATCAATTATCACCTAATTACGTTTTATAATGACTGTAACGTTGTTTATATAATCGTTATATTAGTTTAATTCTATTATCAACGGGGTCGCGCTACTTAAACGACGCGGTTTCCTTTGTTTAAAGTTTCTGTTGTATCATCATGAATTCGTGGTGTGAATAAATTACTGTTTTGGTGGATTCTCACATGGAAATTGTTAAAATGGAGGTGCGGGAAGCTGGGGACGGGGCTGCGGCGGGAGAATTTGTCCGGGTGCCGTCGAAAAGATACACCTGGGCGGAAGTGAGGCAGGCAGTTCACGACCTGAGGAAGGAGTTGTCGTCGCTATCTACAATGGTACCGATGGCTATATCATTCCGGAAACTTGGTAACGGAAAGACGAGGATCTATTTCCTGCGGACCCCGCAGAATGGGTGGGAAATAACGCTCCTCTATACCGATGTGACACATACCCCTCATGCTAACAATACCAGGTAATAGTTAGTTTCTATGGGGTCATAAGTAACGTAACCATACGTTCCGGTTTGGGCGGGACAGTCCCGGTTTCAGGCAGTCTGTCCTGGTGTCCCCAGTGAAGCCAACATAGTCCTGGTTTTGCAAGTAGACCCAACAATAGTTTAAAATTTATTTATTATGAACAAAATATGGACCAGTGATAAAACACTGTCAATTGTCGCAGTACTGAAAGCTATTCTGATTACGAAAATAAATATAAATAAATCATGTACTGAGTTACACCCGTATCTAAAAACAAGACACAATATTTAAAAAAAAATTGTTCAGCCGACAAATACAAAAATACAACTTAGAAGTCACGCCACTACTGGGGGCTTAGTTAGTAAGTCATGCCAACTTAACTATTTTGTGTTTAAAATACTTGTAAAACACTAAAAACTTTTTTTTATTATATATTTCCGCAGATGTGTCCCGGTCTGACAAAATAAATAAATGGTCACGTTAGTCATAAGCCAAAGCCATGGTAGCTTGGTGGTTTGACCTGCCTCTCAAGCAGAGGTTCAAGGTCAGGCTTACACCTCGTGAGTTTTTCATAATTATGTGCACAATTATGGTTTAAGTTTACCATGAGCTTTGTGAGGACACCTGAGCACATCTGCAAAGAAATTCAATTGTGTTTATGAAGTTCCCAATCTGCACTGGGCCCTCGTGGGAACTATGGCCCAAGCTCTGTCATTCTGAAAGGAGACCTGTGCCCTGCAGTGGAACATAGATGATGATGATGATGATGATGTGATCATAGAGCCGTGTTGTTGTTTTTTTTTAAAACATTGGTAGCAAAATAGTGGATCACCTGATCCAAAAAAGCCGAAAAAGGACACTATAAATAATAAACTGTGGCTCTAGTGAAAAAGGGGTTAAGTCTGCAGAAATTAAACAGCTATTTTCTATTTTATGTGTAAAGGGGGCTAAGTCGAAATCAGCTGTTCAACTTCTGAAGACTTAACCCCTTTTTCACTAGCACCACAGTATGTCATAAAGATAGTTGTTGGTATATTGTCAGTCTTATATGGAAAGAGTAGGTTTGTTTAGCAACAAAATTTTATTTTTATGTGTGAAGCGCTCATAGGATTATTTGGTTTTTCAATGTCTTCTAATCTAATATATAAAAATCTCATGTCACGGTGTTTGTTATAAAACTCCTCCGAAACGGCTTGACCGATTTTTATGAAACAGTTTTCTCTACACTCGGTAGGTTTGAGAAAAGGTTGTAGGCTATTTTTCACGCACGGAGTTGCGGGCAACAGCTAGTTACAGTATAATTTAAAAAAACACATTCCAATTAGAAAATCATAAAAAAATTACAAAAGTGTCAGTGTTGTTTGGTGGTGGTGATAGTTGGGTTTGTGTGTGTTTGTACAGTGTGGAGGTGGAGGAACCGCATGAACACACAATTCTTGCACAAACAACTATCATAAGGTTGCAGGTGAGCAAAGTAATTGTTTCAGTTCATTAAACAATAATATTCTACTTTATAAAATTTTAAAATTAGATTTGATTAAAACTATCATACATCTCATATATCTTTCCTTAACTCCAAAACTATATTTAGAAAATTATAAATAGCTACAACGTAATATGTTAATTAATGCTTGCATAGCAAGTGAGCTGATCTATCTGAATTGCAAATTTTTTTATGACAAAGAAAATGAAAGTTATTCTTCAACTTGTGTAATTAAAACTCTTTATGATTATGAATTACTTAAATAATTTCTTTAGCGTCATGCAAGGATAGAACAAAGCAATTGTGTTAAAAACATGTAACATCCCTCTCCAGGCATTAAGGCCACCACAAACCGGGGGCGCGGGGCGCCGACGGAGCGTGCCCAGCGCGCTCTATAACACTGAATCAAATATACGGTGACACACTCCGGCAGCGCGGCACACCATATTTGATTCAGTGTTATTGACCGCGCTGACCACGCTCCGTCGGCGCCCCGCGCTCCCGGATTATTTTGGGCTTAATGCTTTCTGATGGGGAATTCAAATGAAAATCAAAACATTTATTCTGCAAGTAGACCGAATAAAGCTATTTGCATGTTTTTTTAGGGTTCCATACCCAAAGGGTAAAAATGGGACACTATTACTGAGACTTTGCTGTCCGTCCGTCTGTCTGTCTGCCTGTTTGTCTGTCACCAGGTTGTATCTCATGAACCGTGATAGTTAGACAGTTGAGATTTTCACAGATGATGTATTTCTGCTGCCGCTATAACGACAAATACTAAAAAACAATAAAATAAATATTTAAGGGGGCTCCCATACAACAAATGTGATTTTTTGCCGTTTTTATAGATAATGGTGCGGAAACCTTTGTGCGCGAGTCCGACTCGCACTTGGCCAGTTTTTTTGTATTGTTTTCTTTGTGGTGTATAAAAATACAGTAAGTAATTTCATTGTATAGTAGGATTAATTTTGTCATGAAACTAATGCTGGTAACACACTGTATTAGTGGTTCTGTTAAAGTTGGTAACCAAACACATCTATACATATAATAAATCTGTAACAAGTCGGTGTCTGTACATTGAAGATATTTGAGAAAAACTGTCACTAGGGCTATTTATTAGCACAATAGAACCCAAAACAATGATTTTTAGAATTATTGTCTGTTTGTCTGTTTGTCTGTGCGTTTGTGCGCGCTAATCTCAGAATCGGCTTAACCTAGAAGGATGCGGTTTTCACTGATATGTTGGTATTTTCTTGGATTAACATTTAGTGTTTGTTTCATTTGAATCGGTTCACAAATAAGAAAGATACGTCTATTTTAAGAATTTATCGAACAGGTTTTTTTGTTTGAACGCGCTAATCTCAGGAACTGCTGCTCCGATTTGAAAAATTGTTTTAGTGTAGATAGCACATTTATCGAGGAAGGCTATAGGCTATATATCATTACGGTAACACCAATAGGAGCGGAGCGGAGCGGAAGAATGTTTCAAAATCGGGGGTTTTTGAAGTAAAACTTCTATAGGCACGCTTTACTTGGGAGTACGGTGTTGAATGTGAACGCGGGTGTGCGGGGGGGGGTGCGGGGGCGGGTATTTTTTTTTATATCGAGGAACTAAGGAGAGCCATAATTGATGAAAAAGCAAAACGGATAAAAAAAAAATAAGCTGCCCAAATTACTAATTCCACGCGGACGGAGTCGCGGGCAAAAGCTAGTACTGAACTATAGCTAGACCGTTTAAATGAGTCCTTGCCCGCGCGGTACAGGGGCTGGGGGGTATGACGACAAAGGGGGCCGGGAGAGGAGCGGGCGGCAGGCACACGAGGCGCGACTGATTTAAACGATCTAGCTATAGAACTAATTTACTTGGATTCTTGACTGTACTAATAATATTCGAAGAAACGTAATCAGGTGATTCCGAATGTCTGGACTTTATTTAAAAATTTCTCATAACAACAAAATGTGTCTATGATTAGATTTATTTGTAAACATTTATGCAGATAATCAGGTCAACGACTTCGCATAGCTCTTGTTAGATAACTTCATAATGCCATAACAACATACAAATATAAGGATAAATGGCGAAACTGTTCACACTCCCTAGTCTAATCAAATGCGTGTTGTTTAGCATTTTTGGCATTTTTTTGCCATGAAGTTCCTCCTGCGACTTAGTTTTCTATAATATTTAGGACTTATTACGACCTGACATCGTACTCACTCCTAAGTGACATAAAGTTTAAAGTTCATTGACACAAAATTTCACGTGGGCGGCAAGGTTTTTAATTCTAATTTGGTATTGCAAATATTTATTATTCTTTTTATAAAATCTGACATGCCTGTATTATTAGTAGTATTTTTAAGTAATCGATTTTTAAATAAATAGTTTCTCATCTAGTTTATAAAAATGTATGTACACCTGTAAAGGTAGGGTTTGGTGAGACTTATAAAGTTGCAAGTTTGACTGCATCTGTAACCCAATCTCCACATGCATGAATAAATCAAATCAAATCAAAGGAGTTTAAGCTTTTTCTTTTCTTTGGCTTTTATTTTAGCATTAGAAATAGGTTAAACAATCTTGATGAGTCTTTTTATTGAAAAACGCTTTCAAAAAATACCAACTATTATTTATAAAACCAAAAGAATGTAAATGACAATGTGTATGTTCTAATTGTTACATATTAGCTGTGATTTATTTTTCAAAAGTGTTTTTCAATAAAAAGACACGTCAAGATCGCTTACCTCCTTTGTAATGCTAAAAAAAACGAATTATAGCTTAAGCAAGGCGTATTTTCCCAATGTCGACGTAAACTTTGATTTGTTCTCTTATACGTTTTTGTAAACGCTGAAGGCCGCAACAAACCAGGAGCGCGGGGCGCCGACGGAGCGTGCCCAGCGCGGTCAGCAACACTGAATCAAATACGGTGTGCCGCGCTGCCGGTGTGTCACCGCATTTGATTCAGTGTTATAGAGCGCGCTGAGCACGCTCCCGGTTTGTGGTGGCCTTAAAAGTGGCCGTCGTTTCTTTCTAGACTAGAATGGAAGCCACTGATCGAGTCCAATGTCGCCCTCGGCGTCAACTCTGGCAAATGGTCGCGCGAAGAGCAGTTGCTATGGGAACGGCAACGCGTAGCAGCCTGCGGGATAGCGTCTTACGAACTGCACCCGAGCGGCCGGGTGCTGTTTCCGTGCTCTTCGTCACTGTTCGCTTGCGACGAGGGAGAAGGTGGACAGGTGAGCGAGACAGACAGTTGTGTAATTTTTTCACAGTTGGGACCTCCTTTAGGTGGGTTGTGGGAAGCTACAGTGCAATCAACTAAATTTGCCATTTATCAGTGGTCCCTATGAAAGTAGTTGCCTCAAAAGCGGCATTGTGTAGCAGCCTGCGGGATAGCGTCTTACGAACTGCACCCGAGCGGGCGGGTGCTGTTTCCATGCTCTTCGTCACTGCTCGCTTGCGACGAGAGAGAAGGTGGACAGGTGAGCGGGACGGACAGTTGTGTAATTTTTACACAGTTGGGACCTCCTTTAGGTGGGTTGTGGGAAGCTACAGTGCAATCAACTAAATTTGCCATTTATCAGTGGTCCCTATGAAAGTAGTTGCCTCAAAAGCGGCATTGTGTAGCAGCCTGCGGGATAGCGTCTTACGAACTGCACCCGAGCGGGCGGGTGCTGTTTCCATGCTCTTCGTCACTGCTCGCTTGCGACGAGAGAGAAGGTGGACAGGTGAGCGGGACGGACAGTTGTGTAATTTTTACACAGTTGGGACCCCTTTTAGGTGGGTTGTGGGAAGCTGTAGAGAAATCGACTAAACATCTGCCATTTATAAGTGGTCCCTATGAAAAGTACTGCAACTGCAATACGTAGCAGCCTGCAAGATATGTGTGGATATTATTTAAAAGCGAAAAAAAAATATGTGTGGATATTTCTTAATCTTTCACGCTAAAACGGTTTGACGGAATTTGACACAAGGATAGTTTATAACCTAGATTAACATATATATACTTTATATCCCGGAAAATTGCGCAGCTCCTGCGGGATAGCTATCAAATTCTTCACAGAGTGGCGGGTAATAGCTAGTAAAGTTATAAATTTTTCTATCGTTTTGCAGAGCCCGCCGCTGGTGCCGCGGGCGCTCCACCTGGGCTGCGGGGCGCCGCTGACGCCGGCCATGTGCCCGCGCGCGCCCGCGCTGGCGGCGCACGCGGCGCGCGGCGACGTCTGGCTCGCGGGGCACCGGCTGCGCCCGCAGAGGCTCACGCACGCGTGTTCGCGCACCGACAGCGCCCGGTCAGTCTATACCGTGTCACAAAATTACCCGTAACAACTGAAGGGTATGGAAGTACTCCAGTAAAGAATTATAGTCCGACAAGCTCGTGCGCGGCGCTCGGCGGAACCCTGTCGCAGGGAGCCTCTGCTGTCCTTAACAAGATTGTTTTTAATAAGTGCGGCAAATACTGACTGCGACAGGGTTCCGCGGAGGGTCGCGCACGAGCTTGTGGGACTATAAATTAGTATATATTTTTTTTTGGGTTGGCGGGAGGGAGCTCGCCTTTGATAGGCAGGAGTTGAGCAAGAGAGGAGAGGCCTTTGTCCAGCAGTGGGACACAAAAATAGGCTAAATAAAAAAATAAAAAAAATATTTGGTTTTTTTTTTAGAAAAAAAGAACAGCACGCAAAATTACAGTTTTATTTACTGTTCATGGGGTTTCAGGCTTTAGGGGTTATTTTGTAACATCCTGTATACCAGGGGGTTTCACTCCGCAGTTTAGGCAAAAAATAAATAATAGTACTAACGTATAGAAATATCACTCTTGAAGAAAAGTCAACTTTAGGTATAAAAATAAATATAAATAAAAAAAATATATACTAGGGGGACAATCTTACACAAATCGACCTAGTCCCAAACTAAGCAAAGCTTGTACTATGGGTTCTAGACGACGATAAACATACTTATATAGATAAATAAATACTTAAATACATATAAAACATCCATAACTCAGGAACATATATTCGTGCTCACCACACAAAATTTGCCTACTCTTTACGACCGTTAACTGCTTGCACGCGAAATTGAAACTTATCGTGTGATACGAGCGTTCATATTCCTTTGGGCACCGCTGACCTCGAAACCAAGACCGCAGGGTACCCACTAGCCGATGTTTAGGTAGGTATATAAATCAAGAAAGATAACAGTGTGTATTAATTCAGTAAACTATCTTTAAACGCAACAGTATCTTTTATACGGATTATAAGATCGTTTAGAAGTCATTGTTTGTTGCAAAAAGCACAGAAAAAAAGATGCTTAATTACGCGCGACGCGGCTAGCGGAAAGCCGAGCGACAACCTAGTGCCATACGCCTGCCCGGGAGGCGCGCCGGCCGAACATACCTAAACTGCGGAGTGATACCCCCCTGGTTTAGGTGTGTTCGGCCGGCGCGCTTCACGGGCAGGCGTATGGCGTATGGCAGTAGATTGTCGCTCGGCATTCGGTTCGCACGCTAGCCGCGTCGCGCGTAATTATTTTTCTGTGAATTTTGTTGTTTTTTTTTGTGTTTGCGTTGAATATGGAAAAAAATAAAACATAGGAGCATGGCCGTGGTCGATATAGATTTTATAGTAAAAAAAATGCTCTAATGTCATTATCCAGGGAGGAAACAGGGGGACTGCGTTTGTGTGGAGAAATGGTGAGCATCGTATGACGTAATTTAATGATGGCCACCTTTTTTCTAGGTTATCCGACGACCCCCGTCAGGCAGGGGTCCCTTGCTACGTGACCCAAGAGGAGTTCTCGCGCTACACCGGCTTCTGGTGGCAGCCTTGTTCCGATGGTGAGTGAAGAGGAAAAAGTGGGAACTACTGTCCGAGCTCTCTCACCCTGTGAGGAGACCTATGCTTATCAGTGGGATGTATTCACGATGATTTCCTTCTATATCCGTGGTAACAACAAATGCAATCTGACCACGCATACAGAAGGAACAAACAACCATTTTTTCAACCGACGAAAACAAAAGGAGGAGGTTCTCAAGTCGACGACACGTGTATATTTGTATACCTTGAAGTTGGTATTATATAAATTTGGAAAAAAAAATTACCCCAAGGATAGGAAAAAAGTATAAAATAAAAACTTTTTAACAAAAAAATTAAACCGCCGAAAAAACTGAAAAGCAAAAAATAATACCTTTTTTGTTTGACCTTAATCTAGGTACCAGTTTGAAGTCGGTGCCACAGCCCTAGCCAGGAGGAGTGGACCTATAATCGTCTACCTGATTGGCTTCTATCACTCATCCTGGCTCGTGCTGAGGCACCGACTTCAAACTGGTACCTAGATTAAGGTCAAACAAAAAAGGTATTATTTTTTGCTTTTCAGTTTTTTCGGCGGTTTAATTTTTTTGTTATAAAGTTTTTTTTAAATGAGTGATTATTGAAATAAAAACTTTTTAATCAACATCATTGTCACCCTACAGATGATTTAGTCTATGACCCTAAAACCTCTTTGACAAGTTAGTTTCTTAAACAAACTTTGACGCGAGACCTGCCAAATTCCCCGCCAAAGCGATGACACTTGAAGAAACTACTTACAGTACCCGGCCATAAAGATTGCACATCGGTCTTTGGAATAAGACTCGGCAAATGTCGGCTTCGTAGAGCGTTGTCACACATTACTTGTAATTGGCGTGCGGCAAAGCTCTACGAAACCGACATTTGCCGAGTCTTTTTCCAAAGACCGATGTGCAATCTTTATGGCCGGGTACTGTAACTTCAACAAGTGTAGAATGACCATGCATTCGGTGGATGGAGGAAGTTTTAACAATAAAGTTTTATTTTTAATGTAACAGAGACTTCATTAGACCTCGTCTATTAAATTCCATTTTGGCTAGGGATCAATATCATATCATGAGGAGAGTTCGCATTTAGTCAGTTTCATTCTAAACGTGCATTGTGTGGGCCATCCATAAATTACGTCACACCAATTTCGATCAATTTGGACCCCTCCCCCCCTTGTCACACTTATTACTATGAAAATCGCCATTATTTTGTTCTAGTGTCACAGATCGCTTGACCCCCCCCCCCCTCCCCCTAAATGTGTGACGTAATTTATGGATGGCCCTTAAGATTATTTCCATTTTGACACTGAGACGTCGGTTTTAATCATGTTTTCTCATACAGAACTTAGAATTTAAAAACATAAAATATCCAATCCTATTTAATGTAATCACAAAACGTCAGCCCAAAGTACTGCATTTCCGATCTCTCTCGAAGTATGTCGAGAATTGCCGAGTGTCAAAGTGGAAATAACCTTACTGTATGTTCTTGTATTTGTGTCTTCTTTGGAAAGTGAATAAATGTCTCCTTTTCGTTTCTATTTTTAGCAAAACCCTTTTTTTTTTAGATGACGTGTACAGAATAGTGTATGAAGAGGTGGACGAGAGTAATGTGAAGATCTTCAGCTTCCCGTCTTCTCAGTCGAGCAGCGGGGAGGTCGAAGAGTTCAGGTGAATTTTTAACTCTTTGAACGCCAGTGTCGGTTATAGACGACAATACGGCAATACAAAAATGAACTCACCCGCATCCGCATAAGACTCAATTTCGTTTGTAACAAAAACGATGTGTGGCGTTCTAAAGGCCCGGCTAAAAATATAAAGCCGTGGTAGCTTAGTGGTTTGAAAGAAGGAAAGAAAAACATAATATATTCGTGACATGCTTTTTCTTTAAAAAAGTAAAGAAAAAACGGTCAAGTGCGAGTTGGACTTGTACGTAAGGGTTCCGTGCCTCTGTACAATGTTTTAATAACAGTTCAGTAAAAAGTCGCTGAAATGCATGCACTACAATAGCAAAGTTATGGGATCCCTTGGTTTGGCATAATTTAATAAGTCATAATGCATCATTCTTCATAATCAACGTTAGTCATACAGTGATTTGATTTAGTTGAAAAACAAATACTTAAATGAAAAATAGAAAAAGATACTTCATAGCAAACTTGTTAAAGTGGGCTTAGTAGCGACATCTCTTGTCCGGGTGAGCGGGTAGTTCCGAAGGATTGTTGACGTCTCTCGATGAGGGTGTAACATAGATGGCGCTGTATCACGGCTTAAATGTAATTAATTAACGAACTGAGATGTGCGATGTACGGGAAAAAATGTGTCTAAACTCCTGACCAGTGGTGGTGTAGGGGTATGGCACGCGGCACGGAATGCTGAGGACCTGGGTTCGATTCCCAGCGCTGGTATTTTTTCTAGGGTTTTTTCTGTGCATCCATGTTTCAGTTTGTATTTAGTATGAAATATATGGATTTCACGGGATGACCGTAAAAAAGGTAAAAAATCAAGATTTATTTCTGAAACAGTATTTTTTTTCAGAACTTTTTTATATGCCATCTTATAGAATGCAGTAGGTTAGGTTAGGTTTGTTTTATAACAATGCCGAAAAAAAAAATTAAGTATAGCCAAAAACGGGGATGGAAATCGAACCTAGTTCCTCATTCTTCCCTGATGTCCTCAGGTTCCCTCGAGCGGGCACACCGAACGCCAAATCTATCTTGAGACTGGTGACCTTCAAGCTCCAGAAGGCTTCTCCAACGGTCCTGGACTACTACTGCGAAGGAACGACGGATTCGCAATGTAAGTAGATAACAAACAAACAAACGAAAAAACAAAAAACAAATGTAGCCCGAAACATGTCGAGTTAAACTCGTTTTAAGACGTGAGTGATCCGTTTATTTTCACTATAAGTAGATATAGTTTTTTTTATACAATACTAGCTTTTGCCCGCGACTTCGTACGCGAAGATAATAACGTTAGTTGTTTGGATGAAATTTGGTACACAGGTAGTTTATTACATGGATTAACATACAGTATAATGCCAGGAAAATGCAAAGTTCCCGCAGAATAAGAATAAGTGAATTCTGTAGCCGCTAAGCCGTGGTGCCCTAGTGGTTTGACCTATGGCCTCTCAAGCAGAGGGTCGTGGGTTCAACACCCGGCTCGCACCTCTGAGTTTTTCGGAATTTATGTGCGAAATTACATTTGAAATTTACCATGAGCTTTGCGGTGAAGGAAAACATTGTGAGGAAACCTTCATAAAGCTGCGAAGAAATTCAGTGGTGTGCGACGTTCCAAATCCGTACTGGGTTCGCGTGGCAACTACGGCTCAAGCCCTCTCATTCTGAGAGGAGCCCTGTGCCCTGCAGTGGGACGTACGTAGGCTGGGATGATGTTGATGAATAAATAGGCTTACATACGTTTGACCACAATCACGCCTAGTACAGTAAGATTATTTCCACTTTAGCACTCGGCTATTCTCAACATACATCGAGAGAGATCGGAAGTGCAATACTTAGGCTGAGGTTTTGTTATTAATTGCAATAAATAGGTGTGGATATTTTATGTGGTTAAATTCTAGGATTTTATATTATGAGAAAACACTAACCGTTACGGTTAAAACTGAGACGTCCCGAGTGTTAAAGTGGAAATAATTTTACTTTAAGCGATCACTCGAATCATTAAAATGGTTTGGGCGCATAACGTCCCACTCGCAAAACGTCCCTCCACCAAAATTACGTCCCATTCGCAAAACGTCTTCTCTGCAAATGGTACCTTATGTAAAAGCTCTCTTCTTTCTCAAAAGGTCCCACCCATTTCGCAAAACGTCCCTTCTGAGAAAGCCTTTCGCTGAAAGTCCCTACTGCATAACGCCCCTTTCGCAAAACGTCCCATCTGCGAAATGATCCATTCGCAAAATGTCCCGTCTGGAAAAAGCTTGTTTCAGTAGTGACTAGGAGTCTTCTCATGGGATAAGAGGTGGCCAATCGAACGGGTCATTTTGCGAAAGGGATGTTTTGCGAACGGGACTTTATTTATGTGCAGGGACGTTTTGCGAACGGGACCTTTTGCAGAAGGGTCGTTTTGCGTAAGGGACATTTAGGAAAGGGACATTTCGCGAAAGGGACAAAAGGACATTATGCGAGTGGGACGTTATGCGCCTAAACCATTAAAACTCCTTCGGCGTCGGGCTTCTAATAGACGCTCGTCAGTAATCCCCTTCTTACGACCCTAAATTTATTTATTTATTTATTTATTTATCACAACTTAACATATAACTGTACAATGTAGTATTATTTGTGTTTCGATAGCGTTCGAATGCAACAACGACGCCAGCGAAGTGGTGGACATACGATGGTTCGACCTGAGGCAGTCACTGCGAGAGACGTTCCCCTGGTTCGAGTACCTGGCCAGGGTTGGCTGGACGCCCTGTGGACAGTAGTGAGTCATCAATATAATCGCGGAACAGAAAAAAACAGCTTGGGCTCGTTAAGCCCACTTTCCCAAAATGTATACTTTTTCAAAACGCACACGTTCCTAAAATGTAAATACAACACGTGTCACAATGCAATTGGGACAATATCATTCTTTGGTTTGTTTTTGGACGTAATTACCGATATCCTTAGCGAAGTTAGTTCGATTCAATGCAACGAGCCTCACCCCGCGAGCACTAGATGGCGCTATTATCAAACTTACCGCTGCTATGATTTTTGGGCGTATTTATTTAATATAATTAAGTAAATACGGACAAAATCTGAGCTCTTGTCTTTCCTAAATATTTAATTAATTAAATAATGAGGAAAGCTAAATAAATTAAGTACATCGTTTTGTTGCGCAGTGTCTTCTCTGTGGCACGAACTGTCAAACCACATAACACAAATTACGGTTAGCGTTATCTCGAGGGGCGTGACTTAATTAAGCCTTTAAAACCCAGTGCCGCCAAAAATTCGGACATTTTGAATCTGAACACAGCTATCTAAAAACAGTACATCTACTATATAATAATCCTGTGGATACTCTGCCCGTTATTGGGCAACCAAGTCGGGGTTAAACCGCCGATCGATACTGCAGTCTCCACCTCTTGGCACTACACCATCAGCACACTCCGAGCCCTGAAGCACCCTGGTCTCAGCCCTGCAAATCAGCAGCGTCTCTGGAGATCCACATGCAACGCCCGCAGCGCGTCCTACGGTCTCCTGAATCCAGGGCAGTGTCTGTCCGGGGAAAGCGTATCCCACTCAAGTGCTCTTAGAACCTACGACCCTCTAGTCTCTTGCTTGTTCACAGCTTTAGCGTTCTAATAAACGTCTAGACTTGTTTCTTATGGTTTAATTCCTCACCTCCAGACCTATACCTAAACTGTGACACACGTTTGTGACACAGCCGTTTATACAGGTTGTCCCCGAAGTCGGCGTCAAGCTGAAGTCAGATGACAGGCCAACTTATATTGGTCATCAGAAAAATACAAAAAAATCTAACTAATGTAAAAAAATATACGCATAGAATCAGAATCAGAATCAGAAATTTTTTATTGTAGAACTGTGTACATAGGATGAGAAAAATAAAATAGAGATAGGTAACAACAGTTGCCCATAAAGGCATACAATATTAATTAAACTTAAGACTAATGATACAATATGTTTTAATATATATTTAACTATTATACTGAATCTTTGTTATCAAATAATTCCTTTAAGTTATAGAAAACTTTTTCAATAAGCCAGCTACGTAGTTTGATTTTAAATTTATTACCATCCAACATTTTAATTTCAATGGGGATTTTATTAAAAATCATAATAAAATCATAATAGTTTATTAAGGGGCTGTTTCACCACTTTTCTTAAAGTTCGGATTAGCTTAATCATAACCTTATTTGACAGATGGAATTAAAATTTCTGTTTCAACAGTCTCGATTAGCGCTAAGTGACGGACAAACTGTTTCTTAGTTTGACCATCAGATCAGGAGGCATTTAGCATTTTTATCCGTCACATAAAGTTAGTTTTTTTTTGTGGCCATGGTTGGAGAGCCCTTCAGCCGGTTTCAGAAAAATAAATCAAAGTATTTTTTATTTTTTAAAGAAAGACGTCGTGCTAAATTGCATAAAATAATTTAAATATCTAGATTTGAATAAAAAAATGTAGGTACACTTTTAGTATGTAAAAATAAATCCAAAATTTCGTAATATTTTTTAATAACAAACTTTTTTCAGCGGCTCAATCGTTTGTTCTACCTGAACTTGTATGTCGCCATTAAAAAAAAGTTTATCTGTCAAATGGTTTGGCGCCACTTTTCGATTCGTTTTACGTGATTTTATTTTTCTTTGTTATTGTTAACAAAGTATCGTAAATAAATACCGTTTTTGGATCAATTATAATGTTACATATTTGTTTATGCAAAAAAATAGATGTATTCAAAAATTATATAGCTAACCATTTATTTTGCTTTAATAATGAGTGACTCTTTGAACGAAAGTGTGCGAACAGGAACGCGTGGTCGTGAAATGCGACGTTGCCATTCCGACTTTTTGTTAAACCCACGATTAGTTAAGTGGTACTTAGTTTGCACAGGACCGGAGTGGTGAAACTGAAAAAACACTAGCTGACAGATTTGTCCAGTACTTAGTTTATTCATTGGTTACGTAACCAGCAGTTTGACAATAAGGTGGTGAAACACCCCCTAAATATATAATATTTTGCATTTTAAAAACTCGAAAAAAAAACATCCTGTGACATTTTTTTCGCTCCTGTTGCTACAAATCTTATCTTTTTATTTATTTGTTTTTGATATGTAACCCTGAAAAATGCTTTTGCGAATCGTTTAAAATTTAGTTAGAGCCAACTGATTCAGATTCGAAGACAATGTCACTTTTTGCCCAACCAAGTATTGAAAATTAATATTTTAACTGACTATACTGAAAAAAAAATGTATTATACGAGTTTAAGAGAAGCCCTCTTTTGTATGATTAAATTTTTTTTTGCTAAATAGATATTAATTTTTTAGTTACTCGTAAGCTCGCAAATTTTCCGTGAAAAAGTTTGATGAAATAAATAAATAAATAAATAAATAAATATTAGGGGACAATCTTACACAAATCGACCTAGTCCCAAACTAAGCAAAGCTTGTACTATGGGTACTAGACGACGATAAACATACTTAGTGTGCATTTTCGGTGTTATTACAATAAAATTATTCTCAACATCTAATTATTAAACATTCGACTACCCGCCGCGCTTGTTTGTTGTCGCTGTGTTGCCGTTCGTGACTCATCGCTCCGCGCCGTCGGCCGAGGGCCGCCTGTACCACGACACTGCACCTCGTGGCGATTGTGTCGTTTGCGTATCGTTTTCCCACCGTTGCGATCTCGGTACGGGGGTTGGTGAAATGTCTTCGGTACGTGATGGAAGGTGTTCGGGATGTGGGAAACAGTCCTCGAGCAAGAATCGCATCGCGTGTTCTATCAGCAATTGTGGAAAAATTTACCATTTTGAGTGCGTAAATCTCCGAAGCGCGAATACTGATACTCTCGGTGCGTGGGTTTGCCCGGAATGTAGTTGTGCTTTGAAAAAAGGTGGAGACAATTCTGCTACCCCAGTGCGCGTCTCGCCAAACGTCACCGTTAGAAAACCCAGACCCATTAGTCCAGAAAAAGAGTTCTCGCCGGACATTAACTCGTCATTGAGCGAGCTAACGGAGGAAATAAGGTTACTGAGACAGGAAATTTCTCACATGAAGTCGGAATTTGATACCGCCATTTTGGCGATTCGCCGTTGTGAAGTCAGGATTGACGACGTGTATCTGGCAATGTCTGAGTTCGAGGCTCGGGTTAAGGTGGTCGAAGAAACATCCACTGAGGTCGTCGAACTTAAAAGGGCTAATGAAACGATGCGGGCACAACTCCTTTCTTACTCAAAAAACTTACTGGCGTACGAGGCGCGTCTAGAGGTGCTTGAAAGCAAGACCCATGATGGCGTCGAACTGAAAAGGGTTACTGAGCTGCTTCAGGAACAGGTTGCCTCACAAGCTCAAGCAGCTTTGAGAAATGATATTGAAATATCCGGGATTACTGAGTCTGCTGCAGAGAACCCTCAGCATCTGTTTCTGACGCTAGCGGCCGTGGCTGGCACAAAGTTGTCGGAGGGAGATGTTGATTTCGTGGTTCGCTCGGGTCGACCTCGTGGTAGACAAAGCGATGCCCCTCGCCCTCTGGTGGTCAGATTCTGTCGTCGGGCGACCAGAGACCAGTTCTGTAAGTCTGTGAAGGGTAGAAGATTTTCCACTAAAGATATAAACGTGGACGGACCCGGCAAAAACATATACGTCAACGACCGACTAACTCGTGAGAACAGACTTTTATTTCGAGAATGCCGAAATCAGTTCAAAGCAGCTGGGTTTAAGTATTGTTGGACAAAAGGGGGACAAATCTTTGCCAAGAGGTGCGAGGGGAAGGGTCCGGACGCGGAGGCGATCATTGTCAGACCTTATAACCACATCGTCGAAATACTTGGGAATGCTGAAAAGAGATCGGAGATATTTCTGGATAGTGGAAAAGGACAGCAGCAGCAGCAGGATTAACTCTTTTTCGTGCTCATTATTTATTGTTTTGCTCCTATCATCATTAAGTTTATTATCTTTTTGTTTTGTAATAAATTTTGTAACAAAGTTAAGTACACTAACTATTTACAATACTCATATTCACTACATTTACAGCAACTCACACAACCACTACACCTCAACAATAGCAGTTAAAAATTACCAATCCCATTGGCAGGGTTAGTATTTTATTCGTAGTCTCCAGGTATTATTTAATCTTTTTGAAAATGGCTAATCTTGATATCCTTAAGGATCTCGACTCGGATGATACACCCTGCCACATTCTCAATTTCCCAGAATTATGCAAGGATAGAATAAATAATTTCAATCTAAAAGTTCTCACTCAAAATATCAGAAGCTTGCAACAAAATTTTGACGTTTTCTTATTGACTCTTGCTAGACTGAACATGCCTTTTGACTTGTTGATCCTGACAGAGTGCTGGTTACATGAGAGCTCTATTATACCGCAAATTGAAGGTTACCAGTCCTTCAGGACCAATAAGTATATAAATAAAGCTGGCGGAGTGGTGGTATATGTAAGAAACATATGGTTGCCACAAGTAACGGAGCCCCTTTTTGATGATGCTAACTGCTTGCAAATTGCCGTTAAAAACCAATTCACTGTTTTGGGGATTTATCGTTCTCCTTCTTTCAAGGATACTAATGCTTTCTCAAATTCTCTTATGTCCACGGTACAGTCACTCAGAGATGCCCACTGCGTTATAGTAGCTGGGGACATCAATATAAATACGGCTACTAGAGGTAACTCTGACTTGAATGCTAGCGCGGACTTTCTTGTTTTGCTTGCTGAACTGAATCTGAAACAAACTGTTACATTGCCTACGAGAGGAGACTCCTGTCTAGATCACGTGCATGTTACATCTAAATTCTCAGCAGAGTCAATAATATGTAAAACAGACGTAACTGATCATGACACAATAATTACTGGTATATGCACAGGTAGGTCGAAAGTGATCCAAAGGGTACGTTTGATCACAAAAACTGACTACAATGCAGTTGATACTGACTTAAGCAGTGTTGACTGGAGTGACGTTCTAGATTCGGCAGAAGTTGATGGGGCGGTCCGTGTTTTCAATCGGGTCTTATTTGGGGCACTTGACAGACACACTTATCAAGTTCCAGTTAGCCGGTCCAAGTTTACAATCAAACCATGGATGTCACCTGGGCTTATACGGTGCTCTAAGCACAGAGACCACCTGCACTCTAAGGTCCGCAAGCATCCACACGACAATACACTTAAACAAATCTACACCCGTTACAAAAACTTTTATAATGATCTTTTAAAAAAACTTAAACATAAACATGAGTCATTGGAGCTGGAGGAGAACAGAAACAACCCGAAACGCCTCTGGGACTCCATTAAAACAATAACTCACACAAAAAAGGTTAAAAGGGATTCCATTGAGTTGACGCAAATGAGCGACTCTGCCACAGCTTCCTTAGATTTCTGTAATGATTATTTCTCGGATATTGGTAAGAGTCTTGCAGACAGTATTTTAAAAGATATTAATGAATCTGAGGATGACCTGGCTCGAAGAGCTGTTTCGGCGGTGTCTTCTGTGCAGTCTTTTTTTCCTTAGTCCAACAAATGAGGCGGAGGTCGAGTCTTTTATCAGCGATACGAAGCTTGACGGTGCTCCAGGTCTGGATGGCGTCACAAACAGACTGCTAAAGATGATAAAAAAGCACGTCGCAAAACCACTTACTCAAATATTTAATCTCAGTATGGAAGTAGGAACCTTTCCTTCTGATTGGAAAAGGGCAGCTGTCGTTCCGATACACAAGACTGGAGATAAAACTAACCCTAGTAATTATCGTCCGATATCTCTGCTCGGGGCCTTTTCGAAAATTTTGGAGAGGCTAGTAGGCAGAAGTTTGGTTGGATTCCTGAATAAGAATAACATTCTCTCAGATAGGCAATTCGGCTTCCGCGCAAACAAATCTACAGAAGATGCTGTGACGCTTATGACTAATCTTGTAGCTGACCACTTGGACAACAATGAGGCCTGCCTTGGCGTATTCCTGGATCTAGCCAAGGCCTTTGACACCGTCTCCATCCCTATTTTACTTAGGAAATTAGAGCTTGTTGGTGTCAGAGGCAACACTTTGCAATGGTTTAGAAGTTATTTGACGGGTCGTTCTCAATGCATTAAAATTGGAGGGTTCACGAGCAATCCTAGGCAGATAGATTTCGGGGTTCCACAGGGGAGTATATTGGGCCCTACGCTATTTATCCTCTATATAAATGATATATCTCATATTGACCTGGAGAATGCTGAATTGATTTGCTACGCGGACGATACAGCTATCATTTTTCATGGTCATTCCTGGGATCAGGTGGTTGGAATTGCGGAGCGGGGAATGAGGTCCGTGGCTGCTTGGCTTCAACGCAATCTATTAACGCTCAACCTCTCCAAAACGGAATTCATGTGTTTTCATAAAACTAAAATCTCGGAACCATCCTCTTTCTTCGATATTACAGTGCATACCTGTGGTATTAACACTTTTCCTTGCTCCTGTAACAGTATTTGCAGAACCTCATCCATCAAATACCTTGAAGTAGTTTTTGATGAAAATCTTAATTTTAAACAACATCTAACGGCTACAGCTAAACGAGTCCGCAAATTAATTTATGTGTTCAGGAACCTTCGAAACTCAGCCGACAAAAACTTGCTCAGGATAGTATACTTTAGTATTTGCCACTCCGTGGTGACATACTGTATCTCTGTCTGGGGTGGCGCTGCAAAAACTCACATGATACTTTTGGAAAAGGCTCAAAGAAGCGTCTTAAAGGTTATACTTAAAAAACCCATTCGATACCCAACCAGTCTTGTATATAAGGACATGAATGTGCTAAATGTTCGGGGCTCGTTTATCTTGCGTTCTTTGTTAAAGGTGCACGCTGCAACGTTAAAGTCGCCGAACTACAGTGCATTGCTGATAAAGCGCACGTTCAGGGTCCCAGTGGGATCAGTAAGGTCCGCTTTCGGTAGAAGACATGCCAAATTCCTTCATCCTTTCATATATAATAAAATAAGCTCTAGACTATCTATTAAGGATTGCACTTTGGCCGAACTAAGGATCAAACTTCAATCTTGGCTTGGTGCCCTGTCATATGATGAAACTGAGGAACTTTTGAGAGTGATCAAATGAAAATAAAACTGCATACACATTTATTTGCACTCACACATACGCACACTCACACGCGCTCACACACGAACACACACACACACACACACACACACACACACACACACACACACACAGACAGACAGACAGACACACTTAGGCTTACGTTTTGTTCTATTTTCTTAATTATTGTAAAGGACTCTTATTGTCAACTTTGTTAGCAATTCGCATCGTTCTTGGTAACAGGGAAATTAATTGGTTACCTACGAGACAGGCTATGCCTAGTGTAGGGAAGGGACCAGTCAAATTGGATTGGAAATTCGTTGCTCTTTAAATTACATGTAAACCTATTGCTGTTCTATGATATTTTAACTGTCCTTGTAATTTTTTAGAGAAATAAATTAATTATTATCATTATTATTATTATTATATAGATAAATAAATACTTAAATACATAGAAAACATCCATAACTCAGGAACAAATATTCGTGCTCATCACACAAATAAATGCCCTTACCGGGATTTGAACCCAGGACCTCTTGCTTCGTAGGCAGGGTCACTACCAACTAGGCTAAAGCGGTCGTTGATTGACGCAATTACACTTGTTTGTCAGCGTGTGGGTCCAACTCCTGGACCGGAAGCAGCAGCGCCTGGAGTTGGCGCTGATCCCGGTGTCGGAGTTCATGACCCCGGCGCATTACCCGGCCGCGCCTGCGCAGAACTCGCCGCGCCCGGTCGAACACGTGGAAGAACAGGTCAGCACGGCGTTAAACCTTTACTCTCTCTTTCTCGTTTCTCTTTCTCTCTTTCCCTCTTTCTCTCTTTCTCTCTTTCAAAGTCAAAGTCAAAATTATTTATTCAATTTAGGCATCAATTGATGCTCCTATGAATGTCGAAGAATCAATCTACCACCGGTTCGAAAAACTCTGTTGAGAAGAAACCGCCATGAAACTCAACAAGGTATATTTTTTCAAACAGATCTTTCTTCATTTCTCTCTTTCTCCCTTTCTCTCTTTCTATCTTCTCTCCCTTTCTTCTCTCTCTTTCTTAACATTCTTAATCGCGGCTTAAAACTACCTCACAAGTAACGAAACAAAATGCTTTCGTTCCCACAGCAAGCACAAATTCTACTTCCCTTTCTCCCTTTCTCTCTTTCTCTCTTTCTCTCTTTCTCTTTTTTTCTCTTTATCTCTTTATCTCTTTATCTCTTTCTCTCTTTCTCTCTTTCTCTTTTTCCCTCTTTCTCTCGTTCTATCTTCTCTACCTTTCTTTCCCTCTTTCCCTCTTAACATTGCTAACCGCGGCTTACCTACCTCACAAATAACGAAACAAAATGCCTTCCTTCCCACAGCAAGCACAAATTCTAATACAAGAGACGGCACCGGACGCATGGATCAACGTGCACGACATACTCCACTTCCTGCCCTCGGAAGCGGGCACTGTCCGGTTCGTGTGGGCGTCGGAACAGACCGGACACCTGCACCTGTACCTCGTGACGTGCCGGATCAGCCGGACGCCGGAAAGGGCGCGCTGTGAGTACACGCACTAAAATAACATCTAAGCATAGGGTGGTCCAAAATAGTAGATTGTACTACAAGAGCATAAAACGAGCCATTTCACCCGAGACGGTACGGCGAGGGTGGATAGACACGTCGAGGGGGAAATGGGTTTAATGCTCGAGTTTTTAAATCTGCTTTTCACTTCGATCGTAAGGCATTTAAACAGCAACATTGGTAATATTTACAAGCCCTTATTTTTGGGATTCGCCTAGTTTTATTAATTTCGTAATGTTAAACACTCGTCATATATAAAAAATGTGCGCAGTGTGGGATCATTGTAGATTGGTTACTGATATAGACAGACAGACAAAAAAATTTATTCTTTTCGCAATTTTTCCTTTATCTGTGCTATAAGACCTTGCTTCGTACCAAATTTCAAGATTCTGAGTTCACGGGAAGTACCCTGTAGGTTTTGATTCCCTTGCGAGTGTCGAAAACTTGCGGAAATTAGCGGCATAAACGGCTGTATCTTTTGATTGCGTTGGCTTAGAAGTTTGATTTTTTCACAGCTCCAAGGGACCGTAGACCTGAGTATTTGATATAAATTTCAGCTTGACACCTCCACGCGTTCCTGAGAAAAAGGGTCTTGAAAGACAGACGGACGGACAACAAAGTGATCCTATAAGGGTTCCGCTTTTTCCTTTCGAGTTGCGGAACCCTAAAAATCAAGAAACTTACATTTTATAGATTTGTGCTGTTCGTTGCTGTTTGCCTTGGTCTTAGACAAAGATTTTACTTTATTCACTAGAGTATTGAAAGCATTTTATGCCGCGTTCTCTCTACATGAAGAACAACTTTACGAGCATGAGAAGTGAAAAATTATTTTTATTATTTTATTTTCTCCACAAGATAAAGTAGCATATGTGCCGAAGATACGTGACCGAAGTCTACATTTCGACGTATTAAGCGATATCGCACACGCATAGCGCCGAATTCACAAGCAATTGGGAAGTACCGCGGTTACGTGACGTAATTTCGGCAAATGTGTTACTAGTAGAAAAAGCATTTCAAGCGTAATTACGCCGAAATTCGGTGGCGTAATTTTGGCAAACGTGACATGTGTTACTTGTAATAGGAACAACGTTGCAGGCGTAATTACGCCGAAATTTGGTGGCGTAATTTTGGCAAAACGTGCTAATTCGCTGTCTTTCTGACGCAGCCGTTCTGGAGATGATAACCGAGGACGAGACACTGGCGGCGGGACCCAACATCATCAGTCGCGAAGCCATCACCACCGGCGAGTGGGAGGTGCTGGGACGGAAGATATGGGTGAGACAATACTGCAGCGTAAAGGCGTAACTATGCAGAACGCTAATTTTGAATATTTGTCCATGAATTACGTGAGGATACGGGGGTTTGAGCCCAATTTCACATTGAGGAGTTGTGCTAAATATTATTTTTATTATGCAAGAAACAGTTCAATATTGCAAGAAAATTCAGTTTAATTAAGCGAAACATTTTCAATTAAAGTATTACTAATACATACGTATTTTTCATACATAAGTCGACGCCTACTATGAAGCAAATCTTGCCTCATGGCATGGCACAACTATGAAGTTTCTGAATGACAACCTCTAGAAAAAAATGATATACATACTTGTTGCCTGAGACAGAATAGGAAGTATAGCATTTTTTCCTATGGGTCACAATTTCAATATTCATCTATACTAATATTATAAAGAGGAAAGATTTGATTGTTTGTTTGTTTGTTTGTTTGCATTGAATAGGCTCCGAAACTACTGGACCGATTTCAAAAATTCTTTTACCGTTAGAAACACAGAACAGAAAAAACTATATTAGTGTTATGCAGTCATGTCGAGTGTGGCACAATTATGCGGAGTTCCGCATAACTTGCGCGCAACCGTCTCAGTTGCGCGCAGAGGCTTGTGTCGGGCGATTGTGCAATCAAAACGACAATTATAGAGAAAAGTTGAGGAAATATGCCTTATTGTTCAGTTTTAGAGTGTAAAAATGATAGCCGCACCAAAAACGTCACCCATTGTGGTATTTCGTATCATCGGTAAGTAGTATTTCATTTTAATTTAGATTAATTTATATTTTTTCTATTCCATAAGACTTTTTTTAGAAATGCGTAATATAAAAATAGACTTTATTCTAATACGATAACGTCGATTTTTGTCTGTGTCACAGAACTTTGTGAGACCGGAACATTCCGCTACTCGCAAAGAGCGGAGGTGTTGTCGATAAAATTATCGATGTTTATTTCTGAGTTTCTGTTAAGACCACAACAAACCGGGAGCGCAGGGCGCTGACGCAACAGCGCGGTTAATAACAGTGAATCAAATACAGTGTTCCGCGCTGCCAGTGTGTCACCGTATATTTTATTCCCGGTTTGTGGTGGCCTTTAAAATCGAATTTTTATTCCGTTTCCTAGTTGTCGGGCATAAAAATTAAAACTAATCTACACGGTGTTTTCTTGTGTCTTAGAAAAAAAACCGGCCAAGTGCGAGTCGGACTCGCGCAAGAAGGGTTCCGTACAATTATCTATAAAAATCACGTTTGTTGTATGGGAGCCCCCCTTAAATATTTTTTTATTTTAATTTAATGATTTATTTTTAAAGTCAATATATAATTAAATATTCTGTGAATATTTCAAGCGTCTACCTGTTGCCGTTATCAATATCGAGCAATAACGAGCATAAAATCACGTTTGTTGTATGGGAGCCCCCTTAAATATTTATTTTATTCCATTTTTTAGTATTTGTTGTTATAGCGGCAACCGAAATACATCATCTGTGAAAATTTCAACTCTCTAGCTATCACGGTTCCCGAGATACAGCCTGGTGACAGACAGACAGACAGACGGACGGACAGCGGAGCCTCAGTAATAGGGTTCCCGTTTTTACCCTTTGGGTACGGAACCCTAAAAATAGCCTACGACCTATTGTCAGACCCACCGAATACAGAGAAAAAAGTTTCATAAAGATCGATCAAGTCATTTCGGAGGAGTTCGGTAACAAACACCGTGACACGAGATATACAAATATTAGATAGAGATTATTGACCTATGAATTACATCGATATTCTCATAAAATGTACTCTGCCCACCACTAATATTTACGATGATTTACGAATATTATTTTTCAGTCGTGATGAACCCAAACCCTATCTCATAGAGTTCATTATTCAATGGAATATTTTAACGACCTCTGACGGCGTGTAGCAGAACTTTATTTTGACACCTGTCATTTTAATTCAGCTACTCGATGAAAGACGGCAGCACTTTGTATGCAATTTTACTTACGTGCCCTTGTAATTTACTCTCAACGATATACCGTGGTAGTAAAGTTTAAATTGTGTTAGCTGATTCAGAAGTTATGACTTTTTTGAATAGAAGCTACGACCAATGATTGCTGAGATTTCAATGTATTGCAAGAGTGTGTATGTGTGAGTTTTGCCACACCTGGTTTCGATACAAAACGGGACTCATGGCACTTCCACTAGTTTTTTCTGTTCCATGGTTAGAAAGCTACATTATCACTGAGTGACATAGACTACTTTTTACCGCGGGAAAATACATTTTCTTACGGGAAAATTGATTTATCGTGGGCGAAGCTGCGGACGGAAGGCTAGTAAACTATATAGTGGTATGTCAGGATTTACTTTTTAACGGACTTTGAGTGTAGGTTCCAAATAGTTTAGTATCCGAATGACAAATCAGTGCAAATATCCGTCATCATCATCACCATCATCATTTCAGCTAAGCCGAAAGACCTCCACTGCTGAACGTAGGCCTCCCCAAGGTTCGCTAAACAGATCGGTCCTGCGCCATCCGCATCCAGTGCGTTCCCGCAACCTTAACCAGGTTGTCGCTCCGTCTTGTTAAACCCTACATTTGATAATGACAATAAAAGGAAAACGAGGGTAGTTGTGTGCCGCTGTCAGTTGCGTCGAGTAGCCGCGCGACCAGGGCGGTAGCACGCAGTGCACGTTTGGCAGCCGCCGTGACGAGTGATTCCAAGAAGAAGGGCTACGGATTAGCCCGAAACATTCGAGTTAAACTCGTTTTAAGACGTGAGTGATCCGTCTGTTTTCACTATGAGCGAGTCTCACGGTAGTTCCATGTCTAAAGTCGTAATAATTCCTCAGGTAGACGAGGCCCGCAACCTGGTGTACTTCGTGGGGCTCCGCGAGACGCCGCTGGAGCGGCACCTGTACGCGGCGCCGCTGGGCCCGCCGCGCCCGCACGCCGCGGCGCTGCTCACCGCCGTCGGACACTCCTGCTCCGTCGACATCGACGCTGTGAGTGCTCGGGGGGGACTGCTGCCAAATTGACGAGATTTCATTTTTTTGACACCTGAAAACTACTACGGGAATCGAAAGAGTTTTGCCTCCTGAACATGGAAAAATATTTATCATAATTTATTTCTCCATATAAAAAAAAAATACAAGAAATTAAGAAAAATATCTGAATTTACCAATACTACCACAGAATAGATATGTTTCCTTTGCCTTTTTCACCAGAAAAAAGAGCTGTAGTAATTTTAAATTTGATAACAACCTCAACGCATCCTAACGTCAGATTTACGTCATCACTTTTTTTTTAATAGAGACTAGACTTTTGTAATGGATCTATTGTGTGGTAGTTTTGGAGTTACGCCATTATAGAATAAGCAAATCTTAAAAAAAAAATAAAAAAAATATTATTATGATTATTATCCTACTGAAAAATTAAAACTATCACTGTCCTTCTCTTTCCAAACAGAATACAGAGAACGAATCAAATTATAGTCTTAAAAATATGAAGTGTTGTCAATTCGATTTTCGAAGTTGGTGTCGTGCCATCCCTCTCACTCTTATGTTTCGGTTTCGGTTTAAAGAATTTATTCTCATAAGAACAAAAGTACATGTTCACTTACCTAAAAACATGTAAAATTCTGTTCTACAGGAATGTGCCCTGGCGGTTATAACCTCGTCCAACATCAGCACGGTTCCATCCACGCGGGTGTACCGCATAGCACACACCCCCCAGCCCACTCTGATAGCCCAGGGACTCCTCATGGACAGGGCTCCGAGCGGTAAGTGTCTAAACATAAAATATCGAAGATACACGCGATTCCGCGGCTAATTTTACGATGCGATGTGACAAAAACACTAAGCGCCTAAATTACGCAATAGAAATTCGTCGTAATTACGCCAGCAATGCTGGGTCACTTACTAACATGAAATTACGTTACGTTTTCGCGTGATCAACTGGGAACTGAAGTT
Source organism: Archips crataeganus (assembly GCA_947859365.1). Classification (NCBI taxonomy): domain Eukaryota; kingdom Metazoa; phylum Arthropoda; class Insecta; order Lepidoptera; family Tortricidae; genus Archips; species Archips crataeganus. The sequence continues at coordinate 8,312,071 of OX402073.1, read as the reverse complement.
CAATTGTACGGCGAAATGCGACGTAATTTCCGCAAATGTATTATTGTTAGTAATTGAAACGTTGCTGGCATATTGACATGTATTTCTACAAAGGGCCCAATAGCCCAGGGACTCCTCATAGACTGGGTTCCGAGCGGTAAGTGCCTAAACACAATGCCGAAGATACACGCGTTTTACTTTCCGACGGCGCATAAATTACGCAACAGAAATTACCGTAATTACGCCACAAATGCTGTTTCACTTACATCAAATAAATAAAGTGTGTTCATTTGCCGAAATTACGTCACGTTTTGCATGACATTAACACATTTTATTTATGGCAGGCGTGTGTATGCGTAATTTCTGCAAAGCGTAACTCGTAACTATAACGTCAAACGTACCTCACGATACTAACGCCATCTAGAAACATTCCATTTGTCAGAAAACTTTCCATTTTGCGTAATAGGGATGTTGACACCACCAATCAACTGACGTACTTTTTATGAGCTGTCAAAACACAATTCTCCCATAGAGTTTGAATGGCAATAGCAACTTATGACGTCACTTGTTCGCCAACTCTACTATTTATTTGTTTTAAAGCAACAAAAATCTAATTTTGCAGTTAATCGAATATCAATCTGGTTTTCAGCGCTAAAATAAAGCGTTTATTTACTGGAGCTGTGTCTTCGAATTATTTTTTAATGCCGTCAACATCTCTATTGTGCTTTGTTCTAACATCAAATTATACTTTCAATAATTCGTTGGTATTGTTTGTTCTAGAAGCGTCGTCCGACACCCGAAGTTTTAACGGTTCGTGGGACAGCCGGTCCGGGGACGGGGACAACGACGAGACAGACTCCAGCGAGGCCTCGCTGCTAGTCAAAGGCAAGTTGAGAAAGAAAAAAGAACTATAGCTAAACCGTTTAGCTGAGTACTCGCCCTCGCGGTACGGGGGCTGGGGTTATAAAATAAAAATAAATAAAATAAATATTATGGGACAATCTTACACAAATCGACCTAGTCCCAAACTAAGCAAAGCTTGTACTATGGGTACTGGACGACGATAAACATACTTATATAGATAAATAAATGCTGTAGCACGACAATACTAGATGATAGCGTCCCGCTGTAAATCCTACCCACTGTTGTGTGCACACCCGTGCGCACAGGCCGCTCGACGGATTAATACTAATGAGTGGAAAACGCATTTAAATTATGTCAAAATAATTTCAAGTAATATGAATATGACCAAGGATGATATAGACTGGATTGGCAATCGCCATAGTACAGATCGGCCGCGGAATAGTTCGATTATTAAATCTAGATGGCGCTGACATACAGCCCGAGGTTTAAAAGCAAAACAATAAGACTACAGATATTTCATGTTATTATTGAAAAATAATACATTTGTAGTAATATGAAACATCTGTAGTCTTATGGTTTTGCTTTCAAAGCCTCGGGCTATATTTCAGCGCCATCTAGATTTAATAATCGAACCATTTTTCTGCGGACTATCTGTACTATGGTGATTGCTAATCCAGTCTATATCATCCTTGATATGACTACAATTGATTGAGCTATTATGTAATTTTTCAAAAACAACGTATCTACAACTTCCAGAGCACATCCTCAGCTCTTCGCAGTGCCCCCCGCCGCCTCAGATATTCAGCACCCGCCTGTCGTGCGGACTGCCGGCCTACTGCGCCCTCTGGCGGGGCGCGCGCTCCGGCCGCGGGCCCACTGTGCTCCACGTCTACGGGGGGCCGGAGGTGCAGACTATCACCAACAGCTACAAGGTCAGTGGCCCCCACCTCGAACAGCTGCGAGGTCAGTGTCCCCCACCTCAGACAACTACGAGATCACTATCCCCCACCTCAAACAGCTGCAAGATCAGTGTCCCCCACCTCAAACAGCTGATAGGTCAGTGTCCCCCACCTCAAACAGCTGCAAGGTCAGTGTCCCCCACCTCGGACAGCTGCGAGGTCAGTGTCCCCCACCTCGAACAACTACGAGGTTAGTGTCCCCCACCTCAAAAAGCTGCAAGGTCAGTGTCCCCCACCTCGAACAGCTGCGAGGTCAGTGTCCCCAACCTCAATCAACTACGAGGTCAGTGTGCCCCACCTCAAACAACTACGAGGTCGGTGTCCCCCACCTCAAATAGCTACGAGGTCAGTGTCCCCCTCCTCAAACAGCTACGAGGTCAGTGTATCCCACCTCAAACAGCTGCGAGGCCAGTGTCGCCCCACCTCAAATATCTTTATCGAAGCTTGAGGTCCCGGGCTCGATTCCCGTGTCGGGGCAGATATTTGTATGAAAAATACGAATGTTTGTTCTTGGATCTTGGGCATTTAATATGTATTTAAGTATGTATCTATCTATATAAGTACCTATGTTTATCCGTTGCCTGGTACCCATAACACAAGCTTGCCTAGCTTACTTTGGGACTAGGTCAATTGGTGTGAATTGTCCCGTGAAATTTTTTTTTTATATTCACTTTAAAAATAATTAATTAAAATAAAACAAATATTTAAGGGGAGCTCCCATACAACAAACGTGATTTTTTGCCGTTTTTATAGAAAGTGGTACGGAACCGTTCGTGCGCGAGTCCGTCTCGCACTTGGCCGGTTTTTTTACAGGAGTCGTGTTTTAGAATTATTTTTTTAACGTATTCACTGCCACCGACGCATAGCGTTTTCGGGACTTCGCCCAGTGCCGCTGTCATAATTATTCATACATTGTGAATTCACATGTGCGTCGGTGGCACCTGTGGAAGTCGGGTGGCAGTGAATGCGTTAATGGCGTCAACAATTCAACGTCCGTGTTTGTTCAAACCAGCTGCTTGTTGACAGGGCATCCGGCAACTGCGCATGCACATGCTCGCTGCCCGGGGTTTCAACGTAGTCGCGATAGACTCGCGCGGCTCCAAGCATCGCGGCCGCGCCTGGGAGAGCGCCATCCGCGGCAAGATGGGGCAGGTGGAGCTGGACGACCAGGTCAGTGCCCCCCCCCCCCCCCCCACACACACACACACTAACACACTAGACTCGCGCGGCTCCAAGGACCGCGCCCGCGCTTGGGAGAGCGCCATCCGCGGCAAGATGGGGCAGGTGGAGCTGGACGACCAGGTCAGTGCCCCCCCCCCCACACACACACACTAACACACTAGACTCGCGCGGCTCCAAGGACCGCGCCCGCGCTTGGGAGAGCGCCATCCGCGGCAAGATGGGGCAGGTGGAGCTGGACGACCAGGTCAGTGCCCCCCCCCCCCACACACACACACTAACACACTAGACTCGCGCGGCTCCCAAGGACCGCGCCCGCGCTTGGGAGAGCGCCATCCGCGGCAAGATGGGGCAGGTGGAGCTGGACGACCAGGTCAGTGCCCCCCCCCCCACACACACACACTAACACACTAGACTCGCGCGGCTCCAAGGACCGCGCCCGCGCTTGGGAGAGCGCCATCCGCGGCAAGATGGGGCAGGTGGAGCTGGACGACCAGGTCAGTGCCCCCCCCCACACACACACACACACACTCACGCACACACGTCACTGCGGCCGTATTTTTTTTTTTTTTTTTTTTTTTATGATATAGGGGGCAAACGAGCAGACGGATCGCCTGATGGTAAACGATTACCGTCGCCCATGGACACCTGCGACACCAAAAGAGTCACAAGTGCGTTGCCGGCCTTTTAGGTAGGAGTACGCTCTTTTTTTGAAAGCTTGAAGGTCATATCGGTCCGGGAATACCGCAGCAGGAACCTCATTCCAGAGCTTTGCTGTGCGAGGCAGGAAATTTCTGGAAAAACGCACAGTAGAAGACAACCAACCATCCAGATGGTGAGGATGGAAGTGTTGTCGCGTAGGGCGGTGGCGGAAGGATGCGGCAGGGATCAACCCGAATAACTCCTCGGAGCACTCTCCGTTGTACATGCGATAGAAGATGCACAGTGAAGCTACATCTCTACGCAGCGCCAAGGAATCAAGCCCATCAGAAGTTCGTTGGCAGCCGACTATTCGAGTCGCTCTCCGTTGTATGCGATCCAGAGGGAGAAGCTATGACACGTATTTTCACCCGACTGTCGAAGGAGGGTTATGTTTATAACCAGAGCTCGGCAGGGGTGAGCCATTTTGACGTCACTTATGTCAAGTGTAGATATTAATATAGATTCCACTTTAGGACTGTTATTGTTTTCATTTTCGGTATACTTAAAATCGGAATAATCTTTCTTTTAATTATATTATTAATTATTTATTCTCTTACTTCAAATTGAGGGGCTGCTTACAAAATAATACATTGACATTGTCATGATATTTAACTCAGTTGAATATGGCATCCTTAAACAGATTTATTGCCTATCTAAAGAGGTTAGATATAAATAAATAAATAAAATAAATAAATATAACGGGACAATTTACACTAATTGAACTAGTCCCAAACTAAGCAAAGCTTATACTATGGGTACTAGACAACGGATAAACATACTTATATAGAGAAATACATGCTTAAATGCATATTAAACATCCAAGACTCGAGCACAAACATTCGTATTTTTTCACACAAATATCTGCCCCGACCGGGAATCGAACCCGGGACCTCAAGCTTCGTAGTCAGGCTATCCGGCCGTCTAAATCATAAATATCCGGTGGTCTATATCATGTCACTTTATTAACTTTAATAGTACCTATCATATTATATAAAGACGTTTGCTAAAAAAACCTTACTATAAAATTCATTTGTTTTAAGATCGTAGCGGAAAGGCAGCCTAATTAAAATAATTTCTTTAGTTATTAAATTACACCACATATACCATTGAATGACAAGGCATGTCCATGTTATGCAAACTGAAAACAGCTCACCCCCGCCGAGCTCTGTTGATAACCTACAGAGGAAGGCCATATCCACGCTGGGATGATCAAAGGCGAACTATTGCTCAAAATCGGATTAAATGGCACGCTTTGGATTCCTGCTATGAAACTTAAAACTAATTCATAGATTCATATGTGTACTGATCTCTGGACACAGACCGAAATCCTGAGTAGAATTCCTTCTCAGGAATGTTCAAAAGGCTCAATCGAAAGGATTATTATACTAATATTATAAAGAGAAAAAAATTTGTATTTTTTTTTATGTTAGAGGCCAGACAAACGAACTAGTGGGTCATCTGATGTTAAATGATCACCACTGTCCATAGACACCCGCAGCGCTTTACGCGATGCCAGTGCGTTGTCGGCCCTAAAAGGAAAGGGAATTGAGGAGGGGGAGAGGTATTGGGCCCCCGGCGCTCTCACTGACCGTACGAAACGCAGCACTGCTGCTTCACGCCGGTGTTCTGTGAGAGGGTGGTACTGCCACGGACGAGCCGGCCCATTCGTGATGCAGCGTTTTTGTATGTAACGAATAAACTTAAAAACTATTGGTACGATTTCAAAAATCTTTTGCCGTTAGAAAGCTACATTATCATTGAGTGACATAGGCTACTTTTTACTGCGGGAAATAGTACATTACTGCAGCGGCCGCGAAATAGGGGATTGCCGGCCGAGTAGTTATAGATGGCCGAGTGGTAACGAGGCCATCTAGAGATACGAGGCCGGCAACCCCTGTTCCGGCTGAGGCTTGTATAGTGCTTTTCTCAAACATGCACCATCACCATCATCATCATCATCATCGTCGTCGTCGTCAACATGATGGTGATGGTGATGATGATGATGACGATGATGATGGTGGTGATGATAATGATGGTGGTGATGGTGATGGTGATGATGGTGATGGTGATGATGATGATGGTGATAATGATGATGATGGTGGTGATGATGATGATGATGATGATTATGATGATGATGATGATGATGATGATCGTGATGATCGTGATGATGATGATGATGATGATGATGATGATGATGATGATGATGATGGTGGTGGTGATGATGATGATGATGATGATGATGATGGTGGTGGGTGATGATGGTGATGATGATGATGGTGGTGATGATGATGGTGGTGATGATGATGGTGATGATGGTGATGGATGATGATGATGATGATGATGATGATGATGATGGTGATGATGATGATGATTATGACGATAACGATGATGATGATGATGGTGATGATGATGATGATGACGATGATGATGATGATGATGATGGTGATGATGGTGATGATGATGATGGTGATGATGATGTTGATGGTGAAATATTTCTCTAGGCAGATCACCATTACCATCACCATCACCATCTTACCTTACCTTAAATAAGCGTAGTGGCAGAATGTCATAATGAACCAAAACGCAAATATTGCCTATAGTTTTTTTTTTAATGGCTAAATGCTATGATGCCATAGACCTAATTTTAAACATCATGGTGCTGTGTGACATGAAACAATAGACGATCGCATTGCAGGCCTAGGCCTGCAACGATGTATTTTGAAGCCTGTTTTAAGGAACAAAACGTAAACATTACATAGCATGTTTGAGAATAGTACATTACTGCAGCGGCCGCGAAATAGGGGATTGCCGGCCGAGTAGTAATAGATGGCCGAGTGTTAACGAGGCCATCTAGAGATACGAGGCCGGCAATCCCTGTTCGTGGCCAAGGCTTGTATAGTGCTTTTCTCAAATAAATCCAAGGAAATGACACGAATGTTCAACTTATATATTCATATTTAATTCAAATTGTTTTTTTTATTCCCGCCAAAATATTTTTTTTCCAACAATTTATTTGTAAGCTGTTCCAGTTAATGTTTTTGACGCAAAATATTGAGATGATTTATATTTATTAAAAAAAATACGACCTTATTAATTGGTTATTTTAATAAATTGTTAACAATAAACGCCAATCCTTATTTATTTTATTAAATCTAGCCAAGTAAGATATTAAAAAGTAAATTCACAAACTAAATTTTTCTTAATTGGCAGTATGTCATTGATAGTCAATAAAAGAAAATACGACCCACTAAAACAAAAGACAATCTCTTTGCTGGCCTTGGCCAGCAATGTTTGTATGAAATTCCATTATTGTCGTCTAAATTGAAATTAGAACGAATCTTCCTCAACTGCTATACAATGGCATACTTCGTGTTCTATTGTCACGACTATAAGGACCACATTTCCTTGGATGTTTGAGAAAAATACCTTTTCCTGCGGGAAAAGTAATTTATCGCGGGCGAAGCTGCGGACGGAAGGCTAGTCAATTATAAATTGAAATTAATGCACACAATTTTTTTAGGTGGAAGTGCTGCAGTGGTTGGCAAAAGAGACGGACTGCATTGACATGGAGCGAGTTGCCATACACGGCTGGAGTTACGGTCAGTGTTACCATATTAAAACTATCTATACTAAAATGATTTCTTTTGAATTCTTAACATATACCACTATTATACATACAAAAAATTATGTTTTATTAGGGCTCCGTCCCAAAATGTAAAAACGGGACCTTAATACTAAGACTTCACTGTCCGTCTGACTGTCACTCATTCATGAACTGTGATAGGTAGACAGTTGAAATTTTCACAGATGATGTATTTCTGTTGCCGCATAACAACAAGTACTAAAAATAAAACATAGATAAAAATTAAACAGCAACATTGGAAATAAAATTTACAAGCTCTTATTTTATGCAGCATTCTCTCGACAAAAAGATCCAAACGCACAGACGGCGGAGGCGTGGCGGCGACGATTGTAATATTCTAACTTGTATGAACGAGTTCGCGGTACGGTACCGCACAACCGTTCATACAAGTCAGAATATTACAACCGTCACCGCCACCGCACCGCTACGCCTCCGCCGTGTGCGTTTGGAGCTTAAAAAACAACTTTTTCTACTCGTTGATTTTGATCTGTCAATTATGTGTTTATAGACAAAATTGCAATCACATACTTTTTAATTGAGAATATTATTTTAATTTAATGTAATGCTTTTAAGTGAAATGAAATGATAATGTGTTATTGAATGATGGTAATATGAATTTTAATATTTAATTTAAAGTTTATTTTATTTTTTAAATTGTATGGGTTCTAAAAAAAATGCCTAAATAAATACATTTATTGTTTATTATTTATTATTATTATTAATCTTGGATAGTCTATGGCACTTCGGACTCAACTTTAATGATTGTTATACAACGCTCTAGACGACTATAATCATTTCAAAATTAGAACTTAGTACTTCGATTGAGCGTCGTGAGCGCTTAGTGGAACGCACCCAATGTAAAGTTGGAAATATCTGGCAAATTTGCTTCCATTTGAACACACTAACTTTTTTCTTCTGTTACGTGATTGATTAGTAATTGAAGTAATTGGCCAATCAGAAACAGTCTTACAACGACGTCTCATTAGTTCTTTTTTGTGCTACGAAAATTTAAGTTTTGTTTGTTGTTTGACGCGAAATCGATGGTGTTAAATAAATAATCCCTAATTCGAATTAAACATGAGTGACAGTGACGAGATTAGTTTCGTCGCTACTATAGAGGAGATAACTACTATTAATTCATAAGTGGAAGGTACTATTTTCAAACTTAACCCAATGTACTTTACAAATGATGTATGTACCTCGATAGACGATGATGATGATGACTCGTAGAAAAAGTATTGTATACAATAGTTACATAATTAGCTCTTAAAATCTCGTACCTTACTTAGGCCACTCGGCAAGCCTCGTGGCCTAAACACGGTACTCGACTTTAAGCGCCTTCATTATGCAACGATTGTATAATAGTACATTACTGCAGCGGCCGCGAAATAGGGGATTGCCGGCCGAGTAGTTATAGATGGCCGAGTGTTAACGAGGCCATCTAGAGATACGAGGCCGGCAATCCCTGTTCGTGGCCAAGGCTTGTATAGAGTTTTTCTCAAACATGCATCATCATCATCACCACCATCATCACCGCCATCATCATCACCATCACCATCACCATCACCATCACCATCACCATCACCATCACCAACAACATCATCAACATCCATCAACATCCATCAACATCCGTCAACATCCATGAACAAGAACATCCATCAACATCCATCCATCCATCCATCCATCAACATCCATCAACAACCATCAACATCCATCAACATCCATCAACATCCAACAACATCCATCAACATACATCAACACCATCAACCAACATCCATCAACATCCATCAACATCCATCAACAACCATCAACCAACATCCATCAACATCCATCAACATCCATCAACATCCATCAACATCAATCAACCAACATCCATCAACATCCATCAACATCCATCAACATCCATCAACATCCATCAACATCCATCAACATCCATCCATCCATCAACCAACATCCATCAACATCCATCAACCAACATCCATCAACATCCATCAACATCCATCAACATCCATCAACATCCATCAACATCCATCAACATCCATCCATCCATCCATCCATCAACATCCATCCATCCCTCCGTCCGTCCGTCCGTCCGTCCGTCCATCCGTCCGTCCATCCATCCATCCACGTCGACCACGTCGACCTATTAAACGTCATGGTGCTGTGTCACATAAAACAATAGACGATCACTTTGCTGGCCTTGGCCAGCAATGTTGTATGAAATTCCATTATTGACCCCTCGTCTAGCCGCACCTGCAACGTGACAGTTCGTGGCGTATTTTAAGGAACATAACGTCAATATTTCATAGCATGTTTGAGAAAAATACTATTACGAGCATGAGAAGTGAAAAAAAAAATGGTCTCCAGGCGGCTACCTATCCCTGCTCGGGCTGGCGACGCGGCCGAACATATTCCGCGTGTGCGTGGCGGGCGCGCCGGTGACGTGCTGGCGGCTGTACGACACGGCATACACGGAGCGCTACATGGGGCTGCCGGCGCGGGCGCCGCACGCCTACACCAGGGCTTCGGTGCTGGCGCACGCGCCCTTCTTCCCCGACCAGTGAGTTCAAGCTAAATTGTCAGTATTTACTTACTGCGCTGCCTCGGCGACTCGAAGTGGATCTTGGCGTCCGATCAAGGTTGGTGCAGACATTCCCACCCGTTCCGCATCCGCAAAAGCGGATTATCCGCATCTGCATCCGCATCCCCGGATGTGAACTTTGTAATATCCGCATCCGCTGCTGTGAGCCTTGTAATTTCCGCATTTGCGGTTGTAAGTCTTGTAATTTCCGCATCCGCGTCCGACGTTGTAAGTCTTGTAATTTCCACATCCGCATTCGCGTATGTGAGCCTCGTAATATCCGCATCTGCATCAGCGGATTGCGAAAATTCTGCACCCGTAACATCCCTACTTCTAATCGACAAATGACAAGAGATAAGTCTGGGCGCGACGGTCTCAGCATAGCACGCCGGGACCTCTCCCTCGGGCTGGCGACGTCCGAACATGTTCCGCGTGTGCGTGGCGGGCGCGCCGGTGACGTGCTGGCGGCTGTACGACACGGCGTACACTGAGCGCTACATGGGGCTGCCGGCGCGGGCGCCGCACGCCTACACCAGGGCTTCGGTGCTGGCGCATGCGCCCTTCTTCCCCGACCAGTGAGTTCAAGTTAAATTGACAATATTTCCTCGAAGTGGATCAGGGGTGTTCCAGACATTCGCATCGGCATCCTCATCTGCAGATATGAGCCTTGTTATATCCGCATCCGCAGATGTGAGCTCTGTAATTTCCGCATGCGCATATGTGAGCCTTGAATTTCCGCACCGGCATCCGCAGATGTGAGATCTGTAATTTTCGCATCTGCAACCGCGGTTGTGTGCTTTGTAATTTTCGCATCCGCGTATGTGATCCTTGTAATATCCGCATGCCGATGCGGATATTACAAGATGCGGATGACAAAAATTCTGCATACGCAACATTCCTGCTTTTAATCGACAAATGACAAGAGGTTAAGTCTCGCCGCGACGGTCTCAGCATAGCACACTGGGTCTCGGGAACAGCTTGATTACGTATTATTCCCTAGTAGTTATTTTAATTTTAATATTTCCTCACATTGTTTGAGAAAAGCACTATACAATTCTCGGCTTGAACAGGGATTGCAGGACTCGTTTCATCCGGTCTCATCTACGACTTGGTGTCTACCCCAAACTCGTCCAGCAATCCCTTAATTCACGGCCTCTGCAGTAATGTACAGTCAACCAATTTGATTTCTAGGCCACTAAAGAACCTTGTCGCATTAACTATGTACTAGAAAATTACAACGTCAGTGCGAGTCAAAGGATTACCAACTTTCCGAACACAATTTGCAATAAACGTAAAGAGTTTATAAACGTTTTCGCTCCATGACAAGAGAGGAAAAAGAACTTTTGACACACGGCCAGTGACAATTCAAGTTATTAATACACAAGTAAACTCTTTATATATTCAATATCGTTGACACACGTTCGCAAAGATCGAGTTTGTCATCATGATTCATGACATACATCACCCAATAATCACTGTCGAAGAAGGTAAACAAATTGATTCATTTTGATATAGTTCTATAGTGGCCTAGGAATCAAATTGGTTGACTGTACTATTGTTCGTCTGTTGTTGCAGGGAGGGACGGCTGCTGATAATCCACGGGCTGGCCGACGAAAACGTCCATTTCTGCCACACGGCGGCGCTGCTGTCAGAACTCGTGCGCCTGGGCAAACCGCATAGAGTTCAGGTAAATCCACACAACACAATACACTTCTTTGATTTCTTCTTTCTTCTTTCACTTACTTACAGAAAATATATAATATACAAGTAAGAATACTGAAAACTATTGTACCACTTAAAATTAAACTTAAGTATAGAAATAATTATGATAAATTGTTTCAGCACTGCAGAATTTTGAATGTATTTGATAAAGTCAAATTAGCCATGGCTTTAGAATACAAGGATAGGCTGGGAGAATTAGTTAGATATGACAGATCAAAAAGACTCCGAAGCCTAGATAATATTAATCATTTCTTTGTTCCTTAATGTCAAAATATTTATGGTGAAAGGATCTGGTCCAACTACCTTCCTCAAATACTAAATAATTTTCCCAGGACTACAATTGATAAATTAACTAGTAATCCTAAGAACTTTAAAAACATAATTAAGAATTTATTTATTAAGGGCAACTAATAGCCTAGCAATTAGAAATCTTTAAAAATAAAGATTGGCTAGGTATGTCAATATTGTATAATTGTTATGAAATAAACAGATTTTTTTTTTTTTTTTAATATCATATACAGGGTAATTTTTTAATCAGTGCACAAATTTTGATACTTGATTCAGTGTCGTTAATAGATCACGATTCAAGATTTTTTTGACGTGACAACGCCATATATAAAAGTGTACTCGAACTTACCCACAGATCTGAAAAAAAAAGTGTGAAGGGTTGGACTGAAAACCAGCGCTGTGCGCGTGCGCACCTCCGTGGGCATGCTTCCACAGCACACGCTGAGCCTAATCCATTTAACACGCTTAGTTATAGGTTCAATGTAGAAAATAATATTGTATCTTTTTTTTTCTAAGAGTGTTAATAAAATTCTATTCTATTCTATTCTATTCTATTCTTATAATTCGATGGAGCCGGCTGCACGCACGAAAAAACATGAGTCATGCGGCGTTACCTCGCTCTGAGGCGTTCCATTTAAGGCTTGAAGTGCAAGCGAGAGCGTGGAACGAGCGACAAAGAGGCACAATCGGCCTCCGCGTTCGGCAGCGTTCGACATCTGTCTCTCTCCTACTTGAGTGAGCGATGCGTCCGCGTGGACAGCTGCTATACACATTTACATGTTTTCGTCAAGTATGAAGTGCAGTGAAAAGTGAATGTGGTGTCAATCGGACAAGAGAGAGCAGTGAACGCCAGGATGTACAAGAGAGCAGCGCGCGCCAGGTTGTACAATCTTAGTACTAGCGCTCGGGTAATTTTTAATGGGGGGTGCGGGGGGGGGGCATTAAAGGGGGATGAAAATCATTGATTTTGCCGTAGGATCATTGACGTACAATAAAACAACTAGACTCCCAATCACGCTCAAAAATTGTCCGAAGCAAAAGTCTGCACACGCGTCTATTGTGCAGAGTTTTGGTTCAGTTGTGTTTCGACCGCGCGTTGATTACAACGTCACTTCTCGCCCCGTATTCGTATATATGTCTCTTTCGCACCGTAATCAAACACACGAGAAAAAAAGAGATAGACAGCCTAGCTTCCGCTTCGCATGACCACTCCACTGCATTCTTTACTCTTTAGGCGGTTTCCAGCGCGTGACGTCATGTCACTACTTGGAACGATCGTATTCAATTGACATTAAACATTACTGCTACGAAATAAGGTGTTAATTTGAATGAATGCTGTTAATGTTATCTGTATAAATTGATGTATACGTACACACAACGCCGCTCGGACGTTTTTTGAAGAACTTTTGTTAAGCGATTGGGAGTCTAGTTGTTTTATTGTACGTCAATGCGTAGGATGCACCGTTTTCAAGATATTTGACAAAACACCGGTTCTCGTCCGATCACCGAGGTTAAGCAACGTCGAGCGCGGTCAGCACTTGGATGGGTGACCGCCTGGTTTCATTTATGTTTTTTGAATGTTTTGTTGTCGTTGTCACGTTAAACTATCGTCCGTAAACCGACTTTACAGACAACCGGTTTTTTTTACATTTTGAAATTTGGGTTGTTCATAGTAATTCATCCAATGAATATTAAGATTATTTAAAAGCGATAAAGTTCGAATCCCGCCGGCGCACCCGAAAAACTTTTTCGCTTTTAAATAATCTTAGATTCGGTGAGCAGCCGTACTGCTAATAAAATAAATAATACAATGAATATTAGTCGAGTTACTATGAAAAATAAAAAAGTAAGTGATAAATATTATAACGAAAAATACTGAAATTTGTTATTTTAATTTAACGACACTGTATCACATAATAAAATTTGTGCACTTATTAAAAAATTACCCTGTAGTTATAGCTAGATCGTGTGTTCTCGCCCGCGCGGCACAGGAATGTTGTTATGGCATTATGAAGTTATCTAACAAGAGCTATGCGAAGTCGTTGACCTGATTATCTGCATAAATGTTTACAAATAAATCTTATCATAGACACATGTTATATGAAATTTTTAAATAACGTCCAGTCATCTGGAATCACCTGATTACTTTTATTTGCAAGTTAAGTATGAAGTATATTTTTCTAGTTATTTTTTTATTTTCTTCAACTTCATTTTTTTTTTTATTACTTTTACGGTCATCCCGTGAAACCATATAAATAAAAATAAAAAAATAAAAAAATAAATAGAAAAAGATACTTCATACTTAACTTGTAAAAGTTGGCCTAGTAGCGCCATCTCTTGGTCCAGGTGAGCGGGTAGCTCCGAAGGAGTGTTGAAGTCTCTCAGTAGAGGGCATAACATAGATGCGCTTTATCACTGCCTAAATGTGATTATAACAGACTGAAGTGTACGATGTATGGGAAAGATTCGTCGCTAACTTCTAGACCAGTGGTGGTGTAGGGGTAAGCACGCAGCACGGAACGCTGAGGACCTGGGTTCGATTCCCAGCATTGGTCTTTTTTCTGGGGTTTTTTCTGTGCATCTATATTTCAGTTTGTATTTAGTTTGAAATATACTTTTATTTGAATATTATTAGTCCAATCAAGAATCCAAGTAAATTAGTTCTTTAGCTAGACCGTTCGCGGTACAGGGGCTGGGGGTATGACGACAAAGGGGGTCGGGAGAGGTGCGGGCGGCAGGCACACGAGATTAGATTAGATTGTTCCTGAGATTAGCGCGTTCAAGCCAACAAACAAACAAACTCCTCAGCTTTATAATCTAATATACAGGGTTATTTGTAATTCACTAGCATCCTTTTAACCCTAAACTCCTACCACTTAAACAAATGTTTTTTGTTTTACGGCTTTTGCCATAACTTAATATTTTTGGTGTAATATCGTTTTGAAAATTTGAGATTACCTCTTATTTTTACGATACTCTGTGTATTTGTATGGGAAAAAAAGTGCTTCATTTTAAAAAGTCGTAAAACAAAAAACATTTGTTTGAGTGATAGGAATTCAGGGTTAAGAGGATGTCAGTGAATTACAAATAACCCTGTATAAAAATCTCGTGTCACGGTGTTTGTTACCGAACTCCTCCGAAACGGCTTGGCCGATTTTTATGAAACTTTTTTCTCTACACTCGGTAGGTCTGAGAATAGGTCGTAGGCTATTTTTTTATCCCCCCCCCCATTCTTCGCGGACGGAGTCGCGGGCAACAGCTAGTATTAGTATAGAAGATTGATAGATTGAATATTATAGGAGGTCTCGACTAACTAATATAAAATGATCCCACATTGCGTACATTTTACTTAGAAGCAGGGCTCTGATTACAATGGATGATTACAATAGTTACGGCTTTTTTATATTTTGACATACCTAAAAATTTGTACGGAACCCTCGGTGCACGAGTCCAACTCGTACTTGACCAGTTTCTTGACTACATTCGCATCTTGGAATATGGATGTTGCCAACTGACGTACTTTTTATGAGCTGTCAAAACTCAATTCTCCCATAGAGTTTGAATGGCAATAGCAACTTATGACGTCACTTGTTCGCCAACTCTATCAACTAACTATTTGTTATAAAGCAACAAAAAATTTAATTTTGCAGTTAATCGAAAATTAAACTGGTTTTCAGGGCTAAAATAAAACGTTTTTCTACTGGAGTCTTTGAATTATCTCATCCCTATTATCGTTTTAGGATGTAATATACCCATTATGACAAACTAGAAAGATTAGCTTACACGGAGATAAGCTGAAGCAATATTTCGCACTCCTGGCAGCCGGCCCATTAGCTCAGTTGGTTAGAGCGTCGTGCTAATAACGCGAAGGTCGCGGGTTCGATCCCCTCATGGGCCAAGTTCCTTTTTTCTTTTTTTTTGTTATTTTTATTTTCAATTCAAGTTTTTTTACTATGTTTGCATTTTTATCCATTTTATATAACTATGGATGATATTTCAAATCAATCCGGTCACTTGTACTGCTAACGAATAATATATATTTATTGAAACTAAGAATACAAATATGAAGAAAAAATATATAATAATCTCGTGTCACGGTGTTTGTTATCGAACTCCTCTGAAACGGCTCAACCGATTTTTATGAAACTTTTTCTCTGTATTTGGTAGGTCTGAGAATAGGTCGTAGGCTAATTTTCTTCGCAGATGGAGTTGCGGGCAAGCAACAGCTAGTAATGAATAAAACTTAACTATAAACTAAATATCTAGCTTAGAACCTACTAGATTAATTATTTCACCACCCATTGATTAATTTTAACTGACGGATTAATGTGATGCCGTCTCCGTCTATTCGAACAAAACAAACAGAGACGGCATCACATTTATCCGTCAAATAAATTTGATCAATGGAGGGTGAAACAGGGGGTAAGTCTAAAAAAGGCCCCCGTGGCATCGTACCCAAAAGGCTGGCAGCATTCCCTCGTTGAATGGCGATGGTGATGCGTTGAGAGAGATAGCTGCCAGCCCTTTGGTCTCCAGTGATGTCGACCAGACGCTTTTGCACTTCATTAATCTACTGCTAATTGTAATTTTAACCCCCGACACAAAAAGAGGGGTGCTATAAGTTTGACCGCTATGTGTGTCTGTCTGTGGCATCATAGCTCTTAAACGGGTGAACCGATTTGGATGGGGTATTTTATTAGAAAGCAGGTTTCTTGGCGATGGTTCTTAGATATAAATAAATGTCTTCTTTCTTTCTTTCTTTCTTTATAAGTTTTATCAAAATCGGTTCAGCCGTTTCAAAGTTATCAGCTCTTTTATGTTCAAACATACGTGTGACATAATTGCGTTGGAGGGTTTTAATTTTTTTTAATTTATAGTTATAATTGCCACTTTTTTTGCCCTAGCTCAATAATCTACTATTTCCAGGTATACCCGGGCGAGAGGCACTCTCTGCGCGCGATGCACGCCGCGAAGCACTACGAAGCAACTCTATTGCATTTCCTTCACGAAAATCTGTAAATTGTATTATATCGTAGTTTAATAAAGTTAGCTTAAGATGACGCTTGTATCAGCCCTATAGGGTAATTCGATGACTGGCTACCTCATAC
This sequence comes from Archips crataeganus, assembly GCA_947859365.1. Taxonomy (NCBI): domain Eukaryota; kingdom Metazoa; phylum Arthropoda; class Insecta; order Lepidoptera; family Tortricidae; genus Archips; species Archips crataeganus. The sequence goes on along the minus strand of OX402073.1, from coordinate 8,295,046 downwards.
TAAAAATGAACTCTATTCACCCGTAATAGAATTCATTTTTAGTATACGGTGTTGATTACTGGCCACCCTTCAAAACTGGCCGCGTTATACTAAATTGAATTCTGTTTGTAGGGGAACAGGGTTAATTTTCAGTAGGAGAGGGCCAGTTATTGGCGATTTACCCTAGGTTTTTTAATCTGTGAACGAATCTTTGGAAAAGGGCGATTATGTACGCTGACAGAGCAGTTACGGCTGGAGTTGGCTGTATATTTGGACATAAATAAATAAATAAATAAATAAATAAATAAATATCACGGGACAATTCACACCAATTGACCCAGTCCCAAAGTAAGCTTAGAAAGCTTGTGTTATGGGTACTAGGCAACGGATAAACATACTTATATAGATATATACATACTTAAATACATATTAAACACCCAAGACCCGAGAACAAACATTCGTATTATTCATACAAATGTCTGCCCCGACACGGGAATCGAACCCGGGACCTCAAGCTTCATAGTCAGGTTCTCTAACCACTAGGCCATCTGGTCGTCTGGACCTGGAGCTGTTTTTGTGAGTGAATCATTGGTATCCTATTATCTCGCCTCATTCATTTTTAGTTGAATTCTTATTTCGTCTCATTCTGTATTCGTCATCGTCTTGTTCGCTATCCGTCACTATCTTTTTTGGGCAAATTCTTCAACTTGTCTATTTAAAATACGTCTTATCACGGTCTTCCTTTCATCTCTGAGGGTTTACTGATGTTTCGCAAATTACGTTTCCCAAACTGATTCACTTGGCAAATGTTTAATTTCCCAAATGTTTATTTTTTCTGAAACTGTAAACTTTTCAGGATTGTTATAAAACAAACCTAACCTAACCTACAAAATAGTCCTGAAATATATCCTGAATAGTTTACAGTTTCAGAAAAAATAAACATGTGGGAAATGAAACATTTGCCAAATGAATCAGTTTGGGAAACGTAATTTGCCAAACGGAAGTACACCCTCATTTCGTTCTCGTTCGGTGCTGGTAAATAAATGTTAGTAAGTGAATGAGACAAAAAACGAAAGGGAAGAACGTCGAAAGAGTACATACCATGACGAAAAACGAATAAGACCTATTAAGAAAGAGATAAGTTGCAGAACATTACCAAATAAGATAATAGACATAGACATAGACATAACTTTATTCGACATCAAAAAAGAAAAATACACTGACTAATACAGGAGAAAAATAATAATAAAAAAGAAAACAATAATAATAATTAAAACAAAAAACATAATTGAGAACATAGTTGAAGAAAATAAAAAAATAAATAGAAAAAGATACTTCATACTTAACTTGTAAAAGTTGGCCTAGTAGCGCCATCTCTTGGTCCAGGTGAGCGGGTAGCTCCGAAGGAGTGTTGAAGTCTCTCGGTAGAGGGCATAACATAGATGCGCTTTATCACTGCCTAAATGTGATTATAACAGACTGAAGTGTACGATGTATGGGAAAGATTCGTCGCTAACTTCTAGACCAGTGATGGTGTAGGGGTAAGCACGCAGCACGGAACGCTGAGGACCTGGGTTCGATTCCCAGCATTGGTCTTTTTTCTGGGGTTTTTTCTGTGCATCTATGTTTCAGTTTGTATTTAGTTTGAAATATAATTGAGATGTCGAAAAGACATAATGACGGATAGCGAACAAGACGAATAAAGAATGAGTGACGATTACAAAACGAAAAAACGAATGAGGCGAGATAATAGGATACCGAATCATTTTTTCTTGCCACCCGTTGCTATGGTTACACAAATGTCTCCTGGACAACCTAAACATTTCTCTATGAAACAATATAAAGATGTCACTTTGACAACTGGGAAACACAAAAAAGTTGATTCACCGACTTTCCTCATCTATACAGGGTTATTGGTAAGTCGACCTATTCCCGTCAAGGGGTTATGAGGGAGGTCATTTACAATTTCTTTCCCATGATGTCCATTTCTGAGATAGTTAAAATTTAAGTTTTTTTGCAAAAAAAGTCAGGTACGCATCTTCAAAAAATTATTTTAAAAAGAGTTGGGTATTTAGGTCAACTTTTTTTATTTGCTTATGTATATGTACAAGATAGAATTGTTGTTCTTATGCAATATTATAAGTAGAATCATCTGTACACGTTTAACCCTTAATAATGCCCCACCACGACCAGATGGCCTAGTGGTTAGAGAACCTGACTATGAAGCTTGAGGTCCTGGGTTCGATTCCCGTGTCGGGGCAGATATTTGTATGAAAAATACGAAAATTTGGTCTCGGGTCTTGGGTGTTTAATATGTATTTAAGTATGTATCTATCTATATAAGTATGTTTATCCGTTGCCTGGTACCCATAATACAAGCTTTGCCTAGCTTACTTTGGGACTAGGTCAATTGGTGAATTGTCCCGTGATATTTATTATTTATTTATTTATTTATTTACTGGAGCATACTACCACAGAATCAAAAGCAGCTATCGAATGCATACCTGACAAAGGATATTTTTAAAGCTAATCGCATTTTCAATAATTACAATGGATGTTGTGGCGTATTTAACGACCGCTTTAGCCTAGTTGGTGCCTATGAAGCAAGAGGTCCTGGGTTCAAATCCCGGTAAGGGCATTTATTTGTGTGATGAGCACGAATATTTGTTCCTGAGTTATGGATGTTTTCTATGTATTTAAGTATTTATTTATCTATATAAGTATGTTTATCGTCGTCTAGTACCCATAGTACAAGCTTTGCTTAGTTTGGGACTAGGTCGATTTGTGTTAGATTGTCCCCTAATATTTATTTTATTTTTTTATTTTAAAAATGATAAGTTTGAATTTCCAAAGCAATGCATGTGGTCGGTAAATCGCCACTACCTTTCTAAGGGTTAAGAACGCGAAACCAAAAAGTAAAAGAAAATATGAGTTTTTCCTAAACTGGTACTACTATCTGACTTCTTCTTTGTTATGACCCTACAAAAGAAAACCGCAATATGTAAGCGAAATACGCACACGACCAAACAATTCCTGTGTCCATTGGCCGTTGCTCGTGTCGTCCGCCCTTTTCATTGGTTCGTAGGTCTCCCACCAGCGCAAGTGAAACGCTCTGATTGGTGGTAGTTTGACATTCGCTCGTTGAGAGTACATGCAGCTTTTGGTATAATTGAAATTTTACAACGGTCGTTTACCACTCGAGAGTATTTTATACACAATGCCATTATGCTCAGAAAAAAAATAAGCAAGTCACAACAAACGCACACAAATAACTGCCATTTTTCTCATGTCGCAAGGTTGAAATTGCAAAAGCTCGACTCATTAAGGATCTACCTGAGTACGGCTTTCGATGTCCAAGTGTCATAATCAAATGTGCTGCGATTTTGCAATTTCAACTTTGTGACTAACAGAAGACGGTTGTTATTTGTTTGTATTTTTTGTTACTTGCTTTGATTTGTTATTAGCGGTATGATCTGTTGTTTTTACAAGATTAGTTCTCAAGTGGTAAATAGTCTGCTTATAAAATTTTTACTATAGCTAGACCGTTTAAATAAGTCCTCGCCCGCGCCTCACAGTGGCGGGTATGACAACAAAGGGGGGCGGGAGAGGTGCGGGCGGCGAGCGCGCCTCGCGTGCCTGCCGCCCGCACCCCTCTCGCCCCTCTTTCTTCGTCTACCTCCGCGCTTCTGTACCCTGCGGGCGAGGACTAATTTAAACGGTTTAACTATATTTGACGTTACGTCAAGCGAATCAATGTCGACAAGATAAACTAGATATGAAATTGTATAGAAATTATTTTCGAATTAATTTGGAGTATTTCAGTAGGGGGGGTAAAGACACTGGTAATTTTAGTTTTATAAGTGAGCAAAAGGACGCAATAATCTAGTGAAGTACAGATGTAGTGCAAAATGATTTACCTTCGTACTTTATCGGAAAAGTTCGTATTTATCGTGCTGTCTCAATTAGCTTCAGTACCCACCCATCTTATTCTATACTTTGGCATTTGACTCTAAACAATAAAGTTTCATATTAACGGATATGAATACGTCACTCATTTAATACAATCATTGATTGACAGTTCGGGTGCCGTCGTATTCCGATTGAGATCCGAGTTTTCCCGATGGAAAATCATTTTGCACCACATCTGTACCTATCAATCACTGAGGGGAACGAGGAAGGGGCGTCGAGGGAGATGGAACCGGCGAGATCATTCAGAGGGACGGCCTTAAGGCCACAACAAACCGGGAGCGCGGGGCGCCGACGGAGCGTGCCCAGCGCGTCAATAACACTGAATCATATACGGTGTGCCGCGCTATATCATATTCAGTGTTATAGAACGCACTGGGCACGCTCCCTCGGCGCCCCGCGCTTTCGGTTTGTGTTGGCCTTTAGGCTTACTAACCTAACCATCTGCTGGAATATTCCAGAACAATTTTAAAACACGATGTATTAAGCAGGGATCGGATGGATTAGCTTCATTGTTCGGAATAATGTGGACATGACTTTAAAATTAATTAAATAAATAATCAGTCAATGAGCTACCTGGGATTTAATTTTCGTTTGTTTATAAATAACACAAAGTTTCTGAAAATAAACAGTATTATGTCCAAATTTTCTGTGGCCAGTCTATTCCTTTTTATTAACTTGCAATGTATGTATGTATGAAGTTGAATTTGACCCACTTCCAGGGGTCGGATTTACTTGAAATTTGGTACACTTATGTAGGTTGGATGACAATAATAATAATAATAATATCACGGGACAATTCACACCAATTGACCTAGTCCCAAACTAAGCAAAGCTTGTACTATGGGTAGGTACTAGACAACGGATAAACATACTTATATAGATAAATACATACTTAAATACATATTCAACATCCAAGACTCGAGTACAAACATTCGTATTTTTCACACAAATATCTGCCCCGACCGGGAATCGAACCCGGGACCTCAAGCTTCGTAGTCAGATTCTCTAACAACTAGGCTATCCGGCCGTCTAAACCAGCGGTTCCCGAAAGGTGGTCCGCGGAACCCTGGGGTTCCGTGGAAGGGCAATAAGGGTTCCGTAAAAAATATTTATTATAATATTTTCATGTTTAATTGTTTTTCATTTATACCTATTTTAAGGTGTTATCAAAGAAGGGTTCCGCTAGGAAAAATGTAATCAATTAGGGTTCCTTGACACAAAAAAATTGGGAACCCCTGGTCTAAACAATGCAAGTACAGTTAACAAAAAGTACAGTCAGCGAAAAAGCTTGCATTGAAAATGAATTTTTTAGCATAAACTTACATCAAATACTAGGCTATCCCGCGGGAACTGCAATTTTCCGGTATAAAACTATCCTATGCCCTTATATATAAAATTTTATCTAAACTGATAGACAAACACACAGACAACACACACTTTCGCATTATTACATTATATTAGTATGGATATACTTAAGTGCTAAAAAACTTTGCTTGCAATCAAGAAATAAATGATTTTCGATTCGTGTCCACAAAATTGCGAACAATGATGCTAATTCGTCCGATACCTGTACTTTGAACTTTATTTATATTGTAATACCTGTACTTTGAACTTTATTTATATTGTAATAAGAGCTTTTCACGAAGGTGTCACGATTCGGTTTTGGTAAAGTCGACTTTTGGTGTTGTAGAATCAACGTCATAATCATAAATAAGTGATCACTTTTGTACCTTGTCGCTTTTAGTCGTTACATAATTACGTATGGCTTGACGTGACTTTAAAGTGACAAGGTAAAAAAGAGAACACTTATTTTAAGTGTAAAAATATAGGTGGATACAACTGGCTCATAAATATGTGTCATAGCTCTTATGTCGTCGAATTAAGGGTTACAATATTATGAGCAGGGCTCGAAGTTTTAGTGCCGATGACGTTGAATCACAGGATGATTTCAAATAGTCTTTTCGTTAACAATTAACACTTATCAACCTCTTTCATCAAGCGATATGGCCACTTGAAACGAGCAGTACCATAATGTCAAATGTATTTTAATATCGCATCTAATTTTATTATATTGTTTATCCTGTATGACCTCCCTCCCTACGTTCCCCGCCCTGTTATCTTTAAATCCCTCCTTCGTTATGTATATTCTCCTTTTATTATCATTCTGTGTGACTTTATATCCTCTAATAATATAAGACTATAATTCTAATGAATAATAACTGTCATTGGCCCAAGCCTTAATGCCGCCACTAAGGGAAATAATAATAATAATATTTTGTTTATTTATTTATTTATTAAGTAAAAAAAAAATTACGCAGTATTATTAGTAAGCCATATCACTGAAAAAAATCAATTTAAACATTTGAAAACAGGAAACAGAAACATAATTGGCTCGCCGTATTCCCACTCGCTATCCCCAAACTTTCCATGTAAGTTTTTGTGGTTCAAATTTTGCCAAACATACTTTCTTCCGACGAGCATGTCGTGATTATAATGTTAAATTCTCTAATCTTGATATTTTTTCACTATCATTTGGTAAATACTCTAGCATTCTGCGAAGTTCAATCTTTTCTTAATAGATATATTGTATGTTTCTTCTAAGTAACCAGCAACTATACATTATTTGCATGTAAACTTTAATGTAACTTCCGTAGCGACAATATTTTATATTGTTTTTGTACACCAGTTTAAATTCCCTACCGTATCATGCAAGTATTATTTACTTATCGATGTTTTCAAGTCCCTGTATGGTGACAGATAAGATGTTTAAGATGGTGCCTAACACCTACCGTTTCGATTTGTTAATTAACTATGTATTTCGTTTTATTTTCTATGGAACTTAAGGTCTGTTTGTTGTTACTTAAGTTGATTTATGTTGAATTGTGACTGTTTGTTTCCTAAATCTTCTTCTTCCGCTGGCGCTACAACCCTCTGTGGGTCTTGGCCTCCTCCACAATTTTCCTCCAGTTGTCACGGTGCCTGGCAACCTTCTTCCAGCTGGTAAACTTTCCCATCCTCCTGAGATCTTCTTCCACACAATCACTCCAACGCTTTTTAGGCCTGCCTCTCGGTCTCTTTTGCTGCGGCGTCCACTTTGTTATTAATTTTACGGCTCTTGTGTCCGGCATTCTTTCAAGGTGACCTCAGTCGCTGCGACTTACAAAACCTGACGATGTTCTCGTGCCCGATAAGTGCGTCCAGTTCATGGTTCATGCGTTGACGATAGATACCGTCACACTCTTTCACGGGACCATAGATTTTTCTCAACACTTTCCTTTCGAACACGGCAAGCTTCAGTTCGTCTCTCTGGGTTAAGGTCCAGGTTTCGCAGGCGTAAGTCACAACAGGCCTGATGATGGTGCGATAGATGGTGAGTTTCGATTTCACACTAAGCAGCTTAGAACTTAGGAGTTTGGCACATGCGTAATAGCTTTTGTACCCAGCAACTATCCGTGCCCTAATCTCCTCGTCACATCTATTCTGGGAGGTAATTGTTGCTCCTAGATACTTGAAGCTGCTCACGCCGCTTATGGTTTGATTGCCGATGTTAACGTTTTGTGGCTGTCCAGGCTGTCTAGCTGATGCAAGGTACTCTGTCTTGGATGCATTTACACGCAGTCCAAAAGTAGCGGCTTCGGTCTCTAGCGTTAGACAGTGGTCGGCCATCCTCCTGTTTTTCCTAAATAAATAAATAAAAAAATAAAAAAAATAAAAAATTATACATTTAAGAAATAGAGAACAATCCACTTTCATCCATCGCCTTGACAGACTTCGGCCCATCGACTTGCAAAGAGGTCGGATTCAGATGCTGATGACAGAAGCGAGTTGAGGCACGTCAGTGCCCGAATGAGACAGGGGAATTACGGTGTGATACAGTACCAGTCTTTGGTACAATATTATGGTTACAAAGGCAGTGTAATTGTACATTGCGGTACCAAGTTTTGCTAAACTTATTTTATCTAGGTACCAAATCATTCTGTATACAAAATTACGTAATTTTTACGTCATACGCACTAAAAGTTCGAGCCCTGATTATGAGTGAGAAAAATTCATTCAAAGCCGGGAAGCGGAGCGAGGGCGCGGGGCGGGACGGGCGGGATACACAGTCCGACCCTACTCTGCTTCGCTTTCTAGGGCGCAAGTCGCACAGAAGAGACGTGGGACGGGGGCGCGTCGCGGTCGCGCCGCCCCTGAATCAGTTTTTACCCACGACGGAACGGAGCAGGTATATGCGTTTAGGGTGAGAGATGTGTGTGCGTTTGTGCAAAGTAATGTTCCCACCTATCTTCTAAACTAATGATCCGATTTTGATGCGGTTTTCAATAACGGGTTTGTGTTTGATGAGTTCATGTTCTTAGACAGGTGTCATGGCTGTAACTCACTAGGGGGCGCTACAATATTAGTGCAAAACAATGTTGCAATATAATCAAAACGAAATGCCCGATTACAATTCTGTTTTCAGCAATGTGTACGTGGTAGCTTAATGCATGTTCCCAAATAATAAAAATTACGTCTGTAACTCACTAGAGGGCGCTACAATATTAGTGCAAAATAATATTGCAATAATATTAAAACGAATTGTCCGATTTCAATGCGATTTGCAAGTAGCGTACGATCGTACGATAGGCTAGGTACCAACGAAGCGTTACTATTGGTTTGCGGTCATTTTCGACTTTCGTTTTTCACAATTGGATTTTTGACTCTAGTCAAAATAGTAATTATAAATCGATTGTACAATCGATACTAAATCACCTCGTTTCGGGAAAACAACCACTAAAATTTTACGGTGTAGAAGCGTCGCGATCCAAAGCGACTGGTTAGATCAATTTACCAAAATTTTTTCCTAAAGGCTTTTTTTCACTATAGTTTTTTACTGAAGCTTGTTTTTTAACCCCCGACACAAAACGAGGGGTGTTATAAGTTTGACCGCTATGTGTGTGTGTCTGTCTGTGGCATCATAGCTATTAAACGGGTGAACCGATTTGGATTCGGTTTTTTTTATTTGAAAGCTGGTTTCTTGGCGATGGTTCTTAGACATGTTTCATCAAAATCGGTTCAGTCGTTTCAAAGTTATAAGCTATTTTGTTAGCTGCAGAAGGAATCTTAGACGCATAATGGGCATTTGCTTTATTTGCAAACATAATTATGTGCGACCAAATTGCGTTGGGGGTTTTTAGGGTTCCGTAGTCAACTAGGAACCCTTATAGTTTCGCCATGTCTGTCCGTCTGTCTGTCTGTCCGCGGCTAAGCTCAGAGACTGTTAGTACTAGAAAGCTGTAATTTGGCATCAATATATATATCAGTCACGCCGAAAAAGTGATTGAATAAAAAAAAGTAAAAAAAAATTTTTTAGTGTACCTCCCATAGACGTAAAGTGGGGGTGATTTTTTTTTGTCGGCTAACCCTATAGTGTGGGGTATCGTTGGATAGGTATTTTAAAATCATTGCGGGGTTGCTAACATGATTTTTCTATTCAGTGATATGTTTGCGAAATATTCAACTTTAAAGTGAAAATTTGATTAAAATCGGCCGTCCCCCCCCCTCTAAAATCTAAACTGTTGGGTGGAAAAATTTTAAAAAATTCAGAAGGGTAGTAAATATATCAAATTTACAAGGAAAATTATAGCGGCTAAGATTGCTTGGAAATTATTTGTACTTTAAGAGTAAATAGTAGCCTAAGGTATAAAACATACCTAAACTTGGATGATTCCGTACACATACGAAATCCTTAGAAAAAAATTACTTGATTTTTTCGTAATGGCTACGGAACCCTACCTTGGGCGTGTCCGACACGCTCTTGGCCGGTTTTTAATATTTTTAATTTATAGTTATTCCCAATTTGAATTTACCCTTCGGGCCGACGCAAACTTAACAACCTAAACCTACCTATGTTTCTGTGTCGATTAAAGTTGGGAAAAAGTAAAAAAGCGATTGTGAAAATAAGCTTCAGCAAAAAACCATAGCGGGAAAAAAGGCATGCGGGAAAAAATGCGAATGGACATTTTGCTACTGGGATGTAACGATTTTGGTAAATTGATGCGACCAGTCTCCAAAGCAGACAGAAGAGACGGGGCGGAGACGCGGCCCGCGAACAAACGACGCGGACTGCGACGCGCGCCGTCCCACGTCTCCTCTGTGTGGCTTGCTAGCTCCTCGTCTATGGACAGACACAGCAACTCCGCTCTGCTCCTGGCAAAATATGAGAAAACCCGTATAACAAAGCTCCAAGAACACCAAAAAGTGGTTTAATTATAGATGAAAGTAAGCGTATAGCAATTGTAATTATGAAAGTAAAATATAATTAGTTTAAACGCAATAGCACAAATATTTGTAAAGGTTCACGTGTTAGAGAAATGAAATAAATAATTGTGTACAAAGTGTGCTCGTCTTTATTTGTTTCTAATAATGTCATACCCTATTATCGCACTCCAATATGGAGCCAAAATGAAAATGGCAAAACGGAACCCTTATAGTTTCGTCATGTCTGTCTGTCCGCCCGTGTGGCTGAAGTGGGGGTGTTTTTTTCTCGTCTAACTTTATAGTGGGTGGGGTATCGTTGGATAGGTCTTTTAAAATCGTTACGGGGTTTTTCCGAACCAGTGCACAGTGGTAGATTCTTCGACTTTTATAAGTAGTTTTTAAAGCCTAAATTAATAAAGATATATACATACTAGCTGTTGCCCGCGACTCCACGGCTGCGAAGAATAGGGGTATAAAAAATTGCCTACGAAATATTCTCAGACCTAACAGACAAAAAAGTTTCATAAAATCGGTCAAGTCAAACCGTTTCGGAGGAGTTCGATAACAAACACCGTGACACGAGATTTTTATATATTAGAAGGAAGATGTATAATAGAAGATACGCTACCAAACCCTAATTTCCAATTTCGTAGTTAAACCCACTTCAAAGGATAATTATTGAACAACGTATCTCCAGAGATAGTCTTGAACTGTAGGGAAATCCCCCACGTCATAATAAGAAGCGCAAAAACAAGTTCCCCGCTCTAGTTACACGTAGCTAGATCTACAAGTGTCAATAGGTACTCGTAATCACGAAGAGGTTATCAACACATTATTTTGAGTAGCTAGATCATGCTCGTAAGTTCATTAATTTTGTGCAACAATTTCCTTAGTAACTCGCAAAATTAAACAGGTTTTTTTACTGACGTTTGGGTCATTCTAAAATTTTGCGCAGGTAAACTTGTCCCACCCTAAAAAAAGTTGTTTCCGGTTACACTGTCTATTTTCTGCGGTTATTTAAGTGAAATGATTGATGATTGCAATCAGCAATATATCACAGATAATTATTGACTATCGCAATCAAAAAAAGATTCTTAGTATTTCTGTAATATATGTAATAATGCGTGGTAACAGAGTGGTAGCTCCATACAAATAGTAACAGAGTGTTCTGCCTAAAATTTTAGAATGACCCGTTTAATGTTGAATGTTTGTGTATTTGTGCCTTAATTTACTTAATTTAATTTATTTCATTTGGACGTTGAATTTAATTTTTACTGATAATTAATTGTGGTCTTAATGATAATTTCGCCTGATTTTATTTTATTGAATTGTTTATTATTGAAACTAACTTAGCTTGTAAGTTGTCTACTAACAAAATTATGGATCTATTGTTATCTAATGAATAAATAAATTATTATTATTAAGTCTTGCTTCATTGTTTTAAAAACGACTTGATAGCCTAGTGATTTGACCTATGGCCTCTCAAGCAGAGTCGTGAGTTCAAACCCGAGCTTAGTCCGCGCAGTTTTTCGAAATTTACTGTTGTTCTATGTTTGTATGTAGGTACAATCGCATACGACAGAAGCGTAGTTACCGCCGTATCAGCCGTATCAACGATCAACGATACGGGGCCCCTGGGCTACAGAGGCCCCTAACGTGTGTAAGTAAATATTAGTAAAATTCTATCCACAATGTCACTTAATCTCGTGCTTCTCGGGAAAGCACCCAACAATTTTGATACAGGGCCCCTCCAAGGCACGCAACGCCACTAAATACGTAGGTACATGGAGAGAAAATCAAAGATCAAAAATCAAAATTGACAAAATTTTGTAGCAAATGTTTTGTTTGCCGAAACCGGCGAGCATGTACGAAAAGGCTAACGAGTGTTGTGGAAGCGAAAGATTTAGGTATGTCAGGGTCCTAACAGGTGGAAACAAATAGTCTGCCTAGCCCTTTGCTGGGTAATATGTAATACACAAATATTGCTGGCGGATCACCTAGACTCCCCCATCCTCCATGTCATCAAAAATTATCAAAGCAAAGACTCGCCTCTCTTTAGTGTTTATGTAACTTCAAAGCAGGGGCGTAGTTACCGCCGTATCAGGGGGTTACTACGAAATTCGAAGTTCGAAGTTCGGATCGTGCGGTCCCTCTCACTCTCGTAATAAATACCATTAGCGTGAGCGGAACGGCATGAAACGAAGTTCGAATTTCGCGCTTCGTAGTATAGGGCCTGGCGTATCAATGTACGGGCCCCCCGGGTTACAGAGGCCCCTAACGTGTGTAAGCAAAAACTAAGTAGTAAAATGTTATCGACAATGTCGTAATCTCGTGGTTCCCGGGAAAGCCACCCAACTAATTTTGAAACAGGGCCCCTCCAAGGCACGCTACGCCACTGCTTGAATTCCCAAAAATGCTAGGAAGCGTCATCGAACGCTCAGATTCTGTGGGGTAGTATTGGCACACGTTGTAAACACATTCAAATCGCACCCCCAGCCGAATAAAGCGGTAAAATGAAATGCCTTAGTTTACAAACTAAGCCATAAAGCGACCGGATAAAGCTTAATTCACAAACTAAGGCATTTCATATTACCGCTTTATTCGGTTGGGGGTGCGAAATGTTGTCAGACAACTTCATACGTGACATAATTAAATTTAATCTGCCACTCAAACTCATCTCGCTCGCAGTACTCGCAGTCCAACTTTGGTAGCGCGGACGTTTGGACGCTGCCTCGAAATTAAAAAAAAACAGGATATTTTTTATTAAAACAATTACTTTTAGTTACATTGTTGTGGGAATTATTAGACAAACAAGTGCTTAAACATTATAAATATCAAGTTAAACTTAAGTTATTCAAGTGGCAAGTGATGTTTTTATGATCAGTTTTTTTCTGTGATCCGTTTATATTCGGTGAGTCATTCGTAACGAAGAGGGTATTTATTATAATTGAGGTTTGTTGTATTGTTTGATACACTGAGGGTTTTTCTGATTGTTTTGCTATGACGGTTTTTCCTATAATCCTAATCTCATCATAGTCAAAAGACGTCCACCGCTGGGCATAGGCCTCCCCCAAAGTCCCATACTAGTAGGCGAGCCCAAGAGGGGATTTGTGAAGTTACTCGAGCGCGGCAGATTAATATACGGGGGGATACCTTATACCCTTGAGCACTTCATGTGGGGGGGTTTGCCTGGGGCACCCCGTCAAAATACTTAGTAAAAAAATTGATTCTTTAAAATACTCGAGCGAGGATTCACTCTAGCGACCAGATTTTTCGAAACACGATTACTTACTTGTAAGTAGTTCGCTCGATAGAAAAAAATCCAAAGTAGTCTCTAAAAAATAAATTAAACTCGTAGTACGACGCTAATACTGCACGTAAGGTCATGACTTTTTACCTGACTGCGAAGAAGGAAGGGTTATTGAATGTTAATAAAACAAGATGTTTTCTAGGGCGTAGTTTTGCTACATTTTTAAAATATGTATTTGTTTTAGTAATATGATGAAAATACCCAAAAACACGTGCAGTCCAACCAACCTATCTTGAGCCATCGTGCCTCCCCCAAGCGGCCCCAAACCCGAAATCGCCCACCCAAAATCGATTAGCGCGAAAAACTCGGTACCCCCTTAAATTCGATAGGATATGTTTTGGTAACATCCTGCAAAAAACAGATTTACAAAATACTTGCAGTGGTGGCAATCGATACACTCATGCAGGGTATGATAATCACGAGTTTTTTTAGACTGCCAATATCTCGAAAACCATGAGATTTTCATTAAGGTCAAATTTGCTTAATCTGACTGCTTATGAGTTGTTCTATCTCCCCTCTTCATTTCGGGGTTGGTTTTAGGGACACCCATGACATGATTTACATTTGTTCATAGATTAATGACAGTAAATCGAAAAAGGCTAAGTAGTTTAAAATATCCGGGCTTTTTTAAAGTGTCGGCCTTTTTGTCAGGACTCTAGACTTTGATATGGCAACGGCATCGGCAACCAACCGGTTGGTCGAACTTGACCTCTTGCGATTGCAAAACTTGATTACGCCTCCAGCCCAAACGATCAGTTAGCAAAGACAAGGTTATCTACATGTCTGTCTCTGTTTATGTTTGCAATTTCGGTGCTACAATTTATTAAATGGAAATGCCTGGCGAAAAAGCTAGATTTTTTTAATTTATTCAAGAAAAAAGTAAATTAAGTATACATATTAAATAATTTATTGAATCAAAGGTCGCGGGTGAGCAAAGTAATTGTTTTAGTTCAGTATACATATTAATTATAAACAGCGAGCGAAAATCGCGAATGATTTATCTGTCGCTGATTGTGACACGCTAAAGCGCATGCGATATAAGTATGTCTGATTTTAATTGGCTAAGGGGCTGTTTCACCACTTTTCATAAAGTTCGAATTAGCTTAGTCATAACCTTATTTGACAGATGGAATTAAAATTTCTGTTTCACCAGTCTCGATTAGCGCTAAGTGACGGACAAACTGTTTTTTAATTTGACCATCAGATCAGGAGGCATTTAGCATTTTTATCCGTCACATAATAATATAATAATAATAAATCATTTATTTCAAGTAATGTACACTCATAGATTGTTAGTAAAGCTTACTTCTAATAATGTTAGTTGAAATACTTAACTAATACCTAAATCCTAAGATACACTAGGGGAGTACGGCGCATGTAGCCGACTGCAGCGGAGCAAGTAGGGGCAGTCCAGCCTGTCCCCTATCATCTTCATGATGGCGTTGGGGCCGTCGCGCACCCGGCGCACCAGGGATGCAGCTCTCTTGCGCATAGTGGCGTAAAAACAGTCCACCCTGGCTTCGGCGAACATCCCTGATGCGCTACAGAAGCGGGGCAGCCCCACCAACACCCGGAACGCGTTGTTGTATTGGACGCGGAGGGCTCCATAGGTCCTTTGCGTATACGCACGCCACAAGCTAGTTTATTTTTTTGTGGCCATGGTTGGAGAGCCCTTCAGCCGGTTTCAGAAAAATAAATCAAAGTATTTTTTATTTTTAAAGAAAGAGATGCTAAATTGCATAAAATAATTTAAATATCAAGATTTGAATAAAAAAATGTAGGTACACTTTTAGTATGTAAAAATAAATCCAAAATTTCGTAATATTTTTTGATAACAAACTTTTTTTCAGTGGCTCAATCGTTTGTTCCACCTGAACTTGTATGTCGCCATTAAAAAAAAGTTTATCTGTCAAATGGTTTGGCGCCACTTTTCGATTAGTTTTACGTGATTTTATTTTTCTTTGTTATTGTTAACAAAGTATCGTAAATAAATACCGTTTTTGGATCAATTATAATTTTACATATTTGTTTATGCAAAAGAAATAGATGTATTCAAAAATTATATAGTTAACCATTTCTTTTGCTTTAATAATGAGTGACTCTTAGAACGAAAGTGTGCGAACAGGAACGCGTGGTCGTGAAATGCGACGTTGCCATTCCGACTTTTTGTTAAACCCACGATTAGTTAAGTGGTACTTAGTTTGCACAGGGCCGGAGTGGTGAAACTGAAAAAACACTAGCTGACAGATTTGTCCAGTACTTAGTTTATTCATTGGTTACGTAACCAGCAGTTTGACAATAAGGTGGTGAAACACCCCCTAAGTAAAGTTTTTTGAAGAGGTGCTAAATATATTTTTTTTCGACAGTAGTCGTTTTCTAGATCGAGAAACTGCAGCCGTTTTATTTTCATCTCCTATTGTTTACTGGAAATATTTTTTTAAGTGTTCGAGATGACATTTGTGAGATTTAATGGCTGACAAGCGGTTCGTGCTCAGTACTTAGTAGAAATAGAAAAAAAAACGAAGTCAATTGTCAATGTCAAATGAAATCTAACCGTTTGCGTTCCGTTTACTTTGCATTGTCCAAAAAGCAGTTCCAAAATAATGATCGAAAATATTAAATCGTGATTCAATTATCGTGCATAAGTCGTGGAGAAATGCGGTAAAATTGAAAATCCGGATTTTGTGCGGAGGTCGTTAAAAATAGTCCAAAAATCACACCAAAACGCAAAGCAAACGAAACGCAAACGGTTTGACATAGACAAAAGTGACAGATGACTTCGTTTTTTTTCTGTTTCTACTAAGTACTGAGCACGAACGGCTTGTCAGCCATTAAATCTCACAAATGTCAACTCGAACACTTAAAAAAATATTTCCAGTAAACAATAGGAGATGAAAATAAAACAGCTGCAGTTTCTCGATCTTCAGAACGCCGACTGTCGAAAAAAAATATAATTAGCACCTCTTAAAAAAACTTTACTTAGCCAATTTGTCTAATTTTCGCTAATATAAATTTAATCTCGCGGGAATTATTCAATTTTCCGGGTTGAAAAGTACCCTATATGTTAATCCAGGTTATAAACTCTGTGCTGGATTTCATCAAAATATGTCAGACCGTTTTAGCGTGCAAGAGTAACAAACATCCAGACATCCATCCATACAAACATTCGCGTTTTCTTCTAAGTTTCTTCTAATCTAATGCTTACATATATAAAAATCTCGTGTCACGGTGTTTGTTATCGAACTTGTCCGGAACGGCTTTGACTGATTTTTAGGGTTCCGTACCCAAAGGGTAAAAACGGGACCCTATTTCTGAGACTTCGTTGTCCGTCCGTCTGTCCGTCTGTTCGTCCGTCCGTCCGTACCTGTCTGTCACCACGCTGTATCTCACGAACCGCGATAGCTAGACAGTTGAAATTTTCACAGATGATGTATTTAGGCTGCCGGTATAACAACAAATACTTAAGTAATAAACACCAGAATAAAATAAATATTTAAGGGGGCTCCCATACAACAAATCGTGATTTTTTTGCTCGTTTTTGCTCGATATTGATAACGGCAACAGGTAGCCGCTTGAAATATCCACAGAATTTAGTTATACATAAATTCACTTTAAAAATAAATCATTTAATTAAAATAAAACAAATATTTAGAAAAACAATTTCAGAAAGACAATTGTCATTCCGATTTCCCCCAAAACCCGAAGGTTTTTCTAACAGCTCACGGATTGTACAGTCAGCAACAAAAATATGTATACACGCCTTTATGCCCTGGTATGGTAATAGAGTCGTGGATGCATATTTTTGGTACTTTGGGAGTATTCATATTTTTGTTACTGACTGTACGTACCCGTATGACCCATTTAGCTAATATATGCGAAATGATGCTCAGCCGTGGTGGCCTGGTGGTTAGCTATATACCTATGGCCTCTCAAGCAGAGGGTCGTGGGTTCGAATTCGGGGCTCGCACCTCTGAGTTTTCAGAATTCGTGTTCGAAATTGTAGGTATTTGAAATTTACCATGAGCTTTACGGTGAAGGATAACATCGTGAGGAGTGCACACAACTGATATGAAATTCAATGGTATGTGAAGTTCCCATTCCGCACTGGGCGCGCACGGGAACTACGACCCAAGACCTCTCAGAATTCCATTGTTCTGCTTATTAAAAAGTTTATTATAAGTAAAAAAATTGGAGGGGTCTCTGTTTTACAACTTGAAAAAAATTGAAAAATGTTGACACATGTATTTTTATTTTTTTATATGGAGACGTATTATCCGGTTTATAGGGAAATTGCGGGTCTTAAATGCTTTATAAAGCATTATTATTATAATAATAAATTAATAATGCTTTATTGATAAAATAACTGACGTTTTACAATGGTAAAGGTTTTATAAGTATAGGTACATAATTATGTAGCATTTATTTTTGTATGACATTGACAAATATGTCTCAGGATTTACTTCTTAGCGGCCGTTGAGTATAGTAACACGATATAGTTTCCGATTTAATGCCCTTTTGGTTAACACAAAAGCCATAAATTAAATAATAATGTGAGACTCGGTTCGACCACGTTTCGTCACTATGTAGGTACACAACAGTTTCCTTGGCTTGTTTTCCTCAAGCCGAGCGTAGCGAATAGCATTGACCGCATAATAATAAAAATAAAGCACACATTTGTGATTACGATTATGCCTTTACGCGTCGTTCGCTAGTTCTAAACATTATTATACTTACGTAATTCTATGCGCATTAGAATCCGCTAAAGTAACTTAGATTCTGCAGGAATCTTGAGTAAATATGTAAAATGACATGGTCGGCCTCTCCCCCTAATGAATGAATGGCACCAAACATAATATCATAATGTTATAGGTATTATGGCTAACGTTAGTATGACAAATGTAATTATCACAAATTAAATTATAGGAAAGAAAAGGACCGGGGGCTAACGTATTTCTGCAAATATCGAACTAAATTTGAATAAAATTAAAATTAAATTTAAATTTTTATTTATTTATGTCAGGAGAATACCCCAGTGCCCGACGGCGTCCCAATAGCCGACACTTTCAATCGTAATTCGCAGCAATAAAGGCGACGAAGCAGGGTGTCGATTATTGAATTTTCAGTGTCGAACACTGGGGTATTTACCTTACTTAAATACAATATTATAAACACCCAAGATCGGAGAGCAAACTTTTGTATTTTCTGCCCCGACGCGGGAATAGAACCCGGGACCTCCAGCTTCATAGTCAGGTTTTCTAACCACTAGGCCATTTGGTCATCTAAACTAATACCTATACTTCGGCATTTCAGTTATGTTCCTCCTACTTCTCCTGGCGGCGTCTGCCGGCGCGCTGCCGCAGCTCAGCGAAAAGGAACTCCTCGAGCAGATCTTCGGGACGCCACCCCCCTTCCCTGTACCCACCACCCAAGGACCTGAAGACGTAAGCACCAGACCATACAATTATCTACGCGGCAGCGTGTCGGCCAAGTTCAAGCAAAATGAACTGGCGAAGCAGCGTCGTGTGTAATATTACACGAACCATTTGGAGTAACTTTTGACCCCTTCATAACTCAAAATCTATTTAACACAAACACACCAAATTTGGATTATTTATTGATAGGTACCAATAAGATTAACTAGAACCCCGAATACAGCTTAAACGGTAATTGAGATAGCGTCCACATTCTCTTTACCGCACGTAGATAATTTTAACCCGTGGAGCGTCCGATGGACACTTTTTAACACCACCGCTACCACGTCTACCACCTACCACTGGGCACTACTGGTATAAAAAGTTGAGGGAAACTCCATTAGTTTTCAAATAAGTACATTCTTACTTCTTTTACACGCTTGGTAAGGCTTGGCAAAAGTTTACAAGCTCTAATATACAAACGCTTGAATGCCCATTGTATTATTTATTACCTATTGTATCCCGGACAGGCAATTATTGCAGACGTGGACCTCGAAGCTCGGCTTTTGTGTTTAGCGACAATAAACACGCGCCAACGTAATAAATGCGTCGCAAGCGCTTGCCGCAAGCTTTCTTTGATCTGTTTTCAAGAACGGACACAGGCCTTGGTCGGCGACAAGCTCACACAAGCCAAGCTAAACCGTGTTAGCACGCTTGTGCTTGTGAAACATTGTCATAGCTTGACAAGCGTGTAAATGTAGGTAAAGTGTAAGGGTGCCTTTCCACCAGAGATGTGCTATGAAGCTATGCTGCGAAGATATGAAAGCTACGCTACGAAACTGTGTGACCGTTTCCACCAATGCTAAGCTATGTAGCTGTGCGAGGAAGATGCGCTATGTAGATGAGCAGCCGCGAGGCAGCTGTGCGAAGAAGATGCGCAGCTCGAGCTATGCGATGTATCGACAGGGGCGCGCGGAGCGGCAGCGCGGTGTGGGGGGAGACCATCCATAGCACACATCCATAGCACGCATCCCGGGCACGCATCTTTCCATATAAGAATCATAGCTTAGTTGAACCCGTTTCCTTCCACCAGTGCATAGCATACTATGTGGACCAATGAACATGATTGGTGGATACCAGACACATCCATAGCAACGTAGCGTAGCACATCTCTGGTGGAAAGGCACCCTATATGTAGGTAAATGTACTTAAGGCTCATTTCATTGGTCGAGAACTCTGTCGATAACAGCGTGCCATGACTTCTCGCACGCGTATAACGACTAGTGACGACCGCTTTAGCCTAGTTGGTAGTGACCCTGCCTACGAAGCAAGAGGTCCTGGGTTCGAATCCCGGTAAGGGCATTTATTTGTGTGATGAGCACGAATATTTGTTCCTGAGTTATGGATGTTTTCTATGTATTTAAGTTTTTATTTATCTATATAAGTATGTTTATAGTCGTCTAGTACCCATAGTACAAGCTTTGCTTAGTTTGGGACTAGGTCGATTTGTGTAAGATTGCCCCCCTAATTTATTTATTTATTTATTTATTTAGTGAAACTCATTATGTCGATACCTGTTCCCCGAATGCGGGCCCTATGGCATACGTTATAGAAATCTTCCGCACCCTGCATGCGGGCCCTGTCGACCAATGAAGACGATCCACCGAATGCGGGCCCTATGGCATGCGTTATAGAAATCTTCCGCACCCTGCATGCGGGCCCTGTCGACCAATGAAGACGATTCCCCAAATGCGGGCCCTATGGCATGCGTTATAGAAATCTACCGCACACCGCATGTGGGCCCTGTCGACCAATGAAGACGATCCCCCGAATGCGGGCCCTATGGCATGCGTTATATAAATCTACCGCACACCGCATGCGGGCCCTGTCGACCAATGAAGACGATTCCCCGAATGCGGGCCCTATGGCATGCGTTATAGAAATCTACCGCACCCCGCATGCGGGCCCTGTCGACCAATGAAGACGATCCCCCGAATGCGGGCCCTATGGCATGCGTTATAGAAATCTTCCGCACCCCGCATGCGGGCCCTGTCGACGAATGAAGACGATCCCCCGAATGCGGGCCCTATGGCATGCGTTATAGAAATATACCGCACCCCGCATGCGGGCCCTGTCGACCAATGAAGACGATCCCCCGAATGCGGGCCCTATGGCATGCGTTATAGAAATCTACCGCACCCCGCATGCGGGCCCTGTCGACCAATGAAGACGATCCCCCGAATGCGGGCCCTATGGCATGCGTTATAGAAATCTACCGCACCCCGCATGCGGGCCCTGTCGACCAATGAAGACGATCCCCCGAATGCGGGCCCTATGGCATGCGTTATAGAAATCTACCGCACCCCGCATGCGGGCCCTGTCGACCAATGAAGACGATCCCCCGAATGCGGGCCCTATGGCATGCGTTATAGAAATCTTCCGCACCCTGCGTGCGGGCCCTATGAATCAATGAAAACAGTCCTCCGAATGCGGGCCCTATGGCATGCGTTATAGAAATCTACCGCACTCCGCATGCGGGCCCTTTCGACCAATGAAGACGATCCCCCGAATGCGGGCCCTATGGCATGCGTTATAGAAATCTACCGCATCTAATGAAATCTAATGAAACTGATCCATTTAGGTGTAAAGGTGTATAACATATCACATTGTTGCACAGAAAATTGTACTTTACTGTTTGACAGCAGCGTTAAAATTCAGTCCTGTGATTCAGTCTAATCAGTGTTCCTTGACTTTGAATAGTTGAGTTAATCTTTTTATTGTTTTGACCTGCATTACACTCTGATAAACTAAGAGTACGTTGTTTGATCAGTAGTTAAACAAACTAATAGTTAAAATATATGGTAAACATAACAATAGTCAACGCATTTCAAAGGCAAATTGACTATTAATTGTTTGTTTAAACTATTATCAAACAACGGGCCATGGGCGTACCCAGGTTCTGGGCCAGGGGGGGCTAATCAGATTTTTTATAAGCTAGGTGCTTAAAAAAAATTAAATTAAAATAGATATATTTTATATAAATTCTTTAATTAGGTTATACATTGGCTATTTGAAAAATAACTTGCGTGGGTCTTCAGCAAAACGATTTATGACGTCTTCCGTGAAAGAATCGCTCATACCTTTAACAAATTTTCTGTGGACACTGAGCATACAAAGCCCATTTAATCTATCTTCGGTCATTGTCGATCTTAACCACGTTTTTACACGTCTAAGTGTGCTGAACGACCTTTCAATTGTAGCAGTTGAATAAGGCATTGCCAGCAACATTTCTAGGGCTATCTTCACCTTCGGGTAAAAACAATCTGCTTCTTGTATTAACTCCGCTATTCCAATACTTTCAAAATCCTGCTGCGGCTTATTTATCCAAAAAGTGCGCCATAGTTCGGCTTCAAATGTAATTCCTTCTAATTCATAAAAATCAGATACTTCCTCCATACATTTTTGTAATTTAGGAACTGTAATTTTAATTATCTGAGTAGGGTGTAACAATGAAAGAGCAAACGCTGGTGAATGCTGTTTGCTAAATCTTGCCTCTAATGAAGATGACAAAGAATCCAAATAAGGCACGTATAACGAGCGACGAAAATACTCGCTTAGGGAAGCAGCTGGTTGATTTGCCCTATGTTGTTGGCGGCTTGCTGTTCTTGGTAAACGTAGCTCAATGTTCAAAGCCATAGCGATTTCTTCAGCTGATTTGATTAAATCTACGCTCCCTTCTTCCGCGGAACGCCGGTGTTCTGCAACTGCAGTAGTTATTGTTTGTATATGTTCTGCACATCTTAATATGTCCAGCGTTTTAGATTGCAATATGTTTGCGACGGGTTGCAGCATAGAATTATATTTGTCTATAATACATACATAGAGCAAATATAAATGTGGTTTGGCTGACAGCAGATAGTAACTGGAAAGCTACTTTCCTTGTCGCAGAATTACCTTCCCGAGAAAGTTTTTCTAAACCTTCTGCAATTTCGACAAAATGTTTTTTAAACATCGAAATACTTTGGTATTTATGGGACCATCTTGTTTGACACAGCAATGGTATTTTTGGAGCATATTTTTGACGCAAAACCGATTCCCTGAAAAAATTTATCGTATCTTTTACGGTTCCAATGCAGTTGCGGATCTCAGAAACATTATTTAAATCGTTTACAACCAGGTTTAATTTGTGGCAGGCGCAGTGAAAATATAAACCCTTTTTATAAGTTTCTCTTAATATTTTTTGGACTCCACCATCTTTTCCCGCCATAGTAGCACATCCATCATAGCCCTGTCCCACGCATTTATTGGCGTCAATATTGAGCGTATTAATAAATCTATTAATTTCAGCCGCTATCGTTTGGGCATCCATTTTTTCTAACTCCACAAAACCCATAAATTCTTCTTTGACATTTTTTTCCTTTTGATCGTAATATCGAAAACCTAATGATAGTTGTTCCTTACCCGATATATCTGCTGATTCATCAGCCAAAATACTGTAAGCACTTGCGGCTCTAATATTATCTACCAGTTTTTCTCTTATTAAGATACCGCATATGTTTAATATTTCATTTTGGATTTTCGGGGACGTATATTGAGCATTCTTTTGACCCTTCTCTAAATGTTGCCGCAAATTCTCATCACCAGATTTTATTCTTAATTGAAGCAGATCTTGAAAAACGCCGTCATCTTTTTCTTTTCCTCTCAATGGCAAATCATGTGTTCCACAAAAAACTACTGTACTGATTATAGGTTGCAATGC
Organism: Archips crataeganus; assembly: GCA_947859365.1. Taxonomy (NCBI): domain Eukaryota; kingdom Metazoa; phylum Arthropoda; class Insecta; order Lepidoptera; family Tortricidae; genus Archips; species Archips crataeganus. The sequence goes on along the minus strand of OX402073.1, from coordinate 8,271,378 downwards.
ATTTCTATTATCTTCAATAATTTTTTCGTGGCCTGTTTGCAAAGCAAGTCGTACGTTTGTTTTAATGTTGCTAAAAGAATTGGCAGACGCACTCGACTCTTTGTGCCATTGAGTATCTACATGCGCTTTACAATAAATATGTATATCTTTATACTTAGTAAATGGTCGCACAATTAGAGATCCCTGTACACCACGTGCAACTTTCGGCGGAAATAAAACACAAAACAAACAAAACGCACCTTTCAATCTCTTTGAGTAAACAAGCCATGGTTTGTACATTTCCAACCAAGAGTGGTTAAATTTGCGTTTTAAATGTGTAGCATCACCAGCAAAATCATAAGTTTCTGGAGGTACCCAGCATCGCTTTAACATTTCCATTCGCTTTTCGGTTGTCAACACGAAAGACCGTCCAACCCATCGACCGATATCGTTTTCATGTGAATTTTCTCCATCATCCAGAATGGACGTAGATGTAGATGCACGAGTTTCAGAAGCTACCTCATTAACAATATTACAAGAATTTGTGGTTTCCGGTTCTAAATCTTGCGTGATTACAAATGAGTTACACGTTTTATTATTAGCAGAATAAGATTATTGGTGCTGAATCCACCTCACTAGACTGCGGCAACTGCTTATTGCAGCTGGTATCGTCATCCTCTGTGCTTGTTATTTTCCTTTTTTTTGCTGCAAAAATGAAATACAGTACACGGTAATGAAGCTACAAAAATGCCTATTAATTAAGTCAAATTTACATTACGAAACTAGTTGCGTGAAACTATAGAAATTTGACGTGTAAGTAAACGTTCAGCTTTACAATGCTTGCGTTAGTATCAAATATCGGGGTGACCGAGCCTGGGCTCGGTGTTTTTTGTTTAATAACGCCATCTATTGGCAACCTGAGTCCACACTCACTACCAATAGATGGCGTTACTTGTACACAGCACACACTAAAAAAAAATCTTTTTCATTTTCATATAAAATATAAAAAAAAAATTTAATATAAAAATGAACGACCAACAGATCAGAAACAAAAAAAAATAAACTGGTCTCTCCGGGATCGAACTCCGACCTCCTGACTCCGCCGTCGCGGTCTTCTCCATTGAACTATCATGAACTTGTAAAAAGTCTCCAAATTTACTTACGTATTCTACCGACATTCTGACAGTTTTTTATTTTGTCTCAAAACACAGTTAAAAATGATTTTATTAAAATGAAACCTAGCTAGATCGATTTTTCACCCCCGAAACCTTCCGCATACCAAATTTCAAGGAAATCGTTGGAGCCGTTTCCGAGATCCTGATTATATAGAAATATAGAAAAATACAAGAATTGCTCGTTTAAAGTATTAGGTGGATTGACATAAGTAACTAAATACGTTTGCAGCGTCAAATTCTAAAATAAAATAGGTACCTATAGGTTATTATCAAAAAAAGTAAGAGTAGATAAACACGAAATCCTATAAATAATTGTGATTTAATATAATAAAATAAAACAATCACACACTCATTAAGTAAATAAGTAATAGAAAATACTTACCAAAAAAGTTCCGAATATCCATTTTCATTCAACGTTTTATTATTGTTCTGTTCAACAGAATATAAATAGAAATACATATAGGTATTTACTTAATTATATCACAATACTATAACTCAGTAACAAAACCTTATTTATTTTTTAATTTATCCAAAACTCGTTGAGCACTTTGAAAACAACAACATTTCAAACAAATGCAAGCCTCTCGCTAGTCTCGCTCGTACCTACTCTCTCCCGATTTCGCGGCACTCGATGTCGCTCGGTTAGGTTCGGTAATATTCGTGTCGTGCAGGCGCGGGCGGGCCTCGCGGCGCCGCTGCAAGCGAGCTGTCGTAGGTATCTAACGAACGCGCCGCGTGTAATTTATTGTATCGCAAAGAAATGGCGAAAAATGCGTTTATTAATATTTATGTACAATAAAAGTACTAGATAAGATACATAATTAGTAGGGACGTCAACATTATCCAGGGGGGGGCAGCTGCCCCCCCCTGCCCCACCCTGCGTACGCCCATGCAACGGGCCGTAGTGATAAAAATCTTCGCTTACGATGATTAACAAGCAAACAGCTTGTCTGTTGTCATTGCAATTTCATGTGACTCGTTGACATCTATAACTTGTGTACAAGCTAAAGTAGACTTTAAGATAAAGAATATACAATTTACAATACAAATATTCTTTATGGAACACCAAAAACAGTAAGTGACATTACAAAAATAAAAATTCAGACCTTTTCATTCCGCGACTGTAGGATACCTACCATGTTATTAAACAAATAAACTATTAAGTATATTTTATTAATTCCGCGCAAGAACTAAAGTCATCGACATATCTCTATGAATCGCCAGACTCAAGTGGCAGTGGGCAGGGCATGCCGCTTGTAGAACTAGTTAATGGCCGATGGAGCCAAAAGGTTCTCGAATGGTGTCCACGGATCAGAAGACGCAGTGTAGGTAGACCTCCAAGAAGATGGAGCGACGATCTGAGGCCGTATTGTCTACGCGCGGACGCTTGCTGTCGCATTACTATTTATTTCTGTCAAATCTTATAAGATGGTGACAGAAAGAGATGGTGAAAGCGAAGGCAAGCCAAAGAGTACTTATTGTAATATTATATGAACAAGAGTGGCAACTCTATGATCAAATATGCATGTATGGAAGGTGCTGCTGCCCTACGCCCTGGTGAAGAACTAATGTGAAGTATCTATAGATGTATACCTATCTATATGTATATATTGGTAGTGATGTACAGCTATAATTACGCGTAATTTTAATTGATAGGCTAATTGCCACTATTCGTATTTTAGCCGTCTAATTCAAATCAGCATATACGAAGTATAAGCGGCTAAACCCGATTTGCACTATACGGCTAAAATACGAACATTGGCAAGTGGCCTATCAATTAAAGTCCTTGACCGTACAATTTGGTACGCCATGGCCATGGCCGATGAATGACAACTGACAAGTTTGACAAGTCAACCAAGATGGCCGCTAAAAAAACACCAGAGATCGCTGTAGTCGCATGAAAAGTGTGATATATGTAAGTGTGCCCTCCTGGGGCAAGCGTCATCTAGTTGTCGAACGCGTTGTATGCGGAGGGCGCAGGACCGTTCTGTTTGGTGAGCCTTGAGGGAGTCCTATACTAGGGGCGTTCAATAAAAAGTGAGAATGAGTATGTTATAAACAACTTTTACTAAATGTCATTTTATTTTTCGACATAGTCACCTTTTAGCATAATACACTTATTATATCTTTTTTCTAAACATAAAATTTCATTTTTAAAAAAGGTCTCATCTTGAGTACTTAAAAAATCTTGTACTGCAGCGACTACCGCGTCGTCGTCTTCAAATTTCTGGCCTCTCGGGTATTGTTTCAATCTCGGAAATAGGTAGAAATCACTGGGAGCGATAGCATAATACACTTATTATATCTTTTTTCTAAACATAAAATTTCATTTTTAAAAAAGGTCTCATCTTGAGTACTTAAAAAATCTTGTACTGCAGCGACTACCGCGTCGTCGTCTTCAAATTTCTGGCCTCTCGGGTATTGTTTCAATCTCGGAAATAGGTAGAAATCACTGGGAGCGAGATCTGGTGAATACAGAGGATGCTTAAGGATATTGAACCCAGCATCACGAATTGCAGCCATTTCAACGATGGACTTGTGTGCCGGGGCATTGTCCTGGTGGAACAGCACAACTTTCGAGAGTTTACCTCGCCATTTTTCGCGGATCTCATTGCGCAATGTTGCTATTTGTTTGGCGTATAAAGTGCCCGTAATAGTGGCTCCATGTTTGAGATACTCAATCATTAATACCCCTTTACCATCCCAAAAAACAGAGCCCATGACCTTACCGGCAGATGGGCACCTTGAATTTCTTCGGAGTTGGAGCTGATGGCCTTTTCCATGTTCTCATGTTGTACTGCAGTTTCGTTTCAGGGTCGTAATGATGGAGCCATGTTTCGTCCATTTTTATAAATCGCGCCAAAAAAAGTTCCCGGTCTTACTGTATCAGGTCCAAAGCTTCTTGACAAATCTCGACTCTAGTTTGTTTTTGCGTGTCAGTAAGCATTCTTGGTACCCAACGCGCAGATACCTTTTTCATACCCAAGCGTTCATGTAAAATATTATGCACGCTCCCCGTTGAAATCTTTACATTTTCAGCAATAAAACGAACCGTGACACGACGATCCGCCAAAACTGAGTTTTCAACTTTTTTCACAATTTCTTCAGTTATTGCAGTAGTAGGGCGTCCGGAGCGGGGGTCGTCCATGGTCGATGTTCTTCCATGTCTAAATTCGGCGCACCAACGTGCGACTGTCGAATACGGAGGAGCATTAGACCCTAAAGTGTCCCGCAAATCTAAATTGACTTGGTCCGTAGAAAATTTTTCAAACACAAGTATTTGATAACGGCGCGCAGTTAAATTTTCTCCATTTTCGCTAACGTACTCAATAGCATTGCAAAGAAATTACCGTATTTTTTTTAAACAAAAGACAGTTACTTTTTTGTTTCATAGCAATCAGCTAGATAGATTAGCTTTACTGGCCAGTATTTAATTTCCTAATATTGAAAGAGTTTGCATCTCATTCTCACTTTATATTGAACGCCCCTCGTATGTTCAGCAGTGGGACATCTTTCGGCTGTAATGATGACGCTTTTATGACTTTGTGTTCATTGTAGTGATGGAATATTTTTAGGTCATCATCATCTTCATCTGAACATAGGCCTCCCCCAAGGCTCGCCATACAGATCGGTCCCATGCCATCCGCTTCAACCCGGTCCCGCAACCTTAACCAGGTCGCCGCTCCATGTTGTTGGAGCCCTACCCACACTGCGTCCTCCGGTCCGCGGACGCCACTCGAGAACCTTTTTGCCCCATCGGCCATCACTTCTTCGAGCGATGTGCCCTGCCCACTGCCTCTTGAGTCTGGAGATTCTTCGAGCTATGCCGTTGACTTTAGTTCTTGTGCGGATTTCGTAATTTCTAAATGCGATCCCGCAGATAAACCAGGTGCCTCGTCTAAACATAGTTTGCTTTCTTCTCCTCAGTTTACAGTCCGATCCACGGACTCTTCCTTCACCATCACGGACAATAGTGGTGCCACCTGCAGGTGTGTGCCGTACTACCTGTGTGACGACAACCTGATAGCCCAAGACGAGAACAACGAAACCGTCACGGGATGGGGGCAGCTGGATATCAGGTGAGACGGGACATAAAATATAAATAAAAAATAAATATTAGGGGACAATCTTACACAAATCGACCTAGGCCCAAACTAAGCAAAGCTTGTACTATGGGTACTAGACGACGATAAACATACTTATATAGATAAATAAATACTTAAATACATAGAAAACATCCATAACTCAGGAACAAATATTCGTGCTCATCACACAAATAAAGGCCCTTACCGGGATTTGAACCCAGGACCTCTTGCTTCGTAGGTGGTCACTACCAACTAGGCTAAAGCGGTCGTTAACATATTTTTAGCAAGCGGATACCCAAGAGTCGGAGAACCTGACTATGAAACTCGAGGTCTGGTTCAAACACAATTCTCCCATAGAGTTTGAATGGCAATAGCAACTTATGACGTCACTTGTTCTCCAACTCAATCAACTAACTATTTATTTGTTTGAGGCTGCGTTTCCACGAGAGATGTGCGAGGATGCGTCGCGAGGGATGTGTTTGTCATGATTAACCAATAGAAACACTTCATTTGACTTATCCTTGTAAATGAAGTGTTTCTATTGGTTAATGACAAACACATCCCTCGCAACGCATCCTCGCACAGCTCCGGTGAATACGCAGCCTTAAAGCCACAAAAAAATTTGCTGTTTTAATCGAAAATTAATAGGGTTTTCAGGGCTAAAATAAAGCGTTTTTTTACCGGAGTCGTGTCTTCGAATTATTTTTTAATGGCGTCAACATCCCTATTGTGCGTAAAAATTTTATGACTCCTGACTGGATCCCGTATTTATTGGTCCTTCCAGGTTCCGGGAAGACGAGTGTCTGGAGAGCGTGGAGCGCTGCTGCAAGTCTCCGAAGACCGAGCCCACGGTGACTCCGAGACCCAACGTGCCGCGCCCCGCCGGCTGCGGGTTCCGCAACCGGAAAGGGGTGGACTTCAACGTCGTCGGCGGCAGCGTGAGTTTTATTTAGAAGCTTTTTTAGGGGTCCATGTCGGCGATAAAACCTAATTAAACTCCAATACCGCGTAACCAACATTGGCTAATGCCGCGTACTAACAAAATGTGTCAAATCTTAGTTTGGGTAAGTCTGGCATCAATAAACACAAAGATGTTATATTTTAATGAACTCCTGTAAAAATTGCCAGGTCAGTTACGCGGCATTAGCAATTGTTGGTAACGCGGTAGGTATTGCAGTCTCATCAACGATATCGGGTTGCATAATTAAATATTCATTCATTTCATTTCATTTATTTATTCAAGAACAATATTACATTGTGTTTGAAATCATAATGGGTATTTGACCAAATTACACAACATTACATCAGAATACATACAATAAATTATTAAATACAAGACAATTAAACAAAACAATAATAAAAACAATTCAAGCCACACACAACAAAAACATCATGTCAATAGTTAAATTATGTCACTAAGTATATATAAAAATTCAAAAACAACATGTTATTGTTATTAATACATAACTCTTTTAACTCTGAATCCAATAATTGTAATATGTAATGTGCAGTGCAGAAACTATAGGCAGCAGCTCTAATGCGACAGAAGAGACACCATGCGGACAGTAAAAGAAACTTATCAGGGTAAAACAGTCAAATTTATGGCAGCACCGTCTAGATGTGCACGTTCCCTATAGAGTTCTACTGGTGATTGTTTAAAAAATTCTGAAAAATTTACGGTATCGACGGGAAAAAAATTATGACAAACATTACATTATGACTTTCATTTGTATGGGAATCAAATGGATCCCCTTTTTAGGGTTCCGTAGTCAACTAGGAACCCTTATAGTTTCGCCATGTCTGTCCGCGGCTAAGCTCAGAGACTGTTAGTACTAGAAAGCGGTAATTTGGCATGAATATATATATCAGTCACGCCGACAAAGTGATTGAATAAAAAAAAGTAAAAAAAATTTTTTAGGGTACCTCCCATAGACGTAAAGTGGGGGTGACTTTTTTTTTCTCGGCTAACCCTATAGTGTGGGGTATCGTTGGATAGGTCTTTTAAAACCATTGCGGGGTTCCTAACATGATTTTTCTATTCAGTGATCTGTTTGCGAAATATTCAACTTTAAAGTGAAAATTTTCATTAAAATCGGCCTTCCCCCCCCCTCTAAAATCTAAACTGTTGGGTGGAAAAATTTGAAAAAATTCAGAATGGTAGTAAATATATCAAATTAACTAGGAAAATTATAGCGGCTAAGATTGCTTGGAAATTATTTGTAGTTTAAGAGTAAATAGTAGCCTAAGGTATAAAACATACCTAAACTTGGATGATTCCGTACACATACGAAATCCTTAGAAAAATATTACTTGATTTTTTCGTAATGGCTACGGAACCCTACCTTGGGCGTGTCCAACACGCTCTTGGCCGGTTTTTTTTAGACATCGGTTACACGCTAATTCTAGCGTCAGTTCAGTCCATCATCCTGGTCAGAATGACGAGAGAATTATCACGAATATTCTTGATCCGTTGTGAATGACAGAAAACTGCCGACTGCCCCATACATTTCAGTCCCAGCTAGTTTGCGTGAAAATGTATGGGCAGCCGGCAGTTACAGTTACATGGCAGTTGGAATGCAGTCCATCTGTATCGGCCCTTTCTCCTCCAAAAGCTACCTACTGTTATGTCATTTTACCCCAAAATGTAAAAAAGCATGTTTTTTAACAAAACCTTTTGTGCCTAGGGTGCTGAAGCGCAGTTCGGCGAGTTCCCCTGGGTGGTGGCCATACTGAATGCGGCGGGCGGCTACGTGGGCGTCGGCTCGCTCATACACCCACAAGTTGTCATCACCGCCGCCCACATCGTCTCGAAGTACGTACCTATCTAGTTAAAGCACACTAGCCCTTGGTACTGCGTACCCTAGCAGTGTAGGCGCCTCGTTCCTTTCATCATCCATCATCATCATTTCAGCCGTAGGACGTCCACTGCTGGACATAGGCCTCCCTCATTGATATACAATCATTACGGTTGGAAGCGACTTTCATCCACCCTGAACCTGCGGCCTTCACCAAATCGTCCGTCCATCTCGTTGGTTGGTGGTTGGTGTTGGTTGGTTGGTTGGTGGACTCGTTCCTTTACATACACGTACCGTAAGCTGAGTAGAGTACCTACCTGCTTGTTCGACCCGGGCAGGGAAAGGTGAGGGTGAGCCTCAGTGGGCGAAAGCTATCGCCGTGCCCTCGGTTTCACTCACTTTCAGAGCAGGGCATGAGGGTACGAGAGCTAACGTGAGGGCACTTAACCCCGGCTTCTTCTTCGGAGGCCACGAGGAGTTAACCTCTTTCAACAAACTGACACCAGCGGGGGAGGCCGGGGAAAGCCGAGCCCGCTGTCGACAGAGCCCCATCCCGGGGCAGCCAATGGGCGTCGCGGTGTCTTTTCATGCTCCCGTGGCGTTCACAATGGCAACGAGGGAATCCGTGCGGTTTTTATCGGTTAGGCCCCTCGTGGGAGAGCCCCACATACCTTCTGTTTTCACGAACAGAGGCGAATGCATAAGTAAAGTAAGGCACATTTTCCGCACCATAAAAAAAGGGCTATGCTAGTAAAGCGGTGCTTAAAAAACTTGACATTTAAAAAAGCAATGAGTATAAAAGCCTTTAGACCTTTTTTGGTATGAAGTTTTTTTTATTCAAGTACATAATAGGCGTTAAGGCTGAACCCTGAAGCCATTTTTTTCAAATCCGTCCGATTTAGCATATGAATGAGACACACACGCACGCACGGACTCACATACTTTCGTATTAACCTATATAATATTAAAAGGATAATGATAATGAAACATTTTTTATTGCAGATACCCACCAGGATCTTTGACGATCCACGCAGGAGAATGGGACACACAGACAACCAAAGAGCGGCTGCCTTACCAGGAAAGAGCCGTCGGCGAGTACTACATACACGCAGGTTAGAGACCAATCAAATTCATCATCGTAATCATCCTACGCTACGTAGGAGCTGCTGTTTCTGCGGTTCAGGCCTTCAGCTCTGATGCAATACTTAATTACGAACATCATCCCAGCTTATATTAAGCCCCATTGCAGGACACACCTCTGAATGAGAGGGCTTGGTGGACCGAATTCTCAGCGTGCCCCAGTGTGGAATGGGAACTTCATACGCCGTTGAATTTCTTCTCAGGTGTGTGAAGGTTTCCTCACGATATACTCCTTCACCGTAAAGCTTATGATATATTTTAAAACTAATTTCACACTTAAATTCCAAAAAAATCAATAGGTGCGAGACCGGGTTCGAACCCACGAGCCTCTGCTCTGGCCATAGGTCAAACCACTAAACCACCACGGCTTATGGTTTTTTTTTTGAGGTTATTATATTATTATTTCGTTGAAAATTCGGTTACCATATCGTCAGTTGCCAGTTTTAACAAATCATAACAGACAGGGTTGTCTTAACGATGAGATGAAGGAAAACATTCTGAGAAAACTTGCACACATCTGCGAAGAAATTCAATGGTGTGTGAAGTCCCTAATATGCGTGGCCTGCGTGGGAAGTCAAGCCCTGTCATTCTGAGAGGAGATCTAAGCTGTGTAGTGGGACGTATACATATAAGCTGGGCTGATAATGATCTTTATTTATTTATTTATTGATATACTAATAGTGTTTACAAAGGTTATATGTATTACAGTAACACTAATAACAGGTATATACAATTTCCCTGAACACTACAATTTGGCCGCTTTCAAGTCTAGGGTGAATGAGCATTTACTAGGCAAGCGTGCTCCATCGTAGGGCTCATCTTCGCTTTCCATCAGGCGTGATTGTGGCCAAACGCAAGCCTATATTGAATAAAAAAAAATACAAAACTCAATGTAAATGTTATTTAATTTAGACTATATTAGTTGACCTTATGTCACAGGCTTTGTCAGCAAGAACCTTCAGAACGACGTGGCGCTCCTCCGTCTGTCGGCGCCAGTGACCCTGGACGAGCACATCGGGCTGCTGTGCCTGCCTGACCAGGGAGAGAACTTCGAGTCCGGCCGGGAGTGCGTGGCCAACGGATGGGGGAAGGACGTGTTTGGTTAGTTGAACTGAGTAACGGAATAATAGTACTCATATTTTTGGGACTTAACTCATTGCACGCCAGTCTAGGAACCGTGAGTAGCCCAAATGGGTCGCGGCGGACACGTAGTGTCCCCTGCCCTCGGTTACTACAGAAGCTTCTAGGCAGCCGACGGACTGCATTCCATCTCCTTTCCAGCACTATTACACAAAATTTCTTTGATTTTTACTGTCTCGGTTATTTCACTTTTTGTTTTTTAGTCCGCGCAAGGTTGTATACCTGCCAAGTGAGTTATACCTAGTACTCGTAATTGGGCATTTTCAGAAAAAAGTGTACCTATACTGTACTTTTTTTAAAAACCTAACAAATTTTGGGTTATTTCTACTCAGAATCACAAGCACTATCGACTTAAGCAATAAAAAAAGTGTCCCACTTTTAATTGTCAGTTTTGTGACGCAGTTAACCATACGTGATGTATGGGCCGTCACAAAACTGACTAATAAATTTTGTATTGAAAATTATTAAGGAAAATTAAGGATAATTAAGGCAAAACGGGTACATTTTCTTCTGAAAACCCCCAATTAATAATTATGTTTAAGTAATTTTGTTAAAATTATTCTTTGTTTTTATTGTGAGAGGGAGGCAAACGAGCAAGCGGGTCATCTGATGGAAAACGATCACCACCGCCCATAAATATCAACAACTCAAAGAGAGTCGCCAATCTGTTGCCGGCCTTTAAAGTAAGTATAAACCCTTTTCTTGAAAGCCCCGATGCCATAGTTCTCTGGAAACACTGCTGCCGGAAGCTGGTTCCACAGTTTCACCGTACGAGGCAGGAAGTGCCGAAAAAAACGTACAGAGGTAGACTGCCATTCATCGAGATGGTGACGATGGAGCTTAGACTTACGGCGAGAAGTGCGATGGTGGAATTAAAAACGGCAAAAAAATCATGTCTGTTGTATGGGAGCCCCCCTTAAATAATTGTTTTATTTTAATTTAATTATTTATTTTTAAAGAGAATATGTATAACTTAATATTCTGTGAATATTTCAAGCGTCTACCAGTTGCCGTATCAATATCGAGCAAAAAAAACACGTTTGTTTATGGGAGCCCCCTTAAATATTTATTTTATTTTGCTTTTTAGTATTTGTTGTTATACCTAGTGGCAACCAAAATACATCATCAGTGAAAATTTCAACTGTCTAGCTATCACTGTTCATGAGACACAGCCTGGTGACAGACGGACAGACGGACGGACAACGGAGCCTCAGTAATGGGGTCCCGTTTTTACCCTTTGGGTACGGAACCCTAAATATATGAATATTTGTACTCGAGTCTAGTGTATTTAACATGTATTTAAGTACGTAGATATTTATCTCTATAAGTGTGTTTATCGGTTGCCCAGTGGGTAACCATTTACCCATTACACAAGCTTACTTTGGGACGCGTTCAATTGGTGTGAATTGTCCCGTGATATATATAATGCTTCTCAATGCCGTAATGCTTCCACCAGGCTCACCAGGCCGCTACGCCGTGATACTGAAGCGCGTCGTCCTGAACATGGTGCCGCACTGGCTGTGCGACCAGCTCCTCAAGAATACGCGGCTCGGGAACCGCTTCAAACTGCATGACTCCTTCGTGTGTGCTGGCGGGGAGGCGGGGAAGGACACTTGCCAGGTACCTACTCTCAACAGACGCGGTCATATAGGGAACGTGCAGAAACTATAGGCGGCAGCACTAATGCGACAGAAGAGACACCATGCGGACAGTAAAAGAAACATATCAGGGTAAAACATTCAAATTGATGGCAGCACCGTCTATGTGCACGTTCCCTATAAGAGGTAAGCAATTTAAACTCGCTTTTGTCTTCCAAAAATTTCACCTTCCTTCCTTTGGGTACGGAACCCTAAAAATAATAATGTGTTACAGGGCGACGGGGGCGCCCCACTCGCATGCCCCATAGGCGGAGACCGCTACAAGCTGACTGGTCTGGTCGCGTGGGGCATCGGCTGCGGTGAGCCCAACGTACCAGCGGTGTATGCGGCTGTCCCCAGCTTCCGCCAGTGGGTCGACGACAAAATGGCCGCCTGGGGCTACGGCAGCGAGTCCTATACTGTCTAGAACTTAATTATTACCTATCACATCAAACCTACCATTCATACATCCTGGAAGGTCTGAGCAGTGCAGCGCGCGCGTACCGGATGCATTTCTATTTTTCCTTGTACCCAATTAAGAAATTGTTAATAGGGAGTTAATATTTGTCCGTTTGGTTACGCACTTTTTCAAGCATATACAATAAAAAAACAGTTTAACAATGTTTAACAAGAAATGAAGAATTGTCCGGTTTGTTTTGAATTGTAAAGGCTTTTAAAAGTGCGTAACCAAACAGACTAATTTTAACTCCCTATTAACAATATTTCTTAATTGATTGCTTGGAGGCGCGCGCAACACCGCGCTCGGCTGCCTTCTTCCCGCTTATTCCCCTAATTCAAGTCTAGGGTGAATGAGCATTTACTAGGCAAGCGTGCTCCATCGTAGTGATTCTGGCACTAAATAAATCAAATCTTCGCTACTTATTGTTTTTGTACTGAAACTGATAAAAGACGCTAAAATTAATAAATTGATTTTAACGCATGGAGAGCCTTATGATCACAGTTCATCATACTTTTATGCGTCTGTAATGCCATGTATACCCAATGTCCATGCATTCTGTTTCAAAATCGACGAGATCTGCTGATGCAGAATCTTTCTTCTTCTTCTTCAAATAAGTAAATGACGTCTGGCATTATGTGCATTTTGTAATTTTATAAATAAACCACAATTTTAGACATAATTGAATCTTTTATTTTACCTTGAATAAATTAAGTATTTTAATAATAATAATAATAAAATTCGTTTATTTGAAAAACATAATGTCTAACAATAATTACCAGGGGTCCCCGCACTAGGCTTCGCCTGTATCGCGGAGAACCAGATAACATTTTATAGCAGAATCTAGTTAACACCATAATAAATAACAGACTTATGTATTTAACTTAAGAGAGAAAAAAAAACAAAGTTTACTCTACTTAAAACTAAATGAGTGGTTGAACAACATAGGTAAATGTGCTTATACAGTTATTTAAGACATCTTATCCAATATTGCTTCTGATTCATCGTAGTTCATAGAATGGAGCAGTTCAAAAAGATGCTTCTTAGCTTCATTTATTGTGCAGCCCTTTAGGTTACAGTAATTTAAAATTTTATTATAAGTAAATGCCCTGATGTGATCACCGAAACGTTTACCAAAAGAGGTAAAAACTCTTGGAACTGGTAACCTGAAAATACGTTTTTGAAGTAATTCACTATAACATGTCATGGAGCGAGAAGATTTGTGAGTGAGAAGAGAAATTTTGAACAAAAAAAGTTGACGGACGCTTAATACATCTGCTTCGGCATAGAGAGCAATTGTTGGAAATCGAAAGGGACGTTTAAACATTACTTTTAACAGAGAACGTTGTGCTCTTTCGATTTCCAGCATAGTGGTCCTTGCCGCACTACCCCACACAGTGATACAGTAGGTGATTACTGACTGGCACAGCGCAGTGTAGACCAGTATTAATAATTTTTTATTTGCTGAGTGGCGAAGTTTTTTGAAGATCGGAATAGATTTCCTGATTCTAGTGGAAAGTTTGTGTATATGGTGTTTGAAAGTTAGATTTTCGTCTACAAACAGACCAAGGTACCTAATGACGACGGTGCGCTGAATTGAATCACAATTGCAGGAGGTAAAGGGAAAATTATTACAAGAGTGAATTTTTATAGCAGGATCAAAGGACGGTTTCGAAGCGGCGGTTTTATGAAAGCAGATGAATTTAGTTTTATTGTAATTAAGAGTCAGGAGGTTGGCACGAAGCCAGTTTGAAACTGTTTTCATGCCTGTTTCTGCCGCAACAACAGTATTTTCCCAGTTTAGGTCATTAAAAAGAATAACAGTGTCATCTGCATAACAGATTAACTCAGACTTACTAATTTGGAGATTAAGAATGTCGTTCATGTAAATCATGAAAAGGGTGGGGCCAATAATGCTTCCTTGCGGCACGCCGAAATTTATAGGTTCCGTAGAACTGCAATATGGGCCCAACTTGACAAGTTGCTTCCTTTCAGAAAGATAGCTTTTAAACCAGGATAATGGAACACCGCGGATGCCTAGGTTGTGTAACTTCTTAAGCAAAATAGGAAACGATACAGTGTCGAACGCTTTTGCCAAGTCCAGAAAGACGCCAATGCACTTATTATTTCTATCTAAGTAAGATGAGATAAGGTTAATAAGAAGTGTGGTAGCGTCCTCCGTGGATCGGCTCCGCCTAAAACCGAACTGCCTGTCAGATAAAAGACCGAAGCCTTCAAGATATTTAACCAGCCGTGTATTAACAATCTTTTCCAAGATTTTGGAGAAAGCGCTGAGTAAAGAAATAGGCCTGTAATTCCCGGGAATGTCCTTTGGACCATCTTTGTGAATAGGTGTGATAGAAGCTGTCTTCCAATACTCCGGCAAGCAGCCCGAACTCAAGCTAAGATTGAAGATATGAGTAATTGGATCCATGATGTAACTTTTAACATGCTTCAACAGTTTATTACAAACCCTGTCCAAACCTGGTGCGATTTTGGACGATACAATCAACTTTGCTTTAAAATAATAAACCACCATGGCTGGTTTTACTATAGAGGTCTCTATACCTTTGATTTCCCATCAATCTCAGTAGATGAATTACCAGATCCATTATGGATCTAGTGACATGTTTTTTTCTTGGTAGATATTTTTTTGACAAAACTGGATCTGATGAGATTTTTTTATTGGCAATAGATCTATTTTCAAAAATGTGTTACAGTTATTTTACCTAATGATTATGTCTAGTGTCATTCACTAGATAGAAAGTAAAAAAAATCACGCCAGACTTTTCAAAAGTCTAAGATGAAAGTGTACCTAAGACGAATAATCTATACATATAAAATCCTTTGTCCTGACTGACGGATCAACGCACAGCCTAAACCGCTGATCGTAGAGACCTGAAACTTGGAGGGTGTGTTCTTTGTATGACGTAGGCATCCGATAAGAAAGTATTTTTCGTAGTTCTACTCCTAAGGGGGTAAAAAAGGGGGGCAAAGTTTGTATGGGACAACGTGATTCCTTGGTCCAATCTACTTCAAATTTTGCATAAACATTCTATAACAGAATTGATGGAAGATGTGTTTCGTATTTTATTGAAATTCATCCCTTGACGGGGTTAAAAAGGAGTAGAAAGTTTTTTTGGGGGTGATTTGCTTCGAAGTTGATATCAATACTCCTTAGTGCTTTTGATTTAAATTACTTTTTATTTTGACACAATGTAAACGAAACGAAACTTCAAATTTTGCAAACCATTTGTCTACGTTTGTCAACCACTTCCTGATCTGATCTCTGATAATAACTAATTATATGTATAAGTATTTGCATTTCACCAAGCTTTTGCTTTTACAAGCGCAGCGTGGGACGTCCACCTACGAGATGGACGGACGTTTTGGTGAAGGCCGCAGGTTCAGGGTGGATGCAAGTCGCTTCCAACCGTAATGATTGGGCGTCAATGATGGCCTATGTCCAGCAGTGGACGTCCTATGGCTGAAATGATGATGATGAAGCTTTTATGTGAGTTCAACCTTTTTCGAATAAAATCGAATTGAGTGTTCAAACATCATTGTTGAACTAGCATAAAAGCTTGGTGCAATGCAAATACATATAAAATGCTTTGTCCTGAAGTCCTAAATGACTGACTGGCGGATTAACGCACAGCCTAAACCGCTGTATGCAGAGACCTGAAACTTGGAGGATGTGTTCTTTGTATGACGTAGGCATCCGATAAGAAAGAATTTTCCGGAATTCCCACGGCATAAGGAATATACGGGATGTATATATTTCATCAATTAAGAGTGACCCTATCCCCATAACGAAGATAAACTGTTCAAATTGGGCATGTAAGTAGACTATTAGAATAGGTATAAAGCTAATTTCAATAATTTTGAAAATTCCCACGGGATAAGGATAAATCAGGATTTATATACTCAAAACAACTGGATCCTATCTCCGTAACTACATTTACTAAACTTTTTAAATTCAGTATAAACATAAATGGTCATACATAATAGCAAAAAACTTATTGCAGGATTTTTGGAAATTCCTGTGGGATAGATAATCACTGAAACTTCCGAGCCGATTAAAAAAAATCTTTTACCAGTAAAAAGTTACACTATCCTTTATTGACATAGGCTACCTTTTCCGGGAAAATGCAAAATTCCCAAGGGATAGAAAAAAAAAATCAACTTAGGAGCTCATTTTAAAATGTCTTTCACCAATAGAAAAGATACATTGTCCTTGATAAATGCAAAATTCCCACGGTATACAAAATAGTAAATTTAACTTCGGGGCTGAGTATAAAAAAAAATGACCAATAGAAAGCTACACTATCCTTTATTGGTATAGGCTAGGCTACCTACTATTTATTCGGTAAAATGCAAAATTCCCGTGGGATAGAAAGAAGTGAATATCACTTGAGGGCTGATTTGAAAGTTTCTTTCACCAATATTTACATAGACTACTTTTCTCCGTTAAAAAGCAAAATTCCCACAGGAAAAAAATAAGTGAATTCAACTACGAAGCTGATTTTAAAACTTCAAGGACATAGGCTACTTTTTCTCGGGGAAAATGCAAAATTACCGCGGGATAAAAATAAGCGAAAATTTGCATAGAAATTGCAAATTTGTTGAAATTCCCACGGGATAGAGAATAAACGGGATTTATAATATTCACTAACTGATACTGATGATGATGAAATGATGAAATGATAATAATGATGGATGTTGCCGGTGCCGGATTTTTGTTTTATACAATGAAAGAGATGAAGAAGCTTTACCACAAATTGGAATTCTACGCGGACGAAGTCGCGGGCAAAAGCTAGTTAATGAATAAAATAAATTGGACGAATCAGCGTGATTTTTTTTACATTCTGTCTAATGACACTAGAACATAATCACAAGATCCAATAACTGTAACATATTTTTGAAAATAGATCTATTGCCAGTAAAAAAATCTCATCAGATCCATTTCCGTGAAAAAAATATCTCACTAGATCCATAATGGATCTACTGAGATTGAAGGTTGATTTCGTGTGGTATTTTGCGTATGCAATTTTCTGTTTGTTCCCGCCGAGTCACACCTTGTGACTGTACACTGTGACTCGGTGGGATATTTTTAGAAAATATCCCAACCAGTCACACTAATACCTACTATAGATAGGATAGTTTTTGTTGCCAACGAGTCACACCACTTTTCACACCAATTTACTACACTGGTGTGACTATGGTTCATTTTAGGATCGTTTTCAAAAAAATTGTACATAGTTAACGGCTTCATCAAAACAAAAATCACGATCGCCATTTTTGTGTAACTAAAGTTAGTCATACAAAGTATATGGGTAACTCCGTTACACAAAAATAATGAATTAAATTTTGTTATTAATTAATCCCTTAATTGTGTACAAATTTGTTGAAAACGACTTTATTTATCCGTAGTCACACTGGTGTGACTATCCTTTATTTTACCCGACCCATGGTTACACCAATGCACACCCCAGCCATAATTCAGTCCAGAAAATAGGTAGGTTAGGTTAGTTTCTGCCCGGAGAGCAAACCGCCCAAAAACAGGAGCTCCGTCCGTCGAATTGGTTTAAATTAAATATTTATATTTAGTCAAGGGCGAGTTGGTCCATAGTGGTGTGACTACAGATAAATAAAATGAACCACATTCACAGCAGTGTAGCAAATTGGTGTGAGTACGGATAGGTCATGTTAATTTGTTAGATACCGGGAATTATCCAATGCCAGTTCCAAGTATCGACTTTTTTACGTTACATAGTACTATGTGGTCAGTGACTAAACCATTGATACCAAAAGTGATCTATATCGACCCCCAGGGGTCCACGATAACTGCGAGGGGTCTACGTACGCAAAAAAAAACACAGTTGAAGTCGATTACTTTGCGATAAATCAATATTAAGTAAGCAGGTCTGCCTAAAATTGAAAAACTTGGCCAGTGGTCAAGATACAAAAGTTTGGGCTTATTTAGACTATATGCACACTGGTTTGAGGTTTATTATTTCAAAGAAAACATCAGCATATTCCTTACACTTTAATATAATTATTTCTATTGACATTCTTTCGGTGAACAACTTTCAATGTTGCCAGCTTCAGCGCGTTGCCATCGGTGTGTCTACTCGTCGCGCACGTCGACAGTGAACCGGTACTCCTGGTCGGCGCCGAGATAGGCGTCGCACATGAAGTAGAGGGTGTAGTTGTGGCGGCCGGGCGCGCCGCACACGAAGTCCAGGCGCAGGCGGGCGTTCTTGCCGAGAGATACGCGTTTGATGGACAAGAGACTGTTGGTTTTAGGCGCTCCTATCACCACCCACCAGCCTTCTTCACGTTTCTGTAAAAAATAGATTATTTTAGCCGAAAGACGTCCACTGTTGAACTAGGCCTCCCCTAAAGGCAACAACAAACCGGGAGCGCGGGGCGCCGACGGAGCGTGCCCAGCGCGGTCAATAACACTGAATCTGAGAGAGAGAGAGAGAGAGAGAGAGAGAGAGATGTTTATTTACACATATTCGATACACAGGAAATACAGTTTACATGAAAAGATACAAATAAAAATCATCGAATAGTATAAATTGGGCCCCACTCAGCATAATGTTGCGGCAAGCCGCAACGCTGTTTTTCAGTGGGATTCTGTGTTATTGACCGCGCTGGGCACGCTCCGTCGACGCCCCGCGCTCCCGGTTCGTTGTGGCCTTCAATGCCGCTGCTGTTCCCACCCTTTAATCCGTTTTCATAATTGCGGTATCGTAATTGGCTCCGTATAAGGAATTTATTATTCGCTGTTTCATAATTAAGAGGGTTTATACCTGCTGAGCTGGCAACGTTGCATTTTTGATAGTTTTTCCCGATTATTCCATGAAAATTCTAATTATAGGCGGAATAGTTTTTGTATACGTGCAAGTAGACAGTTGAATAAACTAACGAGGGAGCTTGATATAGACGTGTTTAATGTTAACACTGACACCTTGAGACGTACTCTGGTGAATCAATTCTTTGAGAGCGTGCATTGAGCGTTGTACCGTACTGTAGATTGAGTGTGTTGAGTTAGAGACTTGAATATTTTTTCTCCACCGCTAAAATAGTGTTAAATAGTGCTGAATCATTTGTCACTAAGCTAAGTAGTTCTTTTTTTCTTCTCTTTTTTCTTTTGTGTGTGTCCGAAGGGACTCTGTGTGGGCATACTGCCTTATTGTTACTCTGTAACTGTCGGCGAGAACCTGTAATTGGCTTTCTGTATTTAATATAATTTTTAAGATGTATAAACAAGCTGTTGGTTCTCCATAAATAAATAAATAAATAAATAAATAAATAAATAAAGTTGAACGCAAAATTAAAAATGTTTTGTATACAAATTGTTCTAATATATAAGTTAATGTGTCTACTGCAATGATAAGTCGCGATAGACTTTTATTTTCTTTAAAAAAAATTTTCTTTAAAAAGCCATTTCAAATTAGCAACGTTTACGGTCCAAAATCGAATGACTTGACAGGGTTGTCAAATGGTTTGAGAGCTACTTCGTAATGTTGTGTTACCTGCGGGAAGAAGGGTGCGATGACGGGCCCGACGACGTCGTCCTCTCGCTCCAACGACACTTCGACCACGATCGGTCTGCCCACGCGCAGGTGGCGTTCGTCTATCACCTGCATACAGACATAATGGCTTTGCATACTACTGATAATATACACGTGAAAGTTCATGTTGTTTAAGAGGATACGATGCGCACCATTTCCCCATACAAACGTAGTCCCCTGTTTCCTCCCTGGATAATGGCTTTAGAGCCAAATTTTTTTTACTGTGTAATCTGTATCTACCACAGCTATGCCCCTATGTTTCGTTTTTTCCATATTTCAATTAACATAAGAAATATGAGCTTTCAAAAACTTAAAAAATTGCCCAATTTCAACGTCATTTTCAGACACTCATCAGAAAAGAATCCCTCATATAAACTAAAAAACGAAAACCTAGGGGCATAGCTAAATCTGTCCTCTAATTATTTTTGAAAAAAATTATTTTAGTGGTCCAGTTTTCGAGAAGAAAACAGGGGACTACGAAATGCTGTTTTGATCAATTTTACGCGCCTAATAACGGTCTGAGCTGCAGTTGTCCCGCTCTAGCTGTACACGGAGGGGTTCGGGCGAGACAGCGACATTTCATTAAAATACCTATTTCTCAAAAGTCTCTCAGCCATCGTATCCTCTTAATCTTTCACACTAAAACGGAGATACAATACAATATTTATTCGAATTATTTTTTTAATGGCGTCAACATCCCTTTTACGCGAAACCATAGACTCGTGTTTCTCACCTCATAAGTGAGCTCCACGTTGGGATAACGGTTGCAGAATCGGGCGACGTCTGCCATTTCCGCCGGCGCCAGTTGGAGCAGCTTGGCTCGCGCGTTATCTTCCAGCTCCATGACATCGAAGACTGTCTCTACGCCCTGGAAACAAGAACAATGTCAGGCCAAGCACGATTCAATGGAGAGGACTGGCAATGTCCACACCTTTTTGACGTGACAACGTGTAATAAATCGATGAACGCCGGCTGCACGCACGAAAAAGGATGACGCAATGTAACGTACATGTACAATCGGCCCAGACGCCAGCTTGACACCTTAAAGGCCCAGTTTGCGTGCAGTAGCTAGACATCTGTCCATACCAATCCATACCAATGAACTTCAACGGCTGCAAGCAAATTTGTTTTGACACTGGCAAGCTGACGCTTGGGCCGATTGTACGTACAGATCAGTGAACGCCAGTATGTACAAGAGAACAGCGAACGCCAGGATGTACAATCTTAGTACTATTGATTTTGCCGTAAGATCACCGTTTTCAAGATATTTGACAAAACACCGGTTCTCGTCCGATCACCGAGGTTAAGCAACGTCGGGCGCGGTCAGCACTTGGATGGGTGACCGCCTGGTTTCTTTTTTGTTTTTTGTATGTTTTGTTAAACTATCGTCCGTAAACCGGCTTTACAGACAACCGGTTTTTCGATTTTCGTTAAATTCCTGGCCCTGTAATTTGGCTCCGAGCATTGACACATCCACGTCCGTCCGACGCAGTGTAGTTAGGCCACCAACAAGACGATACCTCCTAAGTCTACTGGTGTAACTGCATAATGGTGATTTTACAGTAAAGACTGTATCATTTCGATACAATACGGTCTAAACTGTAAAATCACCATTAAAATAAAAAATAAATATTAGGGGACAATCTTACACAAATCGACCTAGTCCCAAACTAAGCAAAGCTTGTACTATGGGTATCTAGACGACGATAAACATACTTATATAGATAAATAAATACTTAAATACATAGAAAAAATCCATAACTCAGGAACAAATATTCGTGCTCATCACACAAATAAATGCCCTTACCGGGATTTGAACCCAGGACCTCTTGCTTCGTAGGCAGGGTCACTACCAACTAGGCTAAAGCGGTCGTTATGCAGTTACACCAGTATACTTAGGAGGTATGATAGAGCGACGACCTGCAGCCGTGTTGTCTAACACGCGGACGCTTGCTTTCGCATTCACTATTTCTTTCTATCAAACGGCGTAAGATGGCGACAGAAAGAGACGGTAAAAGCGATGGCAAGAGCTCGTGCGTTAGACAATACAGTCTCGCGTCTAGGTTGCGGAACGCGTTGCGGAACCATGGGGGAGCCCTATGTTAGCTGATAATCAGACATAGGGATTTAGGGGGCAGTTTTTAATGACAGGTAAGGAGGTCCTTTATCGATGAACTCAACTATCGACGATTTTCCCATATAATAGTGATAGCTCTAAGTTTTTTTTGTAAAAATATATTTTTATGGACAGTATAAAAATGAAACAATATAATAAATATATTCTCTTCTTCTTTATCCTCGTAAGGCCCACGTAAAATTTCGACTATCATAATTTGAAACTTATTGTCTGTCAATCAAGACAAGTTGACATTTGCTTAAAATAAAATAAATAAAATAAATATCACGGGACAATTCACACCAATTGACCTAGTCCCAAAGTAAGCTAGGAAAGCTTGTGCTATGGGTACTAGGCAACGGATAAACATACTTATATAGATAGATACATACTTAAATACATATTAAACACCCAAAACCCGAGAACAAACATTCGTATTTTCCATACAAATATCTGCCCCGACACGGGAATCGAACCCGGGACCTCAAGCTTCATAGTCAGGTTCTCTAACCACTAGGCCATCTGGTCGTCTAACATTATGTATTAAACATTATGTCTGTTTTGACATTATGTATTAAATTTAGCAAGTTGGGCCTTACGACTATATTGTAAATATTATATAGTGCAATGGTACTCTTTACCCAGCTATCATTTAAAAACCTTTATATGCTTTGTGTAAACTTTAACATATTTGTCTCCGAAATAAAAACATACAAAATAATACAATCTTCAAACAAAGCTGGGGGCGATCACTAACATACGCGAAAAAATCGTCGATAGTCGAGTTTCATCCATAAAGTAACTCCTTAACTGTCATTAAATTTTGCCCCCTAAATCCCCCCTAAATCCCTGTCTGCTGATTATTGCCATCAACACGAACTCACCTTCTCGGCGGCTCTCGCCAGCAGCTCGCTATCAGCGTGGGGCAGTTGGCGAAGGTAGGAGTCCTTGGCCCACATGGCCTGAGTGACCATTTGGGCCAGTTCCATGGCCGCCACGGCGGGAGCGAGCCAGCCGCTTGAAGAGACGACGTCCACACACGCTTGGATGAGACGGATCGCCTGAAACAATGTAAATCAAAATAGCATACAATGCGCTAACACTTATAAGGAATAGCGGGAAGATAATCGACTGTTTATGAAAATATAGCCATCGCCTGAGAAATAAATGTGGTCTGTATTTCCAGATAAATACTTATAACCCAGGGCTCTTCAAGGTTAGAGTGAATAAGCTGTTACTGAACCAGTAACATACACCTTTGGCCGCATCTGCACTTCGTGGGTCAGTTTTATGTAAAAAAAAAAAAAAAACTTTAAAATATTGCATTGTAAAATGAACTCTATGCAAAAGCATTTATATTCGAAACGGTTGAATACAGAACTACCGGACGCTACTCGTACGATCAAATAAAAAGGAGGATAGGCAGATTTGTAAGGACTCTGGCCTAAGGACAAATAACGACAAGCCATATATCATTAGAAAGGTTTTTCATATTCTACAACTTTTTATATGGCGGGAAATCTCGAAGTGCTGTGTAAGAAAATGGTGTGGCAAGATAAAAAAACAAAATTATCATCATCATCAGCCTATGTTCGTCCACTGCTGGACATAGGCCTCTCCCATGGCACGCCACTGAGCACGATCCTCGGCCATTCTCAACCAGCTGTTGCCAGCCGCCTTGCGAAGATCATCGCTCCACCGAGTCTGAGGACGTCCCACGCTACGTTTGCCAATCCGTGGTCTCCACTCAAGAACTCGTCTACCCCAACGGTTATCGGTTCTTCGGGTTATATGGCCTGCCCATTGCTACTTCAGCGTGCTGATGCGTCGGGCTATGTCGATAACTTTGGTTTAAAAAAACAAAATTATAACACAAAATAATCGACAGTTACAAAACCTTCATAATCAAATCAATAAAGCTATACAGGAACATAATAGTATCGAAAAACTTACATAATAGTGTCAACTCAAACTACCTTGATGCAGCGATAACTTTTGTCAACAAACATTCAAACATTCGGGACTGCCTGTCATAGTAAAAGTTTTAGAACTTTATATTCTTTTCATAGTTTCCTCTGGTTTTTTCTATACCGTGGTAATTCCTCACTTACCGCTAAGGACCGGAGCCGGTTACTATTAAAGGGGTATTGGATAGGGTATTTTAAAGATTTTTTTTTACTAACCCGATCAATTTGGTAAGCGTATCATCGGGCTACCCGAGAGAAAGTCTGAGCTTAATAACATAGTTCATCCTGGTAAGCGCTTACCAAAACTAAAAACCACAGAAATAATAATAAAGAGGATAGAAGTGCCTTAGACGCGTGACCTTGGCGCCGCGCTTGTGACTCGTAGGTCACAAGCGCGCGACTTGTGGCTCAGTGCTATTTGAAACGTGGGTATGATAACAAGTGCTTTAAAATGGTGTTTTGCAGCATTAGCAATTGCGGAAACTCGTCCACACTGTGTAATTACACTAATAAGGGGATTACATTTCATTGGTATGTATTAATTTAATGTAATAATGCGGTTTATATCAAAATACAACTTGAGAAAATATTTCATTATGAAATATTGGTTTACACGTTATTAATACGAAACTTCATATACCATTGTTACTCATGCCCATAAAAACGCAGATCGTTTTGAATTATACGCAGCAATGTAAAGTAATTTTTGATAACCCTTCTGTCTTGCACAAAAGTTCGTGGTACGGACAAAAAAACAGGTTACGACTAGTACAGACATAATGCCGACGCGGCCAATAAAGAGCGCCATTGTGTAAATGTGGGTATGACTTACGTTGAGTGTTATTTAACGCTATCTGTAAGGTGTAAGGTTTATATTTGTTTGTAAGCAAAATTATTAGTAATTGTGTGCGTGATTGCGTAGTACGGTTCCGGTCTTTTGCGTGTGTGCATTAACACAGTAAGTAGAGGGGATGAAGCAGCGACACGAGTTCCGGAAGAAAATAGGAACTAAGGCATTTCTATCCTCTTTATTATTATTTCTGTGCTAAAAACCCTTAATAGGGTTACCGTATTCCGTGATTTTAAAACGCGATCAAGCTATTTTAAACTTTTAAGTACAAAGCATTCGGTCCAGACTCGATCTTCAGTGTAAATAGGTAAAATGCCGCCATGAAATAGCAATCGCCTGCCTTAGTGCGTGAAAAAGAGAGGAGAAAAGGGTAACCCTGTTAAATGGTAAGTGGTTAAATAATCAAGTTAGGGGCCATCCATAAATTACGTCACACATTTCGGGGCGATTTTCATAGTAATAAGTGTGACAAAGGGGGGAGGGGTCCAAATTGATCGAAATTGGTGTGATGTAATTTATGGATGGCCCCTTATCTGCACCCTATTCGACTCGGAAACCATATAGAAAACGGTTAACCCTATTCAAAACGGTTTCCGTAATGATAGTTTGGGGGTAGTTACAATAGAGAGATCTCTCTCCAGGCAGATGTTATGCCTGGGGACCGAAGTCCAATGGATGAAAGTTGGAAGTTGTATTCATGCAGCCGAGTTGAGACACTTCGATAGCGCGATGCGGGATTGTAGAAATTAGTTTCTTATGTGATGACTAGATGGCGCTAGTAGTCGCTACAATAGGCTTAGCACAACGATAAGCTTACCATATCATAGGGTAACCGTTTAATAGGGTTACCCTGTGAGAAGGCTTAAGCAAATGAAGGGGGTTTCCGGTCCTCGCTTACCGCCCTAGCACAATGCAGTATCACGCACCTTGGTCAGCACTTGGTGCGTGTCCTGCTGCAGCTCCTGCGGCAGCTGCGTGCGCGAGAGATGCGCCTGCATCAGCACGTGCGCCTTCACGTGCGGGTCGTTGTACTTGACGGCGCCCGTCGCCGACGCCGGCTTGTGCGGCACCCTGCCACATGACACATTGTATACTTCGTTTTTGCCAGCATCAGAGACAGGGTAAACAATCTTGATGAGTCATTTCGTTGAAAAAAGTATTGAAAAAAATATTGACTATACTATAGATGTTTAGGTACTTAACTAAGTGTAAACAAACATGAACAACCAACAGTTATGGGGCATTTCTATTTTTCGTTGTACCCAAAATTAAGAAATTGTTAACAGGGAGTTAAAATTAGTCCGTTTGGTTACGCACTTTTTCAAGCTTATACAATAAAAAAAACGTAACAAATCGTGTCCGTCGTGTTGTCGTGTCGTCGTGTCGTCGTGTCGTGGTGTTAAACAATGTTTAACAAGTAGTGAAGAGTTGTCCAGTTTGTTACGTTTTTTTTTATTGTAAAGACTTGATAAAATGCGTAACCAAACGGACTAATTTTAACTCCCTGTTAACAATTGCTTAATTTTGAGTAGGTACAGCGAAAAATATAAATGCCCTATGGCGTCGGGTTAACCAGCCAAACGCAATATTTGTAATTGACTTTCACGCGTCGCACTATCGACGTACTCTTTAGTTTACTCGCATGATAAATTATTAAGCGACTAAACCACAGAAATAATAATAAAGAGGATAGAAGTGCCTTAGACGCGTGACCTTGGCGCCGCGCTTGTGACTCGTAGGTCACAAGCGCGCGACTTGTGGCTCAGTGCTATTTGAAACGTGGGTATGACAACAAGTGCATTAAAATGGTGTTTTGCAGCATTAGCAATTGCGGAAACTCGTCCACACTGTGTAATTACACTAATAAGGGGATTACATTCCATTGGTATGTATTAATTTAATGTAATAATGCGGTTTATATCAAAATACAACTTGAGAAAATATTTCATTATGAAATATTGGTTTACACGTTATTAACACGAAACTTCATATACCATTGCTACTCATGCCCATAAAAACGCAGACCGTTTTGAATTATACGCAGCAATGTAAAGTAATTTTTGATAACCCTTCCGTCTTGCACAAAAGTTCGTGGTGCGAACAAAAAAACAGGTTACGACTAGTACAGACATAATGCCGACGCGGCCAATAAATGGCGCCGTTGTGTAAATGTGGGTATGACTTACGTTGAGTGTTATTCAACGCTATCTCTAAGGTGTAAGGTTCATAATTGTTTGTAAGCAAAAATATTAGTAATTGTGTGCGTGGTTGCGTAGTACGGTTCCGGTCATTTGCATTTGTGCATTAACACAGTAAGTAGAGGGGATGAAGCAGCGACACGAGTTCCGGAAGAAAATAGGAACTAAGGCATTTCTATCCTCTTTATTATTATTTCTGTGGACCAAACTAAAGTGTATGTTGATAGTGCGACGCGTGAAAGTCAATTACAAATATTACGTTTGGCTGGTTAACCCGACGCCACAACTGTTGGTTGTTCATGTTTGTTTACAATTAGTTAAGTACCTAAACATTTATAGTATATTACTCATGAAACCAAAATAATGTAAATAACCATTCCTTGCTAATTGTTACATATTTGATGTGATTTATTTTTCAAAAGTGTTTTTCAATAAAAAGACACTTCAAGATCGCTTAACTTCTTTCTAATGCTAAAAAAACGAAGTATACAATAAGTGCATAAAATGCGTCTTAACAAACGAACCGTTCATATCCACCAGAACGTCAGGCGAGGGTAAAATTTCTTTTGATTTTTGTTTCGATTGTGACGAAATTGAACAGCAACATCCATACTAATAATATAAAATGCGAAAGTATGTCTGACTATCTGTTATCTCTTCACGTTTCTGTGGTTACTGAACCGATTTAGGTGATATTTGGGTGGTGGATTGCTTGAGAAATAGTTTAGAGTCCCGGGAAAGGGATATAAAAATAAATATCACTGCACAATTCACACCAATTGACCTAGCCCCAAAGTAAGCAAAGCTTGTGTTATGAGTACAAGATCCGGGTAAACATCTGTTAGATCACATCTATTCGGAACGCGCTACGCGCTCCTCGAACGCGATGCCATGACAGCGGCTGTCATATTCGGCGGCAAAAGCTCGAGCTGTCACTTGACACACGGTTCGCGGCGTCAACGTTCCTTATCGAAAAATTACACATATATTAAATCTTTTCTTACAATACTTATATAGATAGGATAGATACATACTTGTTGGCGAGCGCCTTGATGATGTTCTCCTCGCGATGCCGGATGCAGAGCTCGGAGTACTCCGCGGCCGAGGAAATGATCTCCAGCAGCCCTCGGATCTTGGTCTTGCTGGTCAGCGACAGGCTGAACAGCTCTGCGAAAGAATGCAACCAGTCAGCCATTGATGACCACACTCGAAAGCTTTTTAATCTTGCTAATATTCCTTTCGCTATCGTAGATTCGCTAGGCATTGCAAATAATGTACTAGATTTGCCTAGTTTTGTTAATTTTGTAATCATCATCCCAGCCTAATATACGTCCCACTGCAGGGCACAGGCCTCCTCTCAGACTGAGAGGGGTTGGGCCGTAGTTCCCACGCGGGCGCAGTGCGGATTGGGAACTTCACACACACCATTGAATTTCTTCGCAGGTGTATGCAGGTTACCTCACGATGTTTTCCTTCAACGTAAAGCTCATGGTAAATTATAAATGTAATTTCGCACATAAATTCCGAAAAACTCAAGAGGTGCGAGCCGGGATTTGAACCCACGACCCTCTGCTTGTGGGGCCATAGGTCAAACCACTAGGCTACTACGGCTTTTTTCGTAATAATAATATAAAACACCAGTTATGTAAAAAAAAAAACATATATTTTACAAAAATAAAATTTCTACTATTTGCGGCTGTTTGCCCCTTGGCGTTATTGTCTTGGTCTTAGACGAAGATTTTACATTATGCACTACAGCATAAAAAGCCATTTTATGCAGCATTATCTTAACATAAAGAACAACTTTATCATCGTCCTAGCCCATTGTTCTATATCGACTCCGTATAAAGTAACTCGAATAAAGTAAATGCCCAATATTTTAGACTATCGCGGTCATTACTAATATTATGAGTTGAAATCGGGTTTTGTCCCGCGTACCTAGATTTCAGAGAAGCCCGATATTTCAGCACAGTTGCCGTCGTCAGTTGGTGTTGTCGTCTCGTGATCATGGCACATGCAACTGTGCCGAAATATCGGGCTTCTCTGAAATCAAGGTACGCGGAACAAAACCCGATTTCAACTCATAAAATAAGTAAATGCCCATTCTGCGTCTAAGATCCCTTCCGCACCTAACAAAAGAGCTGATAACTTTGAAACGGCTGAACCAATTTTAATGAATTATGTCTAACAAACTAAAAACCATCGCCAAGAAACCTGCTTTCAAATAAAAAAGCCGCATCCGAATCGGTTCATCCGTTTAAGAGCTATGATGCTACAGACAGTAACACACACACACACACACAATCGTGTTTGCCGATAGCTGACATTCTATATTGCAGAAAATATGTAACTGTAATGTTTCTCTTGTATCCCGTTCTGTTTTTGTTTTATTTGCCGTCATTAAAATTTTTCCTTTTCTTTTTAATTATACCCTACTACCCTACTACCCTACTACTATACTACCCTAGCATTATAGGCGATTTAGTATTTACTGTAAGCCTGTAAATGAGTCGTTTTCAAAAAATTTGTACACAATTAAGGGATTAATTAAAAACAAAGTTTAATTAATTATTTTTGTGTAACGGAGTTACTCATATACTTTGTATGACTAACTTTCGTTAAAACACAAAAATATTGCGATCCTATTTATGTCAATTATATTAATAATTAAATAAATAAATAAATAGCGGTCCAACTTATAACACCCCTCTTTTTGTGTGGTTTTAAAACTAGAGTACAGCTGTCCACTCACCGATGGTGGTATAGTTGATGTAGTAGTAAGAGGCGATCATGCCCAGGTTGAGCGGCTGCAGGTCCATCTCCTCCTCCACGGCGATGCACTTGGACTGCTCCAGGTCCGTCAGGGTGCTCTCCACCAGCTCAGACAGGTGGTCCGAGAGGTGCCTGCCGCAACATCCAATATTAATATACACACGATGATTATTATCAAGGAGCGGTATTTTTCATAGCAAAAATCAAACATCAAAGGGATTGAACATAAGTTTTATCGACTCTCGATAAATATTTCAGCAAATAGTAGGTACTTTTAAAATAGCACTTTTTAAGTTAATTACAATTAAAATATAAAACTTTAAACGGAAATGCAACGGAACTAAAATATAATCTTCATTCAAAATAACAATCGAAATCTATTTCTGTATTTATCGCATTTTCTTCATCTTCTCTGTAGTAATAGAGAATTGTCATAATTTTTTCTACTCGTATATTGTGACCCTTTAAATTGGTCCTGTTATCATTGTAGATCCATTTATAGCTTGAGAAAGAGTGTTCTACCTCCGTTGATGTAAGTAAGGGATGTTTTTTATCCATTTGTTAATCGTTTTTCTTTTAGGATTAACCATTTTAATAACACGGGAATGACTTAGAAAAACTCAAGCGACACAAATGTCATATGTGACGTTGACGCGATTTATTTAAATATGGAGGTGCAAGTCGCTTATCAAAGAGGTCAAATGTTACAAATAATGTTAAAAGGCGATAACAAGCGAAGAGTCGATTCGATAACATCGATAACTGGAATAGTCGATACAACTTATGTTCAATCCCTTTGATGTTTGATTTTTGCTATGAGAAATTCCGCTCCTTGATTATTATTCCGTGATCAGGAACCAGTTTGACTAGATCATTATGCGGTCGGGATCACTTTTAAGTTTAACTCGCAGTTACATGAAACAAAAGGGAACGTATCAAAATATATAAAGTTTAAAACGAATAATGGTCGAAACACATAATGGTCATAATAATACAAACTAAATTCTCCATGAAACTATTGATTAATTAAACGAACTTTTTTTAATCGTGTAACCTACAGATATTTACATGCAATGTATGTATACAGGGTGTACTCGTAATCGTCAAGTGTAGCCAGGCGATTATTCCGTAAATATAACAGATATTAGAACACTTCAAACTGATATCGAAAGTGCCTTACCCAGTGAGTAAAATTACATGAAGGCCCTTTCCTCCCGGTTGGTCGACACCTCTGGGGACCCAAGAGCTGGCGCATATTTATCCCAACGGATCGCACTTGCGGTCCAAAGGGGTAATTCGGCCAGCATCATGGGAACCCTGCCACAGTCAGATCTTTTGGACGGGGTATTCTTTTTATAATTTTTATTTTTATAGTGACACGTACATATTTAGTTAATTTTACTTAGGTAAGTTATCTTTATTTTCTTTTTAACTGTTAATTTCATGTCTTTATGTTATTTTATTTTATTTAATATAATAAATTGTAACTAAGGAATAAGTTGGCAATAAAATAACTAGGTACTTTTATTAAAAAAAAGTTATTAATGTAATCTACAGATTGGTTTAGGTTAGGTTAGGTTTATTTTATGAAAATCCTGTAGAGTCGAGACTTTCCAAGAAAATTGCTTTATATCAAATGACCATTATGTATTTCGTCCATTATTACTTTTAAACTTTATATATTTTGATACGTACCCTAACAAAACGTTTTTTTTGATATAATGATTATTCAGAAAATCACTTTTTGGGTGAATCAACTTTTTTGTGTTCCAGGTGAAACTTCATAATGTTTCATAGAAAAATGCTTAGGTCGTCGAAGGGACAAAATTTGTGTAACCATAGCAACGGGCGGCACTAAAAAGTTGATTCTCCCTTTTAATTAAAATCATTGTCACCCTACACATGAATTAGTCTATGAGCTTAAAACCTCATTGACAAGTTAGTTTACGACCGCTTTAGCCTAGTTGGTAGTGACCCTGCCTACGAAGCAAGAGGTCCTGGGTTCAAATCCCGGTAAGGGCATTTATTTGTGTGATGAGCACGAATATTTGTTCCTGAGTTATGGATGTTTTCTATGTATTTAAGTATTTATTTATCTATATAAGTATGTTTATCGTCATCTAGTACCCATAGTACAAGCTTTGCTTAGTTTGGGACTAGGTCGATTTGTGTAAGATTGTCCCCTAATATTTATTTATTTATTTGTTTAGTATCAAGCTGTTTACCTGTGTGTAACTCCCTGCAGATTGTAATAATTAGGGTTCTGTGTGAGCCGCCGATACAGGAACGTCCATGTGAGGTAATCTACGGCATCCTAAAAAAATAATCATAATTTAGTATACAAATAAAAATGGAACCACATGATAAATAAATTCTCTTTTTTTTACCCTCGCAAAAGTAAAACCCACGTCAAATTTTGATTATCATAATTTGAAACTTATTGTCAATCAAGAAAAGTTGACATTTGCTTTGACATAAGTATTACATTTAGCATGTTGGGCTTTGCGAGTTTAAGATTTGTAAATATTTTATAATGCAATGGTAGTACCCAGCAGCTATCGTTTAAAATATGCTTTGTATAAACTTCGAAATAAGACTTACAAAATAATACATACTTACAAACAAAGCTGGGGGCGATCACTAGTATATAGGAAGCGTCGATAGTTGAGTTTACCGATAAAGGAACTCCCCATCTGTCATTAACTTTTGCCCCCTAAATTCCTTTGTCTGGTAATGACAGCTGTAATTATATATTTACCTGTTTATTTTCGATAGTCTTTGTGACTATCTCCGCGTTGATGTGATCGTGTAGTCTGTGGTCCAGATGGCTCTGTAATTCAATTAAATCAATATCAAGTTAAAATCGTTAGAATGACATAGGTTACCGTCGACGGCCATACTCCTACGTATGAAACAGTTTCCCAGATATAAAAAACCGGCCAAGTGCGAGTCGGACTCGCGCACGAAGGTTTCCGTACCGTTATCTATAAAAACGGCAAAAAAATCACGTTTGTTGTATGGGAACCCCCTTGAATATTAATTTTATTCGGTTTTTTAGTATTTTTTGTTATAGAGGCAACAGAAATACATCATCTGTTAAAATTTCAATTGTCTAACTATCACGGTACATGAGATACAGCCTGGTGACAGACGGACGGACATTGGAGTCTTAGGAATAGGGCAACATATTATCACGAGATCATATAACTCACATTTTCAATCACTACTTTTTTGCAATCGGTACTTCATGTAGCTGTGTGTAATCATTCGCCTCAACTCTCGTGGCGAGACCTATACATCCGTGAGCCATAACAGTTGTGTACTACTGTAAATGAACTGAAACAATTACTTTGTTCACCCGCGACCTTACGATAATTACGTTTATGCAAGAAATGTGTGTTCATGCAGTTCCTCCACCTCCACACTGTACGAACACACGCAAATCACATAAACCCAACCATTACCACCACCAAGCTACACTGACGCGTTTCGAACTCAACCAGAGCTCATCCTCAGAGCACCAGAACCGTATGCTAAACCACCAAATGTTAAACTCTCTCTAAACTCTGTTATGTTATGTTTAACATTTGGTGGTTTAGCATACGGTTGTGGTGCTCTGAGGATGAGCTCTGGTTGAGTTCGAAACGCGTCAGTGTAGTTTGGTGGTAGTGATGGTTGGGTTTGTGTGATTTGTGTGTGTTCGTACAGTGTGGAGGAACTGCATGAACACGCATTTCCTGCATAAACGTAACTATTGTAAGGTCGCGGGTGAACAAAGTAATTGTTTCAGTTCATTAATATGGACCTCCGCAAAGTAACGCCTGATGCAATAAATTACTACTTAAAATGAAATTTTAAGTTTAGAAAAAAGATATAATAAATGTGTTATGCTAAAAGGTGACTATGTCGAAAAATAAAATTACATTTAGTAAAAGTTGTTTATAACATACTCATTCTCACTTTTTATTGAACGCCCCTAGTATAATGCATTGTTTTATTGGTATTGCCGATGTCGGTGCGTGCGGTGCAGCGCACTGCGTAATTCCGCCCTCATGATTAAGAATAGTATTCAATAACAAAGGGCCGCGGCGCGCTGCGCCTACGCAGCCGGCACCGGGTTTGAATTTTTAATAAAACCGGACAAGTGAGTGTCGGAACCGTATTAATTTAAGTACCTAGTGAGAGTTATAAACCTTCTGCCAACAAACTGCTGTGCAGTTTGGCAGATGTATTTTAACATAAGTATTTCTGTACTTCTTTTGTTTGTTTTTGTAAAAAAAAAAAAAAAAAAATGTGACTCACCTCTAACGGCAGACAGTCAAGCAGCAGCTTGGTGAAGAAAGTCTTGTGGTGCGCTCGGCACATGAGCACAGCGACCGAATGTTCGTCCTCGAGCGGCCGGCACGCTCGCCCGAGCATGTGCAGCACCTGAGTGATCGGGTACTGTTCGTACGTGTGCAGCTTGCCGTTGTACCTAGAAATAGTTTATCATTTATTAAACAATTTCTCAGGCGCGTTATACGTAGCAGCAGCAACAGCGTACTGAAAGTCATAGCCGACTGTGGGGATTGTCCACTGATCGGACATATGATTAAAATTACAAAATCTCCTTTAGAAATAAGTTACTAACATAGTCGTAACGATTTTTGCTAACCAATATTGGATCAAAATAAAAAAAATATTTATATTTAATATTTATTTATTTATTATTGGTAAAGTACGGTCGCGGTGTACAAAAAAATTTCGCACAACGACCTTCACTACTTGTCTCTGTCCCTCGCACGTAATTATTTTCCGTCGCATCCTTACAAATTCAAATGTGCGAGTGCAATGGCGAATATTTACTTACAAGCGACAGAGACACATAGCGACAGGTCATTGTACGATATTCTTCGTGCTTCGCGACCGTGCTTCAATTTAATCTAAACAACCTGGCGAAGGAGATGGATATTGACATATTCAAGGCAAGGCAAAGATTGGTGGTGAGGTGCTTTTATTGAGAAAGAAAAATTAGTCTTTCAAGCGGGATGGTCCTTCGAGCCGGATGGTCCTTCGAACCGGACACCGCTGCACACTTTATCATCTAAAATGTACTCACACGTGCGTGTCGCACACAATGACAGTGTGCACGTGCGCGGCGAATGCCCACGCGAGCTCGGCGGCGACCACGCAGAGCTGCACGCAGCCCGACGAGACTAGCTGCTGCACCAGGCGCCGGTCGTTCGGTTCCACGCCCTCGTGGAGGTAGGCGACGCCCGCCGCCAGGGTTTCCTTCAGCATCTGTAAGGGGAGACGAGGAGTCAGTCTCATCCACATCCATACTAATATTAAATGCGAAAGTGTTTCTGTCTGTCTGTTACCACTTCACGCTTAAACCGCTGAACCGATTTAGATGCAATTTGGTATGTAGGTAGTTTGAGACCCTGGGAAGGACACATAAATGTTATTTTTCGGAAAATTGGATTTTTCCCGTGGGATAACGAATTCTTTGCTCGCGCTGGAATCAACGACCGTGGAGCGGCCATAATAATGCTTAGGCTAATAAATTGGATTTCGTACAGAGGAGACAATCTTCCGCATGTCTAGTATTGTGGTCTCGCGCGACCCACCTTGTCGCTGATGCGGTCCTGGAAGGGCTGCATGAGATCGGGTTAGCCCTGCGCTGGAGTCGATGACCTCGGAACAGCCATAAACCACGCGTCTTTCATACAGACTAAAGCGGTCTTCTGTAGTTGCAGTACTGTGGTCTCGCGCGACCGGCCTTGTCGCTGCTGCGGTCCAGGAATGGCTGCATGAGTCCAGGTTTGGCTCGCGCTAGAGTAGACAACCTCGGAATAGCCACAAACCACGCGTCTTTCGTAGACTAAAGCGGTCTTCTGTAGTTGCAGTACTGTGGCTCGCGCGACCCACCTTGTCGCTGATGCGGTCCAGGAATGGCTGCACGATACCAGGTTTGGCTCGCGCTAGAGTAGACGACCTCGGAGCAGCCATAAACCACGCGGCTTTCGTACGGACCAAAGCGGTTGTAATATTGTAGTCTCTCAAGTGATGGCTTGCCTTGTTACTGATGCGGTCCAGGAAGGACTGCATGAGGTCAGATTTAGCTCATGCTGGAGTAGACGACCTCGGAGCGGGCCTTAAGCGAAGGCGGTTTTCGTACAGACCAAAGCGGCTGTGGTTGAGCGTGCACACGCCTCGTCGCTGATCCGGTCCAGGAAGGTCCGGTTAAGGCCGGCGCCCACTGACGGCATGGCACGGCGTGGCATTTTATTACTATCAAGTTATTTTTAAACTTATTTCAATTAGTTTAGAATTCATGTTACTTTATTTCGATACCACGATGCCGCGACGTCCTGAGGGCCGACGCCACGCATAACCAATAAAGTAACATGAATTCTAAGCTCATTGAAATAAGATTCAAAATAACTTGATAGTAATAAAATGCCACGCCGTGCCATGCCGTCAGTGGGCGCCGGTCCTTAGTCCCGCGCAGGAGTCGATGACCTTAGAGTGACCATAAACCACGCGTCTTTCATACAGACCAAAGGGGTCTTCTGCACTTAAAGTATTGTGGTCTCACGCTACTCGCCTTGTCGTTGATTCTGTCCGGAAAGGACTGCATGAGTTCAGATTTAGCTTGCGCTGGAGTAGAGCGGGCCCTAAGCGAAGGCGGCTTTCGTTCAAAGGTCAAAGATCCAAAAGTGGTTCAAAGGTCTCCTGCACTTGTACTATTGTGCTTGAGCAAGCGATGGCTTACCTCGTCGCTGGTCCGGTCCAGGAACAGTTGCATGACATTTGGTAAGCCCTGCGCCGCTGGTGTCATGACCTTGGAGCGGCCTTAAATGAAGGCTGCTTTCGTGCGAACCAAAGCGCTCTCCTGTAGTTGTAGTTGGAGTACCCACCTTGTCACTGGTGCGCTCCAGGAAGGGCTGCATGAGGTCTGGCTTGGCGTGCAGGAAGCGCGCCGCGTTGCCGTGGGCGGCGGCCAGGGCCAGCAGGTCGGCAGCCAGCAGGCGCGAGTCGCGGCGCGTCGGCACGAATACGGCGGCCGGCCGCGCGCCCGCGTGACGCAGGATCGCGTTGTAGATCGGCTTCGTCATCGAGGACAGACGGGACGCCGCGTGCGGGATGTTAAAGCCCTGAAGAGAAAAATAAACATCTATAGTAGATTGTTGTAGAGGCTAGATAGTAAGCAACAGATAGACGAGCGGAGACTCTCGAAAATACGAGCCCATCTATTGCACTTTCGGCCGAGGCTTAACACAGTGGTTTTCACGACTACTGCGAGGAAATAAAAATCAATTCTTATAATGAACGTGTAAGCAAAAAAAGAATTCAAGTAAAAACGCGTATTCCCTTTGTTTGTTTACCCCGTTGTTTGTAGCCGCTGACCGCTCGTCGTAGCTCGCCACAAAGTACACTATATCACTTTAAAGCAGACATAAGGAGCTGACAGGCCATGACTAGAACGGACTGACGACTCTGACCGTGACAGAACTACACTGACGAGCAAAAATAAAGGGTCGGTTACAGAAATGACGATAACTACAAAACCAGCTGTGATAGCTTCTTCGAGTAAAATGAGTTTAGTAAAGAGTTTCTTAACATGAAAATGTTTAATTGAGAATAAAACTCTTTACTAAACTCATTTTACTCGAAGAAGCTATCACAGCGGGTTTTGTAGTTATCGTCAGTTTTGTAACCGACCCTTTATTTTTGCTCGTCAGTGTATATTTCAGATAGTTAAAAACAGACATATATGGCTGTAGGGAATCTGATTCCTTTGCCTATCCGTGAAGGGATGAATATTATTAAAAAATAAAACGACTTCTCACTGGCCAATTTAATTTCATATACAGCACAAGTCGTGTTCTGATTGGGCGAATCAGTGATTAGCGAACCGATGTGATTGGTCGACTTGTTCAATGGAACAGGCCAACAATGTCATTGTTGTCCAGTTTAAATTCATAGAAGGCCTGCTCATTCAATGTACAACTATTGATTGTTTTGGGGACCAAGAACAGACAATCTTTCGCCACATTTCCGAGCAGTGGCGTGAAAAGGTTAGTACATTACTACAGAAGCCGGTAAGTAAGGGGTTGCCGGCTGAGTAGGTTTGACGGCCGAGTGGTACACTAGGCCAGCATGATACAAGGGCGGCAACCCTCGTTCCGGCCTAGGCTTTTATAGCACTTTTCTCAAACATACAATAAAAAAATAAAAAAAAAAAACAAGAAATTAAAATTGCAAAAAAAGCAACTATTGCTTATGTTTTTTTTTTAGGGCTAAATGCCATGATGCCATATACCTATAAACGTCATGATGCTTTGTCACATGAAACAATAGACTATCGCTTTCCCGGCCTAGGCCTGCAATTCTGTATGAACATACATAGCACTCTTCTAACCGCGCCCGCAACGTGACACGTCTCGGCCTATTATTTGGAATGTAAGGTTAAAACTCAAAACTCAAACTCAAAACTCATTTATTGTTATTATAGGTACATATACATGTTAGACATATTGTCACTATCAGAACTGCCATAATCTGCCAGTCAGGCGTACAATAATTAATTAACATTTCAAGTTCTCAAGCGCCGCAAATACTCTTCTCTTTTAAAGGACTATGAGTTTGCGGCGCTCGCAGTGGAGACAATGGGTCCCTGGTCGGCTGACATGAAGGCCTTCATGGGGGCCTTGTCGTCCCGGCTGATAGAGACCTCAGGAGACCCCAGAGCTGGCGCTTACCTCTCCCAGCGAATTTCTCTGGCTGTACAGAGAGGTAATGCCGCCAGTGTGTTGGGGTCTATGCCGCAGGAGGGCCTTCTTGATGGTGTTTTCTTTTTATAGTTAGGTATATTGGTGTAGTTTTTATTTATTTTGTTTCCTTTTTTTTTTCCTTTTCTTTAGTCATGTATGAAAAATGTATTTCTTTAATAATAATAATAATAATAATTGATGAACTAAAACAATTACTTTGCTCACCCGCGACCTTACAATAGTTACGTTTATGCAAGAAATGTGCGTTCATGCAGTTCCTCCACCTCCGCGTCAGTGTAGCAGTGTAGCTTGGTGGTGGTGATGGTTGGGTTTATGTGATTTGTGTGTGTTCGTACAGTGTGGAGGTGGAGGAACTGCATGAACGCACATTTCTTGCATAAACGTAACTATTGTAAGGTCGCGGGTGAGCAAAGTAATTGTTTTAGTTCATTAATATGGACCTCCGCAAAGTAACGCCTGATTCAATAAATAATAATTGATTTATTCAAATTTATTGATTTAATAAATAAGGTCATGTTGTATGAATAAATACACTTGAATGTAACAATAATAAAATATACATTAATCTACTATTTGCCAAAATTGTAAAAGTGGAAAAACTCTTGTCTCCTTATAATGCTTACTTGACATATAATAACGTTAAATAAACATTTCATTGCATCTTTGAGAAAACTCTTTATTGCGGTACCAGGTCATTTTAGAACCCGCATTCGGGGAACCGTTATCGACATAATGAGTTTCACTAGTCGTTATACCGCCTGCGAGAAATCATCGCACGCTGTATATCGACAGAGTTGTCGACTTATGAGTTACACTATACCCTGTCTATTTAACAGAGTTAGCAAAGCGTTCTCTCTGTTGCACTTTTGTATGCAAATGAAAGGGACAAGAAACTGTCAGTGGGCGTCAACAATCGCACGTCGATGGCGGGCTCGGCTTACATGCCGTTTGTTGGAATATTCGTAATATTTCTCGTAATTTTTGTTTGTAGTTAGAGACACCTCAAGTAATTACATGTCATGTTTTGTTTATTCATCTATTAATCATAATTATGTAATTTAAAGTAGTAGATAATAATATTTACATATGTGCCCTGCAGTGGGACGTATGTGCCGGTGCATCGTCCTTATCGCTGACCAATTACGTGCATTCTCTGTTTTCTAGTACTAACTCTGCTAAATAGAGTATAGTCGTTATAACACCTGCGGGGAGTCACCGCACGCTGCATATCGACCGAATTATCGACCAATGAAACTGAGCCTATAGAGCTATGGACTGACCTGTATATGTAGTTCTAGAGGCAGCGGCCTCACGCTGGGGTGGAAGTTGAAGGTGGCATTGGAGTTGCAGCCGAGCCACTGGGCAACGTCGCGCGCGTCCGCCAGAGGGAGCGACAACGCCACTATGCGGATCTGGCGGCCTGCGCAAGGAAACAAGATTAGTCACGCGCGGGCCCAGTGCGGATTGGGTGCTTCGCGCACACCATCGAATTTCGCTTTCTCAATCAATGAATACGATAATAAAATAAGAAAAATTATAGTCAATAAGAGCTGTGGAGGACCAGAGGGGAGGCCTTTGCCCAGCAGTGGGACACAATTATAGGCTAGTAAAAAAAAAAAAAAGAAAAATATGATATATTACTTAAGTAAGAATGTAAAAAACTCTGTCAAAAGAAATGTAAACAAAATGTTACTGAAGCCAACTTAAGTTAAAAGAGTGTTAAATGTAGCAATAAGTAACTATTACTAGTGTAAAATAAGATACCAAATACAAATTTTCCCGAACCCACTCTCCCAACTGTGGTTAAAAGTGGAAACTAAGTAATAAAAGAAATGATGAATGACACAGAGGACAGCTAAAAAGATGGAAAGTATGACAAAGAGGAGAGAATTAATGGTATTATATTTAAATAGAAAATAAGAAAATAGTTAGAATAGTTAATGGGCTCGACCCAAATGGACAAAAGGCGAATTATGCGAGAAAGAAAAAGTACGAGCTTATAGCAAGAATAGGCTCCGATAATGTTGGAGGTAGAGATAAAAAAGCTAATGTCAACTTTAAGGTGACGAACCTTTTTTTATTTTACCGCGGCCGTACAGCTGATATTGAAGCTTAGGCTTGCTTATTGACTAAACAAATTGATCCACTTACCAATCTGCGAGGATATGTAGCGCATGCGCGAACAGACAACCTCCAGCACGGGGCCTTCTTCGCCACCCAGCAGCTGCAAGGCGTCCACTATGAACAGCGACACGGATTGCACGCTTTTCCGGACTTTCCATCTATCAAAATAATTATTTATGATACAAGTGCGGAAAGTAGGCAGTTCCCAACGAATGGCCGAGATCTAAACACACGAGCGAACCGAGTGTGGTTTAGCCGACATAAGTTGGGAATTTCCTACTTTCGACACGTATATCATACAACGTTTTACAATGCATTAAGCGAGGAAAAAAATTGGGGTTAAAAATTTTCGGAAAAAGATGGTGCGTTCTTATTTACTTTACATTGAAGGAAAACCTTGTAGGTGTTTACATATTTCAGCATCGACTTAGTCGGCAGGACGCTATCACATTTATTGTGCTTGGTCTAGGACACCAGGCGGCGTTAAGTACGATGTAAATTCATCACTTACACTCTCCATTTTAATTTACTAAAGTAAAATTAGTTAACTCTCCGGACTGAACTTATGAACATTACTTTGGCGGGTTTTCATGACAGGCGCGAACGGTTAACCACGATTGGTTCTTGTTACACCATGCGCGCGCACTGAAAGCTCATTGGTTGAATTTCGATTGCGCGCGCATGATGTCGTACGGTCCGAAATGGACTCAAGAAACATTTTCTTATTTGTGCAAAGCTGAATTATAAAGACACAACTCTTTGGTCTCATTTTTTTAAACACTAGTTTGGACACAACTTTTTGAGATTTGGCAATTTAAAAAGTTACTTTTCCGCACGCGTGTGGAAAGTAAAATCCATACAAATTTTTTTTCACACTTGCGGAAACGTGCTGGGATGACTAACTTTCTACAGATATGCTGACTCACGTCTAGAGGCACTTTCCGAGCATGTGCATTGTAAATATATTTTTAAATGAGATCCTTCTTTGCTGCCT
Source organism: Archips crataeganus (assembly GCA_947859365.1). Taxonomy (NCBI): domain Eukaryota; kingdom Metazoa; phylum Arthropoda; class Insecta; order Lepidoptera; family Tortricidae; genus Archips; species Archips crataeganus. The sequence continues at coordinate 8,229,583 of OX402073.1, read as the reverse complement.
TTGTTCTCCGCTTGCCTAAAATGATTGTGTTTATGTCGCGTTGTCTACATTTCAATCTTCAGTAGCATTAAGACTACAGACATACGTGGCTTGCCGATTATTAACTGTTTGTCTACGTAGGGTAAATCGACAATAACTGGCCACCCCATACTAAAAATGAACTCTATTCACCCACAATAGAATTCAATTTTAGTATAAGGTGCTAATTACTGACCACCCTTCAACAACCGGCCACGTTATACTAAATTTAATTCTGTTTGTAGGGGAACAGAGTTAATTTTCAGTATGAAAGGGCCAGTTATTGGCGATTTATCCTATAACCGAGCGGTCAAAACACTAGAATATTCACCCATGTATGTAAGACTCGACCTTATGGCCTCAAAGTGTAACGTACCTTCGCGACAGAACGTCCCATTTCTCAGCAGTTGTTATAATTATTTGTCCTTTGTTTAGTAGCTTGTGGTCTGTCGCCGTCTCGCCCGTGAGTTGGACCACCTGTAACGAAATGCTGTCTTATACACCATACACCATGTCCAATAAGTTCGTATACAGTTTCAAATAGAGACGTTGACACCACCAATCAACTGACGTAGTACTTTTTATGAGCTGTCAAAACACCATTCTCCCATAGAGTTTGAATAGCAATAGCAGCTTCTGACGTCACTTGTTCGCCAACTCAATCAACTAAATATTTAAATCTAATTCATAAAATCTAATTTTGGAATTAATCGAAAATGAATCTGGTTTTCAGGGCTAAAATAAAGCATTTTTTTACTGGAGTCGTGTCTCCGAATTATTTTTTAATGGCGTCACCCTCATCATAATTATTTCAGCCGTAGGACGTCCACTGTTGGACATAGGCCTCCCTCATTGACGCCCAATCACTACGATTGGAAGCGACTTGCATCCACCCTGAACCTGCCTTCACCTTTTATTCATCTTTCTCTTCAATTGGGGATGTCTATTTTTTTGTAATCTACACTTCTACACTAATATTATAAAGAGGAAAGATTTGTACCTATTTTTGTATGTTTGTATGTTTGTAATGAATAGGCTCAAAAAGTACTGGGCCGATTTAAAAAATTCTTTCACCAATAGAATGCTACATTCTTCCAATTTGACATAGGCTACATTTCATTTTGAAAAAAATTAGGGATCCTTGGTAAAATTTGAACAATGTAACCGAAGGTGTAGAAAAATGAGTCTTAAAATGTCTTTCGTCGAATGCGCTGCCGAAACTATTAGCGATAGAACAAAATAATGTACAACAATATTGAAGAACATCATAATGTCTACAAAAAACTCCGCGGTAGCATATGTCCAACTATTGTAGTTATGTCACTACAACAACTTTTTTCATTTTAAACATTAATGAAAATGCTAACCAAATTCAAACCATGCTATTTATGTGTTTATATATTAGATAAAGTGATTCAAGAGGAAGGTTTACAAGTATAATACATGCATAATATAGTTGTACCCGTGCGAAGCCGGGGCGGGTCGCTAGTGTATAATAAAATCGAAAACCATTTCGAGATAAAAGCTTTTAAATTGTTTTCTGTGGTTATTCAATTTTAATATAAGGTAATGCATTTATTACATGTCAAATAAGCAATGACCTTCATTTGACATTGAAGTAAATTTCGTAGACGGTCCAAGTTGTACTCGTATCGTGTATGGTTGGTGGAATAGCATTGTTTAGAATTCTTCACAATATGCGCGTGGATTAAACTACGGAGTTTGATTTGGACCCGCTGTCTGACATCTAGCACTCTGACAGCGCCAGTAAAGTGACACTAGATACAATGTACCACTACGCGAAAAATAATTACGTATTTTTAGGGCATTTCTATTTTTCGTTGTTCCAAAAATTAAGAAATTGTTAACAGGGAGTTAAAATTACTCCGCTTCGTTACGCACTTTTCAAGCCTTACAATAAAAAAAACATAACAAACAGTGGCGAGGCGTGAATTTTTTTCCAGGTAAAGCCGGACGAAAAAAAGCAAACAAAAATCATACCCCATTTCTTAGTAGTTATACTAGGTTATATTCTTGAAAACTAGTACTTACGTGCAGTAATTCGGTCCATAAGACTGCAGCATATTTATCCTTTCACTGATATCAGTATCAAAACAATATGTTACTTATACATGAATTAGACACTGAATTATAATCAGATTTACAACCTGACAGACGATAATATGTACGATTCAATTTCACCGATATTGCATATCAACACTGATCTAATATTGTGTTTTTATTAAAATTATTTCACATAATTTTATTATAATATAAATAAACAAACTACAAAACACTGAGCGATTGACATGACATTACCTAATGTTGTCATTTCAATAAATACCACACCACAAACAAATCGACCGCGCTAGCGGATCACGTCCGGCACGTTCTATGGCTCCGAATCGTACATACAGTGACACATTCCGGCAGCGCGGCACAGCGTATACGATTTGGTGTTGTGCAGCGCGCTGAGCACAGCCCGTGGCGGTTTAATTTTGTCTGTTTATAAATCTTATTATAAAAATAGATAAAATATCGTACTTTCTGTTTTACACTAAAACTCGATATTTTAAAATTAAATTTCGCTCCAGTAATTTTAAATAAGTCTACGAATGGCTGCATGAATGTCAATTCCGTCGGCTATTCCAAGTGGGATAAATTAATTAAAAAAAAAGCTTCTGTCAAAGTGAAATTAAGCCTTATGCACAATGTAGAAAGTCTTTTTTTAAATGTGATAAGCCGATAGAGACCGGGTTATCTTCAGCCTATTCCATGCCTATTCTTACGGTAGACGCTTGTAGTGAATCTATGGTTTTATGAATGAATATTTACATGTGTGAGTGTACAATTCCTGCCGGAATACTGAATTTATGAATGACTGATTGGTCTTGTGGATATTTTGATGCGTTTTGTTACTGCACCATTTTGAAAAATACTTAAAAGTTTATTATGGAAGAGTAAGTCTCTATACAAACAATCGGTTACTAAGAGAAGCGTTTGGTTACTTCAAAATTTTAGGCAACCCGCTGGGAATCGAGTTGTTAGCACCCTTCGCCACTGATAACAAATCGGGCAAATTTAACAATGTTTTTACAAGAAGTGAAGAATTGTCTGACTTCTTACATTTTTTTTTATTGTAAAGGCTTGAAAAAGTGCGTAACGAAGCGGACTAATTTTAACTCCCTGTTAACAATTTATTAATTTTGGTTCAACGAAAAATAGAAACGATAACCACTCACATCACTGCATAACGTGATTATTTAACAGATTGAAATGTACGATGTATGGGAAATATTCGTGTCTAAACTCTAGACCATTGGCGGTGTAGTGGTATGGCACGCGGCACGGAATGCTGAGGACCTGGGTTCGATTCCCAGCATTGGTCTTTTTTCTGTGGTTTTTTCAGTGCATGTATATTTCAGTATGTATTTATTATGAAATTTATCGTTAGAATTTAGAAATTTTGCTGTATGGGAGCCCTCAATTAGAATCTGACGTCATCAACCAAAATAGTTTCAATAATTAGTGAACCAAATGAAAAATTATTGAAATTAGTCTCTTTTCTGTTAAAAAAAAACTTGGTATTTTTTTTAGGCATTCTCAATCCGAGGGTCAGAATAATGACGGGAGTCGTTATGTCGGCACGGCTCTGCCTGTGGCTCACCTTGAGACTGAACCTGGTGAACTTGTGGTACCAGTCGGCGAACACGATGTCCGCGAGCGCGTCCTTGGGCAGGAGGTACACGCATCGGCCGGCGGCGCCGCCCGCCAGCAGCCGCAGCAGCGCCAGCTCCGCCACCACGGACTTGCCGGAGCCGGAGGGCGCGCCCACGAACACGTTCTCGTCAGTGTTGTACACCGCGTTGAACACCTGGACGGAGATCACACTAGGGTAGGGTTGCCATACGTCCCGGTACGCCGGGACATGTCCCGGTTTGAAGCATGGTGTCCCGGCGTCCCGGCTGACAAGCAAATTGTCCCGGTTTAAAAATTATAGTAATTTAATAGAGGGCTGGACTTGGTAAACAGTAACATACCTAGCGGCAGCGCATGCTACACGCTGCGCTCGTAGCCGATGATGTGCATTTTCACCAATAAGTATAGCGAAAAGCGCCAACAAACAGAAAACCCTAAAAAAAAAGTAAAAAACTAGCTGGCATTGAATGGCTGTGTTAAAAGTTGTTTTGTGTTTAGACAAGGACTAAACCTTTAAAGTTACAATATTGCTGTAATAAAAGTTCCTTTTTTTCTACCTTTACTAGTTTTTCTTTAAATGTCCCGGTCTGAGCCCCCACACTTATGGCAACCCTACACTAGGGTTACGTAGGCGAAGGGTGACAGGAAAACCGGTTGTCCGTAAAGACGGTTTACGGACGATAGTTTAACGTGACAACGTCATAACAAAATATTCAAAAAACAAAAGATAGTGCGTGGAGTCCCTCCGCGTGGAAGAAGTGAAACTTCATAATAAAAAAAAAACCAGGCGGTCACCTATCCAAGTAGTGGCCGCGGCCGACGTTGCTTAACTTCGGTGATCGGGCGAGAACCGGTGCATCCTACGGCAAAATCAATGAAATTTTCATCCCCCCTTTGAAGCCACCACACCCTCGCCCCCGCACCCCCCCCCCCCCCCCTCACCCCTCTCGCAAACGTCTCGTAAACGTCAACTTACGTTGCGTTGCGTACTTAACGCAACGCTTGTTGGAAGTCGCATTAGAAGTTTCACTTCAAAAATGAAAGCAGGCGGTCACCCATCCAAGTACAGGTCGATTTAGGAGAATTGGCACGAATGGATCGAATGAGTGAATGAAAGTATCTATGTTACCTATTTGAATACACTTCACACAAATATGAAAATGTCATGCATCAGTCATTTTCCTACAAAAATGTCAAAGTGCAATTGCCTTCGTTCAATCCATTCGCGCCAACTCTTGGGAATAGACGTGTACTGACCGCACCCGACGTTAACCTCGGTGAACGGACGAGAACCGGTGTATTGTCAAATATCTTGAAAACGGTGCATCCTAATTCCTACGGCAAAAACAATGAAATTTTCATCCCCCCTTTAAAACCCCCCGCACCACTCCGCCCCATTAAATACATGCTGGGGTTCGCTGCTCTCTTGTACATACTGACGGTTGCTGCTCTGTAGGTGCATGTACTAAACTGAGGATTCCGTGCAAGTCGGACACTGTCTGGGCCCTCCATTCCCAATTCGTCCGAAGGGATTTTTCCCGAGCACAAGTCATCCTTCCTATCTTAAAGTAAAAAACAGCAAAGACTTCGCGTCTTTGGACCCTCTGGCGACTCATTAAAAAAAACTGAGGATTATGGATTATTATTTTCGACCAGATGGCCTAGTGGTTAGAGAACCTGACTATGAAGCTTGAGGTCCCGGGTTCGATTCCCGTGTCGGGGCAGATATTTGTATGAAAAATACGAATGTTTGTTCTCGGGTCTTGGGTGTTTAATATGTATTTAAGTATGTATCTATCTATATAAGTATGTTTATCCGTTGCCTAGTACCCATAACACAAGCTTTCCTAGCTTACTTTGGGACTGGGTCAATTGGTGTGAATTGCCCCGTGATATATATATATTTTTTTTTTTATGCACTTGAGGACATAATAGAATACAATGGCATGCTAACTGACCTGCGTCTGCACAGGATTGAACTGAGGGAACGTCTCGGCGTACAGCTCCTCGAACTTGGTGTTCCTCAGGGCGGACACAGGAAGCGGCTGGAGGTCCAGGAGTTCCGTGGGCGGGAGGTTCTTCTCCGGCAGGATGAGGTGCTGGAAGGACACGGGCAGCTGCGTCTCGGCTGCTATCCATCTGTTGGGTAAGATGAGGGCCGTTACAGACGGACTGCGTTCCGACCGCAACTGCACGCTAAGCGGGACTGAAATGTATGGGCAGTAAAATAAAGAAAAAAAAAATCAAGTAATATTTTTCTAAGGATTTCGTATGTGTACGGAATCATCCAAGTTTAGGTATGTTTTATACCTTAGGCTACTATTTACTCTTAAACTACAAATAATTTCCAAGCAATCTTAGCCGCTATAATTTTCCTAGTAAATTTGATATATTTACTACCATTCTGAATTTTTTCAAATTTTTCCACCCAACAGTTTAGACTTTAGAGGGGGGGGAGGCTCGATTTCAATGAAAATTTTCACTTTAAAGTTGAATATTTCGCAAACAGATCACTGAATAGAATAATCATGTTAGCAACCCCGCAATGGTTTTAAAAGACCTATCCAACGATACCCCACACTATAGGATTAGTCGAGAAAAAAAATCACCCCCACTTTACGTCTATGGGAGGTACAGTAAAAAAAATTTTTTTAGTTTTTTTTATTTAATCACTTTGTCGGCGTGACTGATATATATATGTATGCCAAATTACAGCTTTCTAGTACTAACAGTCTCTGAGCTTAGCCGCGGACAGACAGACAGACAGACAGACAGACGGACAGACATGGCGAAACTATAAGGGTTCCTAGTTGACTACGGAACCCTAAAAATAGTACATTATTGTCGTGGCCTGGAAGTAGGCAATTGCTGGCTGAGTATGAGTATTAAACGGACGAGCTTGCGAGTCCGTTTAACTAATAGGAAGCCAGCAATTGCTATTCCAGCCGAGACTAATATAAAGCTTTTCTCAAAAATGGTGAAGGAAAAAAAATAGAATAAACTTTTATTAACTTAAATAGGTACAAATAATTGCAAATCACTTGAAATTGAATGTCATTAAACCCTTTCCCGCCTTTTTCCATTAAAAAAAACTGCAGGTGTATTTTTCTACCGAAAACACCACAAGCTGTTTCAAACACAATAAAAAGTCTGGAGTTCCAACAAAACATCTGATACCGGTCATTTGATTTGGCTGTATACGAATAGTGCCAAATTAAAACCATGGCCGCTTTAACTTTTTAAAAAGTTTGAGATTCGACAATAATGGAATTTGTATGCGACATTGTTGTCGAGTTTATCGAGCCTGCATTGTTTTTAACTTTTTAATTTTTTTACTGACCATAAACTATGCACTTCACGTTCTGATATGTAAAGAATAATGTCAACTTTTACGGATATTTTTGAGAAAATATATATTTCATACTAAATACAAACTGAAACATAGATGCACAGAAAAAAACCCCAGAAAAAAGAGAGACCAATGCTGGGGTTCTTCAGTTCATGAGAACTGACCATAGATGGCGCTGTATCGCTGCATAAGTGATGATGACAGGCTGGAATGTAGGATGCATAGGAAAAATTTGCGTGCAAACTCTTGACCAGTGGTGGTGTAGGGGTAAGCACGCGGCACGGAATGCCGAGGACCTGGGTTCGATTCCCAGCATTGGTATCCCTTTTTTCTGGGGTTTTTTTCTGTGCATCTATGTTTCAGTTTGTATTTAGTATGAAATATATGGATTTCACAAGATGACTGTAAAATGAAGTTGAAAAAATAAAAAAATATACAAAAAGATACTTCAAACCAAACTTGTTAAAAATAAAAATTGTTTATTAAAAGAAAACCTTAATTATTATTAAAGCTGTTGGGTCTCCTTCAACAAATAAATAAATACACTCACCTATCTGATACCACCCTTAGGAAGTACTGAGGAGGCAGCGGTTCGAACACTGGCACAAACAGTTTTACCTGGAAAGAAAACATAAATCATTCTTAGGGGCTGTTTCACCACTTTTTTTAAAGTTCGGATTAGCTTAATCATAACCTTATTTGACAGATGAACTTAAAATTTCTGTTTCACCAGTCTTGATTAGCGCTAAGTGACGGACAAACTGTTTTTTAATTTGACCATCAGATCAGGTGGCATTTAGCATTTTTATCCGTCACATAACTTTTTAATTACTCAGTTATTTTTTTTGTGGTCATGGTTGGAGAGCCCTTCAGCCGGTTTCAGAAAAATAAATCAAAGTATTTTTTATTTTTTAAAGAAAGAAGTCATGCTAAATTGCAAACGAGGATTCAAATATCAAGATTTGAATAAAAAAATATAGGTACGCTAATAGTATGTAAAAATAAATCCAAAATTTCGTAATATTTTTTAATTACAGACTTTTTTTCAGTGGCACAATCGTTTGTTCTACGTGAACTTGTACATCGCCATTACAAAAAAAAGTTAATCTGTCAAATGGTTTGGCGCCACTTTTCGATTAGTTTTACGTGATTTTATTTTTCTTTGTTATTGTTAACAAAGTATCGTAAATAAATACCGTTTTTGGATTAATTAATTGTAATTTGTTTATGCAAAAAAATAGATGAATTTAAAAATTACATAGTTTACGATTCCTTTTGCTTAAACAATGAGCGACTCTTTGAACGAAAGTGTGCGAACAGGAACGCGTGATCGTGAAAAGTGACGTTGCCATTCCCCCTCTATGTTAAACCCACGATTAGTTAAGTGGTACTTAGTTTGCACAGGACCGGAGTGGTGAAACTGAAAAAAAAACTAGCCGACAGATTTGTCCAGTACTTAGTTTATTCATTGGTTACGTGACCAGTAGTTTGACAATAAGGTGGTGAAACACTCCCTTAAACTTCCTCAATAAACAAAGCAATTTTTTGAGCAATAAACACGATTCTCCGTAGATTTTTCTTGCAAAAGGGTGCAACTTTTTAGTGCCACCCGTTGCTATGGTTACACAAATTTTGTCCCTTCGACAACCTAAGCATGAAATTAAATTAAATTAAATTAAATTAAATTAAATTAAATTAAATTAAATTAAATTAGAAAACTATGAAACAGTATGAAGTGCCACTTGGACAACCGGGGACAGAGTAAACAACACAAAAAAGTTGACACAGGTTCTCCCCACGTCTATCGACGATAATCGGCTTAAATCGATAAAGAAAGGCTTTATGCCCACGCAACAAGAGTGAAAAAGACTTCGATGGGTTAGGCTCAATTCGGCCCGCGGAGCCGAGCCGACCAACGTCTTTATCACTCTTATTGCGTCGACATAAAACCTTTTTTGATCGGTTTAAGAAGATTCCGCGTCGACAGATAGACAGACAGACTCTGAATCGACTTATCATTTGAATTTCCTTTTTTTTAAGAATTATATCAAATTTTCGCAGAAGAACCGGGGTCACCGACATAGCTACACGGATTAGCTCGTTGAAATGGCAATGGGCAGGCCATAGGCTCCGGTTTGGGGGGGAGCTTCTATAATTAAGTTTCTCGAGGTTGAAAGAGGGCAGAGGTGCCTACTTAAGACTATGTTTTTTAAACCTTACAGGTACCCAACAAATGAGTTATACAATTGCTGCAAGCTTCTAAGTATGCGCAAACTCTATATTACGTTAGCAATCCTTAAACTGCATGTAAACCTAACTTTTAAACCTCAGACTACCAAGCGTAGAAGAGAAATCATTGTTGCTCCTGTCCCCTCTTTCAAATCTGTGTTTGCAAGCAGACAGTACTGTATACAATCACCGCATATGTATAATGTAATCAATAGAAGAATACCAATTTTCTCCCTGAACCAGTTTGATTGTAAAAAAGCGCTGATCACTTATATCACGGATCTCACCTATAGTGAATGTGAAAAGATCCTTTTGTATTAATGTAGCTACCTATACTATCTTTTGCTATCTTGTATGTTGGTTTGGTGACACATGCATACACACACGTACACACACACACACACACACACACACACACACACACACACACACACACACACACGCGCGCGCGCGCTCATGCTTTAGTTTTTTAAGTATTTTAGTAAATATTGTACGAACGCAGACTGTAATCTGAGAAATGTTCTATTTTTTGGAAGAGCGAGGTCTTCTGCTACAGGTAATTTACTTAACTACTAGAAGGCCTCAACCTCAACGTGTAATATGATACAGTTATATCAATAAACGATTATTATTATTATTATTATTATTATTATATAGCACACAGAACGGATGGCCAAAAGTTCTCGAATGGACGGACGGACGATTTGGTGAAGGCCGCAGGTGCAGGGTGGATGCAAGTCGCATCCAACCGTAATGATTGGGCATCAATGAGGGAGGCCTGTGTCCAGCAGTGGACGTCCTACGGCTGAAATGATGATGATGATCAAATTTTGCAGTTAATTGGAAATTAGAATTACGATTTGGAGGCATATGCAAAGGGCGTGCATGATATTGACAAGGGTGAAGTGCTATACTGGAACAGGTTAATAAAAAAAACCGGCCAAGAGCGTGTCGGACACGCACAAGGTAGGGTTCCGTAGCCATTACAAAAAAATCAAGTACCTTAGGCTACTATTTACTCATAAACTACAAATAATTTCCAAGCAATCTTAGCCGCTATAATTTTCCTAGTAAATTTGATATATTTACTACCATTCTGAATTTTTTCAAATTTTTCCACCTAACAGTTTAGATTTTAGAGGGGGGGGGGATGCTCGATTTTAATGAAAATGTTCACTTTAAAGTTGAATATTTCGCAAACAGATCACTGAATAGAAAAATCATGTTAGCAACCCCGCAATGGTTTTAAAAGACCTATCCAACGATACCCCACACTATAGGATTAGTCGAGAAAAAAAATCACCCCCCCCCCCTACGTCTATGGGAGGTACCCTAAAAAAAAATTATTTTTTTTAATTTTTTATTTTACCACTTTGTTGGCGTGACTGATATGTATATTCACGCCAAATTACAGCTCATGGTGAAACTATAAGGGTTCCTAGTTGACTACGGAACCCTAAAAAAGAACATGACAATGCCAAAGGATTACCGTGTGCTCGTCTTTGCAGTATTTCTCTTTGAGCAGCAAGAACTCGTGGTGCAGCACCACCTCCGAATCCACGTCTTCCACGAGGATCCAGAAGGCTTCGGACTGTCCATGGATCTGGAAAAAGATTAACATAATGTAGATCCTACTATTACTACTACCTCATCCAAGTTCTACTCCAAATCCTTTTCTGTGCATGCGGCGAGGCTGTGGAATCGGTTGCCGATCACCGTCCGACAATCTTCCTCCGTATACTCGTTCAGGGAGACATTGAAGAAGATGTGGCTTACACTATAGTTCCTTGATTATTTATTTAGTAAGTAATTATCCTTTGTACTTGTGTTTTTTATGTATTGTATGTAAATGTGTGTATTTATGTATTTTGTATTTATGTATTAATGTTTTATTTATTTATGTATAATAACTTATAAGTATATTGTATAGGTATAGTTAGGTATTTGAGATTTACATATGCATTTATATTTATTCAAATGTTTTGCTCTATTTGTCGATCCTTGTTTTTTGATTGCTCTTCTCTACCACTCAAAGGTTGACTGGCAGAGATCCCTCCAGGGATAAGTCCGCCTTTGTACTTATCATTTTTTTTTCTGTAACCTTTTTGTTTTCCTTTTGTACAATAAAGAGTATAAACAAACAAACAAACAAACTACTATTACTACTATTTAATTAATTTGCAACTAACATTGCCCGCAGGTGGAAAGGCCAAGTCGTCTTACCTCTGATGCGACTGCGACTACCTTCATTTTAAAATTTTAATTTTAAATAAACACAGATAAAAGTATTAAGTATACGCTATGTGTAAATTGCCGCTTTTTGATATATTTGCAAGTTTTAGATATGCCTACCGAAAGGGAAATGCATAATATAAATAAATAAAGCATGTATCTATGTATATTATATATATACATATTCTATACATATGTATGTATATTTTATGTTTGTATTGTATATTTTGTTACACACTTTTTTTCACCAACTTATTTGTGCTGATTCCGGTCCAACAAGTTTGATGCAATGATATGAAGGGTTTGACTGAAAATCAGCGCTGCAGCAGGCACCTACTGCAGCTTAATGCTGAGTCAAATTCCTTTTCGACATCTCAATTATGTTTTTCTATTTTTCTTTTTTTGATGTCGAATAAAGTTATGTATGTCTATATCTATGTCTATGTCTATGTCTACTAATGTGCGTGTGTTTGATACTCTTTAACAGCAGGACGGGTTTAGATGAAACATGGTATAGCTAAACCGTTCAAATGTGTCCTCGCCCGCGCGGTACGGGGGCTGGGGTATGAGGACAAAGGGGGCCGGGAGGTGCGGGCGGCAGGGAGGTGCTCGTCAGGCAGGTCGTGGTCGCCGTGGGGAGGCCAGGGGGTCGTGTTTCACGAGCCTGGTGATTTCACTATCTGGTATTATGGAAATTCGGTTTTGAATGGAACATGGTGTACTAAAAACAAGCTTTTTTGGTAATCCGATATAGAGCAAAACACGGTGACAGGAAAGTCTGGTATTCTGGGTATTTGGTATTTTAGAAATAGGGTAATTCGGCAATCTAGTATTTTACAATTCTGATATTTAGGGAACGAGCGGTAACTGTTTCAGTTCATTAATATGGACTTCCGCAAAGTAACGTCTGATTCAATAAATTACTGTCAAAATACCTTTTCATCCCAATGGAAATCCGGCGTGATAGTCAGCTGGACCCTCAAAGTACTCCTCGTGATCGGCTGTATGTGTGTCGACAGCTCCAACTTAGGAAACTGGTGCACGTATTTGTGTATCATCTTGCCGAGTTTGGGCGCTCGGACCAGTTCGCCGATCTCGTTCGGCCCGAGCTCGTAAAGCTTTTCCCACGGGAAGTTTTTCTTCTCCAGCTTCTTTATTACCTGTTGTAATAAGTGTTTGAAAATGAATAATGAGAAAAAAATAATTAGTACGCCTTTGTGCATGTCTTTGGCCATTTTCACGGTTTAGGCGCATAACGTCCCGCTCGCATAATGTCCCTTTGTCCCTTTCGCGAAATGTCCCTTTCCTAAATGTCCCTTACGCAAAACGACCCTTCTGCAAGAAAGTCCCGTTCGCAAAACGTCCCTGCACATAAATAAAGTCCCGTTCGCAAAACGTTATTTTCGCAAAATGACCCGTTCGCAAAACGTCCCTGTCGCAAAGTAACCCGTTCGATTGGCCACCTCTTATCCCATGAGAAGACTCCTAGTCACTACTGAAACAAGCTTTTTCCAGACGGGACATTTTGCGAATGGGTAATTTCGCAGACGAGACGTTTTGCGAAAGGGGCGTTATGCAGTAGGGACTTTTGCGAAATGGGTGGGACCTTTTGAGAAAGGGACGTTTTGCGAATGGAGTATTTTACATAAGGGACCATTTGCAGAGAAGACGTTTTGCGAATGGGACGTAATTTTGGTGGTGGGACGTTTTGCGAGTGGGACGGGGTGAATATTCGAGCGTTTTGACCGCGCGGTTAAACGTCATTACCATTCGACGATTATTACCACAACCGAAGGACGAGTCGCGCGAAATTTCATCAAACTAGATTCAGCATCGGTACTGTCTTAAGTTTTCATAAAAAGTTAACCCTATCATCCATTTTAATAATTTCTGCTCAAATGGTAATGACAAAAAAAAACGCCGTAAAAACGCTGAATATTTACCCGACGTCATGCGCCCAAACCATTTTCACTTATTTATTTATTTATTTTTAATGAAGAAAATTTGGTGTTTTGTCATTCAAAGTCACGAGAGTGCTTTTAATTTTGCACAAAGAAAAAAAAAGTGTCTTTATTTTTCAAGTCAAAAAGTAGGTAGGTATGAAAAATTAGGGATTTTTTTTATCGTGTAATTGCCACCTAAGGCGCAAGCCACACAGAAGAGACGTGGGACGGGGGCGCGTCGCATTCGCGGCGCCCCCTTGGAACAGTTCTCATACTAAATGTATAGCAGTGTCAGAGGTATTCATTACTTTTGTCTGTCCGGCAAAAGATAATGGATATACGGGTACGCGACCCCGGCCTACTCAAGCTACTATCGTTTATCCAATTTTCCTCTCCATAGCGATGGTATCCCATAAACCCTATCCCTTTCCTTTATTCCAAGTTTCCTGATATGTTTTGGTGGGCTTCCCAGCTTTGGCTCATTATTCTTGAACCACCTAGAAGAAGGTAAACTTCGAATTAAAACTCGGAATGGCATCTCCGTAGATTTCAAACTAAATACAAACTGAAATATAGATGCACAGAAAAAACCCCAGAAAAAAGACCAATGCTGGGAATCGAACCCAGGTCCTCAGCGTTCCGTGCTGCGTGCTTACCCCTACACCACCACTGGTCTAGAAGTTAGCGACGAATCTTTCCCATACATCGTACACTTCAGTCTGTTATAATCACATCTCCGTAGATGCCTGCATCCGACTCCTTCTCTAATCGTAGCGGTTGTCCGTTCCATTAGGTCCAGAGGGATGAGGACGAGAGAGTGCACATCTGCCTGCGCGAGCGCTTGTGCACTTTAATATTTCCTGCGTAATCTGACTGCTTCTAACAAAGGGACTCCGAATATTACTTAAGACCTGTGGCGATGGACAGAGTCAGAGGGGTCAGGTTGTGATGCCAACTGGATCGTGGATAATGTCTGCACACAGGCGGCTTGGGGAGAGTGGTCGCTTCTGCACTGCGTTGGGTTAACACTCTAAGGTACGCGAATTTGAGGCAAGCGATGTAGTGAGCTCGATGCAAAGCGCGATGAGCTGAAGGCCAGGCCGCCTGCGGCCATATTATACAATTATGTCGGAGGGGTGCTGACGTGCAGCGAGTGCGGACGCACATTCACTGCTAAGATAGGGTGCGTCAGTCACAAGAGCACATGAATAAATACGGAGCAGAATAAAAAGTTCAAACAACGTCGCGCACGCATTACACTACTACACGCACAACATATGTGTGCGTGACCTGTACAGACAGGACGGGGGGGGCGTGCACCGGCGCCCGCTCGGAGACAAACCGGTTTGAACTAGCTCAGTGAGTAGACAAAGTTCAGGTGTGCCGCCAGCGACGACGCGACTGTTTAGCGTTTAGCTACATAGTTCGGCTGTTCGGTTGTTTTAAAAGATGCCTACCTGTTGTAGTGTTTGTAGATATACAGATATTAGATACTTAGGTACTTGTTTGAATAAAATATTTTGATTTTTAATTTTTGTTTTTACCGAGCGACAACCCTATGATAATAGGTAAGAATTTCGAGCACTGTTCGGAAGCTTTTCTTCTGCTCCGTATTTATTCATGTGACAAGAGAGCACACCGACGACGCTCTCATCTGTAGGAAGTAGTCGCCGTAGCCGAACACGACTGGAAGATTATTATTATAGCAGTGTCGCGATCCAGAGAGACGGGGCGGAGACGCGCCCCCGTCCCACGTTGTCGCGCAATCCATGCACGAGTAGTCGTAAAACAGTCGGTAAGTGTCAACCCTGCTTTAAGTCAATCCATTTTGCGATAAGGTAACCTCAGCTTTATCTATGCTTTGACTAATGTGGGTATTTGTGTAATGACACCTCTGTCGGAGAACAGGAAAACGGCGCCCTACGTAATGCGAGACAGAAGGTACTTGAGCAGTGGAATGAAAGGTGTGTGGATGAGAGTGCTATCGTATAACCTGACTCCACACGGCCGCCAGAGATGAACCTGGTAAGTGCTCATGTATATTATAAGCCTTTATAATCGATATAACTAGCTACGTGAATGTGGAATAATGAGCCAACTGACGGACCTCAATTGATTCCACTCTAACGGAGTCCACCCTGTATCTCGCAGGGACGTTGGACTAAGTAGCCCGGGGCTACTAAGAGTATGTATCGGAAACGTACAGGCAAGCTATTGTAATACGGTCGATTATGAGTTGGAGCATACGGGTCGGGCCTGAAGGGGTTGGAAGGAGGGCCCCGTGGCGGCAGCGCCGCCATGTCCAGCTGGTGTCAGGTTCAGGGTATTATGGGTTTTACGACCCCCATAATCTCTGTATAATAAGTCCCCCTTAATCACAGGTGGGAACTGAGGATACGTAGGACACCAAGACACACTCACGCAGTGCCTAGACTGGAGGCGTAATCGACTGTACGGAGAGGGTAACTCTGGGTAGACCAGGCCCTCATGCAATATGAAGCCACTATCGGTAATACTAAATAGCTATACACGGTCGAGGGTGACTCCTTCTTTTACATTCACGTAGCTATGTGTATATTATATAATAGTGGTAATTATCGTCCATACGAGCCTATACCCAATCGAATTCGGGCAAGCATATTTCGTACAGATGGGTATAGAATGCACGATACACGTCTCTCCTGTATGGTTTCCGCGTAAGGTGCTCACCTCCTCCGGCATTTTCCGGAACTGCCTGAGCGGCGACATTGACTGCCACATACGGCGGTCCACCATCTTGCAGAGAGCCAGCGTCTTATCCACGAGTTGCGCCCAACCTGTGCCACAGATTTTATTGGTTAATTGGGGATGTCTAAAAAAAAATACCCATGGTTTTTATATTTTTTTTGTATAGAATAGTCAATTATAAGAAACTAATTTCAATATTTTGTCATTTAGTTCTCTACTTTTTCAAAATTAATTATTGAAACTATTTTGGTTGATGACGTCAGATTATAATTGAGGGCTCCCACACTGTCAAATTTCTAAATCTATCTAAATGCGTACGATAAGGCAACCCCTTTAATTATTTTTTGCGTAGTGGTACACTGTATCTAGTGTCACTTTACTGGCGCTGTCAAAGTGCTAGATGTCAGACAGCGGGTCCAAATCAAACTCCGTAGTATAATCCACGCGTAAATTGTGAAGAATTCTAACCACACAGAATAAAGTACGACTTGAACCGGTCACGCAATTTACACCAATGTCAAATGAAGGTCATTGCTTATTTGTTATATTATAAATTCATTACATAATATTAAAATTAAATAACTACAGAAAACGAGTTAAAAAGCATTTATCTCGAAATGGTTTTCGATTTACTATACATTGCAAAAAAATAGACATCCCCAATTGAGTCGGGCGTTAATTTGCGGATGCATTGACACGGTGATTTTTAATCGGCGATCAGGAGTCGAGAACTATTAATCCCAAGCCAAAATGGAATTTAATAGATGAGGCGTCTGCGTTTAATTCATTTTTTTTTTGGCTAGCAAGGCGTGTTTTAAAAGACCTATCCAACGATACCCCATACTATAGGATAGTGGAGAAAAAAAAAATCACCCCCCCTTTACGCCTATGGGAGGTACCCTAAAAAAAATTATTTTTTTACTTTTTATTTTACCACTTTGTTGGCGTGACTGATATGTATATTCATGCCAAATTACAGCTTTCTAGTACTAACGATCTCTGAGCTTAGCCGCGGACAGACAGACAGACAGACAGGCGGACAGACATGGCGAAACTATAAGGGTTCCTAGTTGACTGCGGAACCCTAAAAAGTGATTTTCCAAATAATCATCATTTGAAAAAAAAAGTGTTTTTTTTTCACGTAACTGCGACTTAAACGTGGTCGCCACCGAATACTGATCTAGAAATATTGGTTCCTTATCACCGGATAAAAATCATCGTGTATAAATGAACGACGATCTTTACAATTACTTTGCTCACTTACCAAAGCCAGTGCGATGGTAAAAATGACATTAAAATTTTAGATAACCCCGGCACAAAAAAAAAACTAGATAATAGGGATGTTGACACCACCAATCAACTGACGTACTTTTTAAGAGCTGTCAAAACACAATCCTCCCATAGAGTTTGAATGGCAATAGCAACATATGACGTCACTTGTTCGCATACTCAATTAACTAACTATTTATTTGTTTTAAAGCAACAAAAAATCTAATTTTGCAGTTAATCGAAAATTAATCTGGTTTTCAGGGCTAAAATAAAGCGTTTTTTTACTGGAGTCGTGTCTTCGAATTATTTTTTAATGGTGTCAACATCCCTATTATCAAAAAAAATAAAAAAATTGTATCTACAAAACAAACGTTCTTTAAAAAATAAAAAACAAAACAAACAAAACGCGCGTTAATTGTTTCCTTTAGATTGTTGCGTAATAAATATTAAATAGGAGCCTTTTTTTCACATAGCCCTAGGGGGGAGGGAATCAAAAACTGGCAAAAATCGTCTTACGTTACAAATGAGCAGCACCAAAGCGACTGTTTCATAATATTTAGAGATAATACAAGTTTACTGACCTCTGTGCAGTACGATCTCGAATATCGCTCTCAGCAGCCGGCTGGCGGACTGCGTGACGTACACCATGTCCGCCATCAAAGCGAACCCCTCAAGCTTGAGCTGAGAAATGTACGCTTGCAAGAGTACATTCACCTTTGCTGAGGGCTCTTCTATGCTCTCTTTTATCGGGATGGGTACCTGCACCAAACATTTTATATTACATACTGTAAGGGTAAAAACGGGAACCTACTACTGAGGCTCCGCTGTCCGTCCGTCTGTCAACAGGCTGTATCTCACGAACCGTGATAGCTAGACAGTTGAAATTTTCACAGACAATGTATTTCGGTTGCCGCTATAACAACAAATACTAAAAATCAGAATAAAATAAATATTTAAGGGGGCTCCCATACAACAATAGTACATTACTGCAGCGGCCGCGAAATAGGGGATTGCCGGCCGAGTAGTTATAGATGGCCGAGTGTTAACGAGGCCATCTAGAGATACGAGGCCGGCAATCCCTGTTCGTGGCCAAGGCTTGTATAGAGTTTTTCTCAAACATGCATCATCATCATCACCACCATCATCACCGCCATCATCATCACCATCACCATCACCATCACCATCACCAACAACACCATCAACATCCATCAACATCCATCAACATCCATCAACAACCATCAACATCCATCAACATCCATCAACATCCAACAACATCCATCAACATCCATCAACATCCATCAACATCCATCAACCAACATCCATCAACATCCATCAACATCCATCAACCAACATCCATCAACATCCATCAACCAACATCCATCAACATCCATCAACATCCATCAACATCCATCCATCCATCCATCCATCCATCAACATCCATCCATCCCTCCCTCCGTCCGTCCGTCCGTCCGTCCATCCGTCCGTCCATCCATCCATCCACGTCGACCACGTCGACCTATTAAACGTCATGGTGCTGTGTCACATAAAACAATAGACGATCACTTTGCTGGCCTTGGCCAGCAATGTTGTATGAAATTCCATTATTGACCTCTCGTCTAGTCGCACCTGCAACGTGACAGTTCGTGGCGTATTTTAAGGAACATAACGTCAATATTTCATAGCATGTTTGAGAAAACGTATTTTTTTTGCTCGTTTATGCTCGACATTGATAACGGCAACAGGTAGACGCATGAAATATTCACAGAATATTTAGTTTTATAGCTATCGGTAAGGAACCCTTCGGCCGCTTGTAGACGTCCGTCGCTTTCACCGGACAACGGACCGTTTTTTTTTTGCCGGACTTGCGGTGTTGTATGGCTTACAATGAATGTGTGTGTGTGTCCGGCGACGAAAGCCATACAACATCACAAAATACGGTCCGTCGTCCGGTGAAAACAACGGACGTCTACAAGCGGCCTTCGTGCGCGAGTCCGACTCGCAACTGGCCCGTTTTTGACTTTGATTTTACCCTCTCCATCAGCTTGTGCAATTCCAGCTTCTCCTCCTCCCGCACGGCGATGTTCCGGAACTCGGCGGACAGAGAGAACACTCGGAACAGCTCGATCTCGCCCAGCGTCGGGCGCAGCAGCTGGTTGTACGACTGCATCGTCTCGTACGTGCAGTAGAAGTGGGAAGCGATGCGGCCCAGCTCGGTCGGCTGGAGCTGGCCGGATTTACGCTCATACTTGACTAAGCCGGCCCTGTGTAAAAAAAACAACAAAATTATTTCGAATTTAGAACACAGTAAATAGTAGATTGCACAACAAGAACACAGAACGAGCCATTTTACCGGCGAGCCGCCGGCTAGAGTGTGGGTAGACGTGTCTATCCACACTCCTAAGGAAATCTGGCGCAAACAGTCACAAACAGTAGAAATTTATCTAATATATAAAAATCTCGTGTCACGGTGTTTGTTACCGAAGTCCTCCGAAACGGCTTGACCGATTGTTATAAAACTTTTTTGTCTATGTTCGGTAGGTCTGAGAATAGGTCGTAAGGCTATTTTTTATCCTCCCCCCCTCCCTCCCCATTCTTCGCGGACGGAGTCGCGGAGAACAGCTAGTAACATATAAGATTCTTGTTTGTTTTACATAACTGGTGTTTTATATTATGAAATCAATAAAACTGGGCAAATAATAATAATGAAGGGGCGAGAAAAGGGAAGTGGGAAAAACGCGTACCTGGTTCGGCGTACGCGTTGCTGCGAGATGTTATGGCTGCCGGTCTTACGCTCTCCTCTTCTGCTCTTCTGCGCTGATACGCGTCAGCGAACGCGTTACCGAAGTAAAAAGATTTGCTCGAAGCCGTGGGCGAATGGCAGGATGGAGAAAACGCTCTCGACATCGACTGACTCGAACCCTGTCGTTGGCTGAACTGGACGAGTGTCAGCTCTTGACGTTTAATGTTCGCTATTTTGTGTCTACCCGCGTTTTCCGGGGATAAGAAGTAAAGGATTTGAGGGTAGGTGACATATGAACAGATGAGGTTACAAACAATACCGAACATAACCGCCCCCCAAAGAGCTACCGAGCTCTTTAGATGATTACGCAATAGATGAATTAAAAAAAAAGATGAGTTGAAATGAAAACTAAATCCTAAAGCTACATATTTATAATTAAAACTAAGTTGTTTTCCTATTCGGTTTCCCTTTAATTATCTAAGCTAGGCAAGGGACAGACCTTAGCGACAGATCGCAGGCATGTACCGGTGCTAGTCTTGAGCTCTACTACGCGAACTACGCCGTCTGCGCCTGGATGGAGCTTGAATACTCGCGCTTTACGCCATTGAAGAGGTGGCAAATTGTCCTCTTTTACGAGGACAAGGTCTCCTGTCTTAAGGTTTGGCACATTTTTGCACCACTTTGAGCGCTGCTGCAAGTTGTGCAAGTATTCAAGCTGCCAGCGACGCCAGAAATGTTGCGATATCTGTTGAACGAGCTGCCAACGGTTGAGCCGTGAGATTGGAGTATGGTCAAAATCGTATTCAGGCAAACTCACTAATGGGTGTCCGATAATAAAATGGCCAGGCGTCAGTGTTTCAAGATCGTTCGGGTCGTTCGACGTTGGACACAGAGGCCTGGAATTGAGTACTGCCTCGACCTTGACGAAGATTGTGGTCAATTCTTCGAAGGTGAGTACCTGTTCCCCGAGAGTACGCTTCAAAAGAAGCTTGGATGACTTGACAGAAGCCTCCCAGAGGCCGCCCATATGAGGCGCATATGGTGGGTTCATGTGCCATTTGACGCTGATATTTGCCAGTGCTTCTGTCAAATCATGCTTATGTTGACGAAGAAAAGCGTCTACCTCGCTGAGGTGGCGCTTAGCCCCTTGAAAATTCTTCCCGCAATCCGTATAAACGTCAGACACCATGCCTCGCCTAGAAACGAATCGGTCAAAGGCGGCCATAAAAGCATTCGTGGTCAAGTCAGACGTCACTTCTAGGTGGACCGCCTTAACAGCCAGGCACACAAAAACGCAGAGGTAAGCCTTAATCACTTTAGATTTACGCTGGTTGGAAGACCTTATGCTAAAAGGACCCGCGAAATCAATGCCAACTCGGATGAATGGGCGTGCCTCGCGTACACGATTTGGCGGAAGATTTCCCATGAAGGGCTCCAGAGGTTTGGCCTTTAAGCGCTGACAACGTTGACACATGAAGACGCGGTGTCGGACGACACGACGCGCTGAAAGTATCCAATAACGTTGATGAAGAATACTGATAAGCTCATTAGCTCCTACATGAAGATAGAGCTGATGAAAGTGGTCGATGATGAGATTCGTCAAGTGATGTCGTTTCGGAAGAAGAAGCGGATGCTTAGCATCGTAGGAAAGATTGGAGTGCCTAAGTCTACCACCGACGCGCAGTAAGCCTGAAGAATCTATGAAGGGATGTAGACGAGCTAAGGGGGCTCGCAGGGCACGCTGTTCACGAATAGACCTCGATTCATCGGCGAATGATTCCTCTTGCGTCAACCTGATAGCTCTGTGCAACGCAGCGTTCAACTCCTCAGTGTTTAGAGGACCTGATTTCTTGTTGGTGGGATGGCGGGAATTATAAAAGAAGCGCATCGACCACGCTAATATGCGCTGGAGTCTGGACAAGGAGCTGTAACGATCGATGAGACAAGAGGTTGGCTCATTGTCTACTGCTTTGATGACCTGGAATGATGACGTTGCAGGTTTAAGTCCAGGCAAGTTATCACATGCCGGTTGACACGAGGATGGCCAGGCTGCGGAATCTTCCTTCAACCATGACGGTGACCACCATAAGGTGTGGGTCACTAGGTCCTGTGGTAACAACCCCCTGCTCGCGCAATCCGCGGGATTGAGTCCGGAAGGCACATAGCGCCAAACGATGGATGGCAGGAGGCCTTGCACCTGAGAGACTCTATTCGCCTCAAACGTTTGCAGCTTGTGAGGTGGTGTCCGCAGCCATGCTAACACAATGCTAGAGTCGCACCAAGCAATCGTGTCCGCTATGGTAATCCTGCGCTCCAAAACGTGCGTGACATGTTCAATTAGGCGAGCGAGAAGCACGGCTCCCGATAGTTCGAGCCTCGGGATGGTGAGTTTCTGCTTGATTGGTGCGACTCTAGATTTCGCCAAAAGTAAATGTAGCCCTATATCTCCGTTAGAGTCGACCACCCTGAGATAAACGACGGCAGCATAGCCGTTTTCCGAAGCATCGCTAAAGCCTACGAGCTCATAGCGTGCAGGTTGATTACCTAGAATGAATCTAGGTATCCTTGGAATACTTAGGAGATGGAATCCATCCAGGAAGGCATCCCACGATTGGATTGCTTCTGCAGGAAGTGGATCATCCCATGAAAGATCGAACGCCCATAGACGCTGCATGATGACCTTGGCGTAAAATGTGATAGGCGCTAGATAACCACAAGGATCGTAAAGCCGGGCTATGTTGGAAAGGATGTCGCGTTTCGTGCAACACTTCCCGAGATTTGATACGCGGTACACGAAGCTATCCGTGCCAGAGCTCCACTCGACGCCTAATATTTTGAAAATGTTATCCTCGTTTTCGAACCGAAACGGTGTTTCGAGGTGATCCGCAGGATAACTATTCAGTAGCTCCTGGCTGTTGCTAGCCCACTTCCGTAGTTGAAAGCCTCCTTGAGCTAGCACCGTCACTATTTGCTGTTGTAGCGCTCTCGCGCTTTCCACATTACCGCTACCGCTGATGATGTCATCGACGAAGGTGTCTTCGCGCAGTACGCGTGCAGCCTCCGGATGCGCCTCCTTATTAAGGGTTGCGAGCTCATGTATGACGCGCATGGCCAGATAGGCTGCGCTAGATACGCCGTAAGTGACCGTCGTTAGCTCAAATTGTTGTAATGGTTTGTCCGGGGATTCACGCCAGTATATAGTTTGGTATTTGCAGTCCTCATCGTGCATTCTCACCTGCCGGTACATCTGCTTGATATCGCAAGTAAAAACCACGGCGTGTGTCCTGAATCGTAGAATTATATCCTCAATATTCTGCTGAAGCTTGGGACCTGACATCAGAACCTGATTCAGTGACACACCTGAACTGCTAGCCGCTGACGCGTCAAATACCGCGCGTAGCTTTGTGGTACTGCTGCTCTCCTTGAGTACCCCGTGATGCGGAATGAAGTACCTATCGTTTGACGATAAACCCGATGCAGGCCGCATGTGACCCGTCTGAAGATAGTCAGCCATAAACGCGACGTACATCTCTTTAAGCCTCGGCTCCTTGATCAGCTTGCGCTCTAGGTTGTGGAACCTTTTGAGAGTGTTGTTGCGTGTTTCACCCAGAGGCTTGCACTCTGTTTGAAAGGGTAGCCGCACAACGAATCTCCCCGTCTCGTCACGTGTGTGTGTCTCTACAAAGTGTTTCTCGCACTTTAGATCCTCTGGATCTTGAATTAATTTTGAAGGAGTTTCTTCTGTCTCCCAAAATTTAGTAAGTGTCGCATCCAAGTTGGTAGAGCAATGTAGAGCCACAACATGATTGGTAGAGACAGAGACAATAGGGGCTGCGCCCATCAGTACCCAACCGAAAATTGAAGCATAAGCCGTTGGTAGTTCTTCGCCTAGCCTTAACTTTCTACCATCAAAGATTTTGTCATAGAGATCCACACCAATGAGCAGGTCAATGGGCCCTGGAATTAAACATTTTGAATCTGCAAGTGAGATATCCCTACACGCGTCCATTACGTGGGGAGAAACCTGAATGCTAGGGAGATTCCCCGTGATGCGCTTGAGAACAACTGCAGTTGTCACCAGGGCGGGCTGAGCTGTATCCAGTAGAGAGCTGATCGAACACTCTACGCTACCGCTGGTGTGTTGAGGATTTGAACCTCCCAGTCCGATAAGAAGGGCAGAGGTAGAACGTCGAAGACGCAACTTCTGAGCTAAATTCTCAGTTATGATAGATACCTGAGACCCACAATCCAATAGAGCTCTTGCAGTATGCAAATGCCCGTTGATATCCTGGAGCCCGACCAAAGCAGTGCCTAACATCATAGTAGATTCATTGCAAATACCATGAATGTGAAGAGGTTGAACTGAAGAACTTAAAGTTGTGAAAGCAGCCCCTGGATGATTAGGCTTTGGTGACGGACCAGGCTCCGGTGATTTAATTTCATGCGTGGGAATATTTCTGAATTGATTATCAACCTTATCCATATGAAGTTTTGAATGGTGACGACCATTGCATATTTGACACCTACTTTTAGACATACATTTATTTACTGAATGTGTCCGTAAGCAATTGAAACATAGGTGCCGCTGAGTCACAAACTCCCTACGTTGAATTGTAGACATATTATTGAACTCGTTGCAAACATACAAAACATGATCACCGTTGCAGCATATACACTTTGAAGCATTGACAGCAAATGATACCTTGGATGTATTGCCTTGAGCCACCGCTGTCGCTACCCTTGTACCGCTGACGGTTTCCAACACACGAAGATGAGTGTCCAAAAAATTTAATAGGTTTTCAAATGTCGGAATGGTATCAGGAGTGCTACTGTATTTTGTTTCGAATTTACCTCTAAGCTCTAAAGGCAGCTTGCGCAAAACAATATGCAATAATATAAAACTCCATGCCTTAACGTCAAACTGTAGCGCTTCCAATGCCTGAGAGTTTTCCTTTAGTGTGTTGACAAATTTACGTAGGTTACTCTGACTTTGTTGAGTACTTAATGATAGGATTGCCTCTAAGTGCTTGTCCGCTATCAGCCTTTTGTTTTGGTATCTATCTCTCAATAATTTGTAAGCAATATTGTAATTATCATGAGAAAGTTCTAAGTGCCTAATTAAAGTCAAGGGCTCCTTCTCCAAAACAGTAAGCAAGTAATGCATTTTTTGAATAGATGATAAATCAACATTGTTATGAATAAGACTATCATACATAGCAATAAAGTTTGGCCACTCTGTGTACACACCGGAAAAATGAGATAATGTAATTTTAGGTAAACAGACTAGATTCGACCTTGAAAGACATGGCTGTGTTAAAATAGATTCTTGCAACACTTGAACCGAATAATACATTTCATAGAACTTATTGAACAATCCATCAACATTTGTACGCGTATTTATATCGTCACATTTCGACGTAAACCCATTGTAAGCGTCCTGAAAACGATCACGAATAATGTTAATATCATTATATCTAGCCTTAAAACTCGCTACGCGCATCGGATCCCTTTCAGATATGCCGCTAAGTTCTGTCGCTAAGTTATACAAAGAATTCATGAAATTGCCCTGAACATTCATTGAAATCATGTTAGCTTTCTGTTGCGAATCATCCAAAGAACCTGTAGGAACATAGGAATCATGCTTATCGCCTTGATTTCCTCCCATTGTTGTGTTAATTAATCGCACGTAAACAAATTATTAAACACGACAAACTAAAAAATAGGTTATGATATTATTATGACTTAAATGACAACTGACTTGAACTGACGTATCGAAACGTCAGTGTTGCTAGTGTTGATTAAAATAAAACCTCCTATACACTGTCCAATTTGATGATTGACAAGTTGGACCGATATGTCAACCTGCAAGTTAACTAGAGGTTACAATTACCGGTTTCGTCTATGGTATTGGAATGAACGAAAATCTACCTACAAATGGGAAAGTAGCAAGTCACAAATATTAATTATTACGAAAGTAATATTTGGAAGATGATGTCACCCTGGATTGAAATATAAGGATGAGGGACCGTAAAAAGGAATATTCGGGGTGAAGGACCAAAATTATGAAGGGGCGAGAAAAGGGAAGTGGGAAAAACGCGTACCTGGTTCGGCGTACGCGTTGCTGCGAGATGTTATGGCTGCCGGTCTTACGCTCTCCTCTTCTGCTCTTCTGCGCTGATACGCGTCAGCGAACGCGTTACCGAAGTAAAAAGATTTGCTCGAAGCCGTGGGCGAATGGCAGGATGGAGAAAACGCTCTCGACATCGACTGACTCGAACCCTGTCGTTGGCTGAACTGGACGAGTGTCAGCTCTTGACGTTTAATGTTCGCTATTTTGTGTCTACCCGCGTTTTCCGGGGATAAGAAGTAAAGGATTTGAGGGTAGGTGACATATGAACAGATGAGGTTACAAACAATACCGAACAAATAATAATAATGCTTTATTGATAAAATAACTAACGTTTTAAAAGGGAAAAGGTTGGAATCTCCTAGTACATACATTAATATAGAAAATGCAATGCATGAACAATAAGAGCTAATAAATTTTATTTCCAATGTTGCAGTTTTATTTCCTTGCAATCGAAGTGAAATGCAGAGTGTAAAACTCGAGAATTAAACCCATTCTCCCCTCGACGTGTCTATCCACCCTCGGCCTACCGGCTCGGGTAATATGGCTCGATTTATACTCTTGTACAATCTACTATTATCATGCTTTCGTGTATCACTGTTGAGCAAAGGCCTCTCCCTTGCTTCACTCTTCCCTATAAGACGCAAGTTCGCGCCATCCTACGTGATATTAAGAAAAAGAATATAATCTTTAAAATGGATAAAAAATACATTATCGAGAACTTTTTCAAACTAACTTGTCTAGCAGGCTGGCGGCAGTGTGTATCAAGTCCGCCCTGTGCAGTTCCAGTAAGCTGTCCTCTTGCATTTTCTCCGGGGTGATGCCGTACAGCGCTGGCTGTCGCAGCATCCTTATGTAGAGATACGTGTAGCCTGTAACAACGTGGAGAATTTTAGGGCCAGCATTTAAAGAACATTTCTATATTGTGGCAAGATGCCACATAAGTGGGGATCGGAGATTCGGATACAAACATATTTGGGTCATTCTTCTTTTTTACCTACAATGAATCGAAGTGTTTCCGTTTTTTGGGTTTTTGAACTATCGAAAATTGTGGTTTCAGTGTACGACTTAAAAAGAAAGAAAATTCAAGGCCACTCCGAAGGGCTATGCTTAGAATTTCTCTGCGGGACCGATGAAATCCGCACAAGAGCTAAAGTCACCGACATAGCCCGAAGACTTGCAAGACTCAAGTGGCAGTGGGCGGGGCTCGCTCGTAGAACTGATGACCGATGGGGCCGAAATGTTATCGAGTGGCGTCCACGGACTGGAAGATGCGTGGGTAGGCCTCCCAACAAGATGAAGCGACCTGGTTAAGGTAGCGGGAACGTGAATACGGATGGCGCAGGACCGATCTGTCCTCGATCTGTTCCTGAGGCCTGTGTTCAGTAGTGGACGTCGTTCGGCTGAAATGCTGAGATAGTAGTAAACTCAAGGTCACTCAGAAGAAGATGGAGAGGGCTATGCTCGGAGTTTCTCTGCGGGATCGACGAATGATGAAATCCGCACAAGAACTAAAGTCACCGACATAGCTCAAAGAATCGCCAGACTCAAGTGGCAGTTGGCAGGGTTCGCTCGTAGAACTGATGACCGATGGGGAAGAAAGGTTCTCGAGTGGCGTCCACTGACCGGAAGATAAGTAGATAGGCCTCCAACAAGATAGAGCGTAGAGCTGCTCGATTTGTCGGTGATCAGGCACTCTCTGGCCTACTCGATCCTTTGGCTTTGCGGAGGGATGTGGCATCTCTCTGTATATTATACCGTATTTATCATGGGGAATGTTCTGACGAACTGTTCAAATTGCTGCCTGCGGCTAAATTCCACTACCGCACTTCGAGGAACCGTTTGTCTTTCCATCCTCACCATCTTGATGATTGGCAGTCTAGTACCGTGCGTTTTAAGCGAAACTTCTTTCCTCGCACGACAAAGATTTGGAATCAGCTTTCTGCGGCAGCATTCCCGGAGCGTTACAACTTAGGGATCTTTAAAAAACGAGCCTACCAATTCCTAAAAGGGTCGGCAACGCACCTGTGATGCCCCCCGTGTTGCGGGTGTCCATGGGCGACGGTGATCGCTTTCCACCAGGCGACCAGTTTGCTCGTTAGCCACCTCTTATATAAAAAAAAGAGCGTCTAGCTAAGGTAGCGGGAACGTGGATGCGGATGGCACAGGACCGCTCCGTCCTCGGTCTGTTGCTGAGGTGTATGTAGTGGACGTGTTTCGGCTAAAATGGTGAGGTATGCTTACCCAACCAAGTGACAGCGTCCCGCACGCTCTGCACGGAACCCAGCACGATCTCTGCGTTGAGCATGTCCGGCAGCTTGCCCACCAGCTGGGACTCAATCGGCAGCTGCTGGTTCAACAGGGACAGGTAGTATTGGAGCTCCGAGTGGTTGGTTATGAGGATGCCTGCGGACAATGGGAGATGGTTAAAAATACGGCATTGACAGCCAAGACCGATTTTCTCAGGTACGCGTAAACGTGCTGTCACCTACTGTGGAATAGCCGGTCAGCTTCTTATAAAAATCTTGCAAACTTTCGCATTTGGGCATTTTCAATAAAAAGGGTACCGGTTACTTTTTTGAATGAGCGATTTTTTTATTATTATTATTTAGAATCACGAGTACTATTCATTTTTATAAAGTAAAAAGTGTCCTTATTTTTTGAGTAAGTTTTTTCATTTGTTTTCATGCATTTTTACGGCTCGTCACATGAGTGACGAAAAAAATTGTATGGAAAATTGGGTGCATTTTTTTTATCAACAAAAGATTCCATATCGGGTTGCGTTAAATTGAAAGTCAGAATTCATCATTTCGCATAACTCTTTACTCTGAATCCATTAAACAAGCCTAACCTAACCTATAGAGCAGCGTTTCCCAACCTTTTTCAGCCACGGACCCCTAGGAAATCAAGCACAGTTTTCACGGACCCCCTTAATAAAATAAACAGCAAAAAAATTCGGATTAGGGATTAATTTTAGTATTTACAGATATACAAAATAGGTAAGTACTTATAACTGTTTATTATGAAAAATATGAAATATGAATATTTATGTATGGTCCGCGGACCCCCATACATATACTTACGGACCCCGGACCACAGGTGGGTAACACTGCTATAGAGTACGCTTTTAAATAAATAAATAAATAAATAACTATCACGGGACAATTCACACCAATTGACCTAGTCCCAAAGTAAGCTAGGAAAGCTTGTGTTATGGGTACTAGGTAACGGATAAACACACTTATATAGATAGATACATACTTAAATACATATTAAACACCCAAGACCCGTGAACAAACATTCGTATTTTTCATACAAATATCTGCCCCGACACGGGAATCGAACCCGGGACCTCAAGCTTCGTAGTCAGGTTCTCTAACCACTAGGCCATCTGGTCGTCTAAACCTTGCTAAAAAAAAGCAAAGTATAAATTCCTTCCCAGCATTGGTCTTTTTTCTGGGGTTTTTTCTGTGCATCTATATTTCAGTTTGTATTTAGTACGAAATGTATGATTTCACGGGATGACCGTAAAAGTAATAAAAAAAAAAAAAAAAAAATGAAGTTGAAAAAATAAGTACAAAAAAAGATACTTCATAGCTAACTTGTTTAAAGTTGCACAGTAGCGCCATCTCTTGTCCAGGTGAGCGGTTAGTTCCGAAGGAGTGTTAAAATCTCTCGATGAGGGTGTAACATAGATGTGCGCTTGTCACTGCATAAGGTGATGATTTAGCAGATTGAAATGTATGATGTATAGGAAAGATTCGTGTCTAATCTCTAGACCAGTGGTGGTGTAGGGGTATGGCACGCGGCACGGAATGCTGAGGACCTGGGTTCGATTCCCAGCATTGGTCTTTTTTCTGGGGTTTTTTCTGTGCATCTATATTTCAGTTTGTATTTAGTACGAAATGTATAAATTCCTGTCTGTATCTGTCTCACCCTCTCCTTTGGTGTCGTACTGCGGCCGTCCCGCTCTGCCCAGCATCTGCAGTACGTCCAGCGCGCCCAGCTCGCTCCAGCGGCCCTTCTCGGGGGAGTACACCTGCGTCCCTTTCACTATGACGGTGTGCGCTGGCAGGTTCACGCCCCACGCCAATGTCGCTGTTGACACCAGGACCTGGTCAAAGTGAGACGTGTTTCGTCCATTTTTAATAGGCTACTTTCCTAACTAGTCAGTCTTTTAGATTATCAAAAAATATTGGACACGTATTTTTTATTTTGTCAATTAAACAAAAAATTACGAAGATATGGCGCGTTGAAGTTTCGCGTGACGTCACTTGTTCCTACACTTTGTATGAGCGTTTTAGGAACAAGTGACGTCACGCCTCGTCACGCGGAACTTCAACGCGCCATACCTTCGTCATTTTTTGTTTAATTATCAAAAGAAAAATTACGTGTCTAATATTTTTTGATAATGTAAAATACGGACTAATAAGAATTATTTTTTTTTACCTAGGAAACATCCCAATTGCAAAGCTTTGTGTCATAGTCTGAGCAGGCGCAATAGGGATGGTGACGCCATTAAAAATAATTCAAAGACTCGACTCCAGTAAAAAAAACGCTTTATTCTAGCCCTGAAAACTAGATTAGTTTTCGATTAACTGCAAAATTAGATTTTTTGTTCCTTTAAAACAAATAAATAGTTCGTTGATTGAGTTGGCGAACAAGTGACATCATAAGTAGAGAGCGGATTTGAAGTAGCGATCTCAATATTTATATGGATATGACTGGTATAATTTATTATTTTTTCTTCACACAAAAATAATGTAACTTATCGGAACAAAAAAGTAAAAACCTTTTTGGAAGCTTTTGTAAATATTGGGCAAAAATTAGGATGATAATAAATAAAAACATCGTTTGTTAATTTTTGAAATGGTTTATTTATTTTTTAAGTTCTTCTTTGATATTTCTTCTACACAATGGAAAAAGCTTCCAAAAAGGTTTTAACTTTTTTGTTCCGGTTACATTATTTTTGTGTGTAGAAAAAATAATAAATTATACCAGTCATATGCATATAAATATTGAGATCGCTACTTCAAATCCGCTCTCTAGTCATAAGTAGCTATTGCTATTCAAACTCTATGGGAGAATTGTGTTTTGACAGCTCATAAAAAGTACGTCAGTTGATTGGTGGTGTCAACATCCCTATTGAATCACGATTTGAATTAAATCAAATGATATCCATACTAATATTATAAATGCGAAAGAGTGTCTGTCCGCTGAACTGATTTAGATGGCATTTGGTGTTGAGATAGTTTGAGACCCTAGGCAGGACATAGGATAGATTTTATCCCAAAAAACGGCATAATTTCCATGGGATAGCGATAAACAAATTCGTCACAGCGAGTCGCGGACAACAGCTAATTTAAGACGAAATTAAAAAAAAAAACTTTCTGGATTATTGTTTTCGCAAAAAAGCATCCTCTTTTCCAACCCCTCCTTTGTAATTTGACACGCTAAACTACTTAGCACGCCCCTCACCTGTATATGCCTGTCCGCGAACAAGTCCTCGACCAGCGTCCTGTCGACGCGGCTCATGCCGGCGTGATGTATCGCGAACCCGTACGGCAGAAGCTCCCGAAGCTCAGGATTCTTCACTTGCTCCGCTTCTGTTCGAAGCACCTCGGTGCTGGCTGAGCCTTCCCTGTGTACAAAAACAGTGTATTGCAGACGCAGAGTTTAACGAGTATAGGCCTCCACATAGATCACGATGACGACGACGCTGACTACAATAAGTATAAAGCGATTTAGCGACCACATGGATTGACTTGGAAATAACTGGCCACCTCATACTAAAAATGAACTCTATTCACCCATAATAGAATTCATTTTTAGCGTAAGGTGTTAATTACTGGCCATGCTTCAACAACTGGTCACGTTATACTAAATTGAAAGAAAGAAAGAAAAACATTTATTTATAGCAACAATAACACGTACACAGGCTAAAACTAAAAATACAAACATAGACATAGGTAGACATGTTGATGTCGCAACAAAGGGTCCCGACTCAGCATGTCGCTGGTTAAAAAACATTTATTTATAGCAACAATAACACGTACACAGGCTAAAACTAAAAATACAAACATAGACATAGGTAGACATAGGTAGCATGTCGCTCATTGACGTACAATAAAACAACTAGACTCCCTATCGCTTAACAAAAGTTCCTCAAACAACGTCCGAGCGGCGTTGTGTGTACGTATACATCAATTTATACAGATAACATTAACAGCATTCATTCAAATTAACACCTTATTTCGTAGCAGTAATGTTTAATGTCAATTGAATACGATCGTTAGAAGTAGTGACATGACGTCACGCGCTGGAAACCGCCTAAAGAGTAAAGAATGCAGTGGAGTGGTCATGCGAAGCGGAAGCTAGACTGTCTGTCTCTTTTTTTCTCGTGAGTTTGATTACGGTGCGAAAGAGACATATACGAATACGGGGCGAGAAGTGACGTTGTAATCAACGCGCGGTCGAAACACAACTGAACCAAAACTCTGCACAATAGACGCGTGTGCAGAGTTTTGCTTCGGACAATTTTTGAGCGTGATTGGGAGTCTAGTTGTTTTATTGTACGTCAATGATGTCGCTGGTTAAAAAACCAGCACTGGTCTTCCGCCGGGCCACAGTATAGTAATTGAATTCTGATTGTAGGGGAACAGAGTTCATTTTTGGTATGAGGGGGCCAGTTATTTACGCTATATATTAAAATTTACTATATTTACGGGGCTGTTTCACCACCCATTGATTAAAATAAATATTAGGGGGACAATCTAACACAAATCGACCTAGTCCCAAACTAAGCAAAGCTTGTACTATGGGTACTAGACGACGATAAACATACTTATATAGATAAATAAATACTTAAATACATAGAAAACATCCATAACTCAGGAAAAAATATTCGTGCTCATCACACAAATAAATGCCCTTACCGGGATTCGAACCCAGGACCTCTTGCTTCGTAGGCAGGGTCACTACCAACTAGGCTAAGGTGGTCGTTATATTAATTTTAGCTGACGGATAAATGTGATGCCGTCTCCGTCTATTCGAACAAAACGAACAGAGACGGCATCACATTTATCCGTCAAGTGAATTTGATCAGTGGATGGTGAAACAGGGGGTTAATCTGTCAGTGTTGTAATAAGTCAGTATTGGCGCGACTGAGACGATTTTTTGAGTGTGATTTTCTATAGGACCTTGCATCTACGTATTATTCGAAGGTCCCTAGCGATGGATATCATAATAGAAGCAGACCGAAGCGGAGATTACCTAGATATTTATAACGTGGGATGGCGCGAGCTCACGTTTGAGGGGTCAGAGGGGCCTTAGCCCAGCAGTGGGACACAAAAGCAGGCTAAAAAAAAAAGTTTTTCTAGCGGCCAAAGTACTACAATAATGTTGAAGGTAATTTACCTGAGGAACTGTCCGAGGGTATCCTTCTCCAGACACATGTCGCGTATAGCGCGAGCCGTCTTGCCGGTCTCTTTGCGCGAATGCACAAACACGAGGATCTGTGGAAAAACAATAGTAGATTGATGACCAAGGGTGGAAAGTGACCCATTTAACCCGAGATATTTCTGGCGCTCGAACGAAGTGAGGGAAATGGGTAATTTCACCCGAGTTAGACACTACTTTTCATTTCGACTGTGAGGAAAGTAAAATACTACAAAAAAATGAGAATAATAATAAATTGAATTTACTTATAGCCAACCTCCAACCTTTTCGCCCTGGCCACTGGCCACGGCCGAAAAATCGAGTTGGTCACGACCAAGGAGCTTATACAAAACTGGAGGTTGAACGCCAAAAGAAGAAGTTTTGACCTTTATTTATTACTTATTTATATTTTTCTTTCACATTTTCACGAATGCCTTCCATCTCTTTCTTAACCTAACTAAAGAAAGAGATGGAATATTTTCGTGACGTAATAAAGATCAAATTTCTTGTTTCAAACGGACATCCGAACATTCGGCGTACAACCTCCAGTGTTCTATATAAGCTCACGACGTGCATCTAGACGGCCATGCCGAAACGTGAAAAAAAAGTGTCATTGACGTAACTGAATTATCTTCGACTCCGTGGCTAATCGTAAAAATTAAAAAAAAATTACTTTCCACCCTAGAGATGAAAACACAATTTTCCACCCGGCTCTATACCCATGAAAATTTAACTTTCTGAACAGGAGAGATGAAAATAAAATAAATGCTATAGCTAGACCGTTGAGTACTCGCCCGCGCGGTACAGGGGCTGGGGGGTATGACGACAAAGGGGGGCGGGAGAGGTGCGGGCGGCGAGCGCGCCTCGTGTGCCTGCCGCCCGCACCTCCCCGGCCCCCTTTGTCGTCATACCCCCCAGCCCCTGTACCGCGCGGGCGAGTACTCATTTAAACGGTTTAGCTATTGACTATAGTCGATTAATTGGCGAATAAGTAACGTAAATCTAATGAACTGAAACAATTACTTTTGCTCACCCGCGACCTTCGCACGAAGGTCGCGGGTGAGCAAAGTAATTGTTTCAGTTCATTAATATGGACCTCCGCATAGTAACGCCTGATTCAATAAATGTCGTAAATCAATGAAATGGTGTTTAGACAATTCA